>CAKMXM010000011.1:0-600000 GCA_928724795.1 Ustanciosporium gigantosporum
CTAACCCACCTTGTAACCCTAACCCTAACCCTAAACCCTAACCCTACATCCAAAATCTCCATCTGATGCTGTTTTCAATACCCTAAGCTGTGCCTGTATCCATTCCAGTCCTTATTCTGCCTTCAAACAGCCAGTTACATAGTGAAAATGGTTTAAATTGATTTTTCTTGCCATCATTTTCCGACCCTTTTTGCAATGATAGTTGACATGGACTGACAATCTCAATCCAGTTAGATTGAGTCAGCCACCCTGGTCAAACCTGGCCATTTTCCCGCATCACCGCACTGCTCTCTGTCTTCTCCTGTATCCTCCTCCTGACAGTCTCCAATATCTCTGTTCAGTCTTTTCCAAGACATGCCAAGCCTCCAATCATGGGTTTCACCCCTTTTTGGATTACTCACCATTGTCAGCTTGCACCTCGTACAGTTTGTACAATGCGTACAGTTTGTGTACAGTTTGCTTCTGGGCCTGAACATGGTGGGTTAGCCTTAGTGCACTTCTGTCATCATACACATGCACTATTTTTACAATATTTACATGAATTGAAAGTGGCTATATACAAATGGTTGGTTCAGGACTGGCCGCAACAAGGTGACTTATGTACAGATTCTTAGTGTCAAGTGTTACTAGGGGAAAAGCAACTCATAGTGCTGAGACCTGGGCAGGTATGCTAGACCACAATGTGGCCCAGCAGCATCATGTGGGTAGACAGTTCCAAGGAAGTCTCCCGTCTCTGCATTCCTGCCTGACCACACCATGATAGACACACTGAATGCCCCAGCAATAGCCATCAGCATCAGTTCATCCCCCCATACACCTGCCCCTGACATCTTTTCAAGGTAGTCAGCAGCTGAAAAGTGTCCCTCTCCTTGGGCAGCAAAGTCCTGTACAATTTGAGGGCGCTCCATCAGCCAATGGATAGCCTTCTTGCGCACATGCATGTGCAGCCCCATGTTGCCATAGATGTGGTAAGACATAGCTCTGAACATGCAGTTGCCATCCTTTGCAACCAAACAGCTCACCCTGAGCCTGTGCCAGTTGGTGAGAACTGCAGCAATGGAGGTGACACCCATCACAGGTTTCAAGTTGGGCTTCTCCAGCAGAGGTTGGCTGGTTGGAAGTCTTTGAGAAAGCTGAGCTTGCTCAACCGGTTCTGCTTGCTCCTCTTGAACTTGCTGCAGTGAAGCTGGTGGAGGAGAGAGAGCAGTATCCACTGTCTCTGCAAGTTCTTCCAGGACAGACTGTTCCCTCTCATCCCGAGCCAACTGGACGGAATCAGCTTCAGGTACAATTGCCCTCTGTGGAGACTCCATTGGGGCTGCTGCTTGTTCTGTGATGCCAGTTGCAGGCTTGCTGGAGGCTTTGACTGGAGTCTGAGCTGGTACAGTTGGATGTATGCCCTCTTGGTAGTATGGAATCACCACCACTGGGTCTGTACCGTACAAGTAGGTATGGGCAGGGTCAGAAGATGGATCATCCTGTACTTGTGCTGGTTCCTCTGCAGGCTTGTGCCTTTTGGACAGCCTATTGCTTTTCCTCCTTGGTCCATTGAGTGGATGAATGGATGCTTGTTCATCTCCAGAAGAGTCACCAACATCTGGCATTGGGACGTCTTCCTCTTCAGTGGTGTCAGGATCCTGTTCTGGCATGTTTTGCTTCTTCTGAGCCTGAGGTGTGATTGCTTCCAGTCCATGTGAGGCCAAGTGTACACTCAGTCTTCCCTCTTCCAACAGCTGACCAAAGTACTGCCTGGCTTGGTCCTGGTTCATCCGTGCCTTGCAACTCTTGCATTGCAGCCTGAATTGTTTCCTCCCACCATTGTTGAAGAAGGCAATGGGTGGGTTCTGGCAAACTGGACAAGACACCTGCTCCTTGATGTGATCATAGAAGTGAAGTAGCTGGGAGATACCTTGCAGCCTGTTCAGGTTGATCTTTGGTGCTTCTGTTTGTACAGTTTGATCGGCTTGGTTGGTCTCTTCCACATCCACTGCTCCAGGTGAGTGTAGCCACCATGCACCAGGATCATTCCACTTGGTAGGAGTGAACCTGCCAGTGTTCCAGCCAAGTGCATTGAACAGATCCACAATGATCTGCTGAGCTTCAAATTGGGACAATACCTCAAACATATGGTATTGCCAGACTCCTTATGACTTGTTCTATTCAGATCCAGCATGTCAGCGGCATTTATTGGATCTAACAGTTGCAGTCATCCCCAAAAACGTGTTTTGACCCTGGTTTTGGCCACTCAACCCCAACCTATTTTGGTATGAGGACCCATGTGAGCATGACTAGCCATGCTCCAGCATCCCAGGAACCATTTGAAATCATTTGCGTGAAAGATATATGCCTGCAGCTGGGGGTTGTCTTTGCACCCCGTGTCTGACCCTAGGTAGGGTCTGGCTCGACCCTGAGTAGGGTCAGATCCGACCCTGACAGGGTCAACTTAGGGTCAGCACAGATCCTCCTGAGACTCTGCCAGCAAGCTTAGATTACCTCAGAACCATGCTTGCTGGAAGAGCAGGTCAACTTATTAGAGCCAAAGTCTCCACACGCAACTCAGGGTCAGATTCAGGGTCGGCAAAAACATGTTTGACCCTGGTGCTCTCCAGCATCTTACACCACATTGCTGTGCTTGTGCATGGCTTCTATTGACAGCATTTGCACCATCTTTCATTATGGCACCAAGTGAAAAGGGCTGACTTTTTTCCGCCGTGACCGGTCCCAAGGGTCCCCCCTTGCAAAATGCCCGTTTTTGCACTTTTTCTGACCCTGCTCACTTATTTTGCAATAATTGATCCAGATCAACCCCTGGACATGTGCTCCTCACCATTACGCTCCATCCTGTGGTGTCAGACCTGCAAAAATCCAAAAAAGTGGTTTTTCGACCCTCAGCTTTGACCCTACCATACGCAACCATTTACTATGTCTCCAGCCCAGGGTCAAGTAATAACTATTGCTCAGAGCACCCAGAAGGATGTATTCAAGCAGTCAAAAGTGCAAAAAAAGTTCCGACCCTGAGCGGGAGGGCCCCTTGTAACCCTAACCCTAACCCTAACCCGTACTCAGCCATTGAAAACACGTTGAATAGGAAGTTGAATTTTTTTGACATTTTAATGCCACAATTATGGGTGGATCTATTTCTGATTTATCTACCTGACTCTGACAGACAGAATTTCTGAAAACACAAAACACGTCAATTCACGTGTTTTGACAACATAACAACGTGTCTTTCCCTCTAAAACAAGTCTCCATACTGTCAGAACACGTAGAAACACGTTGCAAATTTTTCATTTTTTTTTCTTGTCACTATTTAGTCAACTATGATTGACACATTATTTACTGTCACTCAGAATCAAAATGCTTTGAAAACCAAAATGAACTCTGACTCAACCATTGATGATGTAGACAGTCCCTGTTGGTCCCTTTACACGTATTCCAAGCCAAACATCACGTCAAAACACGTTCCCTGTCCTTGAACACGTTCAGACGTTGTCTGGAAGTATTGACATATGACAGACACGCTCAATCACGTGACATGCATTAATGCACCAGTCTTGCATTGTATGCATGCATTCACCCTCCAAAATTCAACTAATTTGGTCCAGCGGTCATGGAGTTACTTTGACTTTGGCGTGCTGGCTGACAGCTTATCGACGTGGAGACCAAAGTGACTCCAATTTTCACGCAAGCATAATGGAACTTGAAGATACCACTGAGATCAGTATGTTCCTGCAATTTCACATCAATCAGTCCCACAGTCACTGAGCTATGGGCCACTGCATGTCTCACCGCAACCTCAACTGACTGAAGCGTGAAAATGGAAAGTCATCCAATCTTCACGCAAGCATGATGGAACTTGTAGATATTACTGAGATAAGTATGTTCCTGCAACTTCAGATCAATTGTTCTGACGGTCACTGAGATATAGGCCACCGCATCTGCCACCGCAACCTCGACCGACTGACACGTGAAAATCCAAAGTGTCCAGATTTTCACGCTACCATAATGGAACTTGTAGACATCATTGAGATTAGTGTGCACCCAAAGTCTGACATTCATCGGTCCAACGGTCACTGGGATATGCCTCTCTGCATCTGCCACCGCAACCTTGACAAAGTGAAGCGTGAAAATGGAAAGTCATCCAATCTTCACGCAAGCATAATGGAACTTGCAGATACCATTGAGATCAGTATGTTCCCACAATTTCAGATCAGTCGGTCAGATGGTCACTGAGATATGCCTCTCTCCAAGGTACTTTACTGAAGTTCACCGAGGTTTAACCCAGGTTTACCAAGGTTCAACCAAGGTTCACGCACATATAGGTACTTGGAGTAACTTCACCACACTTGGACCGAGGTTGAAGGTACTTGACCGAGGTTCAGTCAGTCACCCAGCAAGTACCTTCTGCTCAACTTTGGAGCCCTGTAGCTCCGTCAATTGATGTCATACTGGCCTGCCATGCAACATACATACTCACTGCACTTTGTAGATTGCCTCTGCACAGTTGGAATCTAACATCCATTGATTTCCAGAAACAAAAAATCTTCCCCAAGAGAATCTGGATGCAGACTTTGAATGGCCGTATCTCAGCCTGTAGGTTAAAATTTAACATAGACTTTGCAGATTCTGGACGCTGTCAGGTAGGTCTACAACTCTCATTAAGACAGATTTGAGAAAAGAAAAGGGGTCCGAGGGAATCACCTTGTAACCCTAACCCTAACCCTAACCCTAACCCTAAGCGAGTCCTCTTAGGAAAGCGCGAAGCTTTCTCGTTCCATTGACAGGACTTTTCACGTGGTCAAGTTTCCGGCAGATTTTCTCGATTCTGAAGGCATACATTTCGACAGAATCGTTTCCCTGGTAGATGTTTGCCAATTGTGCCTCGAGGGACGCAATTTGTTGGTGGATGTTCTGGGCATAATTTTCC
Source organism: Ustanciosporium gigantosporum (assembly GCA_928724795.1). Classification (NCBI taxonomy): domain Eukaryota; kingdom Fungi; phylum Basidiomycota; class Ustilaginomycetes; order Ustilaginales; family Cintractiaceae; genus Ustanciosporium; species Ustanciosporium gigantosporum. Next base: position 4,928 of record CAKMXM010000011.1, read on the forward strand.
CTTAGCTTGTTCCACACGCCTCTGGCGTCAGGCTCGCTGTCTACAAGAGCTTGTTGAGCGGGTCCTAGGGAGCTTAGAATGGTGCTCCTCGCTTCAACGTTGGCACGGGAGTATTCTCCCATGTCCTTCGCGGCAAACTTGGTGCCGTCCTCGATATCCTGGAGGATACCGGGTTCGCCCTTAAGGTTCTCGATGGGCTTCGTAAGTGTGCCCTGGATGATGAACCAAAGGTTTGCGTTCTTACAGGAGAGGACATTCTGCATTGCAAATGCCCAATCGAAATAATTGTCTGCACTAGTCAGACGTCTCGGCATTGAGAGTTTCATTGACGAATACGCCAGTTCGTTTCCTGCTGTTGGGCTCATAACCTATTGCTTCCGCGACTAACTTAGACGCTGAGGGAAGGAACCTTTAATGAAGCTATGCAATACGAGACGGTAGTCTAGTGTGACGGGTAGGACGAGTAGGTATAAGTCGTATACCTAGGAGTACGTGTAAGGTAATTGTGTTTGGACAAGTTACATTCGAGCAGTTTATCGAATGGTGCAAGTATTTATACATTAGTCTCGTCTACCCTAGTGAGCGAGCTCGTCCCATAGGGGGAGCGAGGGCGTCTTCTAGTGTGCTGCGGCACCTTCTTCTTCTTCTCCCTGATTGGGTGGAGGTCCCGCGCCTGCACTGGCAGGCGAGGGTTCCCGTTTCATTCCCGTGGTTGGACTCGCTGGTCCAATCACGTGTGCCATGGCAAACGAGAGCTGCCAGAGGTCCGTAAGGGCAGTAGCCCTTTCTTCTTCGCATGCGCTGGCTGGGCGCTCAGTCTTGCTGGTAGACACCCAGCTTCCAACATAGGTTAGGCGTTCTGATTGTCACTGACACCTACCTTCCAACAGAACTCACACAGGAAGTTCTGGCAGGACTTTATTACATAAATAACAAGAGGACAAGTCTCAACATTGAAACTTCACCATTGACAGCAAATCCCATACTGTCATAGCAAGACATTGCACACAATGTCTCATATCCTAAGTGCCCTACAGAGGACACCTTATGCCACATGCTCTGTAAAGTATATATGTACACACAACCCATGATGACATTACTTGTGTCACCCCATTGAATGAAATTATCTTACACCAAAAGCTTGGATTGAGACTGCCTATTTTCTCTGTGCTTTGAGAAACGAATCGACAGAGCCGAATCCCAACACCAACTCATTCCTAGGGTGAAATAAGCTTCACCACTCTGACCGGTCGAGTGTTTTCTCTCTTCCGGAGCTCATCTTCCTCTTCCTTCTCCTCGTCGCCTGCAATCTGGCACTACTTGAGCAGGAGGCTGTTGCCTCGTTGCGCTGGTGCTGACATCCTACCGTCCAGGTCGAGCCACAGCTGCCGACTTGCGGTCTCGCTGACCCGATCTTGTGAAAGTGGAACGCCTTTCTCGCAGAGCCTCCAGATCTGGCAAGCTGCCGTCGCAAACCCACAAACGAGGGGCACTTCGGCGCGGGTGCCGCATTCCAGCATGTCTGACGTCCTCGTCTACTCCGGTCCCGGGGTTTCGACCTCAGCCCTCCACCACACGCTGAAAACCCTCCGTCAGCTGCTTTCGACCTACGATGTCAAGACGGTAGATGCCCGCACTTTGGCTCAGGATCCATGGCAAAAGGGGGCTAGCATGGTGGTCATCCCTGGCGGAAGGGATCTGCCATATGTGACGGAACTCTCTCGCATGTATCTTCGCGAAGGCGACTCCAGCTCAGGGGCTCGAGCTGATGAGAGGATCCGAGATTTCGTCCGGTCTGGCGGAACTTACCTCGGTATTTGCGCAGGCGCTTACTACGCATCGACGCACTGTACCTTCGAAAAGGGAACCAGCATGGAGGTTGACGGTGCTCGGCCGTACCTTGCATTCTACCCGGGTCCATGCCAAGGAACTGTCTATCCCGGCTTCGTATATGAAAGCGATCGAGGAGCCAGGATCATCGATATCGAAAGGACCGAGCGAGACAACCAAGGAAGGTGGAGATGCCACTACAACGGCGGTGGAGCATTCATGAGCTCGGAATCGTATAAGGGGAAAGGCGTCGAAGTGCTGGCTAAATACTGCAGCCTGCAGCCGGAAGAGCTGGATCTCGAAAGACTCGATACGGACGACAAGACGCACCTTTCGAAATCCGTCCGGCCAAACTATGGCGGCGAAGCAGCTGTCGTACTATGCTCCGTCGATAAAGGCAAGGCGTTGCTCTTTGGTACGCATCCCGAGTTTCCTCTTCTTCCTACCTCAACGCCAGTGCTCTCGGCCAAAAACCACCCTGGGGAGGACAGTGACAGAGCAGCTCAGGAACAGGAGCTAAAAGAGCATGAAAAGAAGAGATTGAGGTGGCTCCATCATCTTCTCAGCACTCGACTAGGATTGCGGTCAGACCTGCCCGCGTGGGCTTCAGAGCTTTCATCTTCAATTGCACTGACTGCATCCGAGGAACAGGAGCCGAAGCTGCTTCCTATCTTTGCGGCTTCCATTGATGGAACAGCCTCTGCCTCCTCCGACCTGGTGCAAATCGCCGAGCAGGTGACTGAGGATGAAAAAGGTGCCTCGTTCATCTCCAACCTAGGAGACAAAAGAGAGATTGCGACATTGCAGAAATCCTGGATTGGCAGTGTGAAAGACTCGAACGATGCGATCCACTTCTACCGAGCCGAGTCTCAAGCTGTGCAGAAGACCTTCGAATGGTGTCGAACTGCAGACTACGCTGCCTTTGCAAAAGCCATCCTGCCTGAATCTACGGAGAACGAGTCGACCGAAGCATCGGTTGAGAAAGAAGTGGATCTGGACAGCGTACCCAAGTACATGCTGATATGCTCTCGACAGGATTCCTTGGGCTCCCTCGAGCTTCCGGATCCTGCTCTTCTGCCATACTGGAACATTTCAGAATACTTCCAGTTCTTGTCACACTTCCGCGAAATTAACGGTCGGCGTGAAACACGGAAGGAAGCCGGCCACTGGTCAACTTGGCGAGCTCCTTTCGATCCTTTCAACCCCTTTGGATCAACTATGTCCTCGGTTGATACTTCTTACAGCTTTGGTTCGCCCATGCTGTATACGCAGATGGTGACGTCGACGCAGACGATGCTGGACAAGAACTACCGACTGCTATCGGCGCTCCCGGTAGGTACGACTTTCTTTGCCACGCAACAAATGAGTGGACGAGGGCGCGGCGGCAATCGATGGATTTCTCCGAAAGGCTGTCTGCAATTCTCTACCGTCTTTCGAGTTCCCACGACTATGGCTGCCAAGACCGTGTTCCTGCAGTATCTGTCCGGGCTAGCTGTGGTGGAAGGTATCAGGTTGGCGCTCGGAAACACCGAAGCTGGTAGACGCGTGGGAGAAAAGGTTCGGATTAAGTGGCCTAATGACGTTTACGCCGAGGTACCAGCACCCGACCAAAATGAAGATGGAAGGGCCAAGACCGCTACTTTCGAGCTGCATGGCAAGCGATACGCCAAGCTCGGTGGCATTCTGGTCAATTCTCAATTCAGCGGCGGCAAAGAGTTCGTTTTGATCTCAGGGTGCGGCGTCAATTGCCTCAATCCTCGACCGACCACCTCGGTATCGGATCTGATCCAGATGCATAATCAGTCGGTCTCGTCACCAGAAGAGTGTTTGCCTCTGGTATCGCAGGAGAAACTTGCCGGCGCCATCCTATCGACATTTGACTCGATATGGAGATGCTTCATGCGTCACCAAGGGGACTTCCGGCCTTTCGTCGACAAGTATCGTCAAATCTGGTTGCACAGCGATCAGGAGACGACGCTTACTTCGGACGCACTGAGAGGCGGTGGGAACGCGGGAGAGGAACAAAGGGTTAGAATCGTGGGTATCTCCTCCGATTATGGACTGCTACAAGCCGCACCCTTGACGTCCAGCATCAGGTCGACCGATGCCAAGGCGTGGGGAGATACGGCGGAGTCGACCACCCATGGGATCACGCAACTTCAACCGGATGGAAATTCGTTCGATATGCTGCAGAACTTGGTCAAGCGGAAAGCATAGAAAGTCCCTGTTTCCTGACTCTACGACCAGCATCTTGTGTCTATCAGCAGCCAGCACCTATGTGTGTCAGGTCAATTTCTGCGCTACCGCTTGCTAAATTTGCGGATTATTGAGAAGTTCACCGGGGCACACACACCCAGAACGTGATAGTGTTAGTGGTCTGTTAGATCGATTGCTCGCTTTGAACAAAATGCGGAAATAGCAGCAAGCATCCTTTTTTTCTCGGATGTGCTGGAAGTCGAAAGATGGCAGTCGAAAACGCACCGCTGCCCACAGTGGAAACGTGGAGACGTGGAGTAGTTCCTGCACCTGTAAAAATGAGGTTCAAATCCGACATCCGAGACGTGGAAGAACGGTTGAATCTAAGAGTTCTGAATCGTCTAATCTGAAAGAAGAACAGATCAACACGCACGTCAACCACTGCTCGCCATCCATATATAGCATACTACTGCGTACTTCTCTCAGCTTCTTCGTGTGCCGTTGCTGATTGGTCCCAACCACAGACAGATACCCCAGAACAGACTGCTCAAGCAACGCTCCGTCAGACCAGATCGACAGGGCCACTGCTTCTTTCCCCCTTTCGACTTCCCGACAAGGTTTCCGCGATGTCGACCGCTGTTGTCGAGGACGCTCTCGCACCGACCCTGCAAAACATTCTAGATCAAAAGACACTCAAATGGCTGTTTGTGGGTGGAAAGGGTGGTGTGGGAAAGACGACGACGTCGTGCTCACTCGCTATTCAGCTGTCCAAGGTTCGCGAATCGGTGCTGTTGATCTCCACGGACCCGGCCCACAACCTTTCGGACGCCTTCGGCCAAAAGTTCGGTAAGGAAGCGACCAAGGTGAACGGATTCGATAACTTGTCAGCTATGGAGATCGATCCGAACTCAAGTATCCAAGAGATGATCGAGCAATCTGACAGCTCGGGTGGGGCCATGGGACAAATGATGCAAGACCTCGCCTTCGCTATTCCAGGTGTGGATGAAGCAATGGGTTTCGCAGAAATCATGAAGCACGTCAAGTCGATGGAATACAGTATTATCGTCTTTGATACCGCGCCCACAGGGCATACTTTGCGATTCCTCTCATTTCCTTCGGTGCTGGAAAAGGCGTTGGCCAAATTCAGTACTTTGGGTCGCAGTCTGGGCCCAATGTTGGGGCAGTTCCAGAGCATGATGGGAGGAGGTCAGGCGAATCAGGAAGACATGTTTGCCAAGCTCGAAAGCATGCGGGAAGTCATCACCGAGGTGAACACTCAATTCAAAGATCCGGAGAAGACGACCTTCGTCTGTGTCTGCATCGCCGAATTCCTGTCCCTGTACGAGACGGAACGACTCATTCAGGAACTGACACAATACGAGATCGATACGCACGCCATTGTCTGCAACCAACTGCTCTATCCCAAGAAAGATTCCAACTGCCAACACTGCAGAGTAAGGAAGCAGATGCAGGAAAAGTACCTTGCCGAAATGATGGATCTGTATGCCGACGACTTCCACATCGTCAAGATGCCGCTGCTGACCGAAGAAGTCAGGGGTACCGAGAAGCTCAAGAACTTCAGCCAGTTCTTGATTGAACCCTATGTTCCCCCTTCCGAGTAGATAGATCGACACTTGCAGCAATTTTTAGCATTCTCTACTTTCGGCGCCTCGCTGCCTTGCTGATTGTAGCTTCGGCGTATTGTTTGCCGGCGTATTGTTTGCCTAACCGTAATATCCATGGCCCGCCCTAGGGTCCACGAATCTGTTATCCAGATTGACTGTGTAGAAGATTCAGAGCAGCCTCGAATGTAACGAAGATGGAGATTGTTGCGACGAAGCGTTCGTCAAACAAGATGATGATGATTTGGCACGAAAAGAAGGGAGAGACTGACGATCAAGGTGAAACATGACTGTTAGATCATGAATTTGAGCTCACCGTCAGCTTACTCTCTCGGGCAAGAAGAGATCAAGCCGGCACGCACCAGTGTCGGAAGTTACCCGGCATGTTACGATTGGGAGTTTGACGAACAGCTTTCACAATGTGCCATCTGTGATGGCAAGGACGTTGCGTCACTGGCTCTAAGTCGCACATACATTATTACTTACATATCCATGGGCTTCTTCGCTGCTTTTGCGAAGGAGGCTTTCAGAGGGGCGGAGGCTGTGCATCTGCAGGATACGTACAGAGTGCAGAAGTTGTGGGAAGACCACCGTATAGGCTCAGCTAAAACGGGCACAGAAGAAGTCGCAGCTGTTAACTGGAGCAGCGAAGCCCCTTAACAGCAGTAGCAGCAGTGCTAGCATCAACATCAACATCAACATCACATCGTCGTCGTCTCCGTGCGGCCTTACGATGCACACCTTCTATGATGAAGGCTTTCAATGGGATTGGGAGAATCCGCCAAGAGGAAAAGGGGTGATTCAAAGGTGACTTCTTGACAGCTTGACGGCATCGATTCCTTGCCGGAAAACAGGGGCCGAGATCGCAAGACACGGAGGCGCAGCTAGAGAGATGCAACAAGGGCCTCGACGAGATAGATTCCTTTGCCAGTTCCGACTCGTGTTCACCATCGTAATGACGGCCTGCTATTCAATTCCTTCATTTGATCCTCCCAAGGAATACAAAGATTGGTAACCAATACAAAACAAAGGGACGCTCTAATAAACATGTTCCTTGATCGGAGATTTTTTTTTTCTTCTTCGCCTTTTTGGCCTTGTCTTGCTCCACTTGTCACGGGCCGGCTTTGGGGGTCCTAACACTAAGGACTCACAGCTGTGATTTCCTATAGTTGGCTACACGCTGTGTAATCACAAAACCGCAGGCAAGGGTCAAAGCGACTTAAGTGACTCCTTTGCTGTGCTCATACTCTGGTGACCACTCACATCGAGCGCTGGCATTGGTCCATATTATTTCCGAATACAAAACCGCTCCTTTTTTTCTCGTCAAATCTCGCCCGACCGCATCTCCATCTTGAAAGCCGCGGGCCAGATACCTTGAAGACGGGGCCTTGCTTTTGGTGCGAGCGGGTTTTTCTCTGACTTTTTCGAGCAGGGAGACCAATTTTGCGGCACACCATCTTCGCACGGAAGTCTACGCCAAAGTCTCACTTCTTCGGCCTCAGCTGGGAATTCGTAGGTTGAGCTTTGTATCACAATATCTAGCCTCCTGCTTTCAAGACCCTGTCATTATTATTGCTTCCGATGAATTCAGCTTTCTGCCTGTAACGCCTTCCTGAATCGCTTCCCTTCTCCTTCGTGCTCATTTCGAAAGCAGCCTTATGAGCTTCCTCCATCATCCTTAGCAAGGAGAAAAGCCTCTATCGACAACATCGACTGCCTGCAGTCGTCGGCACGACCCTTGTCTCACCTCTCCTAACTCTAATTCGAGATCAACCAAGCCTTCGGACACGCCGATTTTCTCTTTTTCCACTCTCTTCTTTTTTCACTTTTGCTCTTTATTTTTCGCCCTCCGATCACCACAATTTCCAGGCACCACCGTGCTCCATCGGCAGACCTCCGACTGCCTACACTTGGGACTAAGGTCTCGTTGCGAGTTCTTTGCTACCTTTCTCATCATCAGCGTTGTGGAGAGACTGCCTCGATCGGTCGCCGCAGTCGCAGCGATATCACCATCTTCGAAATCCCATTGCTACGACCAGTCTCTCTTGCAAGGTCCTCCACTTCAAGAAAACAGCAGCAGCAGCTTCAGCTCCGCAAGAGTGGTCGCAGCCACCTTCGAAGACGACCTCCATCTTCCTGCCCCTTTCGCTGCTTCATTCAGTTCCAAAAGTTCGCTCTTGTCGGTCACGCCGCTTCCTGCTGCGCATCTTTTCTCCTACATCTTCGGGAGAAGTCGAATCGGCTTGGGTCGCGCTCAAAACTCGGCAGCAAGATCACCTTCACACTTGCTTCCGTCTAAAACGCAGTCCCATCTTCATCTATTAGCATCGTTCATCTACATCCTGCATTCGTATCAGTTGTTCTCCGATTCCTTACGAGGTTGTCCTCTCTTTGAATCGAGGGGCGCTTCTTGATGCCTTCCTGTCGTTGACCCTTGTCTCGTAGTAGCTCTAGATTCTGTCCTCTTCCTCGACGCCGCTACAACGCTGGCCGATCCTTCGATCTACGTCTCCTGCATCCTACACCATAAGCGCCATCACCAGGTTGCGGCCTCTCATCCCATCGCATTGTCGAAACACTACGACTAGATAATTCCGTACAGCCGAGGCGGTTTCGGTCTCGATCTCCATCGTCTACATCTATCAGCACCTTTATCTCCAGCTCTCCTTGACTAGAAGTATCACGAGTACAAGCGTCTAGCGCTGGAAGCCCTTTGCCTCGACTCTGCTTGTAGGGTCGGGTGAGCCCTCATACGATCGCCATCATGGATCTCTACTCAACCGCATTCACCATACCTAGAGCGGCAGGGCAAGCCAGCTATGTCCACGAGCCATCGGCTAGTACAGCTGCGGCTCCTTCCTCCTCATCCTCCATCTTTGGGATCGAGCTCGGCCGCAACAACCCATATGGTGCTTCTGCTTCCTCAGTAGGTCGATCTCCTGCGCCATCATCAGATCCTCCTGCTTCCTCTCTGCCCGGACGCTTTACTTCGATGCGATCTCGTATTCCTCCCAGCGTCAAAGCATTCATGCCGAGTGCGTTCCGCACTAATAGAGCTAGCGAGCGCATCGTCGAGGCTGTTGGCGCTGAGAAGGCGGAAGCAGAGGGGGCTATGGCCACCGCCAATGCTGCCTCCATCGTCCCTAGCAATTCGTCAAGTACGCCATCATCCGCTGGCAACGCTACCCCTTCTGGAGCTGATACCAAAACCAATTCTAGTCGAGCCTCGGGTGACCGCCCGTCTGCTTCAAAATCCTCCAAGCCTATCAATCCTGCCTTAGCCAACCTTGATGACGGTTTCTCCGCCAAGAACCGGGACAGTCGATCCACCGTCGGAACAAGATCGTCGTTGGAGTTCTCTTCTTCAGCCTCCTTCACCGCAGACAGTACTGCTCCAAGCAGCGCTGCCGGCATCAATCCGTCGAGCTCCTCCCATTCGGCGTCCAACTCGATCTCGAACAACAACGTCACCCACGGACCGGAAAGAGGCATGTCCCAATCGCAAAGCGGCAAGGATTTAACCGAGGCTGTCCAGAAGCTCAGTACCGACGTTATGGCCAAGCATCAATGTCTCGTCTCATTCACTCCTGTTCCACAACAGGATGAAGCTCGCGCGGCATCGACACCTCTCAGCCACCCTTTCCCGAGGCAGAGTTCCTTCTCTTCCTTGCACAGCCTGGACCAGCTGCCGTTCCCTGGTACCAACGGTACTAGTGCGGGAGGCGGATATCCTTACCAGCAGTATCACCCCCAACCTATCGGTACCCCTGAAACGCATTCGGCGGCGTTCCTGCCAAGTCGCAATGATGGGCTTGGTGCAGGCTTCCCCGGCCTTAACACAAGCTCCCTCTCCCTCTCGGCTCTGAATCCGCAACCCAACAGCAACAGCTTCTTTGCTCAGGATCCCGGTGCCGCATCTCTCAGAGGTCAGAATGGCATCAGCGGTAACAATGTCAAGCCCCCTCGGTACAATTTCCATCTCAGCGGTGGCTACCAGCAGGTCATGGGCGCACGAGGTGCAATCTTACGCGAGAATCCATTCAGAATCAAGTCCTCCATCAAAGTGCCTCGTGGCGACGTCTTTGACGTCGCTCCTGGATCTTCGCCTCCCAACGGTGGCAAGGAGACTGTGAAGGTCGATGTTCGCCAGAAGCTGGATGAGGTGCAGACGGCAACGGGTGCCTCCATCGATGCGCTCACCAACGAAGTGAAGGGTGCTGATCTTGGGTACGGCCTGGAGTCGGAGCGTATGGTCGAGCTCGTCATTTCAGGTCCTTTCGAAAGCGTCGAGCTTGCCCGCGTCAAAGTGCTTGTCATTTTCGACGAGATCATGGGTCTGCAGTCTGAAGTTTGCGAGATCGACTACAAGCTGCATAACATCATCGGAGGTCGAAAGCGATGCGTCATCCAGAGGATCGAAGAGGAGACAGGCACCAATATCTATCTGCCCAGCGCGTTCCTTGGCACTTTCGGCGCTAACGTCTGTGCCAACATTCGCACCAACAACAGCGATTCAAATGAAAACAACAACAACGACAACAATGGCAGCATCAGCAACACTACTTCTGCATCTCTGCAGAATGCGATCCATATCACTGGAGAATTTTTCGGGGTGCAGCGAGCTCGCGACATGCTATTCCAGGTATCCATGCACAAGAGCAAGTGCATTATTTCCCGTGATGCGGCCATTCTCTCCCGCAAATTGGATTGGATGCTTTCGGAACGCCTGGAAGAGCTGCGATCCATTATGATGGACAACGGCACTTTTGTCGCGTTCCCCGTTATCGGAAGTCAGGCGAGCCTCATCTCCGTGTATGGAGACAACCGAGTCAACATCGAACGGACCATTCGCTCGATCATGCAGCTGGCTTGCCAGTTCTATACCGCTTCGCTCTGGTTGTTGCCCGTCGCTTTCGACGTTTTCAGGCCATCGCAGACCAACCTGAATCCCAATCAGGTTGCGCCTGTCCTGAAACACGTGAGCAATGCTTCAGGAGCCGAAGTCGTCTTCAAAAGCAATTGCTTCGAGATCCATGGCTTAGAGAGTGAGGTGCGCACAGCGGTCTCGGCCTTGCTGGATCTGGACCTTATCAAGGGTTTCAACTTTGAGGTTCGCTTCCAAATTGAGCTGGCCAACGAGCACGAGGAATTCATTTCAGGGAAGAAGAATGGCAAAGTCAACAAGATCATGAAACAGTGCGGGGTCCGAATCAAGTTCGAGACGTTTAACGACTACAACTTCCTCATCGAGGTGTCCGGCAACGATCGAAATGGAGTTCTGCAGGGTCTAGGTCTTTTGCAAGAGGAGTTGCCGGCTGAAATGTCGTTCCATATTCCGGAAGCGTATCACAAACGCATTATTGGCGTCGGTGGCAAAAATATCCAGCGTATCATGAAAAAGTACGGAGTCTACGTCAAGTTCAGCAACGCTGAAGAGTACGCGGCTCTGGGTGGGTACCTCGACAACGAAGACAATGTCATCGCGCGGACGCCGGCCAAGAACGCGATCAATCTGGACAATCTCAAGATGTCAGTGATGGAGATGGTGAATCCACGGGACAAAGATTACATCAGTGAGACTGTCACCATCTCGCGACGCTACCATCGCACTTTGTTGGGCGAGAAAGCCATTTTCATCCACGATATTGAAAGCAGGACCAACTCCAGCGTGCGGTTCCCCGCGCGAGAGTCCGCGTCGGATCTGGTCACCATCTTCGGACCCGAATCGCAGATCCACATCGCAGCACAGATGTTGCTGGACCACGTTCCGTTCGAGGCGGAATTTCGCGCTCCGAATTCCACCGAGCTGACGCAGGCTATCCAGAGCTCTGAGTTCAGTGCATTGACCGAACAGCTCAAGCGTGATCTCGGCATCGTGATCTCTCCAGTCATCCAGAAGCAGCCACGATCCGAGGGTGAAGCTGTCTTCAAGTTGCGACTCAATCGAAGCAACACCGACTTCTTGCCTACGGCCAAGGATGCTATCGAGGACTTCTTGATCAATCGCAATGCTAACGTGTACGCCTCGCCTTCGCGTACTCGATCCGATTCGTTCGCCTCTGCCTTCCCTCATTTCGCTAACAAGCTGATCTCCACGCCAGCGGCTGCGGAATCCAGCGAATCCTTCCACACGGCGTCCGCTGCGGCTGCGGCTGCCGCAGCAGCAGCAGAACAGGCCAGGATCCACGAAAGACGCTTGCGGGTGGCCGCTTCGACTCCAGATATCAAAGCGCTTTTCGACTCACCCGCCGGTCAGCATCTTTCGGGTCCGAATTACACCGTCTCCGCAACTGCTACGAATTCGCCTCTGATCACGTCGTCGCTCTATTCGTCCCCTTACGGCAACGGTCGGGGCTTCGGCAGTGATGTCTGGGGTGCTCCCGGTGCCCCGACGCGAGGCTTTACCTCGAGCACGAGCAGCAGCACGGCCCCTAGCATCGCCGGGCTTCCTCCACCTTCCTCCGCCTTGGGTACGGCTGGTGGAAGCGGCTTGCCTCCTCCATCAGCGACCGGCGGCATTCAATTCCCAACCTCGCACCACAATCCGCGCATGTCGGACGATCTACACATGCACGCGGCGCGAGGCTTTGAGGGAATGGGGATGGAGGATCGCGTCAAGGCTCTGCGAAAACCTCGATCATTTGCTCACCGAGCTCAGAGTCTCGACATTGGTGCGCTCGCCGCTCAACAAGCAGCACAGCATCATGCCGGGAGCCTCAGCGTGGGTCCTTCAACGCCATACGGCCTGGGTCCTCTCGGCACAGGTTCACTCGGTATTCCTGGTAACACGTTCCCCGGGATGGGAGCACCGCATCACTCTCAATATCAGCAATCTCAGCATCAGCTGTTCGCCTCTCAACCTCCTTCGTCGCACCATCTCGGTCACGCCACATCGGCCAGCATTTCGAGATTGCCTCCAGCTCCTCACGTTCAGAATCCTGACCCTTCCACCATGGATGAGGTCAGTCGAGTGTTGGCGCAACTTGCTTTCGATCGTGCCTAGAAGAAAGAACCACGTTTGATCTTGACCTTGCAGGCTCGGCTGCTGCCGTCCTCGTTGCCTCACCCTTTTCCGGCACATGCCTTGACTTTGAGTTCAAAGCAAGCCAATCTTTCTCTGTTTCCCTTTAGCTTTCCAGAATAGCGTTCTTATTTCAATCATACCTCGAGCATCAGATTCCAAGACGATTCGTCACTTCATCATACCAATGCGTCGATTTCAATCATCACACGAGATTCCCACTTCTTTTCAAGGTTGCATCTTTAGTTCACAACTGGCATTTGATACCGTCTCGCCTCGACCACCTCAATACAGCTACACGGCCCGTCGCCAAAACTTTCGACATGCAGGCTGATGAAGATTCCCTCTCTTCAGGGCTCAAGCACTCTTCGCCTCGTTTTCTGCACTCTTAGCTTCTCTATTCTCGTTGTCTTTCAGGTCCACGCCTTGATAATATTTGTTCTTGTTGAAGTCAAACGAACGTTCGGCTGGTAGCTCGAGCGGCTTGACCCGTGGCCCATGAAGCAGAAACGACTACTTGAGCGGGTTGCCATGAGCTGGACGGCCTGAACGTTAGCCAATTCACTCAGTGAAAAGCGTTTTGCGGGGAATGTTTGGCGAAAGCATGAGTATGCAGGATGATGGGCGAAGAATAGGCAAACGTGTTAGATTTGTGATCAGGAAATCGGATCCGAGGAGGAAACATCACCGAGGATTTCCAGAGAGGGAAAAGAAGGTTGGCTGTCCTTTTCCCGAAATTTTCTGGAAAAAAGATGGTGTTTGATGCATGGGTTTTGGATAGGTGTGGCTTTCGTGCAATCATCATCACCATCGCTCCAATCCCCCCCATTTGTCGAAGTAGGATTCAGACCGGATTGGCGATACTAGAACTTGTACCCGCTTTGCTGGGAAGGTACGACTCAACAAGCCACTCGAAGACGAAGGCCATTGGTTTCACGCGACAGCAAATCTCCTGCCGTTTCTGCTGTTGCTGCAGTGTGAACATCCATCTGATTCTCTCACATCCAAGGACGCTGGAGCATACGAGAAAGATCGAAACCCCACATTGTACACAGTCTCAGTGTCGAGTGCGATCCTAGCCCGCACACACGCACACACTACGTCGAAATGGAGGAAGACAGGGAGACGGTGCGACTCTGGAGGATCAACCGAACGATCCACGAACTCGTTCGAGATCGTGGATACCAAGTAGCAGATGATGAGATCAATGTGGATCTGGAGTCCTTTAAAGCCGAATATGCACCTACTGGTGGATCGGTGGACAAGACGAAGCTCAACTTTTTCACCGAACACAGTGAACACGAGAACCAGCGATTGTTCGTTTTCTATTCAACCGAGAGAGCGGTGGGAGTCAAGACCATGCGACAGTTCATCCAGATCATGGAAGAGAGGGACATTCAACGAGGTATCATCATCTGGAGCGACAAGATGACCAGTGCAGCTCGAAAAGTGATTGATGCTATGAGAGGTACTTTCTATCTGGAGGACTTCGAAGAAGCGTTCCTGCTTGTCAACATCACTCATCATCATTTGGTACCAAAACATGAACCGCTCTATCCAGAAGAAAAGAAGGCCTTGCTCCAGAGATACAGGCTCAAAGAGACGCAGTTGCCCAGGATCCAACAAGCAGATCCTGTAGCAAGGTACTTTGGTCTCCAGAGGGGACAAGTCGTAAAGATCATTCGTCCGTCAGAAACATCAGGCCGTTATTGCAGCTATCGAATCTGCATGTAAAACTTTGTCCCTACTTTGTTGCCGTTCTTCCAATACATCTCTCGTTCCCTCGTCATCTCTCCGAGATTGACTGCGAGACGCTCCGCACATCTGACAAGGTCTTTCTTTCGGTCATTCTTACCGTCGTCCCCACTCGTCCTCAGCATTGATCTGTAACATTACTTCTCTTCTTTTTCAATGCATTGACATCCGTCCTACTCAAGATCTCGTGAGCGGCTGCAGATGTGTGTAGGCATTGAAAAAGTTCGCTGAACAATGACGAGGCGATCACATCGTCCCGTGAGCCTTTCTAAGCGTAAAACACATTCTGATCATGCATCTTCATCTAACTCTTCGAGCGTTTTCCTCCTGAACGGACATCATGTTACGCAACATGAGCTCTCTCTCTCTCTCTGTCGATCTCGATACAGATGCAGAAGTGCATACACAGCCACCGCATCCAGCGTTCTTCATCCGGGCACTAAGTGAGGATCTGCTGGCCTCTTCTCGAAACAATAGATCTAACACCATTGACGGATCGGGTGAATCGGAAAGTTTGCAACTCCGCGAATTGACACGGAAGCACCTGCTATGCTCTCGAAGACATTCCTTCGCCCTGTTCACTGCAGTCCTTTCCCTTTTCCAGCTCTCATACAATCTCTACAAGACTGCAGCGATCATGACCACAGCAGCGACAGAGCCAGCGTCCATAGCGAGTGAAGCCCGACTTACAACGGCGACAGCACCCGAGAAGTCTGTAATTGACACCCAACCTGCCGAACCAGCATCTGGACCCACTGCATCCTCCTCCTCCTCAGAAGCGTTTCCCACGGGCACCTATCCTAAGCCTAAATCATCATACTACTTTGGGCCGCCTGAACCGTCACGGGCCTTCGGCTCACCCTTCGTCCCTGGTTCCATCTCCAAATATCTTCCAAGAGAGATCGTCAGGATCGAAAGAGACTACTCAGCCGGCGAGCTACCCCAATTTCATCCTTCTTTTCCCCTTGAGCTCGAAGGCAGAATCACCCCAACCACTTTTTCTGAGATTGTTAACGACATCAATCTTTTGTTGATTGATGCGCACAACCCTACAAAGACTTGGCTGGATAATTGTCTTGCTGTCTTAACCCTGTACATCTCAAGCCTGATACTCGGCAGCCACTACCAAAGGGTAAGCTGAAAGCCTTATATCCGCAGCTCCGTAGGAAATGATCTCATTGTTCTGAAACACTTACGTTCTTAATTCCTCTCCAATAGGTCATGCGGAAGCTAGATAATTTGATCGACTCCGTCAACCACACCGTCCTCAATCCGGCAGGGCTCAATTTGGTCCACCCGCGGAAAACGGCGTTCCTCTTCATCGAAGTCGAGTACTACTAGCTCATCTTGGGTCTCCAGGAGTAGCACGTCTGCTGAGAGTCCCCCAGGATTGGGAGAGCTATCTGAAGATCCAGTCTCTTGTTACATCACTTTGACGGTCTCACGCACGTGGATCACCTTCATCCCCCATTCCGCGTACGCTTGTATGGTCTTGTCTTTCTCTTCCTTCACGATATACCCTTCTGCAGGCCAGTGTCTATCGTTATCATCATGCTTTCCTCGCCTGACTCCAACCTCAGAATGGCTTGGCCAATAGGGTCGTTGATCTAAGTCCGCGCCTTGAGTGTATCGAAGAACTCGGTCTTTCAAACGGCGCAATTCTCGGCTCAATTTCCTAAATTAATTTTCTGATTTTCTGGCTTCTTTTTTTTTGGAAGTTGTTGGACTTCCCAAACATCTCAAACCATCATTTGCTACTCTGCGTTATCCTCTCTTATACCCCTCATTTATACCCTCCTGTCTATGCCAAATTGGAAGAAGATGTTGCTACAGAGACAATCCCGCTGAAATACGTAATTAGCATGGAAGCACCGTCGTCATCATACCCATCTTTGCGGCCACCAGGATCAACGACTGCGTCAAGCTCATCTAGAGTTCCGAAACAAGATCGAGATGGCGAAGAAGCACCTTTTCAACAAGTGAAACCGAGAAGATCACGTCGTCGAATACCCACAGCACCTTCCTCCTCCTCTCTCGTATCAGACAGTAATGGAAGTCTTATCTCCAGCTCCAAATCCTCCAAAGGCTTCGTCTACCGAACCAAAAACGAAGCGGCAAAGAATACATATGAGAATGCGGAACAAAGATCATCGGCAAATTCCGAGAGGAGGTTGTTTGATCGTGCCATGGAGAACATCAACCTGTTCTCTGATTTCCTAGGAAGTGCGGTGGAACTGGAGTACGGTGGCCAAGATCTCGCAGATGCGGCAAGAGTGCATCCCTTCGCCAGAAGCCTGTTGGAGACTCTAAGCAGCATCTGGTCAACGTCAACTTCAGGGGAGCTCCGCATGGAAGACGATACAGCTAGAACCCCAAGCTCAAGGCAGCGTAGCAACCTATCATCAAACGGAAAAATAGGCAAGTTGGTTGGGAGGCAACTGCCTTCTCGTATCCTTTGTCTCGGACTTGGTTCACCCACAACCTCTAGAAGCGCTCAAATCCAACTGGCTCTGTTGGTTGTCATGCGGCGATTTATCGAACATGTTTCTTGCATCTCGAATCCTTCCAAGGATGAGGAAGACAACACAAATGTCTCCTCTCGCGAGAGGATGGATTATGCCGAGTACAGGGAACTGAACAAGAACGAGCTTCCTCAGGATGGTATCAATTCTTCAACCACGACTAGATCGCAACCCCTCAGTCAGAAGAAGCATTCATATGTTGAATGCATTGCATACGATCCCATCTTCAGTCAAGAAGATGCTGAACTCCTTGCCAAGCTCGGCGTCCAGGTGGCTTCCCCCTCCTCCGCACCCTCGCTCTCTTCCTCTGCAGCGCGAGATGCTTCTGACGAGGCGCACATAAAACCAGCAATCGAGACATATTACACGAACATTTCAACCCCGACTTTGCTGTACATGCCACACTGCGATAGATCTCTGTACGAATCGATACTATCTCTCAACACGGCTACTCCCTCATCCTCATCCTCCGACGAGGATACGATCGCGAGTGCCATCGAGAACCTTCGGCTGGATTCTCCTGCATCGTTCCCTCGCACCCACATCCCTAACCTCACGCTTTTGGCCAACACCCTCAACAACTACTTGATCTCCACGTCCTCAGCTAGGCTTTCGGAGGAATCTCCCATCGTCTCCTCTCTACTCCCTCACCTGCAAGTTGTGGATCTGCCCAACTGGAATCCGAAGAAAACAGAACGCTTCACCGGAGTTGCCGAGAAATGGGACGTAAATGCGCTCAACGAATTGAGCTTTCAGTGGGTTCCGAGTCACCTTACATCTTAGTTATCACTTTTCAAGCCAGATGACGATCGCGTGTGCCGTTCGACGCTTTGCTGTGCTTGAGATCTTCTGCATGAGATGAGGAAGGTGCTGTTCTGGCATCTCGCAGCAATGCTCCAATGGAGCAAACGAGGAAATAGCCAGCTTGTATCAAGAGGCAGCTTTTATGTGGAGAAGTACAAGAACCTGAATGCGTCTCGTCCACCTGCCGCCACAAACGCCGAGTATTCGTCGCAAATGATGGTGATCAGAGGGTGGGCGCAGGTCGCCTTAACATGTGAAGCCTGTGGATCACAGCTGACGAGCTGAGCAAATGGATCAGATCATCTGTTCCTATTGGTAGGCGTCGACCTTACTCCTGTAGGAGCTCTGTTCATGCCAGCAGTTGGTGTTCCGTGAGGTCGTGCCGCTCTCTCCGCCGCAGCTTCTTCCAGTGCCGCCCTACCCCCGAGTGAGGAAACTGTATTTCGTCGGGTAGGAATGATGCTCTGCTCGATGTTATAAAGTTCGATCACTTCCAAATACGTCGGATAGTCGATCTCCATCACAAACTGTTTCTTTTGAACACCTGAATCATAGTCTTCATCACCAGGAGGCTCGGTGAAAGCTGTCGTGATTTGCAATCGAGAACGAAAGTAGGAAAGGTCAGTCCTTCAAGGCCGCTACCATACTTGGGTCGCAATGCAGGTCCAGTGTGACTTACCGAGAATGGCCGATCCATCGTCCTCGCTGACCGTTATCCCAGCCCTGCCCTCCCGAACTAGGAAACTGACGTGAAACAAATTCTCGATGGTGTTGGTGAAGCTGTCCGGATCGGCTACGAACTGGAACAGATTGATGCCATCGGATCCTTGCTTGGCCAATAGCTCGGCAACTTTTCGTACTTGTGCTGCTGTGTCGGTTTCCGCATTTCGATGCAGGTCTTGCTGACGAAGTTGGGTTGGAGCCGCTCTTTGATTGTTGTCTTCGTCGCGGTCTCGATTTCGTTGAACGACTTTTCTAGTTTTGGGAGTAATCTCGAGGGGGCCCAGGAGAAAATCGATTGTGGGTGCTCGTCGAGAGTATTTGGCTGCTAGTGAGGAGAGTCTATCCCAATCCCAAATTTCATTCCTTGGCACCCTTCTGCCGCTGTTGTCTGTAGTTTCATCGTACGTGCCATCTTCGTCGTCTTCGTTGTCTTCATCAGTCACACCACTGCGAGTGGCATAGGCTGTATTCCTGACCCTACCAGCTTCGCCCCCCAAGAACCTCGCCAATCTCGAAATGAATTCGTTTGTGTCGAATGCATCCGCATTGAGCTTCATCTTCTTTGCCATTCTTGCTCCAATCTCCGACATGGATGTTAGCGTCTTGGTGTCCAAAATGGACTCGGAAGGAGCAACCACTTTTTCATGAAGTGCGTCGGCTTGAGAGATGAGCTCAAGTAGATCCGATGGTCGAAGTGTCGAGTCTTTCTTGGATTCTTCGGCATGAGCTATCAAGGCTCGGTAGGAAGATCGAACCGCGCGCCGCGAAGACGCATCCTGGCGAGGATCGTAGGTAAACGCAGATGCTGCGGAAGAAGACGAGGGTCCGGCCCCATTTGATGGTCGGGCATGTCTGCTCGGTGGCGATGAAGGACCTGCCTCTGCTTGACGGGTCATGTCGAAGATTTGCTACAGCATCTCTTAGAGGAAATGTTGCTAACAGGAAGAAGGAAAGAAGCAGGGAAGGCTTTGGCAATGAATGGCTGTTGGAGGAGTGGACGGAAGGGCTAAGTTACCATGTCTGGGGCAAAGTGTTGGTCTCTCCTTTCACTTAACTTACTGACTTGGTCGCGTTGTGGAAGCTCAGGTGGAGCTCAAAAAGATAAATGAAACTGATTGATTTGGCTCCTGTTTGGCCAAGCATCAGAGAGTACTAAGTTACTCCCGCGCGACCCGCATTTTCCACCTTTGGGATCATCACCATCTCAAAAATATGTCATTCGACTGATCACGCTCGTGCTTAAACTCAACTAATCCAAAAGCCACATCACTCGGGCAAGGTGCCCTGCCTCGTCGGATGCATCCGCTTCTGTCTTGGAAAGAGGGGAGCGGCACATTTTACTCCGGATCATCGTGAGAAAATTTCTCGAACTGAAAAGGGCTCTGCGCCAAGGCGAGTCCGCTCCTGCCGAGACACGCCGTCAGTCGAACAGTAGGACTTGAAACGGGAACACGGAATCTATTCACATCTGGACGAACCAGCCGTCGACCGAGACGTGGATGACACGGTCGAACCAAAGCATACGGAAATGTACATAGTCGAACGCATCAAGAGAGGCGAGAAGGGAGCAAAGCGAAATCGGCTGGTGCGGTTGTTGTTGGTGCCAAACAGCGGAGGGAGAAGAAAAGGGGTCAGAACGTTCAGCAGCATCCGCCCTGGCTCTGTTGCTGAACGTTCTGACCTTGACCGACCTTCAAGGTGCTCTTTCCGCCTTGTTGGTTGTTGACGGTGGAGCTGCCCATGCGGTCCTTGATTTGTTTCGCCATTGTCAAGAAGGCTTGTTCGACGTTGGTGGCCGACTTGGCAGACGTCTCAAGGAAGGGGATGTTAAGTTGATCGGCGAACTCTTTGGCCGTAGTGTATTCGACAACCTTCTTGTTCGTCAAGTCCGACTTGTTACCCACCAGCAACTTGTTGACGCCTTCGCAGGCGTATCGGTCGATCTCTTGCAGCCATTGTTTAACGTTGCTAAACGTGTCGTTGTCGGTCACATCGTATACCACAATGATACCGTGAGCTCCTCGATAGTAGGATGAGGTGATGGTTCGGAATCGTTCTTGTCCAGCAGTGTCCCACTGTGATGCGACAGAAGAGAATGAAAGGTGATTGGATCAAAGTCAGTATATGTTGCTGGCAGTATCAGGATTCTGATCGCGACGGAGCAGTTGGTCGGTCCAGGTCTCGGGATGGAGTTTGAAACGTTTTGAGGTCGTTCCGTTGATGCATCTCTAAGGAAGGATGAAGACCAATTCCTATTCCTATTTCACACTCACAATTTGAAGCTTGACCGTCTTTCCTTCAAGCTCGATGGTTCGAATCTTGAAGTCGACACCAATAGCTGTTTCACATGTCCGAGCCGAGGTGATGGCGGTGATGAAAAAGGTCAGTCAGAGCCATCAGAGACCATGTGGATGTGTTTGTCAATTAGAACGCACTGGAAATGTAAGACTCTGTGTAGGTGTCATCGGCGAATCGGAGAAGCAGACAAGACTTTCCTACACCGGAATCACCAATGAGCAAGAGCTTGAAAAGGTAGTCGTAGTCTGCAGATAGGCCGGCCATATTGTCTTCAAATCCTCGTTGGTGTGGTTTTGATGCAGTAGGGAGAATCCAGAATTCGAGTCTGCAAAGGCAAAGGTTTCAATCTACGAGAAAGAATCGAAGGATGCGTGATCGCTTGGTGAACGTCGTCCCTTGTCGTAAAGCGTTTGGGCAAGCAGTCGGAGCGTGCGTAAGGCAGGTTGAGACGGTGGGCGACCTTGTAACGGTGGGATTGATCGTTGTTGATGGTAGCCAAGAGCAAACTAAGGTAGGTGAGTGCCAGCGGATCAAGATGTCGGCGCGGAACAGAATTTGAAGATGGAGGTTGAGCGAAGGAGCGAGGGAGCGATCTGTGTGAGGTTGTCACCGAGAGTTGTACGTGTGCTTTGCTGTGCGTGTGTTTCTGTTCTGTTTGTATGTCTGTTCGAGATCCGAGTAAGTCCAGCTCAGCCAGGCGCTACAAAGGGAGTGGGAATTCAAACGTATGAATTTGAAAGGTGCGAAAGGGTCGATAAAACCATATGGAAGTCATCACTACAATTTTCTTTGAAACGATATTATTGTGTCCCTCAACTTTGGTCGTCATCCCAAGTTTCGCCTGTATTGGATTTGAATGTTAATGACATGGAAATCTAACAGAAGCAACACTCTGACGCTCTAACATCAATCGCAGGATGCATAGATTTCAGGATCCATCTACGAGGTGACGCTCGCTATTTGATGGACGGTGTGACCAAAGGGTCTTAACCCCGTTCAAGCTGCGAAGAAACATGGCTTCTCCATATGTTATTCTCGTCAGTCGTTCATTTGACCTCCACAGCGTCGCTTTGGAAGCATAGACCGGTGTCCCTCCACGTCCTCTCACAACGAGTCGGCTCATGAAGAGGCGTATCATGCCACTTGCCAGCTTCACGCTTCATGATCCACGTCTGAGCTCAAATGCAAGCATGTTTGCATTGCAGGGTCGACATTTTGCCGCCTAATCATCGTCGTTGGAAGTATCCAAGAATCTCGATCAGAATGTCCGAAATCCGAACCGGATAGATCGCTATCAGCAAAGGTTCATGAACAGAGAAAGGGTGGTGTGGTCGTAAGCTGGAAACCTCTTTCGCCTCTACAGTGCTCAACTGGAGTGGTGATCGTCATGTGGTGCGGGTTCGCAACCACATGCTCGTCCGTCTAACATGCTGTCGTGAAGCGTCCGGTCAAAAGAAAGGGACAAAGGAAATGATGCCCGGAGCGGTGCAGTAAATCCGACTACTTTCAACGATGCTGCGAGAAGTTCCGATTCTCACGTCAGACGGAGATTTCTTTATCGGATGGATTATCTTAGAGACACCGTTTCAGCCAGCTGAGCCAAGATGATCTCACAAATAATTAAACTTGAAAGTTCTGGAGTTCGGTGAAGAGTGGATTTCCTTTCAAATGACGACCAAAACGCCAAAAGTCGAATTGAATTCACTCTATAGCATCCATTTACACCAAAATTGAACAAACAAGAAAAATTCAAGAAGAGCTGTGTGTGATTTAACGAGAAGAAGAAACAGAAAAGTTCGGAAAGCGACGCTTACCTTCGGTAGCCTGCCGGATCGTAAATTTGAACCAGATTCCCGACCCTTTTTAACCTTGGGTTGCCTTTGCCATCCCCACCTCCTTGACAGGCGTCTCCCCAAGCCTCTCTTCTATCCATCACACCAACCTCGCTGCAAGTCTAGCTGCTCGGACGTTCACCAAGCTCATAGGCGTTGGTGACGCCTCCCCCAGATCCCTCGATCGTCGCAATCCATCCGCGGAGAGGAACAGCACCTTTTTGCCCCAGTCGAGTCCAGAAAAGTCAGGCTCAGTCGGTCTAATTGATCGACCTTCGCTGTTTGGCTCAGACCTCGCGGAGGCGTTTTCTCTCGAAAGGTTCATCCGATCGACTCCCCTCGACTCTCGTTACTTGCGTCGCTCTAGAAGGAGGATCCTTTCTACAGGTTCAAAAATCAACCTTTCTCTTTCTCTCCAGCACTGGCAAGATCAGCCGATCTTTTTTTACTTCTCCTCGTCTTCGGCACACGGTCCTCCTTTCTATGTTGCTGCTAATCCAGGCCGCTAGCCGCTAGAGGACTGAGTTAAGCAGACGTTCAAAACCTGTATCATCGGACCGGCCTAGATCCACAAAACCAACATTAACCATACACGCCCCGTATCTAGCCGCGAATTGCCCAGAGCATTCCTGAAAGCTCCTCAAACGTTCAAGATATCGTCTCAGACACGTATAAAGATCAACCACCTCTTTGCGCTCGTCATCCCTCGATCCCTTCCCCTCACGCCTCTTTGAACCTCGCTACCAGACCGATCAGACCCCCAACAACACGTTTGACAGTATGCCCGCCACAGACTCAATCGACTCCCCTCCCTCGTGCGAGGCAGGACCTTCTCGACTCCCTTCCAGCCGCCCGTCCTCGCCTCTTACACCGCGCACGCCTCCCAGAAAGACCTTCTATCCAGTCTGGCCTGACACGCACGAGGATGCCGAGTACTTCGAGATCCCTCCCGACCACTTCCTCGCTCAGCAGAAGGGAGCTCAAAAGACAAGGCGAGCGACTACCTCGTCACCACCCACATCTGATGCTCAGGTAGACTCTCAGTCTTTGTCTTCATCTACTGCAGCCTCGCGACAATCTACCTTGCAGCATGTTCCTGATTCTCAGCCTCTTGCAGAGCTCGCTACCGCCATCCAGGCAGGCATACCTGCAGTACCCGCACCATCCGGCTTGACGGCCGCTTTTCAGGATCGACCCATCGATGCTGTACCACGTCCTCCTGGCTTTTCAACCATTCATGATCAGATCCCGGACACATCCACCCTGGCAGCCGCCGACTTCGATGTCGACGTCCGTTCCGGTTTCCTTCCGCCCGAGCAACCTGTCCTTCGTCTCTCCGGCCCACACGAGCAGCTGTGGGAGGCGGCTCTCGATCAAGCCAAACGTATACCACTCATGCAGGGAGGTGGCGGCATCAAGACCACCCGAGAGCAGCGGATCCAAGCCCGAAGATGGCGCAGACACATTCGAGATATGCCCGTTCTTCCTTTATCCGAGGAGCTCGCCAATGACATTCGATATGCGAGACGAGGCCACGTCGTCCTCTCCTTCTTGGCCCACTTCTACATTCACAGCCAGCCTCGCAAGTCTACGGAACCCGTGCTTCCTCAGGGTCGTGGTTGGCTTGATGTGTTTTCTCGCAAATCTGCCGAAGAGGTGCGAGAGGAGCAAGATCAGGCCAACGAGGTAGCAGGCAAGTACGCTCGTCGTCTGCCGGCTTCGATCGCTGTACCTTGGGTCCAGCTTTCGCAGAAGCTCGATTTGCCTCCTATCCTCACCTATGCCAGCACGGTACTCTGGAACTGGGCATACATTGATCCGAAGCGAGGTCTGGAACCTGACAATCTACGCATCCTCGAGACCTTCACCGGCACCCGGTCTGAGGAGCACTTCTTTTTGACGTCGCTCCTCATCGAAGCGCGTGGTGTCGAGGCGTTGGATTTGATGAGAGTCAGTCTCGACGAAGCTTTCGTCGGTGATCGCGTCGCTCGTCGTCGAATCGCTGGCTATCTGAACCGTCTGGCTGTAGTCATCCAGGACCTTGCTTCTTTGCTCCACGATGTGCGCACGCACTGCGATCCAAAGGTATTCTACTGGGGCATTCGTCCTTGGTTCGTTGGTAGTGATACCGTAGAGAAGGGAGAGAAACCTGGATGGCACTTCGAAGGCGTAGACCCAGAGGGTGTGATGAGGACTTTTTCGGGTCCGTCCGCGGGACAGAGTTCCATGATTCACGCCATCGATGTCTTCTTAGATGTTGATCACACTCGGAGGAAGGAGCGGCCCAATCGGCCGGCTTCCTCCTCCAATGCTGATACCCGAGGCGCCGACGCGACCTTCATGGAGAGGATGCAGCTTTACATGCCCGGTCACCATCGAGCCTTCTTGACGCATCTTCGCAACATCTCGTTCGAAGAGGATGATGACGAGCGCGATGGCGACTTGAATCAAGACCGCCTCCAGGGAAGTCGGTTGCTGGACGGAAACGAAGGGGAGGATGAGGAGACTGCATCTACCACACCACCATCGTCACCCGCGCCGCATCCCATCCGATCTCTTGCTCTCAAGGCACGAGAAGAAGCCTACGACGAGGGTCTTCCCGCCGCCTACGATGGTGCTCTCGCAGCCCTCAAAGCCTTGCGAGATGAGCATATGAAAGTTGCCTATTTGTACATCATCGCGCAGGCTCGTGGCTCGCCACCGGACGAATACGCTCCTCTACCCAAAGGATTCACGGGTGATCCTGATCTCGACCGCAGGCTCGCAACCAAAGCGAAAGTGGACGCAGGACCTAGTCCGCTCGAATCCAATGTCAAAGACCGTGACGGGGTTGCCAAGGGAACAGGAGGCACTGACTTGGTCTCGTTCCTGCGAGACTGTAGAGTCAACACTATCGATACCCTCATCACCACCAAGAATCTCGCCAAGGATATGGTCAAGGAGGGCATGGCAGTCGGCAGCACCGAAAAGACCGAAACTTTGTCTTCTGGCGACCGTGTTGACACTTCCGGAGCAGGCGCATTATCGACAGGTCAGTCCTCTTCTTCCTTTGGGTCACCTTCAGGCCATCTATTAAGCAGCCAAACTGACATTGCCTCCGCTGAAACGCCACATCCCTCTACTGTTCGGCTACAGGTCTGGGCCGTTAACATCGCCGGTTGGCATCCGGCTTCGGACGACTCTTTCAAGGACTTGGTTTCTCAACTTCTGCTTGACGAACACTCTCAAGAAGAGCGGACCAAGGTCATGCGGTACTACAAGCAGATCGATCGTACGAGGTCATTGGTTGCCCGTCTACTGCCTCGATTGATGCTGGCAGAGCACTATGGCGTTGCCTGGGGTCAAGCTCGATTTGAGACCACAAGAGAGGGTCGTCCGTACCTTGCATCGCCATCCCAGACTCCACCGGTCGATTTCAACATCTCCCATGACCATGATTGGGTGGTCCTAGCTTTTCATCTTCCTCCTGCCGATAAGCCGTCGAAAATCGCCCACGGTTCAATGTCGCAAGTAACTCATAGCTCGCTTGAAGTCAGTGCTCGTTCGATCTCGACAATGCGGGTGGGAGTCGATGTGATGTCGCTCAGCCTGCCAAAATATGAGCACTCTGTACGTTCGTTCGCCGAGACGATGGATCTGGCCTTGACGTCGACGGAGCTTCGATGGATCTTGGCACCTCTTTCTGAAGCAAGTAGCCAGCCATCTGAAACCAGGGAAGAAGAAGCTCTCCACCGGTTGTACAAGTTCTGGACTCATAAAGAAGCATTCACCAAAAACATCGGCAAAGGCCTCGGATTCGATTTCACCATGGTCCAGTTTGACTTTGAAGCCCCAACACCCAGACTTCACGTAGCTGGAAAACTGGAGTCCCGTTACCGGTTCACCGACATCCTACTTCCATCCGACACTTCGCACGCGCCCTCGCAGCTCGTCGTTTGTGAGGGACCTTTCGACACGTCCGGGTTTCAACAACCGCCATCCCGGCTGACGGCTGAAGAAGCTCAAGATGCCCAGGTGCTGAAGATCTGGTCCATCCATGAGCTCCTTGCCCGAACAAGCTCAGTATCCGGCTCCCCTCTGAATTGAGGCTAGCACCACCCAGAGTCAGCACCAACTCGACTTTTTTCTCAGCGCACTCCTTTAGGCATAGCATCACACCCGTCTATGATTCTTTTTAACTACCCTCGTTGATTGTTCTCTCCAACGACGGCACTAATATCGCAATCAAGAATGCTTGGTACCGCTTGGAGTTGAAGCGTCGGCGATTTGAGTTTTGTAGGCCTCCAATCCCCATCGTAAGACTGAATTGATCAGGATCGTAGCCGGGCTAGCTTGATAGTATCGTGCCTTGAGTGAATGGAGTGACAAAACATCCTGACGAAGCCTTGATCTTTTGGATCCAGAGAATGAGGAAGCTGCACACAAGTCACGATGAAGCAGGCTTCTACAGTAAGATCTTCATTGTGTCTTCGAAGACTCACTGAGGGATTACTGCGATCGAAATGGTAACGGACGGAAACATGGTTGTGGTTGTTGCCGGGTGTAAGAGGTTGTGAATCTGCGTGCGCCTTGATGTTGGCCAGGATCGCCCGTTCGAAGTTCCAGTAAAGGAAGCGTCAAGCAACGAGTTTAACAAAATGATGTGTCCTGGTTGTCAGCCAGACGAAGATAGCGGGAGACGAAATGGTCGCAAGATTTGAACAGATACCGTCCACCCCTCGATCAATCGGAAATCTTCTGGAATGGCTCGACATGTTTCTGCAGGTGGAATCGAGCGATGGCACCAATACGGGTCCTACCTACGGCTCGGTGCAGAACCCTTACAGCGGCCTGTACCCGATCGGCGACCTAACAGCTCTGCCCCTACAGGACCGACCACAACAATACCCTCCCCATCGACAAATAAATTTTCCTTTCCCGACCCGATCGTGGACGAGAACTGATTCATGGTGGGCTAGGCCGCATCCTACACACCCGACAGATGTCTCGCAATTCATACGCAACTCCTCCTCGGTCACACTCGTTTCCACGGCTAGTCAAAGAACGCGACAACTTGACTTGCTGCATTACGGGTCGGCGACCGAAACCCCACAAACCGGATAGCAGGGAGGGGTTTCACGCTTGTCACATCGTTTCGAGGACCGCTTTTTCGCTTTTAAGTCATTATGGTGGAGATCGATTCTGTCCAGACAGGGGTCAAGTGGACGACATCACAAACGGACTGACCCTAGCCGAGGACATCCAGTTTACTGGGATCACTACGACATACTTAAGACCGTCTTGTCAAAAACTGCTGTAAAAAAAAAGAAAAGAAGTCTCCCAACGTGGGGCTCGAACCCACGACATTCAGATAAATCCAAGCGTGTACTTGGAAACCCTTGTTAGATTAAGAGTCTGACGCTCTACCGACTGAGCTAGCCGGGATAGACATTTCTTCAGGCAGGAATCACTGACATTATTGAGGCTTGTTTCGCGTTTGGGCTTATTGGCACTACTTACTCACTTCAGTTCAATATGGCGAAGCGGCTCCCGCAAAACCCACATTTTCTACCCATGTGATCGCTCTCTTTCGCCGTTTCGCATACCACCATGAACTTGGACAACCTTGCGGGTGTTGTCGAAGTTTATGCGGGTGATACAAAGCTGGCACATTTAGACCAGTGGCATTCCAAACCTCGATCAATTGCAACCTTTCTGCAATGGCTCGATGTGTTCATGGAGGTGGAATGTAGTGGTCACACCGATACCGACACCAACCCTTCGTACGGCTCGGTGACCAATTCCCTCTGCGGCCTATATCCGATCGGCAACGACCCGACAGCTCCGGCCTTGCAGGACCGAGACCAGCAAGAACCGGTTCCTATCGCCCACTATCAGCTGCTAACCCGACCTGATCGACGACCCATTCGCTATAAACTGCTGGATCGTCCGCGATACATCCGCTCCTGTTCTCATAACTCGGAGTCAACTACCCCGTCTCGACCATCGTCATTTGCCAGGCAGGTCAAAGAACGAGACGGAGTGACTTGCTGCGTGACCGGGTCTCGGCTGTTGCCGGGTCGACCGGATCTGACAGTGATGATGCACGTCGCCCACATTGTTCCAAGAACGGTGTACAAGGATCTAGATCAATACGGTGGTGACCGCCTCTGTCCTGAAAGACATCCAACCAACATGGACGACATCAGGAATGGTCTCACCCTGCAGATGAACGTGCACACTTTGTGGGACTACTACCTCATTACAGTAGATCCTCGCAACTTCAGGGTGATCGACTTTGGCGGTTATGGTCATGAAGGCAGAACTCTTACGCTCAATGGCGTGCCAGGAGTTACGATGCCTTCCGAGGACTTTCTCAAATGGCACTTCGAACAAGCAATCCTTGCCAATGTCAAGGTGCACACTGATACAGACCTCTTGACTCCGGAGGAGAAGGACGACCCAGAATACGTCCGTTACCATTTCGATCGCAAACTAGATGATCTCAGCGAGGTTGAGATTTGGGCTAACGAGAAGAGAGGTAAGCAGGTGGTGGAGAACTACCTGAGCATGAGGTTGGCTCACCTTGCTGTTGACTAGACGACGAGCTTCACCGTTCAAATGTACAAAAAAAGGAACAGGACAGGCAGAGCTCTTACATGGTCGATCGGATGTTGGCCGCTCAAAGGATTCCTCACCGAGCCATACGAAGGGGTGGCGTCGGTGCCGCCACGACACTCCTTCACCTTCATGAAATTCATCAAGCCATCGCAGTAATAAGATCTGTGTGACGATGCTAATGTCATATTGTGTTCCCAACGCTGAGCTGGCACAGAATGGAAGCGAATCTGGGTATGAAAGAGTAGAAACATGCGCAGGCAGAGGAGGAATCCACAGAGAGCAGAGAGTGTAACATATGCGCAGTCTCTTGGTGACACGGGATGGAGCGAGAAGAAGATTAGAGAGGTTTTGCAACTCGCGTTCGGAGCTATACCGAGAGCTATAGTTTCTGGAAGTGATCAGTCCTAAAAAAGAGGTTTTGCAAGTTGTCCTAGGAGCTAAATCCGTTGCTGACTATCCATATGCTAACGCTGACAGAAAATGAAGCGAATTTGGCACGAGGGAGTGCTGATGCGTCCAGTCTGCGTCAATGCAATCGTAGGGGAGTGTCTTGCCGGCCAAAGTGGGATAGGACCAGGAGCGAAGCTAGGAGCCAAATGAGGCTGATTTGGCTTCTTGGATAGCTCTTTGGAGGCTAGGAGCTATATCAGTTTTCGGAGGGGGATCCAGGAATATAGCACCGAATCGTTTTTTGCGTGTTTGCAAAACCTCTCTAATAGAGGCAAAAGAACCTAGCCTACCTTCTTGAAGCCACCAAAGTTAACGCCAACGCAGCTAACAGTCCATTGCTCCGGCTGTCTCATCTTCTTCAACAGCTTGTCAGTTTCGTCCTCCTCGTCCTTTTCGTCTACATCGTTGTCGATGTCGTCCCCATCTTCGCTATCGTCTTGTGGTTGACCGGCAACGGATGCATCTTGCACAGGAGCTAATTTGAAACTGACACCCAGAGCCTCTTTGATATCGCGCAACATTTGGACCGCATTGCTCGTTAATGATCCCATCGTGCATTTGGCTACATCCTGTGGGCTCAGTGCCATCAAAAGTAGGACGAGGGGTTGATGCGATCCGTCGATACACCCTCGACGAGCAATTTCGACCAGCAACATTCTTGCCGCTTGCATCGCCAGGTCCTCAGGAAGCCCTGGATCTTGTGTCTTGCTCGCCAACTCCGCCGAATAGATGGCTCCAGTTGTAGTCGTTGCAAGGAGGGTGATGCCAAATCCTGGTGATTTGCCAGAGTCCTCTCCACGATATACGTCCGCGAACAGATACAGATCTGGAATGTACCTTCCGAGAACACCTCGTGCTGCGTCTATCAAGCGGTTCGAGATTTGTGGGCTGACTCGCGTGGAAGTTGCGATTCCTCGAATTTTCTTGATCCTACCTGCAGCTACAAAGTTCAATGTTGTGAGATGTTTGATCACGGGGCATTTGAAGTGAACCTCTCCGCCTCCCAAAGGCGCCGAGCCTCGTTTTGCGATCCGAAGCTCCAACGAGCTGGAAAGTGTTGACAAGGAATCCAGAGGTAAGAACAGGGAAAGATGTGGCAGCGTAACTGTACGGATAGTATCGACCCCTAAATCCCCGTCCATGCTTGTAACTCCTCTCAGAGTCAGGCTGAGCTCCTTCTTGGCAAACGGAGCTAGCAATACCGCCCATTCCAACCAGTATCCGATCCCGCGGGTCAGGGAACAGTCGTGGACAACACTTCCCCCTGCAATGACACCTGGTTTCAGCAGTACCGAGGTACCAGTATAAGAGATCTCGACGTGCGAGCCATTGGTGAGCTTTTCGATGAAACGAAGAAAATTGGCTTCGAAATCTCGAATACCGGGAGAAGAAGAGTCGGGCCTGATCGAGTCGATGCGAACGGGGCGCTGAGAGACAAGAGAAAGAACCAGCCGTTGTCTAAAGTTGCGATGCCCTGTGAATCTAAGCAAACGTGACTTCTGCTCTGCGTTGGCCACGGACGATGATGATAATGTCGCTGTCGGTGCCATCTTGGAGGGACTGTAGAGTGAGCTGAAACTGTTGGTCCTTCTCGTAAGACTGTTCGCGCGCCTGCCTCCTGTTCCTATGGGTCCCTACCGGTGCGCAGGTTTGATCTTCCTCTCTTAGCGGAAAGCAGGACGATGGCGGAAGAGTTGAGATTGAGCGGTAGATTGTAAGACGAAGGAGGAGGATCGCAATCTCGAGAGGAAATAAACAGCACAAACACAAACATCATGTCCGAAGAAGCTGTTCTAAGCTCCAAAAAATAAAAGAAATTTTTGGGATCCATCTCCGAATTCCGCGACTTTTTCGAAATTTGATCTAACATGTACAATGCTCAGCCTTGCTGGTGCTTATACGACGCCTCTCTGTCGCCGCATTCGACACGTTGGATGATGCTCCCTTGTCATCTAGTCGCTTACCAGTGAATAAAGATCTTATCTTGGTATCGACCACCTGTTCCCCCTCACATTCGCAACAGACGATTTCGTGTGCTTCGGCTTCGTGCAGTTTGGATATGTGGTGCGGGACAAGTGAATTGCAAGACAAAGCAGAGCTGAGCCGAATCCGGTACAAATACATAGTTGTTCGAGTTGTCTTATAACGATGCTGATAGAATGCAGTGAGAATATGAGAATGATAAGGGTGATTTGTGGCTTCCGCATCTCTTCAGTGCTCGGGTTCGGTGCAGTTGAAGTATTCCCTAAAGACGGGTTCCGTACGGATCAGAGGCTGCTGCACGATGGTATTGTAGACGTGCAAGAAAAGCTCGGGGAATCGCCTCGTAAAGTAGTTCAGATACCCATCCGGCAAAGCGCCGAGCACCTTTTTCAAGCTTGGTGGCATGTCCTGGTAGTGATGTTTCTTGTTCCTCATGGCCCGAAGCAAGTCTTGTACAGAAGATGGATCGTACTTGCGGAATTTACCGAGATTCTCTAAGAAGAGTTTGTCGCAGCGCCTGTGCCAGTCCGTGCCCAGTACGCTCTTGGCCTTCGATTCCAAAAGCACGAGCGCAGCAACGGGAGGGTCCTTCTCCATGATCTCGAACCGATCTGATGCATCCTGCAAGAAATTAAGCCGCTTATTGGAATCCCAAAAGTATGGATGTGTCAACACTTCAGCCGCCGAGGGACGATGTCGCGGTTCGTGCGAGACCATCTTGAGAACCAAGTCTTGTGCTTCGTGGCCTTCTTCGCCCAGTCCGTCCAACCTGGACAAGTCGACACGCTTGCGGATAATGTTCATCTCCCTCTCGAAACGCGATCCGAAGGGATGGTCACCGTTGGAGAGAACGTAGTAGGCAAGGCATCCGAGAGCAAAGATATCAACGGCGCGAGTAAGTCGCTGTTTCTCCTCCTTGGCGCTCCCGCGGTTTGGATTATTGTTGCCGATCGATGACTCAGATTCAGAGCCAGCGTCCAAGTTAATATCACCTCTCAGAATCTCAGGCGCTCTCCAACCCACCGTGCCGCCAGGATTATTGACCGTCTGGGAGAAGCTGGTCTGTGCCATGCCGTCCAACCGTTTTGATAGTCCAAAGTCAGAAAGCAGCATCTTGAGGCTTTTGCCACTGGCAGACGTAGCTACCAAGATATTCTGGGGCTTGATGTCCCGATGCACGATGGAGAGCGAGTGCAGGTGACGCAAGCCCGAGGTGATTTGCTGCAGAGCCCGCTTAGGATCCAAGAGGTTGCTCAAATCGCGGTAATCCGCCGGCTTCTCGACGACTTCGGCCAAGCTAGCAGGGCAGAGCTCCAATGCGATGAACAAGAAGCTGGGCGTCAACTCCTTGTAGAAGTATCGGATGACGTTGGGATGGTTGTCTGCCGACTCTAGCAACGATACCTCCTTGGAAGCAACGTGAACAAAGTCCCGCAGAAGTCGCTTGACGGCCACAGCGCGACCCTGAAAGGTACCCTTGAACACGACCGTGCCCGATGATCCATAGCCTAGCACTTCGTCCGAGATGGTGAGCGACGATGTGCTTACGTGCGAGTTGCCTGAATGCGAGCTCGCTCCGGCCGCGATCTGGGCGGCTGCTCTGCCCACCGAAGCAGCGTCGTCATCAGCAAAGTTGTCCCAGCCAGATCCCAAAAGGGGTGTTTGAGGTTGCGGCGACATGAGGTCCTGCGCCCGTTGTAAGCTATCGCTTGCCTTCTGAACGGATGACGTTTTGGGTCGCATGTTGTGTTTGGATGTCGACTCCAAATAGTGAGGCTTGGTCTTGGGCGTCTCCGGCTCGTTGCCGTTGGAAGAAGAGCTCTCAGCACTGCCACTATCTTGTCGCCGGCGAGTTTGCGTGCCACGACCTGATTCATGTCCGTTTACACTAGCGTTGCTCTGGTTCCTTTCAACGTCCGTCTTCCTGGACGTTGAGAGGACCTCGTTCCCTCCGCCGTCTTCCACCCCATCTGCCTCTTCGCCGTCTTCGTCATCCTCTGCCTCTCCCTCGACACTACCTCCTTCTTTGCTACCGCCCGCTCGGGCAGCTTTTGCAGCAACGGCAGCTCCTCCCCTTTTGCCTCTCCTTCGGCGCTTGTTGCTCTTCTTCTTGGTGGTAGAGGCTGAGCCGTTGGATTTCTCCTCTTGAGCTTGGTCTTCCTCGGACAGATCCTGGGCCGTTTTACCACTCGCTCGACTGGCACCATTGGATCCGTTCGCGTCGGCTGAGGTCGGGCTGGTGTTATGCACAACGTCCTTTTTGGAAAGCTCGATGGCATTGACGAGCTGTCGCTCTTCTTCTTGCCGCAATTTCTCCGCAGCCGCTGTATCCGCGCCGAAGCCAGCCTCTTCCTCCTTGAGGACAGGGATCCAAACAACGCCTTGCGCGATGGCCTCGGCCTGTCGTTCCGTCCGTATTTTCTGCTCTTGTAGGCCCAAGTAAGTAGCACCGGCTAGGATGGAGATGATCAGCACACCGATGACTTGCAATAAGACGATGCCGAGCTTCGATTTCCAACTTCGAGAAGCTTGCTTGATCTGTGCCCGATCAGCGTTGGAAGCGGAACCGTCCATGGAGCCATATCCTTCGTCTCTCGGCTCCATATCATCGAAGTCTCCGCTATGTCGAGAACCGGGTCTTTTGCTTGCATGCTGCTGACCCTCTCTGGATCGCTTTCGCGCTTGGCCTGCTTGCGATGGATTCGAATCACGCGAACGGGAGCTACCGCGAGTGTCATTCTCGGTGGCTGGGAAGGCTGGCCGATCGCCGATAGCGAGTCGGGGCCCTCCGTCATCAATCTCGAGGGCGTGGCCAGATCCGAGTAAAAGTGTGTCTCTGAGGCGCCCTTCCGCCGAGGTGTCCACCTCGAGCGAGTAGCTGCCCAGCCAGCATCCAAACGAGGCGCATTTGCGTTCGTTGGCCCAGTTGCTGCCCGACGCTGGCAAATGTGAAGGCCAGCGTGAGCCTGACTCCGGTGAGGCCTCATCCGAGCTCGAGCCAGCCGGCAAGCCAGCCAATGCTCTGGATGTGAAGGCGACCAATGGAAATCGTGTAGCGCTCATGGCGAAGAGGCTATCGCCCGCAATGCCGAGATATGCGGATCGACGGTGCGGACCCGAAGCATCGAATCCGGTATCGGTGGGTGGCTGAGATGTTGCGTCACCGATTTGTGGGAAGATGCGGTGGAGTGGAACGGGTGGATGTGGCACCAAGATAGGACGGGTGAGCGATTTGGTGTTCTGTAGATGAGCGGCGGGATAAACGACATCGAAGATTCCAGCCACACTGGCACGAACATCGCTCGTCCAGAGGGTTTGCGCCTGTGTTTGGGTAGGATCGTCATCGTCATCGCTGGCGCGGCTGCTCTCGTCGAAATGCGAACGGCTGAGGTTGAAGCAGACGACGCTACCATCTTCGGGCATGCCCATGATGGCCCTTTGGTCTGGATGATCCGCTTGCATCCACAGGGCTTGCACGTCTCGATCTCCTGCGTTGGGAGCAAAGGTGCTGAAATGGAGCGTCTGAAGGGCTTCGGGGGAGTTGCGGGAATGGATATTGAGCGTGTAATCGGTGCGACCGATGTAGGCCAGCTGGGATGCTGGCTTGGACGAGGAGCCGCCTAAGGTTGGTTCGTCGTCGATGCAAGCCTCAGCAGCCGGACCTGGGCTTTCAGCGAGTGAATCGGTATCGCGGGCCTGCGCTCCGCACCATACTCCTGCCTGTCGACCTCCGAAGACGGCGCCGAGTTCGCCCGTCTGGATGTCAAGCTCCACCATGGTAGTCTGCTTTTGGCCTACGAACACTCGCGTATCGTCTCCCGCAAAGGAAAACGGACTGAGTTCGACCAGCTGAGGTAAGGTGAGAGGAAGCTTGTCGAGCTGCACGTTTGCCTGTTCGACCGTATCTGGGTTCGACGTGGATCTGGTACCCTTCTTGCTATTTGTGGAGGAGAGCACGTAGATGTCGCCCGCCGAAGAGGGTTCAACGATGTAGATGCCTCCTGCGTCCAACTCTGGCATGGAGCCGGCGCCGAAAGTGGACTCGAAGGATCGAGTGCCCTGGGCGATTTCAGCAAACGACTTCTGGTCTTTGCCGTAGAGCGCGGTGACGAGGGGTCGGAGAAGCGAATCGGAAGAGTGACTGCTATGAGGTGAGAGTGACCAAAGCTGCCTACCGGTCTTGCGATCAAGTGCAAGAAGTCCACCTTCGACGGTGGTCAGCACCACTGTATCGGCGAGAACAAGATCGGCTGTAGAAGAAGGTCTTTGGGAGGATATACCTCGAAAACGAGCTTGAGAGGCAGGAGCGAGTTGGTTGGTGATGTGATGCTGTTTCTGTATTTGGCGACGAGCAACGAGGTCGTGGTGGTGGTCTGTCAGGTTCTCGGATATCGTGGCTGAGGTTGCTGCCGAGACACCGGACAAGGTGTCAAAGAGGAATGCGATGAGCGTGATGATGACAAGTTGAAAGAAAAAGGCATTACCCTTGCTAACAGAGGTTGGAAGATGCTGCGTACGTTTCGGGAGCTTATTCGAAGCGGAAGGAGGCTGTGGTTGTCGTCGACGAGCGCGATGATTGCGCCTCAGCGCCTCTAGCAGAACCATCTCGGCGGACTTGCCGACGCGGTCAAAGGAGTGGAAACGAAATTCAACTCCTTCTAGGTGTAATGGCCGAGAATGCTGCAGCAGAAAGGAGGCTTAAGAGTTGTCGCAAATCGCATCGGAATGTTGGTTGGGTCCTGACCAGAAAGGAACGAGGACTCTTGGAAGATTTCAGGTCATGTAGAAGGATCGAAACCAGAAGCGCGAAAGGTGGAAGAGTAAGAGGAGTACGGGCGTGGCTGGGCGTGGCTGGGCAGTGGTGGGACCTGTTGTTAGCAGCGATACTGTTGAGACGAAAGAGGTTTTGGTGGATGCGGCTCCTTGTTTGCTTTGATCAAAGGTTCTGTTGTTGGAGTGAAGTGGGAGAGACAGAGAAGCTCAAATGCAGGTAATGAATCTGGACGCGAACGGAGCCTCCGAAAGGGATTGATTGGATTGGATCGAATTGAAATGGGATGGGTCTGATAACGTGGATGACGCTGAGAAGATTCAGCCA
Source organism: Ustanciosporium gigantosporum (assembly GCA_928724795.1). NCBI lineage: Eukaryota > Fungi > Basidiomycota > Ustilaginomycetes > Ustilaginales > Cintractiaceae > Ustanciosporium > Ustanciosporium gigantosporum. The sequence goes on from CAKMXM010000011.1 coordinate 41,662, forward strand.
CAAGAACAGACACGAAGATGTGATGAGAAGGAGATGACAGCCAGAGCGAAATGAGTGGATTAGGGGAATGGACAGGATGAATAGAGAGTGAGTGAGTGTGTGAGAGTGCGAGGCGATGTGACCAAGCTGAAAGGCAAAAAGCCAAAGTAGTAGTAAAGCTGAAGTCAACGGATTGAGAAGGTCGCGTAGTTAGAGGCAGGGAGGGCAGTGAAAGAGAGTGAGAGAGAGTGCGCATGGTTCTCTGGCGGAAATTCCGATTTGGACTGCAGCTTTGCAGGAGGCGGATTCCATGGAGTCCAGCTGTCAAAAAGAAAGCTCGTCTTTGCCTAGTTCTACGCCCTTTGCCTTGCTGGTCTTGCCCTTCTCCTTCTGCCTTTGTCTCTTTCTTTTTACCTTTGTGACCTTGAAGCAGACACGCAGACGTCTCTTATGCGCCCGAACTTTGGGAACCTTGATCTGGTTGAATCCGGATATTTCTCACACGCAGAATTATGCCCTTGTTCGGTTCTTGATCCTTTTTTACACCAAGGTACCAGCCAGCTGGGCCTTACTCTGAATCCAACCGAACGCCGAGCCTCCTTCGTCGTCGAATCCCGCACAAACCAGTTGCGTGCAGAGGTGCAAGCGTCGCTTTTCGTCCCACAACCTCTGGAGGTCTGAACTACAGAGTTCCGATGCGATAGCTTCCTTACCAAAGTACGCCCCGTTCCCAGCTCGTATCAGAGTTGGTCGACACCCGCATCGCTAGTCTTGCCGATGGAAAACTTTGCAAAGGTATCTAGCCTGCTTTACGAATCAAGTGTTAGATTTCGAACGATTGCGGGGTTCCTGCAGAGCAGGGACTTTCCTTCCACGATCATCGTACGCCTTCTTTTGCCCTTTTCCTTCGGTTCCTTCTTTCCGATAGCAAACTTCACAGGGAATGCCAGATAAACTGGAGGATGTCTCATGGCTGCAAGGTGCAGCTTGTACATCATCTTGAATATCTAATCTGCGCTGCACTCCCTGAGCTCAGCAGGTATAGCAGCTTCACATCGATTTCGGCGACAAGCTTACCCACGTCAACCGCGCGCATCTCTCATTATGTTGGGACAGACTCCATTGATCCCAAAATGCGATCTTGGCTGATGGATTGTTCCTATTGTGAGGCCTAGTGTACATTTGTGAAGGCGCTTTCATAGCAAGTCATCATCCTCATCATCATCACCTCCCACCTTTTCGGCATTCTCGTTAGCTCCGCCATCTTCCACTTGAGCATCTTCCGCCCGTCGAGCACCACTGACCACGCTGGAAGCCGCGACGAACGCTGGTTGTCGTTGACTCGGCCTTGTCTCAGCCTCTAGTCTCGCCATCGGATCGTCACTAGTGTGCTCGTGTAGCCCACCGTTCACGGCTGTAGTCCTGCCATTCACCGGCAGCGATGAATGCTGCTCTTCTTTGGCTCTAGCTGCACTCAGCGCAGAAGCAGTGACGTAAGACAGGTCGGTATTGTACTGCGCTTGAACTGAGCGTTTGATCCGCAACATCTCCCGGAAGGTATCCTCGGATCCTGTTTCGATCTCGAACTTGTTCCACTGCTTCCAGAACTCAACCTGGGTTCTTGGATCGCAGAACTGCGAGGCGTGTGCGTAGATCGCACGAGCTCGATCAATCTCTCCCAGCTTTCGCTCCAAGTCTGCAAACCTCAGACAGATCTCGGCCGTCTGTCGATCTGGCAGCGATTCGATCGCCCTTTCGTAGATCGGTCGTGTGGCAGCCAATCCAAAGTTGGCAGCCGCTTTGGCGATGTAATACGTGAACATCTCGAATCGATCGTCGGTTCCTACCGCCGTCGTGGCACGATCGTAGATCTTCATCGCTCGTTTCGCCAGCCCATGCTCCTCCTCAAGCTTACCATACAACAGATACAAAGGCTTGCAGAATCGGGCTGGGCACTTTTCAAGCGCCTGCTCGAATAGATCCCGCGCACGTTCCAGCTTGCTGCCCCCATATCTCTTGACAAACTTGCTCAGGTAGACGTTCCAGATTTCGAAAGCTACAGGATACGTGAAGAGCTCCACGCCTCGTTCGTACACCTTGAAGCTCTCTTCAAAGTACTTGTTATCTTCCAAGAACCCGGCGTAGTTGATGATGATCTGCGCATTGGCGATCTTTAGCTCCAGCATCTTTTCGTAGACTCGCTTGGTGCTCTCCACATCTCCCAGCGATTCCTCCAAGTCGACGTAGAAGCTCCACAGTTTGAGCGACTTGAACAGCCTTGTCTGAGGAGGCAAACTTTCGTCGTGGTAGGATATGCCTTTGGTCTTCCGAGGAGGCGCTACACTGCGAGCCATTACTCGAATAGCTTCATCATAGTTCGAGTGGCGAAGCTCCATCTCGGCCCATTCGCACCAGATCTCAGCTAGATCGTCTACCCTGCGGAAGGGAATCGTGATCGCTTTCTCGAAGATCTTGCGCGCGGATTCCAGATCGCCTGTCTCCACATCCGTCTCCTCATCCGCACTTTGTACACGCACCGCTGCCTCCTCTTCCTGTCTCGCACGTTCAAGAGCTTTGGCTCGGCCTGCGGAACCGCCTTCCTCGTAGAAACGAGCGAAGTTGAGGAACAGCTGGTGGAAATTAGCCGTCGCTTTGCGCGGGTTGATGGTCTGGATTGCCTTCTGGTAAGTCTCGACAATCTTGTCATCGTCATCACCGTGCAATGCTATCCGCTTCTCCCATTCCTGGACATCGTCCGGATTTCTGCGGAGGAGCACATCATTGACCAAGAATGGTCTGCGTTCCATCAGCTCTTCAAAGTCTTTCATCCTTTGATCCAGTTCCGCTTCGTTCTGCCGTTTGCTTTGCTCCTCTTCTTCTTCGTCGTCATCATCTTCATCATTATCGCCATCGTCTGTACCCTCTTCAGCCAGCTCATCCATCATAAAGGCTATGACGTTCTCGCTGGTTTCGGCGTACGCGTCGAAGATCTGTGTAAAGTCTCGCACCGTCATGACCGACTTCATACCGGCCTCAAAAGTGTCTCGTGCTACATCCAGCTCGCCTCGCTTGATCCAGTAGGTGGCCAATCCGGTCCACAATCGGCCAGATTGATCAGGGAAGCGCGCCAGACCGTCTTGTTGGATGATGGCGGTCACATTCAGTCTTGAAGGATCGCGTGGATTGGTTTCTGGTGAGTCATAGATGGAAGGATGCGTGGAGGATCCGTTGCTCTGTCCACGAGCCTGCTGCTTGCCCTTGTTCCCTTCACGTCCTGTGGCCGCATCCAGGTGAACCGGACTTTGTTTCGCCTTGGTTTGCAGGAATTTGAGCGACTCTTTCTCCTCTTCCGGGTCTAGACCAATGTCTTCCGGATACTTTTCTGTGAGTTCCAGCCACTCGATCAATAGTTGATAGGGGCTTTTCCCTTCTGGACTGACGTATGTGCCTTCGGCGGCAGCTCGTGCCAGTCCCAAGAGCAGTTTGGAGGCTTCCAGCGACTTGGAAAGCTTCGCCGATGCTAGCTCGTCTTCGTCTTCGACATCATCAGCTTCGTTCCGATCCGCTTCTTCGTCCTCAGTCTGAGACAGTAAGATGGAGACGTACCGCTCCGTCAGCGAAGGATCGACGCGAAGATACCTTCTCCACACACGCAGACAAGTTTCTCCACCTCTCCTTTCGGCCCATCGAAGATAGACCTTCCAGATACGCAGATGCAAGGAGCCAGGCAACGTCCTTAGCGCCCGGTCGAAGGTGCGTCGGGCATGAGTATGCGATAGCATGGGTGGGCACTGCGGATGCAACAAGAGGGAGAGATAGGCCAACCATAATCTTGGCATTTTTGGCAACCACATCAAGGCCCTCTCGTAGGTCGCAGCGAGACTCTTCCATTCGAGCCAACCCACGACGCCATCTAGGCCTCCTCGATAGCCTGGTCCAAAATCGTCGTCGTACTTGGAGTCGAGCAATGTCGGGCCAAAGTCTAGATTTTCCCTAGCCGCTTCAAGATCACGCTTACGTTTGGCCTCAAATCCGCCCTTGGGTTCACCCAGAACGAACCTGGATCGAACCTGGAGATAATCTCTCCACAATGAAAAGCGTGTTGGGAATTGAGCTAGCGCACGCTCGTAGATGCTGGTGATCCTCCGCAAAGCCACGCGCTGAGATTCGCTGGCGAGGGGCCCCAATAAAGCGACTTGAGCGGAGGATAGGGAGGCATCGGGAGGTGGCCGTTTCACGATGTTGGTGTCGAGGATGTGGTTGATGTATGAGCTCCACGAACGAAAGTTATCCGGATTCCGTAGCAGTTCTTGCTCCAGGGCGATATCATGGGCTGGTATAAGGGTCGAATCGGAGGTCGGATCAGGGTAGGGGACCGTAAGCGGAAATAGCCCTGTCATTGAAGCTAGAGGATCAGTTGTATTTGAGCCTGAGCCTCCAGCGACGGAAGCTGCTGCGCCATATCCATTCGCTGCGACCGAAGTTCTCTGCCTGGATGGCATTTTGATGCCTTTCCTCGTCAACAAAAGTCGATGAGCTAAGCTGGTAGCATTCGACGGAAACGCGGTGAGCTGGTGGCAGAAAGGAGAGCAAGAAACAGTGGCATGCAGCAATGTACTCGCTGACTCTTCTTAGTGTAAGGCGACAACCACCACTGCCCAGCGCAAGCTTGATGGAGGAAGTTCTTGCAAAAGATTCTCGAGCTGCAGATTGACAAGTCTCACGCACACGAGGGACTGGTGGAGCACGAAGCATCACGTGCCAAGCTCGTGTTAGATTGGATTTGGGCTGAGCAGCCCTTTATGAACGGTCTAACACTTCTGGCTAGCAGATGCGCTTTTTCGAGGAAAAGTCCAAAAAATGGGGAAAAAAGGCTCCGAAGGGTTGTGGGCTTCCTCGAGCGTGAACTGCGATATCAAAGTGTCGTTGGACTCTTTGACCACCTCTACCTGGCCGCTGACGATAATGAGGATAACCGACAGACCTTTAGCAGCTCCTTGGAAATCTCTCATATCGATCGCACATCACTTGATTCCTCTCAACGGTGAGCCGAAATCCCTCAAAACGCCTCTGCAGCGCGCATTTCGGTGCATCGAAAGCACATGGCAATTGAATTGCTGCCTTGGCTCGACGTTCCCTACTTTTTCGCAACTACTGAAGTGCGAAAAAAAAAAGGCTCCGAGACTCCAATCTCCTTCTCGATAGCCGTCTTTTGCTCACATCCAAGCTTCGTCGCCAAGATAGCAAGCAGGCCAAAGGCAAACCGGAACCAAGTCGCAACAGAACACAGGCGTCGGTGGCACAGGCTTCCGATTCGGACACAAGCTTTCTCGCGAGCCGGTAACTTGCGTCAGAGTGGGCCTTCTCTGATTTCGACTCTTCGCTCTTCATTTCTCCCCCCACTCTGTACTGAAGAACTTGATCTCGGGAAGAAATTCCATCGTCCCTGTTGGTCCTTGATCGCACCTACATCGGACGACGCCGACTTGGTCTGCTATTCCTCATTGGTTGGTACCCTGAGTTCGAGTTCTCCTTCGAAGACTTGATCGAAGCATCCACTTCCGCATCCTCCTCCCGAGTCGGGAACGCTCGGGGCACAGCCGAAGTCCGTGTTGGTCACCCAATCTAATCTTCATTTGGTACCATTGTCGGGATTTTATGAAGGAATGGCAGTTTCGGTGGAATCTCAAGTGGCTCCTCCCGTCTCGCCTTCTCCTTCCGGTCCGCCAGCTCGTTCACGTTCCCATCTCATTGTGCCTATACCCGCACCCGCTGTCTCTCTTCCTCCTTCTAGTACCCATCCTCGACCTCGGTCGCCTTCCCTTTCTTCCAGCTCAACCTCCCGCAATGACTCCTCCATGCTAGGCCAGCCCCAAACCACCTTCACCATTTCCCCCTCGCCAACTTCCGACGAGGTGGGTGATGGTGGTGGTGCTTGCAGCCGCACTTCGTCCCTCATCAAGTCCTCATGCATTCGTCACGGAACGGCCATCTCCAATGTCGACTGCGACAATGACAAGAAGGACATCAAGTCGAATTACATCGTCGGCCCTGAAGGAAATCATTACACGCAAGGCGAAGCTGCCAGACTTGGCTTGATTATCCGCACAGCATGCGAAGCATGTCGTAATCGCAAACTCAAATGCAGTGGTGCACTGCCTCAGAATGGCGGCTGTCAGCGTTGCAAGACGGATGAAATCGAATGCATTTTCTCGGCGAGAGCTCCCATTGGTCGGCCCAAGAAGCGAAAGGTGGAAGACGGTCAAGACGAAGTTGAGGGCGGAGACGAAACTTCTACAAAAGCTTCCGCCAATGGTGCGCGACCCAAGTCCTGCTCGCCTATCAAGAGTAGAAAGGATGGCAAAGAAGGCCTGAGCTCCTCCCCGTTGGATGTTGCTGCTTCCACGATCAAGGAGGAACCCGACAACGTTGACCCATCACCTTGGACCTACGGTAGCAATCGTCGTTCCTTTTCCACTCTTGAGAATTCTTTCTCTGCAAGTCCCAGCATCGCCTCTCGCAACAACAGTGGCATCGTCGATGCTCACCATGCTCATTTTAGTGGTGCGTCGCGAATCGATCCCAGCGCCAGCTTCGCACAGCAGGAAGGTTCAAGCGCCACGCCCTCAGCTTCCTGGCCTTCGAGCACTATTTCCACAGCGTCATCGCACACCTTCTCGCCACATTCGCTCATGTCCCCGAATATGACTTCGCAACTCGCTTCGCCAGCGCATCCTCGATCGACTCTCTGTGACTTTTCCGTGAAATTACCCTCCCTCGACGATCTTTCCGTCGCCGCCTTCTTGCAATCGTTAGACACGCTCGAAATTTCACCCGAGGAGTTGCTGCAGCAACAGAGGCAGCAGCAGCAACAACAACAACAACAACAACAACAGCAACAGTATAATGGCTCTTCTGGCTCGCAATCAATGCCGTTCCCTTCTCGAGCCGGACTATCCGCACAGTCTGGCATGATCTATTCCGACCTTGCTCCGTCGAGCTTTACGCCGACCTCGATGAGCACGAGCGATTCAATCGTCGCCTCGATGGAGCAGTGGACCTCAAGCAGTGCAATCCTTCAACCTGGTTTGAGTTTTGCCGTGCCAGCTGATTTCAGCTGGTGGGATCTCGGTCTAGTCACCAACGACGCGACGGATTCAGCTGGGCCCAGCTTGGCTGCTACCCCCTCTGTAGAACAAAGCAACAGTTTCTTCCCGCAGCAGCAACAGCCACAGCAGCAGCACAGTCAAAGACAGCAGGGTCTGCGACCGCCCCTGCATGGCGCCCTTCCGCCGTTAAGCGGAACATCCTCCTTTGTGAGAAGACCTTCGACAGCTCTCTCTGGCTCATCGGCAGCCCTGACTCCCTCTTCTTCCGCCAGAAGGGTTTCGATCAGTCAGAACTGGCCCAGAGGCATCGATGCTGGTATGGGTCAAGGTCAGATCCAGCAGACGCAAGCCGCTTCCGAAGGAGGACTTGGTTGGTCGACATTGCCTTCCCACGCTGCCACAACTTCTCAGACCCTTTCCAGTCCGATCCAGTCATCCCAAAGCTCATCAGTCGTCAAAAGCTGTTGCTGTTCAGGAAAGCCCGCACGAAGTCCGCCCTCTGAACCTCCTGCTGCTCCTTTTGAGGCTGAAGGCACCGGTGCTCCGTGTTGCTCAACTCAGCCCTTATCGTCTGCACCGGTCATACAGACACCTTCGTGCTGTTCGAACAAGGCCAGTGCCGCAGGTCACGGAAAGACATCACCCGAGCCAGGTGAGACCGCAGGTGGTTGCTGTGGCAAGGTCGACGCTGCTCTGAAGCAACCTCCACCGACCGCCTCCTCTGCTCCATCGTCGAAGGCGGAGCCGAAACCATTTGCTCAGCACGAACCTCCCAGCAAGGTGCATTGCGTACCAAACCCGAGCGGGAAAGGCTGCACCTGCCTGTGCGACATGAGTGTTGCTTTGCTCAGTGTCAAGCAGGTATTGCGTGAGACGGATCCTTCCAAGCAGCAGCGCGCGGGTGGGGCAAAAGCGCCTCCTTCCACCAAGCCAGGCTTTGCATCCAACACCATCCAGCTGACATTAACAGCGTCGCAAGCCATCACTGCACAATGCGCCTGCTCTACTGATTGCCCGACCTGCCAATCCGATCCCTCCACCGAGATCTCTGCTTCTTTGCTCGTCTCAACTGCCCTCCAGATCTACGCTAGAGCCGTCCGAATCCTACGTGAAGGATTCGCATCTTCGACTAGCTCAGGAGGCGGTGCTGCTAGTGGTTCCTCGTCGTCTTCGGCCGTCAACAGCTTCTTTGGCGGTCTGGACGTCACGATTGGGTCGTACAAACCTTCAGCTTCCAACGCCAAAAAGATCGCACTGTTCGCCATCAAGCTAGAGCTTAAGGATCTGCGTCGAGCTCTTGGCAAGATCTCTCGGATGGCTCAAAACTTCAACAATAACATGAGCAACAGCAATGGCGCTCTGATAAATTCTGCCAGTGACCGCGGCGATGCTAGTGATGCAAGCCGAGCGGCAACACTCAGCTCGGACTACATCGAAGAACACGACAAAGTCCAAGGAATGAATCCAATCGATCAGCTTGTTATCCTGAAATTGTACAGACAGCTCACCGAGCTATTGAAGACAGTCGAGGGACTCGAGGATGCTGCTTAGATTGTCAAGTTAGGTACATGTTCGAGCCTTGAACGAAGTTCTTCCGTAGCGTTGGTTCCTTGCTAGCAAAAGGGTTTTTCGATCTTCTTGATTCGTTTTCATGATACTGTCCACCGATTTATGCACCGATTTATCCACCTCTCAGCCAGACAGCCTTAGAATCTTTATCTCTTGTACAGTACACCGATAATCATCGTTCCGCATTCATCATTCCGCATTCCGCAATGTGCGGGTTCACACGACTTCCTTTGTCGTTCGTGTCCAGCACGTTTGAGGCGGTGTTCCTGGTTAAGCTCTGTCATCAGCTCGATCCGACACAGTCGAGTCAGCCTCTCCCGCTGCTTCCGCACAAGAGGTATTGAGAATTTTCGTCTAACTCTCATTTCCTTTCATCGTCAGGTGTCAAGGGAGCAAACCATAATCGAAGTACGTGTATTGGCGAATGAGGTGAAGCAAGGCTCTATTCGTCGCAAAGGCATGAGAAGTGACGCTAGAGTCATTTATCGTCGTGCTTGCCTCCCCTTGGCCTTGCCGGTGTTTCCGTTAGCGATACTTCTCTTGGCTTTCTTGGGTACGGCAACCTCCTCTCCGACGTCATCATCCGAGAATTCGGGCCATTCCTCGTTGCTATCGTAGTCATGTTGCATGGAGCCTAAGGGGATCGGTTCGAGATCGGATTCGTCGGTTTCTGGGGTCACGCCAGGGGGATTGTTAAATCGGTCGTTGCCAAGAGGTAACGAATCTGCATCGCCTTCGTCGTCGTCCTCTTCCTCATCCTCCTCTTCAGAGACTTCCCGATCGTCGTCGAAAAGCTCTTCATCGTTATCGTCACCATTGGGGGTTCCGTCCTGGTCGGGTTCGCCAAACTGATCTTCGTAGGCAAATTCGTCTTCTTCTTCGTCATCACTGTCATCCTTTCCAATGCCTGCGTCTTCACCATCCTCTTCTTCGTCCGACGCTTCCTCGCTATCCGAAGGCAGACCAGCGGCTCTCCTCGAAGCTCTCTTTTGTTGTTCTCGTTCGATCTTCTTCCTTTCGACGTTGGCTTCTTGCTCGGCTCTTCTCTCCTCGGCCAATTTTTTCTTCTGCTGGTGTTCCCGGTACTGGGCTACGGATTCTTTGGCAGATTTCTTGATGTATTCGTGGTATAGCACCGCTCCGTCGTTGACACCTTCTTCGATCTTGACCAGTCTCAACTCCATTCTGGGTCCAATCTCCTTCAATCGAACGGCTTTCTGCGTATTCGCAGAGTTACCTCTTCCAATGTATTTGTCGTGCAATTCGACCTTGTTTTTGGGATCTGCCATATCCTCGGCTTCGGACTCGGCTTCGCTCGCGTCCGTCTCGAATTCGGCTTCTCCTCCTGCGGAAGCGGACGCTCTCTGTCCCAAGACATAGTCTGCGATATCCTGGGCGGATGACATGTCTGGCAATGCTCTAGATTTGCTGGTCCTTGTACCTTCCACCACCCTTCTCACCGTCTTCGACACGCCGACAGGTCGGACAGAGATCAAGTAGTGTCTCCAGTCGATAGTGCCTGTTGCCGAGTTGTAGTTCAAGAGCACAATCCTTCTCGCTTGGCTCAGCTTCATGGTCTGAACCTGGATTGGAGGGAACAGATTCTGGAAGGTAGCCACAAGCAGCTTCACGTGCTTCTCTTCACCACCGAAGTTGTTGAGAACCAGGAGTGGTGGGGTGACGAATTCGTTTCCGGGAGCTCGCGGCCTTCTTGCGGAGGTCAAGATGTCCTTAGCAAGAGCGTACTTGTTGATTCGAAATGTAAGTGTCGGTCCTCTTGGTGCTCGCATGATCCGCAGATTGGTTCCGGAATCTGTCTGTCCAAAGATGAGAAGATGCGTTACACCCAAAGGTCCAGCCATGGAGATAAAATCTTTCAACTTGTTGGTCTTCCTCTCCCGCAAACGTGTTGCTGTGTTAGGCTCCATGGTTTTCCGTACATCTTGGACCAGGCCTGTTACAGGCTTTGGCACTTTGCCAGAGCGAATGATGAAGGATTTGGGTGCACTGGTAGACGAGGAAGCCGAATTGTTCGGGCCCTTGAGATGGGTGCGTGTTTTCCTGCGTCTTTTGACCATCTCTGCGTAGGGGCAGCGAGCTACTCTAGCTCAGCACCGTGTGAAAGAAGTAAAAGGGAAGATGTATGGTACGGTCACCTGTACTATTGATGGGGTTACGTTGTAGGAAGGAGGGGCGGAATGTTTATGGTTGCAGGAAGAGGGAGTGACAGGAGAACGAAGCTGCTCATGCAGTAGAATGACTTTTTCGGGTCCAAAACTTCCAAAAATCTTCTTTAAAAATCTTAACCAAAAAGAAGACCACAAAATTCTGTGTGGAGAAACAACGGGTCTTGTGTTAGATCCTTGAAAATTGTGCCCAGCGTGACTTGCTGTTGTGAGGCTGCCAGTTGTCGTGCTCAAGGTAGTGATACAACTACTAGGAAGCTGCTTGGCTGATACGCAAGACCGCTCCAACTTCACATCGCCTCAAGAGGATGCAACACAACAGATTGTGTGTTCAAGGCCCTATCACTTGTGTCTGCTCACGGGTTGTTTTCGGCATGACAGATCAATAGACACAACAACAAGCGGCCGCGTTCGGCAAGACAGGTCTATGGTGGCCACGGCCCTTGCAGGTGAGGTCGCTGACCATCAACACATGTAACAAAGTGCTTCGATTGCAAGCATTAGACAAAAGGAGAAGAAGGGGGCGCTCTTTAAGCGGTCCAGACCTTAGCGATGAGTTCCGTGAGTCCGACGTCGTCTGTGAGCGGTGAATCGAGAAGGAAGGGTCGTTAGGACGGACTTTCTTTTGGATCAAGTCTCTTGTTGCACGATCTACTTACTAGTGTTGAACTCGTACAAGCCGTACAGAGTAGCGAGGGTGGCTGCTCTCAGGCCCCAAGAGGAGAGGGGACCTGCGATGGGGAACTTTCGCTTGTGAACATAGTCGGTCAAGATGCAGTCAAATCCGATGTGCGAGTGGAAGACGAGCGAGAGAGCCAAAGCGCCATCCAACAAGGCGGAGGATCCATGCTTGACCATACCGACTGCTACCAGAGGAACGAGAGCAACTGATAGCGCTCGCTCAAATGCCCAGTGGTTGGATCCGTGAGCCGAGTTGGGCTCGGGAAAAGGAGTCGGGTCGTTGACGGTACCCTTGACATAGGCTGTGCAATCAAAAGAGCAACGCAAAGGAACATGATCAGTTCGTCTTGCCCATTCGCAATCAGACAAATCCTGCGGAGGAAGTTCCTGCTAATCGGAAAACCCGATTTCAAGCGGTTCGGGGCCATTCCGACTTTGTGTCAACACCGCTTCCGACATCCGCCAGTATGGTGCTTCCGCGAGTCGTTGTTGGGATCGGCAGAGGACGAGAAGATAGATCTAACCCAAGCATCCCACCTTTATGGTTGGTTGGTTGGTTGGTTGCGGAAGACAGGATGCGAAAGTAGCTACCAGATAATCCTCCTAGCCCTTCGACCTAGGCCATCCTCTGTCTCCTCTCGTCGTCACATCTTTAGTTAATCAAAGCGTCCATACTCCTCCTTCAAGCGATGGCAACTTTGTCGGGCCGGCTGATGATGAGATACTTACGACCTTGTCGAGAGGCAGCGACCTGGTCTGTCCTTCCGGTCTGGAAAGCTCTGGAACCACCGGCGATCATCCTGAGTTGAGGGTTTCGTGCGACGGTCGAGAGCCGCAAAGGCTGAAGGGCAGGTAGCATGGATCGCATCTTGGTAATGCTACGGAGATGCGTTGGCGGAATACGTGACGATGATGTAGGCAGAGGGGACGATGGAGACGAAGCTGAGATGAAAGGTGCGCGGAGACGGGCCAATACAGAGTTGGTGTATTTCGCTCGGAAACGGTGTTGAAGGTGGGACGCTGCTGAATCGGGTCCAGGAAAGCAGGGCAAGCTCGAGCCAATGGAACGTTGTTGGTGAAAGGTTCCATTTGTAATCCGACACTTTTGTTCATCCGCTCCCCCGCTTCACGCGCCCTCACGATCGGAACTAGACTGCCATTCCAATTTCGCCCGGCGAATCCCGCGATCGGAACCGTACATTAGCTGTTAGATCCAAAAGTCTTTACCTCTCATTCCAACTCCCTCTCTCTGTTCGTCGTAGGAACTCTTTACGAACACAGTACAAAGTATACAACACATCAATGATGAACAACTTGCATCAAACTTCGATTCAAGTTGGCCAACGCGACAAACACCAAGGATCAAACCGGCAATTGCACGAGCGTTTGATGCTGTATACTGATGGATTTCAAAGAGAAAGGGCCAGCAGATGCGGAAAGGAATCCGCGCCATTTTTGGCTGATGCGCAACCCATCAACTAAGAACATCGCTGCAAAGTAAGAGAGATTGAAAACATAGTACAAGAGGGAGAGAAGACCGTCGCAGGATGCTAGATGACAGGTTACGCATAGCTATATAACGCTGTGAGCGTGCATGCGTAGTGGAAAGTGTATTGGTGAATGTGAGGAGTAAAAGATGCATGAAGGAGACCAGAGATGCGTGCGGATACATTTGGTACGAAGGAGCGAAGAGAAGTTCAAGGCAACCATCGCATTTAGGCAACGGGAGCCTTGATCTTTCGCTGGCCAAGGAAAGCATCCTTCTCGGCGGCGGTCTGGAACACACCCTTACCCATGGTCGAGGAGGTCGAGATCCACTTGAGCGAGACGTTCTCGAGGGCTCGTCGAGAGGTGTGGACCTGGAGCGACTTTCGCAGCGTCAAGACACGCTTCTTGACACCAGGGCAAGATCCCTTGATCATGACAAAGTCGTTCTTAACAACACCGTAGTGAGGGAAGCCACCAAGAGGAGTGATGGCCTTCTCGGTAGTGTCGAAGTCGGTGGCACCGGAGGTCTTGTCCTCACCGTTGGCGATTCGGTAGATCTTCTTTCCGATCTCAGTTCGGTGGTGGTAACCATCCTGACCGGATCGAGCGACGGTGAACATGACGTTGGCAGGGTGCCATGCACCGATACAAGCGATTTTTCGCAGACCTCGATGGGTCTTTCGGGGAAGCTTCTTGGTACCCCATCGAGCGGTAACACCCTCGTAACCGTGACCCTTGGTAACGGCGATGATGTCGACAATCTCGTTTTGCTCGAAGATGGACTTGACGTCGAAGGTCTTTTCGAAGTGCTCCTTGGCGAAGTCGACCTTGTCGGCAACGGAACCACCGTTGATCTGGATTTCCATCAAGTGCGCCTTCTTCTGCTTCAGCGAGGTCTTGCGGATCTGGGTGTGGGCGAGAAGTCGAACGACGGTGCAGTATTTCTTAATTCGTTCCAGCTCTCGGGCGATCGAAGCGCCGTTGTTCTCGGAGTGCTTCTTGGCGTATTTCGTGAAAGCCTTCTTCTTGCTTCGGTACCAGTTCTTGTAGAATCGTCGCTTAACTTCGTCCGACAAGTGCTCGGCCCAGACGGTGGTCAAAGATCGAAGACCTCGAGGAGTCTCGACGTAACCGACAACTCCGACGGCAACCATGGGGGGAGTTTCGACAACGGTGACGGCCTCGACAATTTCCTTCTTGTGCATCTTCGAACCAGGTCGGTCAAGGTCTCGGACGATGTGCGTCATACCGGCCTTGTAACCGATCATGGCGGTAAGATGGACAGGCTTCTTTGGGTCATCCTTGGGGAAAGCCTTGACCTTCCCGCGGTGTCGGGCAGCTCGCTTTCGGGGCAAGAATCCCAGCGAACCGTGACGAGGGTGCTCGAACTGTAGAGAGAAGAAAAAGAGCAAGCGAACGCAAAGGCTGCATCAGCAAAGCTGTACATCGACCTCAGAGCATTCATGACCCCTTTCTTTTTCGTAGCACGTCGTTCCGATGGTGAAGATGAGACGAGTCTGGACAAAGGTGATCTCCTTGACGAACAAGTTGATTCACTGCCAGACCCGCTGCATCCCAGCCGACCGAACGATGATAGGAATAAAAGGGGCCTCTGATAACCCGGCTACAACGTCGATCCCGGTACTATCCTGTTTCTTTCCTTGTGCGACGCAATCATGATATCTAATCCAGCAACAAGAAGTCGATCGAGAATCGTTCGTTCCAATGTAACCAAGACTTGCTCCTTCCCATCCCTAATCCTGCGTCGATTCGTTGATGAGCGGATCACGAATAGTCCATCATTGTATTGCTGAGTAGCCCTTTATATTCTAATCCATCCGCCATTTGCCGACCACCTCCAATTCCATTGTAGCCGGGTTATTATCGTCGAAGAAAACTTACTTTACAGTGCGACATTTTGACCTGAATAGATTGAGGGTGACGATGATGGTGGCGATAAAGGGGGTGTCGAACTCGTCAGTCGACCCGTATGGCTAGAGACGTGGGTAGGTGGGCAAGTGGTGGAAGTAGTACTCACTATAGGCCTTCTTGAGGATGTCGTGAGGTGAAGGAAGTAGCAATTGTGAATCGCACCTGCAAAGTCGCTCAGGCGGGGTCAACTTGCTTTCGCCTGAGCTTGAGAACGTATTCTTCTGCCACCTGCTACCGTATCAAGATTGGGCCCTCTACTTGAGCTTCCGCTGTTGTCGCAGGCTTGAAGTCGATCATTCAAGACTTTTTGAAAAGTCACGAGATCGTAATTCGTTGCACTTAACGGAAATACAAAAAACAGAGTCTCGTGACTTTGCCAGGGCTTGTGGGTATCCATTTGAGCGCAAGTCAGCAGAGACCGTGGGAAGTTTTATATCTTGAATCGAAAATTTGATTTTATTGTCTTGGCTGTCGATCAAGATCTAACAGTGTCCGACTATCAGACCTTTGTGTCACAGCCGAGTTGTCGAGCTGCGCGGAATGCGGAATGCGGAATGTGGCAGCACACCATCTCCTACGCGGTAACAGTGGAAGGAGCGGAAGCCGCATCGAACCTCCTTTTCCACCGGGATCATCGTCATCTCACTAGCTTCTCCGGGATCATCGTCATCTCACTAGCTTCTCCACTGTCAAGGCTGACAGCGTTTGATGTTTATAGCTCATCGGCCTCCTCTTGATCCTTCGTTCCAAGCCTTCAGATAGACGCAACATCAGGCATCAGCCATTAGTCTTGCCAGACATTCGAGGTGAAGAGTCGAGCCTATGAAAATTGCACTTCGTCATGAGAGAGAAACCGAATCCAGAACCGGAACAGAGAGAGAGCCACTATATACACATCAGCTGAGATGGAAGAGGGAGATAGAGAAACAATCATAGCAACCAATACAAAACAGATGATACAACGATAGCGATAGGAGAGGATGAGGATGAGGAAAGGAAGGATGAGAGGGATGCAGACACTTATGCAGTGGCAGCAACCTTCGACTTGTTGCCGGTGATAGCGAGGAACTCTCGCTTCTTGATGGATCCGGCCCAAGGAAGTCGAGTGTTGCCCATGAGGTCTCGGTCAACCTGAGCGGCGCAGGCTCGGCCTTCCTGAATACCCCAGACGATGAGCGACTGTCCTCGTCGGCAATCACCGGCGGTGTACACTCGCTCCACGCTGGTCTGGTAGGGGGACTTGCCCTTCTGGTCGTCCGCCTTGATGTTGGAGCGACCGTCTTGTTCCAGACCGAGCGCTGAGATGGCGTCGTTCTCGGGTCCAAGGAAACCGAGCGAGAGCAAGCAGAGGTCGCATGGCCATCGCTTCTCGGAACCAGGGATCTTGTTCATCTGCCACTTGCCAGATGCATCGAGCTCCCAGTTGACCTTGATGGTGTTGAGGGCCACCAGCTTGCCCTCCGCATCCTTCTCGAACGAAGTCGTCGAGATGCAGTACTCTCGAGGGTCGCTTCCCCATTGAGCGGCAACTTCAGCGTGACCGTAGTCGACCTTGAAGACTCGGGGGAACTGGGGCCAAGGGTTGCCCTTAGCTCGCTCGTTGGGTGGCTGAGGAAGCAACTCGAAGTTGACGATGCTCTTGGCACCATGTCGAAGAGCAGTGGCCTGAGCGTCGCATCCAGTGTCACCACCACCAATGACGATGACATCCTTGCCCTTAGCACTCAAGTAGTGGCCGTCCTGGAGACCTGAGTCAAGCAACGACTTGGTGTTGGGAGCAAGGAAGTCCATGGCAAAGTGAACACCATCAGCCTCTCGGCCTGGAACCTTGAGGTCTCGGGGCCAAGTGGCACCGACAGCGTAGATGATGGCGTCGTTTTGCGCGTGGAGTTGCTTGGGGTCGACGTCTCGGCCGACGTAGGTGCTGGGGATGAAGTTGACACCCTCAGCAGCCATGAGGTCGACTCGTCGTTGAACGATGCCCTTGTCGAGCTTCATGTTGGGAATACCGTACATGAGCAAACCACCGATTCGGTCGGCTCGTTCGTAGACGGTGACCGAGTGACCAGCCTTGTTCAGCTGATCAGCAGCAGCCAGACCAGCGGGACCAGACCCGATAACGGCAATCGTCTTGCCGGTTCGAACCTTGGGTGGCTGAGGAACCATCCATCCCTCTTCGAAGCCCTTGTCGATGATGGCGCACTCAATCGACTTGATACCGACAGGCTGCTCGATCACACCGAGAACGCATGCACCCTCACAAGGAGCGGGGCAGACACGACCGGTGAATTCGGGGAAGTTGTTGGTCATAAGCAGTCGGTTGAGGGCATCCTGCCACTGACCCTTGAAGACCAGGTCGTTCCACTTGGGAATGATGTTGGAAATGGGGCAACCGGTATCACCCTGGCAGAAGGGAACACCGCAGTCCATGCATCGAGCGGTCTGGTACTTGAGCTCGGCCTCGCTGAGTCTGGTGGAGAGCTCCTTGTAGTCCTTGACTCGCTTGGCAGGGGTTCGGTAGTGCTCGCCAAGTCGCTTGTACTTCATGAAGCCACGCGTCTTGTCGAGCTTGTTGAGTCGGGCCTTGGCGGTCTCGTCATCGACCATCGAGTCCTCGACATCGACTACGGAGGGCTCGGCAGGCTTAGCAGCGGGCACCTCCCGAACCTTGTCTGCAGCGTTGTCCTTCGGCTGATCTTCGGAAACGGACACATCGACCTGGCTGCCATGTCGGGAGAGAGTTCCAAGCAAGTCGACATGGCTTGATCGCTTCTTCTCGACAGCGGCCTTGGCAGCTTCCTCCTCGAGGACTCGCTTGTAGTCGTGAGGCATGACTCGAACGAATCGAGGGAGGAGGTGGTGGAAGTCGTGCAGAACGTGCTCGGCGACCGTAGAACCAGTGTAGTGTCGGTGGTTCTCGATCAAGTTTCGCAGCTCGGCGATCTCTTGAGGGTCCTTGACAGGGCCAAGTTCCACCATCTCGGTGTTGCATTTGCTGGCGAAATCTCGGTTCATGTCGAGGACATACGCAATACCACCGCTCATACCGGCGCAAGCATTTCTGCCAGTAGAGCCAAGGATGACGATACGACCCCCCTGCATAGAGAAAAATATAAAAATTGGTCAGTTTGAGGTCGAAAAACACACGAAAGAAGAGGAAGCGATACAAACTGTCATGTATTCTAATGCGTGGTCTCCCACACCTTCGATGACGGCGTGAGCACCAGAGTTCCTAACGGCAAATCGCTCGCCCGCGATACCACGAACGTAGAGATGGCCGGTCGTGGCTCCGTAAAGGCAGGCGTTACCAACGATGATGTTCTCCTCGGCCTTGAAAGAAGAGTTCTTGGGAGGGTAAACGATCATACGACCACCTGACATGCCCTTGCAGACGAAGTCATTGCTGTCACCTTCTAGCTCAATGGTGATGCCAGGGGCAAGGAAAGCGCCGCACGACTGACCGGCGGATCCCTTAGCGTTGATGTGGATCGTGTCTCGGGGGAGACCCTCCTCACCGTAGAGCTTAGAGACTCTGTAAGAGAGGGTAGCACCCAAGGCTCGGTCGGTGTTGACGACGTCGCAGTCGATGATGACCGGCAAGCCCTGAGTGAGAGCGGGCTCGGCTTCGTCGATAAATTTGTTGTCGAGACGGATGTAGAGCTTGTGGTCCTGTTGTCGAACCTTGTAGGTGGCGGCACCAGGACGCATTTCGTGAGCGGGCTTCAACATAGCGGAGAGGTCGAGGTTGGCCGTCTTGGGGGTTCGCAGGCTGTCATCGACCTTGAGCAAGTCGGATCGTCCAACCATCTCGTTGATGGTTCGGAGACCCAGCTTGGCCATGATGGATCGAAGCTCCTCTGCGAGATAGTAGAAGAAGTTGATGACAGCTTCGGGCTGTCCGGCGAACTTCTCCCGGAGTTGAGGGTCCTGCGTGGCGATTCCGACGGGGCATGTGTTCTGTAGATGGACGGTCACAAAAATGGTGAAGGGTAGGGCGCGTCAGTTTCAATGTTAGATCTGTAAATGCGGAACGGAGCGGAACGGTCCACTTACGAGATGGCATTTTCGCTGTTCGGAGGAAACGTCAGAAAGAGTCGAGAAGAAGAGGAACAAGTCAGCAATCATTCTTCCATAAATCCCATGTCATCGCAGCCAGAATCTTTACCATCATGAGGCACCCAAGTGCAATGAGAGGAGTGGTTGCGAAGCCCCACTCTTCGGCGCCGAGAAGACAGGCGATGGCGACATCGCGACCGGTTCGAAGCTGACCATCGGTTTGGACGATAACTCGGCCTCGGAGATCGTTGAGGACTAGGGTTTGGTGGGTTTCAGCGAGACCAAGCTCCCAAGGAAGACCAGCATACTTGATACCAGTCCATCGAGAAGCACCTGTACCACCATCGTGACCAGAGATGAGGATGTGGTCGGCCTTAGCTTTAGCTACACCAGAGGCGACGATACCAACACCGACCTCGGAAACGAGCTTGACGCTGACTCGAGCTCGGGGGTTGGCACACTTGAGATCGTAGATCAATTGCTTCAAGTCCTCGATAGAGTAAATGTCGTGGTGTGGAGGTGGAGAGATAAGACCAACACCGGCGGTGGAGTGTCGTGTTCGAGCAATGGAGGGAGAAACCTTGTGACCAGGAAGCTCACCTCCCTCACCGGGCTTGGCACCCTGCGCCATCTTGATCTGTAGCTCGTCGGAGTCAGCAAGATAGTTGCTGGTTACACCGAATCGACCGGAGGCGATCTGCTTGATCTTGGATCGCAGAGAGTCACCGTTGGGCAGAGGGATCGATCGTTCGGCGTCCTCACCACCTTCACCGGTGTTGGACTTACCGCCAAGTCGGTTCATGGCGATAGCGAGAGCAGAGTGAGCTTCCATGGAGATGGAACCGTAGGACATAGCACCGGTGCAGAATCGCTGGACGATCTCGGTCCATGGCTCGACCTGGTCAACAGGGATGGATCGAGACTTGCTGTAATCGAAGTCCAGGAGACCTCGCAACGTGGTGGCCTTGACAGCGTTGTGCGAGGCCTTAGAGTAGGCATCGTAAGCGGCCTGGTTCTTCTCTCGAGCGGCATCCTGAAGATGGGCAATGGCCATGGGGTCGTTGATGTGGGCTTCTCCGCCGTCTCGGTAGTGGTATTCACCAGACTCGGGAAGTCCGGGAATTGAAACAGTTTCTCGCGAGGGGTATCCACGGTCGTGGAACTCGAGCGCGTCCATAGCGAGGAGGGTGAAGTCGGAACCAGAGATTCGCGAAGCGGTACCAGCGAAGCATCGGTCAACGACAGAGTTAGCAAGACCAAGGGCTTCGAAGATCTGAGCACCCTTGTAAGAGGCAAGAGTGGAGATACCCATCTTGGACATAACCTTGAGAATACCGTTGTCGACAGCGTGCTTCCAGTTGTCGATCAGCTGAGCAGCGCTGAGGTCAGCCTTGACGAGACCCTCTCGGGCAACTTTGAGGATAGCCTCCATGGCCAACCAGGGGCAGATGGCATCGGCACCGTAGCCGAGGAGGACGCACATGTGGTGAACCTCTCGAGCTTCGGCAGTCTCGATCATGACGGCGATCTTGCTTCGCTCCTTGTTTCGGATGAGATGGTGATGAACACCACCGCAGGCGACAAGAGAGCTGATGGAAACTCGATCAGCGCTGACAGCTCGGTCGGAGAGTACAGCGACTCGGTAGCCATCCCGAATCGCCTGAGAGGTCTCGCTGCAGACTCGGTCAAGGGTCTTCTCGTAGCCGACGATGCCCTCGGCCTTGTCGTAGGTAATGTCGATCACCTTGGCAGGCCAATCGGAGTGCACGGTGTCAAGCTGCTTGATGGCGTTCATCTCGTCGATGCTAAGAATAGGCGAGGGAAGCAAGAGTCGGTGGCATTGATCGGCCTTCATCTCGAGAAGGTTGCCCTCGGGACCGACGTACTGCTCTAGCGACATGACGATCGACTCTCGGATAGGGTCAATAGGAGGATTGGTCACCTGGGCGAAGAGCTGTCGGAAGTAGTCGTAGATGACTCGAGGAGCAGTCGACATACAGGCAAGAGGAGCATCATTACCCATAGAACCGAGAGCTTCCTTACCGTCAGCGACCATGGGAAGCATGAGCAGGTTGATCTGTTCAGCGGTGTAACCGAAAGCGAGGAGCTTAGGATCGGTGCTGAGCCTTTCTTCGTCGAGAACCGGGGCAATCGCGTTGCTGGTGTTTCGTCGAACGGTGTCGACAATGTCGGGCAATCGAAGCATCTGGTTCTCGAGCCAAGCAGCGAAGTCAGCTCGCTGAGCGGTGCTCATCTTGAGCTCTCGGTCTTCTACCACTCGTCCCTCGACAGTGTCGACGAGGAGCATCTTACCAGGCTGCAAACGGCCCTTGGCAATGACGGTCTCGGGAGCGATGGTGACGGTACCGACCTCGGAGGCACAGATCATGATATCATCGTCGGTGATGTAGTATCGGCAAGGTCGAAGACCGTTTCGGTCCAGGTTGGCACCACAGTATCGACCATCGGCGAAGGTGAAGAGAGCGGGACCGTCCCATGGCTCCATGAGACAGGCGGCCCATCGGTAGAATGCGACCTTTTCAGGTTCCATGTGCGAGTTGTCCTGCCATGCTTCAGGAATCATCATCATGACAGCCTGAGGAAGTGTCAAGACGTTGTTGATAACAAGCAATTCGAGGACGTTGTCAAAGGCTGCGGAGTCGGATCCTCCGCCCTCAATGATGGGGTAGAGAAGGTCGAGCTCATCACCAAAAGTCTCTGACTTGAGCAAACCCTCACGGGCTCTCATCCAGTTCTTGTTACCTCGGATGGTGTTGATCTCTCCGTTGTGAGCGGCCCATCGCATAGGCTGAGCTCGGTCCCAAGATGGGAAGGTATTGGTAGAGAAACGGGAGTGAACCAGAGCGAAGTGGGAGGCGTAGTGGACGTTGTTGAGGTCATAGTAGTAGTTGTAAACCTGCACAGGGCTCAATTGACCCTTGTAGATGATGTTGGATGGGCTGAGCGAGCAGATGTAGAACCAGTTCTGAAGACCAATGGTGTGAGTGGCGTGCTTTCGAAGCACATAAAGCTGCCGACCGAAGTATTGGCTGTCGAATGGCTTGCTGGTCTGCGCAGGCTCGCTGCCAGAGCCGTAATGGTCGGAGAGAACAACAAAGGGCTGCAAGATCTTGGGCTCCTTGCTCTTGGAAGCTGGACCCAAGATGGTGTTGTCGACGGGCACTTCTCGCCAGCCTAGAACTCGAAGGTGGAGCTTAGTTGCGATATCGGAGAATGTCTTAATGTGCTCGTTGCGTGCCTTCTCATCCTTTGGGTTGAAGAAGACGTTACCAACGGCGTACTGACCCTGAGCAGGAAGCTTGACGCCCAAGTCGCGTTCAGTCTCTCGTCGGAAGAAGTAGTCAGGGATACCGGTCATGACACCAGCTCCGTCACCGTCACGAGCGTCGGCACCGACGGCACCTCTATGGGTCATGTTGCAAAGCAAGAATCGAGCGTCTGCGACGATCTTGTGGGCGGGCTTGCCCTTGATCTGGCACATGAACCCGACACCGCAGGCATCCTTCTCGTTTTCGGGATCATAGAGACCTTGGGCAGCGGGCATGGAGCCAGCCCACGACTCGGCGGCACGCTCTACTTCATCGTAACCGCTGGCTTCAAAGTTCTCGGAAGAGATGGCCTCTTCGTGGAGGGATTGGAGCTCAGCGTTGAGCTTTTCGACGTATCGAGTCTGTCGGTTGTTGGTGGTGGCGGTAGCGACAGGAGCCATCCCAGGCACTTTGGCTTGTGGAAGGTTGAACAAAGATTAGGGGGTTGGGTTACCAAAGGGTGAAGATGAGACGATGAGATGAGAAGTGTGCCAGTCAACGTTTGGGTTGGTAGCGGCTACACTGATGATGCAAAGAAAGTGCTGAGAATGGGTATTCGACGATGATCTCCTTGAACGAACAGATGCGAAAAAAGGCTTGACGAAGTTGATGAAGGCTCGACCTGCGGGTTCTGATGATCGAATGCGATAAAGAAAATAAGACGACCAGAAGAAACGTGAGGTGTTTTGATGGATGACAGTGGCAAGGATCGTGTCAATCAGATGTTGCCAAAGAGATGATGGATGCAATGTTCGAAGTAATGAAAGGAAAGATGAAGAACGGCGAATACAAATGTGATTGGGGTCAGTTAATCGGATCAAATCTTCCACAAGACAAGTCAAGAGACAGAGAGACGTTGGCGGTGGCAATGTGAAAATGGCCTCAGGCCAATGAGAAGTCAGCGGAAAAGAGCGGTCGGACAATTTCCTAACAATTTCCTCGAGCCAATCCCAAGACGCGCAATTTTCACGCAGCACCAAGAAGGGCGCAGTTGAATCGGACAAAATAAAGGAAGAAGCGTGGGCATAATCGACGTGGAACCGGCTGCACGCACGGGTAGGCGAAGCGACTCGAGCGGGCACAAGAGCAAAGGAGCGAAGGCGCAGGCAGCGGACAAGTCGCCACGTTCAACAAACTAGGATCCGACAACCAACCCATCAGGCTGGAAACAAGGAGGCTAGCTGCTGCTCTGTTGAAGTCGAGACAGCGGTGATGTCGCAAACTCGGGGAGTGACTGCAATGCTTAGCCTGATCAAACAGCCAGTCTGACGGTAAGCAGATCCGTTCCAAGCGCAAAAGAGCTAACGAGATGCTGGCGGGCAAGGTCGGCATCCCAGAGCCCATCAGTATCCCGAATAGCAGAAGCAGATGCGCGAAGGAAGCGAGGCATCCATCTCTTGTCTGATGGCATCGAGGAGCCATCAACAAAAAATTTCACCGACCTAGGCCGGGCGGGGAGACCTAAAAAAATATTATCAAAGCAGATCTGGGAGCAGAGATGTCGGCTCGCCTAACAAACCAGAAGAAAGGCCGTTGAATCACCTTTTGGCCGAGTAATCCAAGAAGGTATTTCCAACTTTGGAATTTCCAGGTTGACAGATAACGAGGCCTTAAGATTTTAGATTTTAGATTTTAGATTGTCAAAATCTAAAGTCGACGCAGACAATAATCTCTCCTCTGGGTCTCCATGCCATTTCGCTTTTGCCTTTCAACGGCACCTCCTGCCTTGTCTGTGCGTACCCTTCTGGGTTGCGCTTCCGATGAGACGTCGAAAGTCCACGGAATCGTCGTCCACATCCGATTGCTCCGCAACTCGCAGATCTGAACCTGTGCTTCCCATAGGGGCGGCACTCTGATGGTGACGATGAGGTGATCCAGGTCGAGGAAACTGCAGGCCGTTGCGGCAAACGTCAAAATCAATGTCCCGAGAATGTTTCAAAGCGCGTTGTGGCTCTTTGCGAACAGTGACGAGGAGGACTCGTCACTCTCTGCTGTGAGGGCGAATGATCTGAGCAGTCACGCTGCTGTTCTTCGAGCCTTTTGCCCAGCGCTTCCCATGCAGAGTGCGAGGCAGGGCCGGACAAAAAGTTTTGGTGTGGGTCTCGATTGAGGCTGGTTCAGGGCTTCATGGACGTGATGCGCGAAACCAGAATCATCAAAATTCCGGCCCACTGCCATCACGACACATTTAAGATAGGGCACCATTTCACCATCTCGATTGCTCTAACGATTCCACGGCACTGAATCGAAGCTACTTACCTATGCAAGGATCCAAATGGGCGATAGGAAGGGTCGGGGTAGGTGCGGGAAAGGGCCAGCGAAGGGCGGTGCCTGATAAGAGGCTTTTGTGGATAGGCTTGACGTGTGAGAAGACGTAAAAGAAGGAAGGAACTTGACTACGGTTTGATAATCGTCAATGGTCGAGTCGTTTAGGCTGCTCGATGGTGACGACGTGCAAGATGGGTGATGATGATGTAGTAGTGGGAGGAGAAGATGATGAGGAGCCGGCAGAGTAGCGAGGAAATATCGGGTTGGGCAATCAGCATCCAAATTGGACCGGGGAAGATCAAGAAGCTCCAAAGGCCAGGCTCAGGAATCTCTGCAGGCAACACACAGAAGCAGCCGTCGAATCAGAATGCATCTTTTTCAGAAGAGCCAACCTTGACGGAGAAAGAAAGAAAAAAACAAGAAAAAAATCTAAGTGGGGAGCCGAAGGGTCCTACTCCGCTTTCGGAACACCCTTCTTCGCTTCCACTTTACTTTTTACTTTGCTGCTGAATATTTTCCCGCCCTGACTTGGCGTTTGGCCAGCTGCGCTTCTTTCAAAGGCGTCATCCAACGTCGTGGGCGTGGCCGAGTATGGCATGACGATCATGCTAAGGGTGACCTGTCCCGCTGATCATTCACACACTCCATACGCCAAAGCAAAGACCTTTTGCTAATAATGTCGCGAGACTCAGGGACAGCCTAATGATGTCTCGTCCGTGATTCAGACTTGGTTCGTCGTGCGTCGTGCGTCGTGCGTTGTCCGTCGGACCCAGGGCAGCTAAAATGAGTCCCTAGCGGGTTGTTCTACGAGCTTATTTCCTTTGCGGGTCGAGCGACCAATCAAAAGGCAGGTCGTTTTGGATCTCAGGCCGAGTGAAACTGGAAGACGAATAGAACAGCGGCTCACGGTGCGGACGAACGTCGACATCTTTTCAGATGTTGTTGCACTTTTTCACGCAGAAAAGACTCTCTACACGTGAACAGCACCGTGACACAAAGAAGTGAATGGACATTGGTCACTACACCATATTATTAAGATCACACATTGCTTCGCCAGCACGGACGATTTCGGGGTCATCTCCCAGCGAATGCATACCATTGGGAGTAGTCTTGTTCAGCTGCCATGTGACTTCCGTAATCCTCAGACTCCTCGTCGTCGTCGACATTGACAATAATGTTATGTGAAGATCGTCGGCGACAAGTGACAGCAAGACCTTGATCGTGACCTTTGTTTCGTTCTTGTCCGCTCGCTCGCTCTTGACTAGATTGCCGGTCAATCCGCTCACATAGAATCGAGACTTACGTTGACGCATCTCATACTTTAAGATCTGATGAGCGATGAGGATCCGAACTAATTACACGATAGTATTTCCCCTCCTTTTTCGTCTACCATAACAAGTAAGAAGATCGCAAAATACAAAGAGAACAGCACGCTTTCATGCTTGGATCCATGAATTGATGTTATCGGACCAATCAGATGTGACCTAAAATCAGGATGCAGACTTCGACAGATCTCGGCCGAAGCTCTGCGTCTGTTTAAGGCCAGGTTTAAACGCGCTTTACTTCTGTCTTCTATTTTACTTCCTTCGCCTGTGAACTCTAAGCTCGGCAATCTCCGCTTCACTGATCTTTTCGCTTTTTTTTTCTTCTTGTGTTTTAAGGACAGGTGGTAGTAGTGGTAGAAAATTAGTGACAACGTCGAGTCATCTGCCATCCGCACCCAAATTCGTTTCCACCGTGTAACAGAGAATTCTCAACTCTTTCATGATTTGGTTTGCACATCGGCGTATTGGTCGGCAACCTTTGTGCTAAAGCTGAACAATAATAATGCCTTCACCCACACTGATCAATCCCGGTTCGAACCGATCATTGTTGCGGTCCTCTTCATCAGCTTTTTGTCGTGCGGTACTTGTTCCGTCGCATTGCAGGTGCGCTTCTTAGCACGAAGCTTTTCCAGAGCCATGTCCGCTCCTTCCCTGCTGACGTTGTCGTCAACTGTTAGAGTGTCTTCGAGGTTTCCTACACACTTTCTTTTTACCTCAGGTTCTGCCTGTTGCTATCATGTCCTCTGACTCACCTGATCCTTCGGAAAGATCCCGTGCTGCGACTCGGACGAGCCGGTCAGATAGACTTTGGGCAGATGAGACCTACCTCAATATAGCTGAACGCAGTGCCGTAACGTCACAAACTAATGGTTGCAGTTCAGCTCCGCGCAGAAGCAAAGACATTCGAGATAGTTTTACACTCATTCATTCGTTCATTCTGCCTGGTCTATTCAGGACAAGGAGAACGAGTCTACGTACAAAAACATGTTTGCCGATACGATATTAGCTTGAGAAATGCCGAGAAGAAGTACATTGTGACCTTGAAGCTGTAATCCTCTATTCTCGCGCCTCAGGCTCGGTGGATCATCGATTCTCGAGCTGGACCGACACCGATCCACTCGATCTTGATGCCCAAGAACTGCTCGATGAATTCAACATAGTTTCGGCAGTTTTCCGGCAGTTCCGCGTACGTTCGGGCGTCAGCGATGTTACCTTCCCATCCAGGCAACGTCTTGTATTGCACTTCAACCCTGGCGAGCACTTCGAGATCCGCTGGGAAGCTGGTCAGCTCCTTACCATCCACAACGTACCCGACCGCAATCTTGAGCTCCTTCAGTTGGTCCAACACATCGAGCTTGGTGAGGTTGAGGCTGGTGTAGCCGTTGATAAGGCAAGAGTATCGCATCATGACCAGATCCAACCAACCGCATCTACGTCTTCGGCCGGTCGTGGTGCCATACTCTGCACCAACCTCCTGTAGGTGGTGTCCGATCTCATCGTGCAGCTCGGTTGGGAACGGCCCCATTCCGACTCGGGTAGTATAGGCCTTCATAACTCCAAGAATGTTGCCAATCGCATTGGGTGGGATACCGAGACCGGTACAGACACCACCAATGGAGGTCGACGAGCTGGTGACGAATGGATAGGTACCGAAGTCGATGTCGAGAAAGAGGGCGTTGGCACCTTCCACCAGCACCTTCCGCTTTTGAGCCAACGCGGTGTGGATGAAGGTAACTCCGTCGACGATGTGAGGGCGCAGTCGCTCAGCAAAAGCTTTGTATCGAGCGATCTCACCCTCGGTATCATACTCGAAGTGTCCATACCGCTTAAACCGGCCTTCCACGAGCTTTCGGAACTTGCTAGCGAACAGCTCGGTGTCATAGAGGTGGTGCACACGAAGACCCGATCGGGAAGCTTTGGAAGAGTAGGCCGGTCCGATTCCCTTCTTGGTGGTTCCGATACTGCTTCCGCCCAACTCGACCTCCTTGAGACCATCGACGACCTGGTGAAAGTCGAAAACGAGATGAGCGCGATCCGAGAGGAAGAGTCGACCATCGCAGTTGAGACCCTTCTTCTGCAGAGTGTCGAGTTCGGCGAAGAAAGAAGGAACGTGGACCACAACACCAGAGCCGATGAAACCGGCACATCGTGGGTTGACAAGACCCGAAGGCAGTAGATGGAAGTCGAACTTGGTCTTGACTCCGTTGACGTCGGCAACGATGGTGTGACCTGCGTTGTTTCCACCAGCGCATCGTGCACAGACATCCATATCTCCACTGAGGACGTCGGCGAGTTTGCCTAAAGTGAAAGGAATAAGAATCAAGTGGACGAAGAAGCGTACTTTAGTTCTCCACCCAGCCCGATGTCGTTGCGTCGCTTGCCAGCCATGCTGCTATGCAGGATTCGGTACACTCACCTTTTCCTTCGTCACCCCATTGAGATCCGAGCAAGACGGTCACTTTACCTCCCGTCTTGGAGTCTGACGGTTTTGGCATCGCAGCCATGATGGCAACCAACGGATCCTCGACCTTCTGAGGCGAAGATGGAGGATGCGAGAGGGAAAAAGGTTGCGAAGGGAAGGAGGGAAAGGGTGAAGGACAAGGGGATGGGACGCCGGAGGTGATCAATCGATACCGAGAGATGAAACCAGGAGCGGAAAGAACGAGCGGAGGGATCGACAAAAGAAGGATGTCGGTGCGAGCTGCCTGATCTATTCCCGAAGTTCGTTCACGATATGAAAATACGAGGGTTGTTACTTTGGCAGCTTAGCTTCAACAAAACATCTTGAGAAACGACAGAATGCAGAGGACAGAACGAAGAGCTTGTTGTCGCAGCTTGCTCAACACTTCTTCCGATCCAGTGCGGAGCCGAGCAATTTGAATGTGACATTTCGAAATTCCAACAAAGAAGCGTACAGAGAGGTTTCGAATCAATTGTTAGACCTTTCTGGAAAAAGCGGCCCGTCCAACTTGTACAGTCTCAATTCATTAGGAGTTGATACCTGACGTGCACTCATAGTAATACCTGTAATGGGTGCAATTCAGGAATGAAGTCTAGCCCAAGCGCGCCCCACAAGTGTTAGCCTTTCCATCGGATGGTTGAGGAATTGTTGTATTCAGCACGCGTTCAGCAGTGAATGCCTGCTCAACAAGTAAATCAGTGTTGCGTTCCTACTTTCATGTGGAATTCCAAGCTTTCGAGCTCGAAGGAGTCGGTCGCCCGAGCACTTCATACGCTGATCCTCAGCTGCACGTATCCGATGGGTTCCAGGGCGGATAGGGAGCATCCACTTCCAATTGGAAGTTGCTTGAAAGCGCGCAAGTGGGAGCACTTCAAACCTCCTTTTTTTTTTTTTTTTTTTTTTTTTTTTGTTTTGTTTGTGCCTTCTCAGTTTCTCTTTTTGAGATGCTTCCTCTCCTCTCACACTCAATCCTCAGCGCCATTTTCGTTAAAGGAACAGGAGACTCGAGCGCAGCCAGGCTCAGCACGGCATATTGAATGGTTACAATGAATGCAAGGATGCGATGATATTCAGTGAAAGGCAGAATGAGTCAAGGATGAAGGCTCGAACACAGTTAACGGCAAAGGAGGTCGCCGTCCTCTCTTCCGGGGGTCCGCAGATGGGTTCAGACCCCAGGAAGGTGATTGCTCTACGACTCGTCCATGGGATCTAGAGCTATTGCTGTTGTGCTTGTTGTTGTCACTGCTGGTGTTGCTTCGGTCGAAGGCATCAAATCCCCAGAAACATGTGATTCGAGGTGTGCCGAGGCAGAAGAGGGGTCGGCCGATTGAGCAGGGGAAGGTTGGCGGTTGCCATCATCCGAGTTCTGCGAAAGCTTCCAGCTGCTTTCAAAGTAACGATTTGGGTGGGCCACCGTCTCTCCTCGACCATCCAAGCCCTGTCCCTTTCGAATGCCTTGTTTCTGATGGGTAATCTCAAAGATCCGAGTGCAAGCGACATGATAATGTCCTTGTTTGACCGAGCCCAGAATCTCTGTCTGTTCTGCTTGATTCAAGCCGTAATGCTGGATCATGGCGGCAGACAGGTTGGTGGTGGAAAAGTGACGGAAGGGGCAACCGTGAGAGTCTTGAGGACCTGGTTGATCCTGGGTCAAGATTCGGGCACAACTCTTGGCTGGATAGTTCATCCGTCTTCCTTCCAGGCCGTAACCGTGACGAATATTGTAACGATACTCCTTGTTGAATTTGTCATCCGTCATGTTCTTGAAACTTCTGCGCCAGAATACGAGCGCCTCTTCGATGGGGAGACCAAGCTCTTTCAGGAAGAGGTTGTACTGTAATCGGCCAAAGTGTTTCAGATGACCAGTTGTTGTAAGCGTTCCGTGGAGGTGCTTCATACACATAGGCGCATGCGTCTTGATCAGAGCATCCACCATGCCGGCAGTGACGGTGGTCGTGCCGTCCGCGGTGATGCTCGAGCCAGAGTAATCGGTTGAGATGCCGGCCAAGAAGCCCATGCTCAGATGCGAGAGCACAGGCAACAATCGGTCATCTTCGTCGAGTCGAGGTAGAGCTCTTGCGGTCATTTCCAGGTCCTTCTGCAGCCTCGACTGAAACTCGGCTAGAACCAGACTGGCCTGTTCCTTCATCGGAACCCATGCTTGACCTGCGCTCATGAACACCCTCCTCTTCTCCACGAGGTCGGTAACTCTGGTCCAATCTACTTTGAAGTACGTCTCAGAATCGAAGGTGCTTGCCATCTTGGGATGCGTGGCAATCAGCTGCTCTCGATACTGCCTCTTCTCTTCCGATGAGACAGACTTCCAATCCAGATTGAGGGACTTTAAAAATTCTTCCTTCTCTGAGGCATCATCCGTTTCAAAACGCAGTCGGAACAGCAAGGTCTCGGCTTTGACGAACCGCCTTCGAAGGTCTTCGCTGCGACAGAAGGCCAACCGCAGGACAAAGTGGCTGACGTGATCCTTTAGACGCTCTGTCGCGAGATCCACGTTCAAAGCAGTGCTTGCGTTGAGCGGCAAAAGCTTCTTGGCAAGTGCATTGACAGCATCTTTCATCTCTGCATACGTTCGGTTCCTCGCCTGCGAAGACTCAATCTCGGCGAGAACCTTGAGTCGATCAATGGCCCATGACTCGAATTGTTCGATTGTGACTTCGTGGATGGGCGGAAGATTGTAGAAGTTGAGACGATGCGGATACTGTCGTTTGGCCTTGCTTGTCGGATACGTCTTGACCGATCCTGAAGTAGAGGCGCTCGTAAAGGCAGGGGAGTTGGCGTTGCTGATCCCTGTCGGCAAAGGCGCTGGAGGTGCTGCGGTTCGAAACATGGCAGCGATCAGATCCCGAGTACGGAGGGTAGAGCGTTGCAGAAGGAACGAGTGCTGATGGAGATGAGGACACAGACTGACTGAAGTCAGGGGTGCTTCACAAGCGGAGGGAACGAAGAAGGGACGGTGTTCACAAGAACTGGCAGTTTCAGCCAAAGTGTTGGTCCGAAATGTGTGAGCTGCGCCCGAAGCTTCACTACTGATCTAACGCGACGCGACTCAAACTCATTTGCGCCATGGTACGTGATATCCATCCCGATCAATGACAAGTTCAGCCCGATTCTGCAACATCACGTGTGTGAATCGGGAGTGCGGAAAATGGAAAGTGGATGTCGAAGCTTTCGTGTTGGATCGATTTCGACAACATTCCTGCTGATTGCCTTGACCCATCCCTGCCTTTCTATACTTTCTTACGACTTGACACCAGACCGTCTATGATCCAGCAGTAACAGTAGCGTCCACATAAGAAACAGCAAGGGCGACAGGACCTGTCAAGCAAGGTCAGACTCAGCAGCGGCCTCTCCGCCGCCCAGGATTCTGTTACCATCGCTGTCATAAATTTTTGTACGTGAAGTTCGACTAGATTCCACTTCGTCAAGATGGCGGCCGAGCCCTTCAGCTTGGAGTCTCTTCGTGAGGCAGAGTCTACCTTTCGCAGATGTGAACAGGGTCGTATAGCGCTTCCCGAGATCAAACAAAGGACCCCTCCTCGGGACGCTCCGTATCAAGAACATCGACTCGATCCTTGGGTCGGCTTCGAAAAGACCCGGACCTTACCTATACCTCCCGACGTCTTCACCGGCATCAAGAGCTCCAGTCCCACTGCAACACAATCGCTTTTCCCCGATATCCAGAGGGCCTGCATCACGGTGGACAACAAAGTGTATCTCTGGTCCTACACCGAAGGTCAGACCGCCTTCGAGTTCTATTGCGTACCGGAAGATCAGATCGTTATCTCAGCCAGCGTAGTGCCCGTCCGAGCCGGCGTTTTTGCCGATATTGTGACGCATGTCCTTGTTCTCAGCATCGGCGCCTCCGCGCGGGAAGGCAAGTATATGAAAGTCCTCGGTCTCTCTTACTCGCAACAGGGAGCCACATCCAAAGTCGAGGTGTTGGAAGCTGGCATGAATGTCAACACCAACGGCGTCGTTCTCGATAACATCAAAGGGACCAGTGCGGGGAGGTTATTTGCAACGGGCTCCGACAACTGCCTCTATGAGCTTGTATACCAAAGGAACGAAGGCTGGTTCACCAATAAATGCTACTTGCGCAACATCACCAGTCCCCGCCTCTCCAATCTATTGCCGGCCTTTGTCAAAGCCGAGAAAAAGCTCCTCTACGTCGCGGTCGATGACGCGAGACAGCTAGTCTACACCCTGAGGCAAGGTGACCTGATCGAAGTGTTCAGCTTACCCTCCAAAGATCACTCACAGGCACCAGAGAAGCGGGGTCAGACCATTGGGACTTCGGGCCAACAAGGCACGCCGCACGCGCGTCACGATGTCGGCAGCATCGTATGGATCGGTCCCGTCGAGAAGGAGCAACGGTCCAATGTCACATTGCTGGCGGTCACGGATCGTGGGTATCGGATCTTCCTTGACAATTTCCAAGGCAGATCCGAGCCTGCGATCACAGTTCGAGCTCCTCCTGTCCTTCAACAACCGCCAGGCGTGGCACCTCCGTCCCCCTACCCACAACAGCAGATGCAAGCCCAACCCGCCATCACTCGGGCCGTGTCTTCCGTCTTTTATGCAGGCGATGTGTTCTTGGTCGGCTTCAACTACAACTCGTTGCCATGCCAGATTTGCTGCATCACACCCTCCATGACTGCGACGTCGACCACGACCGGTCCAGCCGAGAAGGCTACTTACGTCGACCTCGAGCTGGCGCTCAGCACCCCCGTCTTTGCGGAGGCTCCTCCGTCTTCTAGACAAGTTCAGATCGTAGAATCTGGCGAGCTGGTGCGTTCCACGTATGCACAAGCTCTCCGGGCACCACGAAGCTTCTTGGTGCTTGATAACAATGGCTTGACCGAGCTCGTTGAACGAAGGCCGGTGGATATGCTGCGTGGGCTTCTGGAGTCAGGCGCTGCCGTCAACAGCACCGTCATGATGCAATTTTTCGGCCTCTTTGGCTCCATCGAATCTTGCGAGACAGCTCTCTGCATTGCGGCGCACAATAGCCAGGTCACTGTACCTCGAGTTACGATCGGCTCTGCGAGCACCGTCCCCTCTACTCTGCATCAGATGCTGTCTGAGGAGGTTGTGGCGCTGGCGTCTCGAGTCTTCTTCAGCCAGTACGGCTCTTGGCCCGCCGACACCACCATGTCGGCCGCCCTGTCGACACCGAGAACCTCGCGACATGACGGTCTCGCGCTATACATCGCTTGCGTTCTACGACGCGTTTGGGATCGTCTGGTTGTTCCCCCAGCACCTCCCAAGCCCGGCTCCAAGGCCGTCCCTTCCAACAACAGCCTGGTTGCTTATCGCCAATCTTCCACCTTGTCGACCAATCCCACAACCACCAAATTGCCTGTCAAGAAGGAAGATCTGGAAGACACATTGCAAGATCTTATTCCGCTGTACGACTTTATGCAGCAAAATGGTAAACTCTTCGGCCTAGGCGGCTCTTCGTCCGGTCGAGGATTTATCAATCCGGCGGGATATGATCAGGACAGGGTTGCTAAGCTGGATCAAGAAAGCTTTGGAAGGCTCAAGGCATTGGTCTCGCGAGCCGTCGAAGCAACCAACTTCATGCTCTTCCTGATAGATCACGGACTCACGCCTCTCATCGAAGCGTGCTCGGCGGAGACCAAGACCCTCCTGTCGAATCTCCGATTTGGTCAGCTGATCACTTCCGAAGAGGGTAAGAAGGCGTCCAAGGAGCTCGTCACGGCGCTGATTGAGGCTCGAATTGGTGCGCAGGTCAGCATCGATGCTGTCGCAGACGCGCTGCAAGCTCGATGTGGAAGCTTCTGCTCCGCGGACGATGTGCGCCAGTACAAGGCGACGGAATGCATCCGACGAGCGAAGGAGACCAAATCCGAGCAGGAGAAGCTGGACAATTTGCGAATGAGCCAGAAACTGCTTGGCAAAGGAGCAGGCCAGCTTTCAGTGGACAAATTGAGAGGCATCTGTGAAGATTACAGGAAGCTGGGCTATGCGACAGGTGCCATCGAGCTGTCCTTGCAATGTGCTGCAGAATGGGATCCAGCAGGAATCGCCTTGTCATACCTTGCCGACGGCAGACCCGAAGGCCCAACTCAAGAAGCACGCAAAGCTACCACCGAGAGGCTGGAGCAGGCCTATCAGCTGGTCTTCGACACACTAAAAGAGCTTGATGATCAGCTCGATGCAGCCTACAACCTGGAAATGGAAGAGGCCCAAGCTCGACTGATTATCAGCACAAGGGACAAGGTGAGAACTGAAGCGTACGCTCGTGCCGAAGCTTCACACGACGTCTTCTTCCAAGAAAGTTTCTATGAGTGGCTCATTCACCGTAAGATGACGGATCAGCTCTTGTCTCTGCGCACACCATATCTGGAACATTTTTTGACCAAGCGACCCTCTGGTCCTAAGGCGCAAGATCTTGCCTTTCTCCGCACGCTGCGGAATTTATTGTGGCAGTTCTATGTCCGACAAGGCGAATACTTCGCTGCTGCTCAAGTACTGGAAGCCCTAGCTCACTCAAAGGAGTTTGGCCTGGATCTGCGCGAAAGGATTGAATACCTGGCTCTGGCCGTCGGCAACGCTAAATCTGTTTCTCCAGCGCACGTTGGAGCCAACGATGTCGTGACCTTCCTCTCCCAGGCGGAGGATTCTCTCGAAGTTGCACAGATCCAGGCTCGAGTGCTCCAATCTCTGGAACAATTACGGCCCGAGGATCTGGACGAAGAGAGAAGTTCCTTGCTTGCCGATTCGATCGAGTGGCTAGACGAGGAGCTTCTCGACCTGTCAACGCTGTACAAGAACATTGCCGAGCCTTTCGAGCTGCTGGAGGAGCAGCTTGCCATGATCGCATCGGCTGAACTGAACGATGTTGGACTCGTCACAGATATCTGGACCACATTGATCTCGCGGCAACACGCTGAATCGCAAGGCGAAGAAGCGTACAAAGCTGTCGCTTCTCTGACCGTCGAGATCTTCACCCGGCTGAGTAGGAGCGAGGTAGCTTGTCCCATCGACAATGTGCTTGACTTGCTTCTCCGCTACGCGTACGAACAGACGAGACCTTCCAACGCGGGCAGGGAAGACAGCATTCCGCCCGGGTTTGCACGAAAGTCAGATTCGAACAACGTCAACATTCCTGACGGTTGGGCAAGCCAGACTATGTTGCAGGCCACAGCTGCTCCCGAGATCATCCTCGACATCTTGGAATCAGCCATTTCGTCGAGTCCTCAACCTTGGAGTACCTCGTCGGGTCAAGCGTACCTGCAAGCCGAGTTGGTCGAATTCGCTCACACGTGGATTGAGCTTTCAACAACATCCGGTGCTGCACCCGCAAAGATGGGCAAAGCCATCACGGCGGGAACAGGAGGCTTCACAGGTGATTTGACACCACTCACACCGATTCAGGTCCAGAGGCTTTTCTCGAGCCTCAACGCAATGATCCTCAAGACTTCGCAGCACGGCAACACCAGTCACATCGCCGATAAAGCTAGGAAATCGGTCGATCTCCTCAAGCTCTACTACTAGAATGCGACTTGCAAAGGAAGGCACTCACATCAGCGACCCAACATCCGTGCACGTCATGAAAAGGCAATCCCAGCTAGTTGTGCAAAGAAATCAAACATTGAAAGAAACAGGAGAAAATACAGGTTGAAGGATGTGTTTGAGTAGACAGAGATCTTCAGCACCACTTTGCGGCTTAACGATATCGGTGGATCTCGGTTCGGTCTCGACCTCGCATGTAGTCAGGCTCGGTTCCTGGGTAGTAGATGTCGGTCCAGAGGGTCTCTTCTTTGGGTTGTGGCGATTGCTTGGCCTCTTCGACGGCCTGGTCGACTTCCTCCTTGGCAGCCTTGTCGATCTTCTTGAGCTCGCTCTCTTCGACGATGCCCCAGTCGAGCATGCGCGTCTTGAGACCCTGGATGGGATCCGATGAGGAACGCATGGCCTGAATCTCGTCTCGGGTTCGGTAGGTTGTACCGGGATCAGACAGCGAGTGTCCACCGTATCGGTAGGTGACCAACTCCATGAGCAAAGGTCCGTTTCCGCCGAGGGTGAATTCGGATGCGTGCTTGGTGGCGGCAGCAACGGCGAGTACGTCCATGGCATTGACCTGGATACCGGGGATCACGTCACCTCGAGTGTAGTACTGAGTGTTCATCGAAGATCGTTCCGCTGATGTACCCATTCCGTACTTGTTGTTCTCGCAGACGAAGACGCAAGGCAACGACCAAAGCTTTGCCATGTTGTAGGCCTCGAACACCTGACCCTGATTGGAAGCACCGTCACCGTACATGGCGAAGGTAGCGTTTCCGGTGTTAAGGTACTGTTGCGCGAAGGCGATACCAGCTCCAACGGGGACCTGAGCGCCGACGATACCGTTACCACCGAAGAAGGTGGGGGTGAACATATGCATGGAACCACCTTTGCCCTTGGAGATACCGGCTTCCCTACCAAAGAGCTCTGCAATGACGGACTTGATGGTTCCACCTTTTTGAACAGTGAAGGGATGGCATCGGTAAGCGGTGATGAGCTTGTCTTCGGGCTTCATACCAGCCTCCATACCGACTGCGACGGCTTCCTGACCGATAGCCAAGTGGCAGAAACCTCGAATCAACTTCTGCTTGTAAAGCTGGTCAGCAGCCATCTCCATTCGTCGCATCTTGACCATCTCGGAGTAAAGGTGAATAAGCTCATCCTTGGAGGTCTCCCATTCGAGCTTGGGCACCTCGAACTTGTATCCCTTGAAAGATTCGGCGTTGAGGTCGACCTTGAACTTTTCGGAGGCGGATTCAGGAACGTCCTGAGCCGGCTTGGAAGCCTCAGC
The DNA here is from genome assembly GCA_928724795.1 of Ustanciosporium gigantosporum. Classification (NCBI taxonomy): domain Eukaryota; kingdom Fungi; phylum Basidiomycota; class Ustilaginomycetes; order Ustilaginales; family Cintractiaceae; genus Ustanciosporium; species Ustanciosporium gigantosporum. The sequence continues at coordinate 78,884 of CAKMXM010000011.1, forward strand.
GGTGAGCTGGACAAAGCGAGAGGAGGAAGGAATGGCGTTGCGGGAGTATGCGGGCTGTTGGATAGAGATTGGCAGAGATTCGGTCTGATGTCAGCATCTCCGAACCAAAAGAATAAGCTAGAAAGAACTATCGGTGGATCCACTTACCAGAGTCTTGGCCTTTACCGCAGTGCGGAGAAGGTTGCGGGCAAAAGACGACATCGCGACCTGTCGGAGGAATGCCAATAGAGACAAAGTCGTGAATCGAGACGAGTGAGAACAGGATCAGATTAGCTTCGGAGTTGACGTTGGCTTTGCTAGGGACGGTCGACTGCCGTCGGTGTCGAAAGTTGTAAGGTGGTGAAGCAGGAAAGCCAGAGCACGTACCTATACTACGATTTGGCACAGGAGACGTAGGAGCGAGGTTGTGGTGAGGGTGGTGAAGATGGCGACAAAAGCCTGAAGTGGAATGAGCCACGAGAGTTCTGGTCGGTGTCGGTCTGGTTGTCAGATATCGTTGAGGATTGTCGGTTCGAATCCGAAGGCACGGACGAGTGTTCTGCAAAGCTGTGAGGCGAGAAATAAATGGAAGCAAAAATAAAAATGCTGGTTCAAGCGACTTCTTCCTTTCTCTGTTACGCGGAATTTCGAGAACTCAAGCTCAAAAAGAAATTCGTAGTGGTCCCCTGTTCCCAACTTTTTTGTGTAATCTTGGATTCTCCCGATTTTTGACCGACGGTAATCCCCCCTCCTTGTAAGACTTTGTATTCATGTTACTATTCTGCTATCGATTCTTCGCCTTCACATCTTGTTTCTCGGATCTCTCCAAAGCTGCTTGGATCCAGCTGTGCTCACTCGTCGACCTGAGAACGCGTCTCATCAACATCCAGGCGAGAAGACTCAAAGCTCACCAAGATCGATATGATGTGTGCCGACCACCTCCGAAGTTCGAGGTACTGAACCCTCCTCGTTTCTATCCCTCTTCCTGGTCGTATTCTGTCTCAGGCTTCGATGAGTATCAGAATGGGATGCAAATGCCAAGTCTGTCATTGTTCGACAGAGCTTCGAAATTCATACTACGCTCTGCCGATGGCCTCGAAAGCGTAGACCGGGAGGGCAGTTGTGGGAATCTTGCAGTTGACGCAGGCAGGGCTTTGGGGTAGATCGGGGGGCAAACCCCAACGCTTGGTGAAGGAGGGGTCATCGAATCATGTTAGATTCAGGATGTCGGCGCCAGGGTCCGATCACCTTCTATACATAGCGTTGCTTCGACTTCTGGTCGGTGTGAGCCCTGCTTGATCTAACAAACCAAAAATTCTCAAAAGTCCTACCGCGTTTAAGGTGACGAGAGCTGCAAGCCTCGGATCCGAAAAGTGGGTCTGGGGTCGCAGCTTTAGACAAGCTGCTTGGGTACAGTCGGAATGACATCCTACCCTTGGCGTTTTGGTAGCTAACTTGTCCAGCTCCTTACCGGCCATCACATTCTTCTTAGTTGTGGGTCAGCTACAACTACATCCACTCTGTGAGTCTTAGAACGAGCTCGAAACGCTTTGCGACACACAGAGCGAGCTTGTCTCGATCCGACACCCATCTTTGAAGCTGACTCCGTCTCTTCCTTCGTGCGCCTTCGAACTCTCTGTCTTCGGCCTTCTACTCCTTCTTCATCCAGCATAATGGCGGCACAAAGCGGAGCATCGTCAACAGGATCCAGGTGGTATAAGCCAATGTACGGCTTCCATCCACACCAACCTGCTTTCAAGCACCGATGGGGAGCCAAACTCTTAGGCGCAACGATGTGGTTCTGGATCTTTTACCGAGCGAAACAAGACGGTCCTGTCTTGCTTGTAAGTAATCTCAATTTCGACAGCTTCGGTTTGCAAGGGAATGGAGATGCGAAAGGTCTGTTAGAAAGCATTGTTGGAAGCGGGCTTCAGTGCAAGAAGGGAACATTACAAGGAGGAAGATCCCTGGACGATGGATGCTATCGAGATCACCCTTCGTATAGTCCCTCGACCAACATCCATGGACGTGATACATCAGTGCTGCTGAGTCTAGTCACTAGAAGCGGACGGGCTCAGGTGGAACCTTGGAATGCTCTACCTGTTTGGTCGGAAACGTTCAAGGCCAATTCAAGAACAATGCGCGCAATCCAGCTCGACTGACTCACCCGCGCTAAGTTTGACGATCTCTTCTGACTCCCTTCTTTTGCGTTCTTGATGCTCGCTTCACCGCTCTACAGGGCTTGCGGCACCCATGGGACGGCCATCACGGTCACGATGATCACCATGGAGAAGACCACCACTAATTTGGCCATTCGTGCAACCTTCGCAATAGCAACTTTGATCTCACCATCCCATCGATTCTTTATTACATTGACTTGCTCTAGGGAAAGTGTGCTGTGCGACTGAAGATGGAGTGAGGGCCAAGCTAGCAAGGATACATCAGACTAGGAATCACTACGAAAGACTGGCCCTCTCACAAAAATGGTTGATTGAGACACCCAATACAACACTCACCCTCTTGAACTGGCATTTGCTGCCGTCACGAAGCCGTCGCGCGGTCTCCCGGTACCAAATTACAAAGGGATAAAACTGATACTTAAACTACATCTCGCCCTCTTTCACCATCTTGCGTACCAAACGTCTTCCGGTCTTATCCGAGTGTTTGCAGGTGAGCGATCTGTGGCGCGTCTGATGCAGCGAGCGTCCAACCCACGATCGACCGAGACCTTCCCGCAATGGCTCGATTCCAGAGCAGTATACGCAGATTTGCGTCAAACTGGCGGAGACCGGCTCTGTCCCAACAGGAGTCTGATGGACGATGTCACGAATGTATTGACCCTGCAGATGAACGTTCGTAATTTGTGGGAGCAATGCCACCCCTTCATATGGCTCGTGACCAATGCTTAAAGAAATGTGGTCTCCTCAACAGCAAGATGAGCAAGCCTCATACGGACGTAGTCCTCCATCGCCTTCTTGCCTCTCTCCTCGAGATAATCAAGATTGTGATCGAAACGAGAAGCGACACATATTTTTTGTTGTTCTCGTCGTCGTCATCGGGAGTGAGTGGCCAGGCTGTGCATGACCGGGTTCAGGGTGAGGTTCTTCTTGATGTCATCCATATCCTCCGGATGTCTGTTGGGACAGAGGCGGTCGCCACCGTATACATTCAAATTCCTGTATGCCGCCCTCGATGTGGGCCGCGTGCAGAAGCCCATCTTGATCTGATCGACCCGGCTCCGACTCCCAACCAGTCTCACAGCAAGTCATACCGTCTCGATGTTTGACCTGCGGGGAAATTGACCATGATTGAGCCGGGGTGTTCAACTCCGTGTTATCAGAGGACGAGCGCCCATATCGTGGCCATATCGTTGGCGATCCAGTTCATTGTAGCGTATGGGTTGCCGATGAGGACGGGTGAGAAGCTGGTAATCGGTAACAGGAACTAGGTCTTGCTGGGGTCGGTCTTGCAAGGCCGGAGCTGTTGAGTCACCGATTGGGTACAGCCCGCAGAGGAGGTTGCTGACCGAGCCGTACGTAGGACTGACGTCGGAGCCGGCACCGGCACCGGCTTCCTCTTCCACCTCGAGAAGCATCTCGAGCCATTGGAGAAGGTCCCGATAGATTGTGGGGTGCGTGCTCGCTGCATCAGACTCGCCACAGTTTTCGACCCTGCTTTCACATGGATCAGACCGGAAGAGGAAGCCAAAATGTCCCGATTCATTGTTAACAATAGGATTGCAAATGTGAAAAGGAGAACGCAGAATGGAGGATAAGAGTCGCGCAACAAGGACGCAAGGAGGCAGAGCGGCGAAAGGTGGCCAGCGAGTGAACGAGCAGGTGACAGGCGGAGGGTGGCGAGCAAGGGAACGAGCAGGCAAAAGGTGGCGAGCGATGTGAGGGGAGGCGGAGGGTGGCGAGCGAGGAGTCGAGGAGGCGGAATGGAAAAAGAGAGTGGCGGGCAAGGACGCAAGGAAGCGGAACGGCAAAATGAGCAATCTTGACAACATCAAGGCTCACGTTGAATCACAGCCACTTACTCCCAATGATGACAATGACGATGACGATGATGACGACAACAACGACAGAATTTTTGTCCCACATTGTTTCTACCGCAGTCTTGATAATCTCCACAAGGTCGAAATTCGGGCCACTAAGAACAGAGGTAAGAAGCAAGAAGGCGGTGGAGGACTACCTCAGTATGAACAGACTTCTCATCTTGGCCGTGCGGAGCATGAGCATGAGCACAACTTGGACTTCATTCTTGAGATTTATTCTTGCGACACAACAAATTTTACAGGACACGATTCTGTTGGGGTGACAAAGCGGATCACAGGATAGAAAATACACGATTTACAAGACTACGAGGTGGTAAGACATTTCGATATGTTGACGTGAGCTCTAGCCAATTTGGGTGACATTGCCACCAGTCGGAGCCTGTCCGGGAGCTAATTGAGCTTCTCTGACCACAGGGCCCTGTTGAGGTAGACCATTGGCGGCGCTGGAGGCGTTAACGATCTCCTGGGGCGTGACCTTTTCGGGTGCTTGTGCGGCTTTCTGCATCAGTTCGTTGACCAGCTGCATCTGCTTCTGCACCGCGAGTCGATCAGCGTAGAGCTGTCTCCGACCCGCTTCCACCGAACGTCGTTCCGCTTCGAGCAAAGATTCCAGCTCCTCGAACTGAGCCATTTTCAACTCTAGCTTCTTGAGCTGCGCCTCAATCACTTGTCCTACAAGCCGTTGGCATTCTCGTTCCTCGAACGAGGCCAGGACATGAGCTTTGGCGGCAGCTGCACCCAGAGCGATGGCAGCCGCTCGCTCAACAGCATTGCGTGGCACAGCACCTGCTTTGCTCTCCGTCTTGCCCGACGAGTCGATCAGAGCGACGGTGGTCCCGTCGTGATTTTCGCTGGCCTTGCCCTCAGTATCGACATCCATGGCTTCGGTGCTGCCGTTCTCTTTATCTTTGGCAGCTTCGTCGTTCTCCTTGTTGACCCGCTTGCGCAGGTTGTCTGTCAATTCTCCCAACGCGCTCTGCGCGGCAGCGGCAGCAACGGCAGGGTTGACAGCGCTAGCAAGGAATGCCACAACGCTCATTACAGGGTTATCGGCTTGAGCGAACGGAATGATTGGCTTGCCATTTTTGTCTCCCTGGTCGCGTCGAGCGTACTGCAAGGGGCCGAGGTCGGCCTGGGACGCACCATCCAGATATCTGTCCTCGATAGGCAGCTGAATGAACTTGGTGATGCACTGCTCACGGGATCGAGTCTGTACGTGGTCGGCAACAGCAGTCCAGTCGTCGTCAAACATCTCGAGCCCTTCCAGAAGTCGAAGCGTCTCAGCATCGGTCCAATCATCCTGAACGCCGGAAGCTCCGCCCGTCAAACCGCCGGTGTGCTTGAGGATAGAGTCTTCGATGCGGACGAAATCACCCGAGTACATGGAGCTTGGGAATCGACCTTCGAGGTAGCAGGACGGGCAGAGATAGTAGTCCTTGGCTTTGATGCTGTGGTATCGAACTCGAGTGCAGTCGGTGCCACATGTGTCACACGTATAGCGTGGGGCGTCTCCAGCTCCAGCCTTCAAGTCTGCGTCTGCCTGAGCGACCAGGGAGTTGGCCTCGGCGAGATCGACCGGTTTTGATCCTTTCATGGTGGATTGGAAGATAGATTTTCGCAGCTCGAGATTCATATCCGGCTTGTCGGCGTTGGAAGCGGCGTCAGCTGCGGCAGCTTCGTTGCTGGCAGGTGCAGAGGAGGGAAGAGGGACTCGAGTGCCCGGGTGGAGCGGCTGCAAGCCTCGAGGGGTGTCAACGAGAACGCGGAAGTGACCGGTGAAGGGAGGGCCGAGGGTAGCTGGACGGGACTCAGGATCGATCTGATAGTTGATGAGGCCCCACTGTTCGAGGAAAGCGTGGACTCGCATGATGGCGCAGACATCTCCAGCCAGATTCCGACGGCAAGCAGTGAAGGTGAGATACTCGCTAGGGTGCAGGCGATAGGAGTTGATCATGAAGTCACGGTAATCCTTGTAGATGGTAGGGGTCTTGCTTCGATTCTTGTTGTTGAAGAATTCGGGCAGAGAGCGTTTTTCGATCGGGTTGATGGTCGACATATCGAACCAAGTAGCGTAAGATGGGATGATGACTTCCTGGGTCTGAGCCGCGAGGTACTTTTTGGCGATCTCCTCGGCACGGATGCGCTGTTGATCGACCAGCGCAGTGTCGGGTTGAACAGTGCCGACAGCACCGTCGGCTTCGGTGGGCTCTTGGACATCTGCTGATTTGGGTTGATCCGCTTCGGTCATAGCAGCATCGTCGTCGTTGGCAGCTCTGACCGGAAGAGGTTCACCGTTCGACACGGACGCCGCAGCACCTTCAGCAGGCAAGTTACCCAAAGTGCCACCGGGGATGGGCTCGTTTTCGTACTTCTTTCCGGGGATGGGCTGCGAGCCGGAAAGATCGATAGGGACGGCACCAACAGGACGGGCAGCGACGAGCAGCTTGATACGCTTGCCGCTCGACTCGCCCGACGCGGATGTGGGTTCGTCAGTAATCTCTTCAGGGAGGCCGCGCTTTTTGCTTTTCTTTTCGACGGCGGAGGAATCGTTGGCAGGCACGGCAGCAGAAGCGTCATCAATACCATCTGCAGTGATGGCAGCGGATTCCTCCTCTTCGTAATCCTCTTCGTTCATCAGCTCGTTGTACCTCACGCCGTCTCGAAGCCATTTCGCGCCAATCTTCCATGCCGATGATCGCGATGCCGGTTCTGGATCCGGGTCAGCGAAGTCAGCCGCAGGAAGCCAAGTGTCGTAAGAGTCGGGTCGGTACCACACATGGATGAGAGCGCGCCCGGACTTGCGTGCCAGCGTGCGGAAATACTCTTCTGTGCTGGAGCCAGATGAAGATGATTCGCCTAACTTGGGGGAGGAGGGCGGCGTAGCTTCTGAAGGCAGCAAAATGTGCGTCGCATCGGAAGGCTCCGAGGTCCACTGGCACTCAAGCTGCTCGGCCATAATCTTGAGAGAATCAGCCTCAGCTTCGGTGATGGAGGGCGAAGCAGCAATGACAGGCGTTTTCAGGAGGCCGCTGGCCTTTAGTTGGCTTCTGACATGGGCAATGAGCTGAACGTTTTCCGACTTGAGTGAAGGATCGGAGAGCTTGAGATAAGATCGACCCTTGGATGCAAGGAAGGCAAGAGATTCCTGAAGAATGAGCTTCAAGGGACTTGACTCTGCAGGGAGAAGGGATGAGCTCTGAAGGGAGGTGGTGGCATGAAAGAGAGAAGCTGGGATTCGGGTAGGATGTCGTGTTTGGGAGGTGCTGGCGGAAGGATCAGCAGGTCGTGCAGCGCGAAGGCCAAGCGCCTCTTCTTGGAACTTTTGAATCTCAAAGGTGAGGGTGACGAGGTCGGAAGCGGTCAAGGTACCTGAGGACGTTGGAATCGAAGTGACACCAGCGGATGCGAGGGCGGACGTGATGGGCTCGACGTATGATTGAAGAGCCTCGAGTAGGACGGAGTCGGACTTGAGCTTGGGGTCAGGGAGACCGGTCACATTGAGCGTCGACATCATGCGAAAGCAGCCTAGGTTTTGAAAGAGATAGGAAGAGTCGGATGGAACGGTCTGCTAGCGGATCACAACCCAACGCGGTGTGGTCGAGCGCAGAAGAGCTCGGTCACCTGCTATGCCCTAGAATGGCTGCCAAATTTAGCTACAGGGAGACCAGTGTATCCGATCGATGTTGACTCGGTGGGCACGGAGAGTATGGTAGAAGTGAGGAACAGAGGGAAGGGTAGAGAGGAAGAGAGAGAGCGGAAAAGGAAAAGTTGTGCGAAGATGATGATGGAGGATGTAGAAGTCAAAGTGCAGGATCGAGAAGGAGTTGGGAGAGATCAAAGCTTGCCTTTGCGCTGTCTCTTCCTTCCCTTGGTTCCTTTTGCCGTCCTTCCGTCCACTCACTACATTCACGCTGCTTTTTGTATTCATCTCCAATACAAACACAGACACGCGCCGCTATATTTTAAAGCAGAATGTACACCGTAATCACAACGCGTTTATGTTACCTACAATAAATCTAACAGTTCTCTGCCTCGGTTCGTCGTTTCTCACGCCCTCTCAGACAGCGACAAAAAAGGAACAAGAGGCACACACACACCACACGCACATGCACACATGTCCCTCCATCAGGTACTTAACCAAGCTACTCCTCGAATCAAGGCACATGACATTCCAAATACAAGATATAGGTGAGCGGATCCAGTGTGGGTATACTCGAATGCGCTATTGTACTTCTTACGCGTACGGCGTTGAGAATGAGCAGGACAAGGACCAAGTCAAGGCCATCGGGTTGCGGAAAGAGAGTCACCATTCTACGACTTGAAGAAGAAGTCGAACTTGAAGCCAAGACTCTCGAGAAGGTTTCGCACCAGTCCTCCCACGCCTCCCTGCGTCTTTCTTAGCGACTTGCCTACTAAAGTCACCTTCCAGGCCTCTTTCCCATCGATCTGTACCGAGACCCTCACAACTGGCTGGTAAGGATCTCGAGCATCGACTTCGAATTCGGACCATTTATGGTTTCCGTCCGGTAGGTATTTGAGGAGCTTGTCCACACCTGTCTTACCGTCTCCATGATCTTGCGACAGCGTTCGGATGGGCAAGTAGAACATGCTCAGCGGACTTGTGCTGAATTCGGTGATCGTGTCGTACACGGAAACGGCTGCAAATTCGTGTCGATCTCCGCTAAGGACAATGACGTTGGGAACGTATCGCAGAACGTTGGCGATCTCCTTGCGCTCCGTGTTGTATGCTGCCCAGCTATCCTTCTGTCCATCTATGTCGAGCTCGCCTCCCCACAAGGTGTTGAAGGGTACCGAACTGACCACGAACTTGAAAGCAACCGTCTCATTGACTGCGTTGAGCCACCTATACAGGTCCTGCTTCTGTTGGTAGCCCAGCATAGTTTTGTCCTCATCGTCATCTGTGGTGTGATGGCTTCGATGCTTGCGTGTATCCATGACAAAGAATGCCGCACTTTCACCGTACTGGAATGTGTAGTAGTTTTCGCCCTCCTGCAAGGGCTCCGGATTTGCCTTGCCAATGTACTCCTTCCAGGCACTGTTGGCGGGCGCAAATGCGGCCAACTCTTCGCTATTTTCATCTTTCCCGGACCAATTGTTGATCACCTCGTGATCATCGTAGATCCCGATCACAGGAAGGTGTCTGAAGACCTTGCGGAAGCTTTCAGAGGCGAAAAGGTTGCGATAGAGCTTTCGGTAGGCGCTCGTTTCGGCTCCTCCGTAGTGGGGAACGTCTGCATAGATCAGATCCCCAAGTTGCAAGAGAAATCGAAGAGAGGGATGGTTTTCTCTGCCTGCAATAGCCCTTCGATGCATCAACTCGAACCCGGGGATGCGGTTGCGCTCAGTGATGCCTCCCGGCTCCGTTCCTACACCTACCAGCTTGAGCAACCAATTCCATCCCCAGAACTGGGCAGGGTGATAGGGAAAGTCCGGCTTGACACAGGAAGTGGAGGCAAAGGTAAAGTGATTGGGATCCTCGAGCGGATTGCCGTCATAATTCGAGGTTTCCTCGGGCGAGGCGATGCTTCTCGAGCCCAGATCCTTGGCCTGCATGTACGAGCTCAGTCTTGGATCGGGCCAGGTGGTGAAATGGTTTCGTCGGCTGATAGAATCAGTGACCAGGAACTTTTCCACAATTCGGATCTCATCCGACTGCTCGGAACGCTCCGGTACGAACTGGGAGAGTCCCCATTCGTACGTAGTAGATGGCCACAGATCTTGGATGAGACCCGTTGCGGTCCAGTCATTTTCCGCACGAAGAGTAAGCATGGGTCCATTGAGCCATAGGCTCTCTGGGCTCGAGTGGTAGTTCCTGCCGTACGCTCTTGACGTTTTGCGCAGCATATCTTCCTGCTCGGTCTGGTTGAGAGCTCGACGATACTTGACGAGAAGCTCGATAGGCTGCGGTTGATCCGAAGGCAGAGATGTAGTGAGAGAAGTATCAGCAGCCAAGCGTTCCAACGAATTGGCAGGGGAGACAATAGCAGACGTGTTATTCGAAGGTTGAGCAAGCTCTGGCGATGGGAAGCGGACATGGACTTTGGCGTAGGTGGGACCCAAAGCACCTGTTCGAGCGAAGGCGAGATTGTAGTCCCAATGCGACGGGAAGAGGTAGGGCGACGCGAAGCTGTCGAGGAAGACGAGGAGGGCCAGAGTGTGAGCAAGGATAACGTAGAAGTTGATCCGAGACGACTTGGTAGAAGAGCCAAGGACGAGCGCCTTGATGGCATCCAGGGCAGTAGCACCGTGCACCTTCGCTGGCTGATGAGATGTGTCCATAGCGGCTGTAGAGGCAGAGGAGGATGTAGTACTGGATGTGGGCGCTTTTGCTCCTTTTGCAACATCGGCATAGGAAGCGGTTGGCTTCTTTTCGCTGCTGGAACTAGGTTGATTCACGACAGGCTTGGATTGAGCACCTTTGGAACTCATCTTCGAGTCCGTGACTTCAACGTTGTTGGCAAGCTGCTGCAGGTTAGCAGCTGCAGCTGCTCCGTGCTCCTTCAGATGTTGTGAGATGGCAGAACGGATGGAGTAGTCTCGATAGAAAGACGAGACCAGATAGATGGCGTAGAGGGCTGGGATCACTGGCGATGCCAGAGACGTAGGGATCCACCTCAGGAATATGTAGACCAGAATCTTGAAGAGAATTGATGATGCACACTGAACGAAGCTGATCAGACCACCAGATGGTTGTCGGAAAGGTCGAGCCTCGTCACTGTGGAAGGGCCGGTGATCGTCCGGCATAACGCCAGACTCCCTTTTTGTTGGCATCTCCCTTATCTAGGTTCCTGTTCGAGAAGCAGATCAGACCAATCTGGAGCCAGACTGAAGATGTCAGTACGAAACCTTGATGATGGAGAGGAGAATGGATTGCAAAAGGCATTGTGGATGCACTTCACACAACTTCGTTCTCCACATATTTTTAGAACGTCTTTTCACAAAGACAGGCAGCGTGAGTGAGCTTCACGTCGATGACACACGCAACACGGACTTCAGCGTTAATTTCCGTGTTTGAAGAACAGGTGCCAACACCCGTCCTCGGAACACGGATCAACCGGCAAAACACTTTTTTCGAGTCAAGAAGGAAATCCAAAAAGAGCGAGTCACGACGATCTTCGCAATTCATATATCCTTTCAAAAGCGTACAAGTGTCCCGTCCGTCGGCGATCTCATCTGCCCTCCGTAACATCACATCACATAGAGAAATCGCCCCGGAAGAAGGTCGGAGTAGACACAGCACCTGTTCGGAGCAAAAAAGAGAAGCAAGAGCCTCATCTCGACGACGGCTGCGACAACAACGATAACCACAATTGCGGCTCGTACTTCCGCCGATCCATTCTCCTTAATAACAGCTTGAGTTCGTCATTCCGCTGATCTAGCCTCACCAAGATGCTCTATCTTCTCGACTACGGCGCAGGCAATGTGCGCAGCCTTGCCAACTCCATCACACAGCTGGGTTACGAATTCAAATGGGTTCAGTCACCAGAAGACCTCAAGAAAGCTGATAAGCTGCTCTTCCCTGGCGTAGGAGCTTTCGGACCTGCAATGGAGTCTCTGCGCTCTCAAGGCTACGTCGAACCTCTTCGAGACTACATTGCATCCGGTAAGCCTTACATGGGTATCTGCATTGGCCTTCAGACCTTGTTCGAAGGCTCGACGGAGGCTCCAGGCGTCCAAGGAATCGGCATTGTGCCAGGCGTGGTAGGCAAGTTCTCTTCACAAGAGCACGGAGGGAAGCACAAAAAGTCGGTGCCTCAGATGGGTTGGAATACAGCGCGAGTAGTCAAGACGAGGAATGACGAAGGTGATCAAGATGCTGTCAAGTATGGGTTTCCCGATTCATCATCGAAAGACTCCAGTCACTACTACTTTGTTCACTCTTACCGCGCTGCATATGATCCTGCCAAGCACGCCGACTGGGTCTTGACCACTACACAATACGGAAGCGAGGTCTTCCTGTCCTCCATCCAGAAGGGCAATGTCTTCGCTACTCAGTTCCACCCGGAAAAGAGCGGACGCGCAGGTCTCGAGCTTCTGCGGGCGTGGCTTAGCCATGATGGAGCCATCTCCCCAACAAAAGAGCGTCTGCTGCTCAACCCGGAGCAAATAGCCCAGCCGCAGCCCCAAGATGGACTGACAAAGCGTATTGTTGCCTGTCTCGATGTTCGAAGCAACGACGATGGCGACCTGGTCGTGACAAAGGGCGAATCATATGATGTTCGCGAGAAAGCCGAGACAATACAGACTGTCACGACTGAGACTGCGGAAGCAAAGAATTCTTTTGGCTCGCCAAAGCGGAAAGTCCGAAACCTCGGAAAGCCCGTAGACTTGGCGCTGCGATACTACCTGGAAGGAGCCGATGAAATCACATTCCTCAACATCACCTCTTTCCGGTCATGTGCTTTGCAGGATCAACCGATGCTGAGCTTGCTCGAAGCTGCGGCGGCCAAAATCTTTGTACCTCTCACCATCGGAGGAGGCATCAAGGATACTGTTGACCCTGATGGTACCCCGAGACCTGCTAAAGAGGTGGCAGATGCCTACTTCCGTGCTGGTGCAGATAAGGTCTCGATCGGATCTGAAGCGGTGTATGCCGTCGAGGAGCTTTATGCAAGAGCGAAAGAAAACGGTCAGGCCGACGAGCTGAATCCGCTCAACTTCCGTGACGCATGCCTGACGGGAAAGACAGGAATCGAAACCATCTCTAAAGGGTATGGTGCTCAAGCTGTGGTCGTTTCCATCGATCCGAGAAGAGTCTACGTCCAACCTGATGAAGAAGTCGCCGAGGTTCACCGAGAATGCCTTGTTGAAGGTGCTTCCGAGAGCGAAGATCAAGGCAAACGATGGTGGTATCGATGCACAGTCAAAGGTGGACGAGAGGACAGGGATATCGATGTGATCCAACTAGCGCGCGGTGTGCAACGTCTGGGAGCTGGAGAGATCCTGCTGAACTCGATCGATCGAGATGGATCCAACAAGGGATTCGATCGTCAATTGGTCGAGTTGGTCAGATCCAGCGTCGACATCCCCGTCATCGCATCTTCAGGGGCAGGTACACCTCAACACTTTGCAGATGTTTTCACAGCTCAACCCGGCTCGAACGATACTACGACGGTGGAAGCGGCGCTGGCCGCAGGCATCTTCCACCGTAAGGAATGCTCGATCGAAGATGTCAAGTCTCATTTACTCAGCAAAGGATTCAAGATCAGAAAGGAGGATGTCGGAGCCGGAGCCGGAGCCATCTCGAAGCAGTAGAAAGTCTGAGTGACATGTATACAACATAGAATGCATAATTTCCGATCACAACCCGTGTGCCGAAGTGCAAGCTTATTTTACATGTGCGGAACGGTTTGAGGCTGCACCCGCTCCGCCAAGAACGAGCTGCACTCCGTTGGTACTGAAACCGCGTAGGAGGATAGCTTCATCGACCGAAGAAAGCGCTACATCTACAATATACCTACTTCTGTTGAAACGGGATCGACAAACGCGCAATCTGAGACTTCTTGAGTCGGAGGGGCGGTAATCCACGATCGCGACGCAACTTGTTGGTGTTGGCGATGACGGAAGCAGCATCGCCGACAAAGAGGAACCACCATTTGGCAAAGAACTCTTCCGAAACTTCGCAAGCGTCTGGATCGAAGCTGTTTCCTTGATGATAGATGAAAGGCGGGTTGATGCCGTCGGATACACCTAAGGTAGAGAGATCATCGCAAAGTGCATCTTCGTCAACAAAGCCTTTCTGGAGCATTAGCAGGAGATTGCTCCGTACAGCAGCCCAAGGGAACCCGAGATCGATCCAAGGATGGTGAGGAACCAAAGACTGAGTCTGCGTGGGCGTGTAACAAGGTGGGAGTCTTTTCCAGTTGTACTTGTGCAGCCTGCTAACGGCATTGGCGCTTCCGTCTTGCTTGATAGAGTCATCAGTGGCGGCAGCATGTGCAAAAGAAGAAGCAATTTCGGAAACAAGGACGTGTTCCGGTATTGCCGATGTCTGTCGCAACTGGAAAGCGGCAAAGTCCTGAGCCAAATCACTGATGGTATCTTCCCCATCGAGCGTGGAGCGCGGTAAGCCGAGAGCATCGCTGGCGTAGTACAACGCCCTCACGAAGCTGAAATTGGAGTAAAGCACCTTACGGAGTCGCGGCGACTCGATCTGTGCCATACCGCTGCCGAGGAAGATGGAGGAAAGGTCGTCCATGATTGCATCTTTGCCTTCACCCATATCGTCGAAAAGGTCGACCTCGTAATCTGTCACTCCGCTCGGAGACGTTGTTGTCGATACAATGGAGCCGTATAAAGACGTGGGCGAAGTTGAGGAGGAAGAGGTCGATGGCAAGGACGACGAGACTCGTGCTACGGATCTCGCTTGTGTCGAGGTCCTCAAGTCTAGAATCTTCGTCGAAGAGCCTGACTGATATGAATCCGATGAAGAGCTAGCACCTGTTGAAATTGTACCTGCAAGCATGTGTGACAGCTCTCTGTCACTTCGTGGCTCTTTCAGACGTCCATCGCCATCTGCTTGCTGCAAATGCTGCTGCAGTTCACGCAGCCTAGCTCGCCTCTTTCTCTGATTTTCTCGATTTTGTTGCCTACGCCTCTCGGCTCGAACGCGATAAAGGTCGATATCCGACTGATCGGGCTGTTGTTGAGGTCTGTGAGACATCATGGAGGCAGAGTTGTCCGTATAGGGAAGATTGATGGCAGCCTTCAGAAGATGCTGATTTGACTTGATACGGGCCTGCCCCAGGAACCACGATGCAGGTCTGATGTGTGGGTTTGAGATGGAAGAAAGAGAAGGAGGGGGAAGGAGGATGTGAATTATAGGGAAGAACTGATAGCCTCGGGGACAATATTCCTGGAAGATGCTTCTTCAGGTTTCTTTCCGTCGATGCGAGCCGAGTCCAAGAGAAAGGTGGAGCTCACCACCTTGCCTTCCACCTCCACTCCTGAGTATCGTTTCACGGTCACCGCGGGTGTGGAGGACGATAAGTAAATATGGTGGAGTTGGATGGCTGAGTCGGTGTCGCGCGCAGCCACGAACCGAAGTTGTCATGCACGCCAAAACTTTGATTGATCTCCACGGAGCCAAACCTTCTCACCGGTCAATTCACGGCCAATTCGCTCTCAACACTTTCAACACACGTTCGAGGTGAACGATCCACTCCACTTCTGCGTCTGTTGGGCAGAAACAACAGCATTTCCACTTCGGAGTCATACACAGTGGCATGCCAGTCTCCCCAACCATGTCGGTCAATTCCAACGACCCCGAAATCACGATTTCTCGGGAAGCGCGGTGTCAGACTGGCATGAAGTTCTTCGTTGTGACATCGGAGATGGAATTGCTGTGCAAATGCTTATCGGATGGAATACAGAGGATGTCTGGTTACGATGCGAATCTATCAAAGATGCTGGGATTGGGTGACATTCTTCGCAAGGGGTGCAGCAAACTGTCACCCCCGGCGATGTTCTGTTTTGGAGCTAACAGATGAACCTAAGTGAAAAGTTCCTGCGCATGGTCGATAAAGTATTCGATGGTCATGGCTTTGCCACCCATATGTGCAAATTCCTGACTCGGGTCACCCGACCGCATCAACGTGGGGCCGAAAACAACACCAAGGTTGCGTGCATTCATACGGTTGTCCCCACTTCTTTCCTGTACTCGATGAAGATGCAGGATCAGGGTTTTGAGCGTGCAGAAGTGCTGTCGAGGTAGACGGGAGACCAGCTCCTTCATCTGCTCGCCTTTGATTCCGCCTTCCGATTTGGCTTCGACAATGCGAATGAAGTCATCGTAAAGATCAAACGTCAACAATGGCGTGGGGAGCTCTCGGAAGTAGTTCTTCAACACGCTCGTGATGGCTGAAACGTCGTTGAATCGTTCCGTGTCCTCCAGGTCAAAGGCGCCTCCACGTTCGAACAGCTGCGTGATCACTTTGAGCTGCGAAGTCCCACCCGACTTACGGTAGATGCCTTCATAGTCCATGCCAAACGCCTCGACAGCTTGGATGCACTCGTCAACGATCAGCGGCACATCGCGGGACTCTTGGCTGGCCTGCTCCGTCAACTCCTTGCCGAACATCGATGGACCCACCGACTCGGTCTGCGTTTCATCAGGCCTTGTGTACGGCTGGTTGCAGGAGAGGGGCAGATTCTGCAGGCATCTCGAATGGCATACTTGGGCACAAAGCGCACATCGCATCTCCGATTGACCCCACATGCTCTTTTGACACGCAAGACATCTTGTCGGTCGAAGTACGTTGAATGGTTGGAAGAGGTGCTCGCGAACCACGATGTCGTGCGAGGTAGCCCTGGTCATGCCGCTGCCGGCGTTAGAAGCTCCGTTAGCACCTTTCGGTGGGACCGGCGGAACGTTGCTGGCCTGTCCAGAACTAAGGATATTGGCCTTGGATGTTTCAGACAACTTCGGCTTCATCCATTTGAACTTCTTCACCATCGGTGCTGGCTCGATCTTCTCTGGCTTGACAATCTGTTGCACAGCTGTGTCAAGAGAGGCCGAATCGAGACCAGCACTGTTGGGCGGATTGTCATGGGACGAGATCGAAGGAGAACCAATGTTGTGCTTTTGGATCTGCTTGTTCCGCGAACCAAATCCGAAGCCAGAGGCGTTTCTGTTTGTCGTTTGCTGCAAAGGGAGGTCTTTGTTGGTTCGTGGCAGAGGAGGTAGCTGGTCGCGCGACTGCAACGTTGCTACTTCGACTTTGCGATTGAGCTGGCTGAGAAGCGTATTGAGCTCTTCATTCTTGGCGTTGAGGCTCTGGGCTTCCTCGAGGAAAAGATCCTTGGATTGTTTGAGCTCTTCGATCTCGATGAGCAACGCATCACGCTCCAGCGTCAAATCGTCGATCTCCTTTCGGTATCGACCCTTGACCGCTTCAAGACGCGAGGTCAGGCTCTTGGTGATGGCCGAATCGGCATCGCTACTAGATGAAACCGTCGAGCCATCTTGCATCGCGACAAGCTCGGCCACTTCAGCTACCGTCAAGTCCCGCTCGACGGTAAGCTTGGCAAGATCTCGCTCCATCCCTTGCAACGTTGCTTTGACATTTTGAGAACGTCGCTCGAGTTGCTCCTTTTGTCGTTTCTCGCTGTTGATGGTGGCAAGCTTGAGCGCCTGTTCGGCGAGTTGGCGCTTGAGTCGAGCCATCTCCAGTTCGGCTTCGTGCCGGGCATTGACTTCGTGCTCATACTCTTCCTTGGCCATCGAGAACCCTTGCGCTGCTTGTTGACTAGCTCTTCGGATACGATCGTACTTGGTCTGCAGCGTCTCCATACGTTGGCGAGTGTCTTCCAGATCACGTAGCACAGTCTCGATGAAGTCGATTTCCATGCTGACTTGACCATCCCTAGCCTGCTGCATGGACGCACGCATCTTAGATGACAGCGTGCGAAGGGAGCCGGTCGAGTCTCGCCTCTCTTCGCTGAGCACCTCCTTCTCACTCTCGACGGTGCCGTCTCCGCCGTCCGCCTCAACTGCAGACAAATCTTGGCCCGTCGAATCACCCTTCGAAGGACTTGGACTTGCTGAGGATTTGAGTTGCGGAAGAGGAGGAGGCTGATTGTTGAGGTCGTCATTGGAATCAGAATGGCCAAAAGAATCCATGAGACTGAGGAAGTCCGGGTCATAGAAAGAATAGGCTTTGGACATCCTAGACGATGATGCCGAAGCACTAAGCGGCTTTTTGGCCGCATTCATGGTCAGAGACGAAGGTGCCGCAAGTGTTGATGTTGCGTCGTAACGTTGGACGGAATTCTGTGTCCGTTTCAACTCTTTATCATGGCTGTTGTCGGGGCTGGAGGAAAAGTGACTAGCACTGACTAGGGAGACCGGCTTGCGAGGAGAAGGAGGCATGGCAGGGGAACTCGCGCGTTCCACGTCAGGAAGCTTGGGTCTCGGACTGACAGGAGAAGCGTTACCAGAGACAGTAGGAAGCCCTGCTGTTTTCTTTCTTGGAGACAGAGGAGTCACTTCGCCCAGATCGAGGCGCGAGTTGGAAACATCGTCGACAAGAGTGCTCGATGCGAGAGACGACTGCGAAGTCTGCGAGTCGATCGCATTGCGGCTGTCATGCGCAGAGATATGGGGATTGCTGGCAGATGGTCGAACTTCACGGGTGGAAGTGGGCGGAGGGGGCGGATTGAGAGGTCGTTTGCCATTAGAAGAGCCCGGTCGAGGTGTCGAAGAACCCGAATTCGTCGGCCATGGAGAGAGCATGGCGCTAGATGAGGCAGCGGTGGGAGCGTTGGAAGTCGAAGCTGGAGGCGAAGAAGACGAAAGGGATTGATCTTTGGTTGGCAACGAAGGAGGCGAGTCGTTGGAGCGAGATTGCTTCATGAGCTCTAGCTGCTCGTCGGTCGTCGAAGCGGAGACGGACGGGTTTTCCGAGTCGTTGCCTTCTTTAGCACGAGCAGCCTCAGCCTCCCTCAGCTGTTTTTCTCTACGTGCCTTTGCTCGTTTCTGTTCAGCGTGCTTGCGGCTTCGAGCGACTCGATCGTTGTGGCACTTCATGCAATAGATCCCTTGGCTGGTCTTTGCAAATACGAGTTCTTCGATCTTGGAGTTGCACGATCGACAGGTGAAGCACGCAGCATGGTACGATTCGTCGCCGGTCATGATAGCCTCTTCCATGATAGGAAGATGGCAAATATTGCACGAGTAGTTGCATTCTCCGCAGATCGGATGACCATCTGACAGGAGGAGGATATCGTCTCGCTCGGTGCTGACCCGGTTCTTGCACTTGGCACAGCGAAAGCACTCTACATGCCACAATTTGGTAGCGAACTGGATGACGCCTTCCTCGACGCTTTCCTCGTCGATAAGACGACCACATCCGCCACAGTAAGCTTCCGGCAACTCGTCTTCATATTCCTGCGCTGATGGAACGTCGTCAACGTCGACGGGAAGATGTTGGACAGAGTCGCTGTGGGACCCAGGATCCTGAAGCAGAGCGGGCATGATGGACCAAGTCGACACTGCTCAGATTGAGAGCGGAACCGGACGAGCCTTCGGAGAGCGGATAGAAAGAATGACGTCTAAAGGTATTGGTGCTGAGATCGTCAAGCGTTCCAGTCAGCGAGGTGCTGGGAAAGTAGTAGGCGGACGCAGGCGGCCTTGCCAGCAAGGGGCACTGATGCTCGAACAAGAATGGTGGTGGGTGAGCTTGCGGTGGCAGGGCTTGGTGAGTCGGGAAGGCCGAAGGAGTTGCCCGAACAACCAGATGTGCGATGCGTAGTGGGGAGGCGTTCAAAATGAGATGAGAGTCGAGGGCGCACTGTGGGGCTTGCAGTGTCGCGAATCGATGGTGGGATAGGATGAGAGTAGCGCGATGCCGACACGATTCCGGTTAGAGTTAAGCTACGTGAGACTGAGCATCTAGTCGAGCTCAATCGGAGAAGGCAAAAGCAGTCGAAGCTGATGCGATGGCGAGTGCGGGTGTAATGCCAAAAACGAGTGTTGGTTTGGAGGAGAATGAATCGAGACTTGATGCGCGAAGGCGGTGAGAAAGGCCTAGTTTGAGCGTCGGAAGAAGCGTCGCCAACACTGAGACAAAACGCGGGTGATCCGAAACAAATAAATGGAAAGAAGCGATTGACCGAACGTGCACGACTCCAATGGACACGACAAGCCAAGGGGAGAGGAGGATGATATCGACGAAGGAGGACGATGATGATGAGTGAGGGGAAGGAGGAGCAGAATGAGACCGAAGCTGCCCTGCGAGGCGATAGTTGCAACTGGAGAATTGTGTGGGATGGTTTGATGTCCCCCAGGGAACCAAGGGAGGTGAAGATCCTTCACGACGTTCAAGCTCTTTCTGCGTTGGGTTGCGTTGCGCTATGCAGCATTTCAGGGTGTACAATACCAGGGACAGCATGGCCAGCTCATTCCCGTGCTGCATGTTTAAACTTGTTCAAATTGGCTCTCTGCAGAAATACTTGAAATTTGCCGATGCCTCACTTCTATAACTTAGCCACCGGTATCCAAAATGTGCCAAGAGGGCGATCTGCGAGCCCAAGCCGATGCATCCCAAATCCCAGTCTGATTTCCCATCACTTCACCTCGAGATGCAGCGCAAGGCAAGCTCCTACAGTACTGCACGTATGGTCCAATGCATTCATTCTCGGATTGCTCCTGATCGCAGATTGCGAAGCGACTCAAGGTAGGTCATGCATGGAAGCTAGAGTGTGGACAGTAAGAGAGTTTGGAACTTATCTCGGCTTGTCAAAGACCATGCGTCGGATTCTCGAAGCTGAGGATTTGCAACTCGCTTCGGCTCGCAGCCGATCGGCCTGTATAGGCTTCTTCGCTTTTCGCCGTTTGCAAGGTTGCAAAGTCGTTCCTTTTTCGGCACTTCGTGTCAAATCTCGGCGAGCAACCCTGTGACATTTCACAACCACCGTATCGCCCCACGCATGTCCAGTTGGGAGGCGCGATTGACCAAGACAGAGAGTTTCAAACAAAATTACCAAGCAGCAGCGATAGACCATCCTACAGATTAAGCAGACAGTGTTCAGTTTAGTACAATGGATATGATGGTCGAGAAGCTATGTACAGGAAGAAGGGACGAAAGATTCGTGAAGGAGCCTCTCCAGTAGACGGATGCGCTCCGACAGCGGCGTGGAGAATGCTTGAGCACAGAGTCAGAGCTCTTGAAGTGCTTTTTCAGCTGCAGCAGCCTGAAGTGGGGCCGGTCTTGGGAGCCGAGTTGACATTGACGTTTCCCGCTGACGAGGCAGGAGTGGCTTGGGTGATGGCGGCAGTGTCGATCAGACGGGCTTTGACTTCTCGTGCCAAATTGAAGAATGCCTCTTCCACATTGTGGTTGGACTTGGCCGATGTCTCGATGTAGGGAATTCCGAGCTCCTTGGCTAGCTCTTCTCCCTGCTCGGTAGTGACCGCCCTCTTCTCATCCCAATCCGACTTGTTTCCAATCAGGATCTTGCTGACTCCGTCGCTGGCGTGTTGCTCGATGTTAGCATGCCACGTTCGTACATTCTCGAAAGATTTCTGATCGGTGACATCGAACACCAGCAGGATGCCCATGGCACCTCGGTAGTAGGCCGTGGTGATGGTTCGGAAGCGTTCTTGTCCGGCTGTGTCCCAAATCTGTAATTTGATGCGCTTTCCATCCAGTTCTATGGTTCGGATCTTGAAATCAATGCCGATAGTCGTGATGAACGAAGGCGTCCATGCATCGTCACAGAACCGTAATAAGAGACACGACTTGCCGACGCCGGAATCTCCGATCAGGAGAAGTTTGATCAAGAAGTCGTAATGTGGGTTCGGCATTCTGCTGCTTTTGATTTTAGCTCTGAGTTGATTTAGGCCCTGTGTCGTCGTAGCTATCTGTGGTGGACAGACGGAAGGATCTTGAGAGCCTCGTCGAACGCGCTCCTGACTACGCAGGGGTAATTGTGGTTTGGTGGACGTATATGCATTGTTGGTGTTTGGTGCGTCGGCATGATGATCCGCGGTCGAGATGAATGCGGCGAGAGAGTCGGAGTCAGGAGAGGAGTCACCAACGGGAGGTTGAGAAGATGTGTCCATGTTGTTTGCAGTCGTCGAAAGGAGAGTCAGCGTAGAGGTACATCGACGAAGCAAGATCAGATAGAAGTGTGAGGGGACAGGAGAGGAAATAAAGGCAAAAGGAGGTTGTCAGCACACGGACCAGCAGGAGCAATTCGCGATGGAGATTCAAGGAGAGCAAAGGATCGAGGCCCAAATGGTACAGAGCTGGACTAGAGGCCACGAGGACGAAGCGTAACAGCCAGGTCGGCTTCATTTGGTCGAGGATGCGGGATTGTCATGGCAACCGTAGAGAACGGCAAGGACAGCTTGAAGCAGAGACGTGGGAGTCGAGTGCTGCGCATTAGGTGCTTCGAGACATGTCCCGATGACGAACGCCTTGTTTGCGTTCGGTGGCCGCCCATCGTCTCATACAGAGGTGGGCTTCTTGCGAGTGGGGAAAGCATTCAGGTTGAAACCGAAGCGGATCAATTCACACTTACGGAAGCGTCGAGACTTGGAGAAAGCGAAGAAGGTCGGATGGCCAATGCAAGCAACAAAGAGGTGCAACCCAGGGAGTGGATTGATGTGGAACGGAATTCGATGCTGATGGCTGTAAAGGTGGATGAAGAGCGACTGAAGGGATGATACTGTTACTACTATTCTAGGTTGACGACGAGCGAGTGAGCGGTGCGGCTAAATGGATTTTGGCAGACTCCGAACGGAGCGTAGGCGGAAGTTGGTTTCCATGACCGAAGGCAAAGGCTGCTCGCTTGATTCAGTCACTCTTGTCTCTCGCTCAGCGGAACTGCCTCGGTTGACTTTGTCTCGACTGCCTCTGCTTGTGATGGGCGTAGTCTCGCGTTGAGCACCAAAGCTCTTTCTCGCACGAAAACATAGGTCGAAGTTTGACATGTTAGATTTATTTGCCTCTCCACGGAGAACGCCAAAATGACCGAAAAAAAAGTTCATATAGAAGAGCCAGAATCCAAAAATCTAACGAGGAAAAAACAGGAACTTCAAGAAGAAAGAGCAAAATCTTGAAGCTGCCTGCTACTCTTGCTCCACCGAAGCGAAATCCACCTCTCCCTTCCCTATCACATATACTGGGTCTTGTGGAATGGATCGGTAAGAGCTTCTTCCAACGTATAAGGAAGTGTCAGAAACAGCAGCATGGAGCGAGTGCAGTATCAGCTCGAGCGGTCCATCCCGCAACTGCAGCTGTTGGACGAGCACAATGTCTTCTCCAAGGAGCAGCTTCGATCCATCACCACCCAACGTCAATCCTTCGAAGGTCGTCTGACTCGTAGAGGTCCCGAAAAGGACGATTTCATCCGATATGCCGAGTTCGAGCAAAACCTGGCCAGGCTCATCAATGTCAAGGCGGAACGGATCGGTCTTCCAAGAGCATTTCATCGTGCCAACTCCGCCTCCCATTCGGCCCACATCATCTCCATTTACGAACGTCTGGTGCAGAAGTTCAAGTACGATGTGCAAGCGTGGCAGTGCTACATCGACTACGCCAAGAGCAGGAAGATGCGCGTGGTCACCGGAAGGATCTATGCGAGAGCTTTGAGCTTGCATCCGAACAACGTCGCCCTTTGGCTATCCGCAGCCTCGTACGAGCTGAACGACAACTCTTCCACCACAGCAGCCCGATCTCTGCTTCAGCGTGCTCTCAGAATCAATAAACTGCCCTGGAAAACCGTCGACGCAGCATCGCATGCTCTGGACTTGGCTTCGAAGAGGAAGAGGCAAAACGGTCATGCTAGTGAAGTTCAGAAGAGAGCAAAGGTTTCAAGAGCAAATGGCACACAGGACGAACAAGATAACCACCAGAACGGAGAAAGCTCGAAGCGAGCTATGTCAGGCCCAGCGCGACTCAAGCTATCCGCTCAGGAGGTTGAGCTGTTACGTTTGTGGACGGAATACATTCGTATGGAATTGGTCTTCATCGAGCGGCTCAGGAGACGATGGTTGGTTCTTGGCTTGGAATGGGAGTCCGACGAGTCCTCCCAAGACCAGCCCATTTCGAACGAAAGCGATGAGGCGCAGCAAGCAGCTGTCGATATCGAAGCTGAAGCTGTCAACGGAAGCTCTCGTGACGGTAATGATGATGGTGATGATGCGGCGGAGGAGGAACGCATCTTACTGAGCCAAGTGCCAGACAAGGAAGAAGGAGCTGCAAGGACGACAGATGACGAAGTTTCAGCCAAACCCAACACCTTTACGCCTCGCAAGATGAATGGCATACCGCCCTCACAAATCGCTATCCTCCGTGGAAACATCCCTCTCTTTCTCATCGACAGCGGTCTGGATACACTTCCGCCTTCTCTGCATTTTGTCTTCTTGGTTGCACTTCTGGAGCTTCTGAGAAACTTTCCTTTTGCCGAGCCAAGTGGCAGCACTGCCAAGCAAAGTGGCGAAGCCATCCGCAATCGACTGCTTGATGCCGTATATCGACGTCTTTCCGATCGCCAACGCTGGTCTTGGCAGCACTTTGCACCTGCAGCCTTGATAGTCTCCACAAGACCCTTCCGAGAAGCTTCGCAGGACATGCTTTCCGAAAGTGAACGCAAGCAAGCACGCATCGCGAATAGCGAAGAAATGGAGTCACACGCTAGATTGATGCTGGCAAGTAAGCTACGCACTTCCTTCTCAGAAGACACCGATGGACTGCTCGATCTCGCCGATTGGCTGAGGGCTGGCAAATCAGGACACGCAGCTTCGGCTGATCTTGCTGTGCGACTAGTCCTTCAACTTCTGGAAGCGTCTTTGACCGACAAGACAAATGATGGCCGATCACGTCCAAGTTTACAATACCAGAGACTCGCACAAGCAGGGGCGCTCCCTGGCGCAGTTCGCGATGCCCTGGGTCTCCTCCGGCCTCTCTGCGTCGAAGCACCCGCAGAACTCGGTGGCAGTAACGGAAGTCCCAAATCGGAGATGTATACTGTCACTTCCTTGCTTCTGGAGCTTCTAGCCACGACATCGAGATCAGGGATTGACGAGCCCAACCTGCTGCGATATTTGGAATCCGTCAAAGCGCAACTGATCAAGGAGGCCAAAGCTGCTGGACCAGGAATCGAGACCAGCCAGATGCGTGCGATCGTATTGCGCAAGAAGGTAGACGTGGCCATGGAGTCGGGATCCGATGGCAAGAAATTGTCGAAGCTTGACGAAGAGCTGCGAGAGGCGACCAGCAAGTCAGCTTTCCCCACCAGCGACGAGCTATGGAATCTTCGCGTTCGTGTCAAAGCTCGACTTGTTGGGGAAGATGACCACGACTCGCTCAGTGCCGAATGGAAGAAGGGTCTGCTGGCGTGCTCCAACGCGATCGAGATGGACTCTACGGTGTCAGCCGAGACGAGTCTGTGGTATCAATACTTTGATTGGCTGGACTCCTTGCTTGCCCTCACTGACGACTCTGCAGACAAAGCGGCACGCAAGGCAGCCAAGCAAGTCCTTGCCTTTGTATCCGAACAATATCGCTGGGCTATCCGAGAAACGTCCTCCTTACTGTCACGATCCGGCTCAGGCTCAAGTCTGGACGCGATCCACGACTACCGACAATCGGTACACGATCTAAGCATTCTGCGATACTTTGCTCTTGCTCGTCAGCATCAAGCACAAAAGCTGAACGAAGTTGTCACCTGGTTGCTACAATCTTCTTTTGCAAGCGAACAAGTGTGGTTCGACATCATCAAAGATTTGCAGCAGCAACACGAAGAAGCGGAAGACACAAAGAAGCACCTCGATCTCGTCAACAAGATCTTCACCAGATTGCTTCAGGTACACGAACAGAGCCCGAGTGTGGATCTCTGGATCACCTACCTCCAACACCTAGCGTCGAAGAAGGACATGCCTAAAGCATTGCAAGAGTTGCAGCGATCCAAGAAACAGTTGTCCCCAAGTCAGTATAGTCGGGTGGAGAAAGAGTGGCAGGCCATCTGTCACAGGCTAGAATCGGCGTCGTCTTCTGCACAAGAAAGCACTTGATGTATTGACGGATTATCACGTCCGCTCCTGTCTTGGTAATACACGCTTTTCACAACGATACTGAAGGAAATCGCAACTCGAGAATCGTTGCAAGAGTAATAGAGTGACGCAGACAAAGGCCCTTTCCGCTCAGACTGCTCTGCTGTGATTGGCGTAGCGATTGAGATATAGGTTCACGATTGCGATTTGAGAAAATCTAGCGTGTGCGTGTGCAGCTTCTATTCTGCAGCCTCTACAGTTTGAAAGCGAGATTGACCAAGTCCTCTACGTTGAATTTTTCCGGATTTGTATGGAAATCGACCAGTAACTGATTGCAAGTCTTACCGTTTCCATTCCCATCATGCTCCTTGTCCTTGGTGTTTGTTGGCAGATAGAATCTTTGCAACGTCAAACTTAGCAATTGGGCCTCTTTTTGGTTGATTCTTCCACCTTTACCAGTTTCTTCATTCAAGTTTGTGATTTCGCCCCTCATAAGCACCACGTCGTGGGACGTTGCTAAATCGGGGTAGTAAGTTAGGATTAGGACAGGTTGGCTGAAGTCTTGCTTCAGTTTGTATTCTGCTAATGGTGTAAATAGTGTTGTTGCTGCTGGTGGAAGTGCACCGTCCATTGCTGTTGTTGAAGAGGTGCGGGATGGGGAAGGTGGTAGAATGGCCCATTCCAAAAACTGCATTTCAAAAGCTTCTTTATTCCCTGCAGCCGCACCATCTTCCGTATTCTCCTCGGCCACTTCTCCATCAATCACTTTTCTCGGGAGGGGAAGTACGAATTGCGGAAACTTTTTTGCATTCTTAACCATCTCCTCGTAAACGTTTCGGGGTATAACAGCCGACAACTTGTTCTTGATGACGTGGTACCCCGTCCAAAGTTTTGTTATGGTTTCGATATCCTGAGACCTTAGTTTCTCGATATCTAGGATCTTGGATAGTGGTTTGATTGGACCATTGTCACTTCCTTGGGATCCGGAGGAAGGGGAGGGGTTGAGGTGGTGCCCAGAAGCCAGTTTTCGGGCTGCTTCGGAACGTGCACGTTCTTGGATCTGGGTTGCAATCTCAAGGTCCCGCTTCTCCACCGCGGAGAGGATCTTACTGCTCGTCGTTGTTGCCTTCGGTGTTGAAGAAGTAGCAAGAGATGCCGAGACCGAACCAGAAGCAGAAGGCGCAGGCGCAGCAGAGTTGAACGGTTGAATCGCTTTCAACTTGTTTTTGGCGATGGATTTCTGCTTGAATTCCTCCAGAGAGATACCTTCCTGCATAGCCTTGATTTTCATCTTTGCTTCGTACTCCTTCAACTTTCTTTCCCTTTTCAGCTGCATCAACGTGCGATGGTCTTGAATCTTGTTTTCATCCAAAGACATCGCCGACGATGAGGAAGACGACTCGTGGTTGGAAGAAGAACGATCATCATGTTTTCGAAGCTTTGGTGATTGAGAGATGGTGATGGGCGCAGTCACTTTGGCTAGGTTGGAACGACAGGATGTGAAGCTTCGAAGATGATGATGTGCGCTTGGCATCACAAAGGTCTGTTGCGAAGTTCGAGCTCGAACTGCCGTTCGGAGGCTTCCGAAGATGGTGCCCTCCATGGTCAACACTGAATCTACGAAAGATTGTCGTCGAGCTGGATTATGAACGGCGAAGTCTGGAGAAGGACTGTCCCCACGACGACGACGATGACGATGACGATGACGATGACGGTGACGATGGAAGAAGAGCAAGAAGAAGAGAAGGAAAAAGGTGAAATCAAAGTCGATCCGTTCATTTTCTCCAACCATCGGCGATTTTCGGCAAAATATCAAAATCAGATTCGTAACCCACACGGCGGCGGAGACAT
Source organism: Ustanciosporium gigantosporum (assembly GCA_928724795.1). Taxonomy (NCBI): domain Eukaryota; kingdom Fungi; phylum Basidiomycota; class Ustilaginomycetes; order Ustilaginales; family Cintractiaceae; genus Ustanciosporium; species Ustanciosporium gigantosporum. Next base: position 106,291 of record CAKMXM010000011.1, read on the forward strand.
TTGGGCCAAGTCAACGAAACTCGACTCCGGCTGGTTGGCTCGTGACGGACATTCGCAGGATCCAGTTTTGCCTTCCTCCCCACATCTCAAGACACCCTACCGATCCGTCTCACAATCAAGCTTGTCAGGCTCAAAGCCCGTCTACTGGCAACGATAGAGTCCGTAAGAAAACACTTGTTTTGGTTTGAACAGAGCTGGAAGAAATGTGTTTTTATTATACAAGCAGAGAAGAATCGATAGACAACTATAACGGGTTTCTTCCCCTTTTAGGTTTTTGGTGTTTTCAGGGTTGCAGAGAAGTCCCTCGACCCGTTCGTGGAAGCAAGACAGGGGACCATAGATGGTGGAAAGGATGTAATGATTGGTGAGATGCTGCGTTTTTGGTTTGGTGATTGAAGGGTTGTTTGTAACTTTGTTACTGTAATGTTGTAGGAACTCTTTTAGATGAACGAGAACGGACTCGTAAGCTGCTTGGCCTTGGAAAGAGTCCCTGCGTTCAGGGCTCCGTCAAGACGAGCCAAGTCCAGATCCTTCTGATGTTGTGGGGAAAATGGTAGGGAAATGGGTATGCTGGTAGGACGCGAATGACTGCTGATCGTGTCGTCAGACACGGAGGTCTATAGCAGCGTTGGCAACGCAATCTCCTTTTCCGTGTCTATCGCTGCCAAGCCGGTTTGTTCGACATTCGGCTTCGACGAGGCGAGGCAGCTCCACCCGCTCCGGGTCCGGGGCTGGCAGCACCTCCACCCATCACAGGACTGGTAGGAGAATACTGAGGCGAGGTGGGCGAGTACTGAGGCGACGCGGGTGAGTACTGTGGCGACGACGGCGAGAAGGCAGGCGAGGCCGGAGAATACTGAGGTGATGTGGGAGAGTAGGCTGGCGAGGCTGGACTGAATCCCTTTCCAGCTCGTGCACCAGCCATCGCCGGAGAGGTCGGCGAGTACACCGGCGAAGTCGGTGTATAAGCTGGACTGGCAGGACTGTAGTTGGGACTGGTGGGCGAAAACTTGGGCGAAGCAGGTGAGTACTGAGGACTCGTCACGGCTCCGTATCGTCCTGCAGGGCTGGTTGGGCTCATGCGAGGACTCGTCGGAGAGTAACCGGCACCGGCTGGGCTCGAAGGAGAATAGTTGGGCGAAGCAGGGCTGTAACTGGGCGATGTGGGCGAGTACGAAGGACTGGTGGCGCCTCCAAAGATCCTGGGAGAGGTGGGGCTGTAAGCCGGCGATGTGGATCCATTGGCACCGGTCCAAGGACTCATAGCACCCAGAGCACCCGCGGGGCTAGTGGCATTTCCGGGCGACGTCGGAACGTACCCTGGAGACACCGGCGAGAATCCGTATCCAGCAGGGCTCTGAGCTCCCAGCGGCGTTCGCATGGGACTCTGACCCGCGCTGAGGTAATCGGAATATCCGCCTTCATCTCCTCCGGCCTGCGCCAAAGGACTGAACATGGCCTGCTCGTGCACGCGGAACGCGTCATCCGAAGCGGGCGAGCTCGAGTCGTACGGCGTCATGGCACCGGGCGTCTTGCCTCCTGACAGATCGGCAGCTCGAGACGACAGCAGCGTGTCGTATGGCAGAGCATGATTGACGATCGTGTCCTTGAGCATGTCCAAGTCCAAGTTCAGATCGAAAGCGCCAGTTCCCATAGGAGCCATCTGTCCCAACAAGACGTTTTGCGCAACGCCCTTGCAGTCATCGACATCACCCATAGCAGCAGCCTCAATCAACAGCTCCACCGTTTCTTCGAAGGTACATCGCATCAGCGCACCTTGGTTGGTTCGGTTGATACCGTGACGGGTAATTGCCATCAATGCACCCTGACTGGTCATGATGTCACACAGCAAGGCCAAATGTCGGTAGTTGACGTACGAACCGTCAAACTCGATAACCGCTCGCGTCTCCTTGAGGAGCGAGTTCCGCGCTGCTTCAATGCCAAAGACTCGGAACACTTCGACGGGGTTGTTGCAGCTGCTTCGCACCGCATCGACACCTTCTACCGCCAGCACCTCAGCCAGATTGCTTCCGTCCGTCTCAAGAACCCACTCGGACACCGTTCTCCAGTCTCCCGTGACGGGATCCACCTTTCGTGTCTTGTTGTCCTGTTGAACAATGTAGACCTTCTTGATCCCCTTGATCCCCTTCAAGTCGATCTCGGCCAACATCTGCGAAGCAAGATTCTTGAGGAAGATCTCCTCTTCGCCCTGCGCCTCTTTCTCGGGATCGTTGTCGACCACTCGAATACGCAGGATCAGCTTCTCAGCGTTGTCTTCGGAATGCATAACAAAGATGTCCTGCCCAAACATGGCGCTGATCTTGGAAGCCACCTCGGCCATGGTCAGGTTCTTGTCGAGCATCTGCGCACGATCGAGTTCAAGACGCAGCAGCCAAGGCGACTGCCTTTCCAGGCTCGCTTCGACCTCCTCATCAGGAATGGCAAAGAATGCCTCAACGAAGTCCTTGTCTTCCTCGATCACCGTCGCTGACGGATCAGGATCGTAGTGCACTTCGACGGCCGAGGTGACGGTTTGCAATGTCGTGTGTGCGAGGGCGGTTTGGATGATCTTAGCCGATTCCTGCGACTGGCTGTACGCATCTGTTAGGTAAACCGTCACGGAGGGCGTTTTGATGTTCTCGGCACAGTTGATGATCTCCTTCAATCGAGGTACACCAAGCGTGACGTTTTTACTCGATACACCGGCATAATGGAAGGTGTTGAGCGTCATCTGCGTGGCTGGTTCACCAATCGACTGAGCCGCCAACGTACCGCACATCTCTCCGGGGTTGGCGACGGAGCGAGCGAACTGACCCTCAATCTCACCCAGGATCCATTCCCAGGCCTCCTTGTTGATATGGTGCTGCTCGATCACCATCTTGGAGCAGAGATACGACCGCAGGTGGATCTTGAAGAGAAGCGTAGCGTTCAGCTGTGCCTCTCGACTGATGGGGTCTTCACCACGAATCACAACGAGACGATCGAGAACACGGCGCAAGCCGTGGACAATGTCGACAGGGGACAGGTCGCTGGGCTTTCGCGGATCGATGTGGAAGATCTGCTGTGCGTTGAGAACGAGACGAGCCACGTTCATGGGCAGACGCACCTGCACTTGATCGGAGCTGAAGATCTCGTTTCGCAGCAGCCACCGATCCTCCTCAAGCTGCGCAAACTCTTCGTCCAACAAATCCTGCAACTCCTGCGACCATTCACCCAAGCCCGGTCGTAAAGTTCCCTTCTTGTATCCGCCATCGTGCAGATCGACACGGAACATGTGTCGGAAATCGGCATCGTTCAGCTTGAGCGTCAGGAGCGTCTGCGTCTCGACCTGGGCACCGTCGATACCATCTTCACCGTAGGCGAATTGGATGACGTTGTTGGTCGAGTTTCGCACCGTGCCGTCGTAGTGCACCATAACGTCCTCCAACGCTTTGACCAATCGACGCTGAATGTAACCTGTCTCGGCAGTCTTTACAGCCGTATCGATGAGACCTTCTCGACCCGCCATGGCGTGGAAGAAGAACTCTTGAGCAGTGAGACCTCGCAGGTACGAGTTCTCAACAAAGCCTCGACTCTCTGGCGTGAAATCATCCTTCGTGAAATGGGGCAAACTTCGATGCCGGAAACCGAACGGGATACGCTTACCCTCGACCGATTGCTGTCCTACACATGCAGACATCTGCGAGATGTTGATGAAGGAACCTTTGGAACCGGCAATGACCATCTGTTTAACGTTGTTGAAATCGGGCAAGCTCTGCTCTGCGTGGTTACCGACGTCATCTCGGGCCTGGTTGAGCACTCGATTGACGTTGGCCTCGAACGATTCTCGCAATGTCATACCAGCTTCGACCTTGAGCCAATCGTGTCGCGCGTACTTGATGTAATCCATCACCGCCGCCTTGGCCGCCGTGATCGTCTGGTTGATGTTATCGGTAGTGGCCTTGTCAGCTACCGTGTCTCCGATACCGATCGAGAATCCGTTGTGCAACAGCCAGAAGTTGACCACCCGCTGAACTCCCGAAAAGAAGCGTTTGCAGACCACAGGTCCCTTCTCACGGAAGATGATGTGAATCAATCCTCCCGCCGAGGCACCAACCACCTTCTTGTTGATGACTCCATACATGATCTCTCCGTTCTCGATGTAGACACCATCGTCCTTCAGGAAGTTGTTCTTGAGACCTTTGTCCTTGTCCAAGAAGACATTGATACCCTTAGGAATGCACATGGACAGAATCTGCTTACCGGACCAGTAGGGCTTGGGTTTCAGGATGCACGGCATGGGCACCACACCGTCCCAGTCAGATACCCACAGCAGCACCTGCTGCACCTGTTGGTAGTCGAGAAGACAGTCTCGCAGCGAGAACTTTCGGATACCACACAGGGTATCTTGCACAATACCCATGACGGGCTTGTTGGCTTGCGGCGAGATGATCTGTCGGGGGACCCAGGCGATCTGGGACAGCTCGGCTCGCGTCTCTTCACTTTGAGGGACGTGCAAGTTCATCTCGTCTCCATCGAAATCGGCGTTGTAGGGAGGGGTGACACTCAAGTTGAGACGGAAGGTGGAGTAGTCCATCAGCTTGACTCGATGCGACATCATTGACATCTTGTGCAAAGAGGGCTGTCGGTTGAAGAGAACGTAGTCTCCGTCCTTGAGATGCCGCTCGACAATCCAGCCGGGCTGCAACGCCATGTCGCTTCGTCGGTTGTACTTCAGATCAATTCGCTCTCCTGTATCTCGAATAACGTACTTGGCACCAGGGTAGTCGTTTGGACCGTTACGGACAAGTTCCGAAAGCCAGGCTCGATTGTAGGGAGTGACCCGCTCTGGATACGTGAGATTCCTTGCGATCGACTTGGGCACACCGACCTCATCCAACTCTAAGAGAGGATCACCCGTAATGACGGTTCGCGCCGAGAAATTGACTCGCTTACCCATCAAGTTTCCTCGAAGACGACCCTCCTTACCCTTCAACCGCGCTCGGATGGATTTGATGGGACGGCCGCTCGACTGCATGGCCTGAGGTTGACCGGCGATATCGTTGTCCATGAAAGTGGCACAGTGGAACTGGAGGAGCTGCTCGAAATCAGATAGGATGTGGGCAGGCGTACCTTCCTGCTCCATCTTCTTGAGCGTAGCGTTGGCTCGGATGATGTCGGCCAGCTTGTAGGTCAAATCATCCTCACCGCCATCCATGACCGAGGGTCGAACGGGAGGCGGAGGAACGGGCAGCACGGTGATGATCATCCAGTCGGGTCGCGCATTCTCCTCGGACAAGCCGAGCGTGGCGATGTCTTCGCTCGACATCTTTTTGAGGATGGTATGTGCCTCGGATGCGGGCAACGGTCGCTTCTCGGGCTGTGCGATGGCGGTCTCTTCGCCGTCCTCATCATCGCCTTTACCCTTCTTCCACTGTGTAAAGAGCTTCAGACCTTCCCGTCGGATGTTGGGTTGGATACGTCCACACCCTCCATGACCTGGCTTGGCCTGTTCATCGAAACCCATGTCATCGTCCTCCTTCGGTTCATCCGCTTCGCAGATCATCTTCTTGGAGCAGTACTCCCAGACTCGTTGGAATCTACGCTTGCGGCTTCCTCGTGTGGCCTTGACGATCTGGTCGAAGACCGGGTCGGTAGCCTGTTCACGTACCGTCGGTAAAAACGAGACGTAGGATGCAAGATCGCAAGCGTAAGCGAAGCTCTACGTGTAGGTGATTTCGCGGCAGCCTTGCGTGCAGAGACACAGGAGGATCAAAGGGACAGGAGGGGGAGGGATTCAGAAGAAACACTTACGGTGTCGGCTTTGAGCTTACCACAGTGGAAGCAGACGCATTCGAGGATCTTCTTGACCTTACCCAAGTAGCCGATGTGGAACACGGGCTTGGCAAGGTCGATGTGACCGAAATGGCCGGGACACTCCTGATGGCCTTCACCGCACGTCTGACACTTGTAGTTGCGATCCAGCGTACCAAGACGTGGATCCGACAATCCTCCGATTCTTGGCTTTCCCGCCTCGTCTTTGACCTCTGGAACTTCGATCTTGCATACCGAGATGGCTCTCTGTGAAGGAGGATGCACGCATGAGAAAAAGCGATGCCAGAGATGGATGCGCAGTTGAGGACAGCGAGCAGGATGGAAATGAAAGTGGCAGTGAAAGCAGACGAGGAAAGGAGGCAAGGATGGAAGCAATCGCACGGAGTTAGCATCAATGACCACGGTCGACGCAAAACGTGTCAGAGGCAAAGTGATGTCGAGGGGAAGAAGGAGGATAGGCAGCCTTCGCTGTGATGTCCAAGATACCTACAATCTCTTCGGGGCTCAAGATGCCGAACTGCACCTCGCGCACAGGGCGGATGGGTGCAGTCGAATAAGCAAAAGACTGACCGGCTTGGGCGCTCATGATGACGACCTGAAACTGTCAGCGACGATCTTTCCAACGACCCTGGAGCACGAGGATGACGAACAGCTGCGGTTGATACGCAGATGGTGTGGATCGCAAAGTTCGAAGCAGAGAGGCGAAGCGAAAGTCGATAGAAGACGATTCGTGGAGGACTGAATGCAGCAGGCAGATCCCCTTTCACGGCGAACGACCAGCCAATTCAGTGAATTGGTGTTGAAAGGGTCGAAGTCGTCGATTCAATTGACTTGGATATCTCGATGAGTTTCTTTTTTTCCAGATAGTGATTCCGAAAACGAGAAGGTAGTCAAGAAGTCAGATCGAGGCAGCGATGCTCGAGAATGAAAGGTGAATCGGGGCGTAGGACTGAAAACGCTGCTAATGGCGGTCAAGTCGATAACAAATCTATCAAGATGAGACGGAAGAAGGTCGTAAAGGAGAGTGTTTATCGAGAGTCGAACAAGCAGCCACGCTACTTAAGCCGAGATGATTAGGAGTCGATCCAAGCGGGATCCAAGGGAGGAAGCCGTCACCACGCCACTTTGGCTCAAAGCCGCCGAAAGATGTGAGTGTCGATCAATTCTGCAGCTTTGCTGACGCTGTATCAGCAGTTGTTGGAGAAGGCCGAAAGAGGTGGTTGGAGGGAGGACGGACAGTCGGACGGTAGGATCACCAAGACGACAAGAAAAGGGAGAAGGTGATGACCGTCAAAGGGAAGCGGATGAAGATGATGGTGGTGTTCGACGGGAAGGTCGAATTGGCGACGAGCGGCGAGAAGAGAGCGAAAAGGGAAAAGCGACAAAGCGGCGGGGGACAGAAACAGAGGGCGAAGAGAGACAGCGAGCAAGCTGAGAGAGAGACGCAAAGGGAGAATGAGACTGAGACAGAGACAGAGACAGAGGAAGGGTGAAAGATCTGAGGAAGAACAGGTCAATACAGAATGTTATTGCTTTGGAATCTGACTGATTACGAATTTTGGACAGACGTAACCGTCGAGTAACAGCGGAAGCTCAGTCATTTTATAGGATCGAAGAAAGGATTAAGATTGGTTTTGTATTCCGCAGTGGCTTGGATTGCGCTAACCAAACGATTCGGCATTTTGCTCAGCTCTCAAAGAAATTGAAGCTGAGTATTTGGAACCAACTAGATCTAACAGCCGTTCAATTCAAACTTGGGGGCGTCGTCTCTTGGGTTGACCCTTCCGCGTGAGGCACATATAGCACGCGATAAGTAGCCGTGCGCGCGGTGGTAGGCGAAGTGCTGCTGCTGGTGCAGCTCTTTTGTGATCGAATCATCGTCCTCTTCGCAATCCTTCCTTCAGCTCTCCCACAGATCGAGGCACTCTACGTTGCTTCAGATGGGTACGCCTATGCTACTTCACACCATTTCTCCTTGGCCGAGCCCTTCGAGTTGCAGGTAACCTGATTATGGCTATGTTGATATGGGAGCTGCATCTGGAGAAGGGCATCGTTTTGCAGACACAGTCAGGACACCTTTGCGAGGGAGGCTCTTTGGCTCACGTTCCTTCGAGCCCTATCCGGATCTCATCCCGATATGGTCTTCTTCTCAATGGCCTCCGCCAGATTGCGCTTGGCATAGGGTACAATCCGAGGTGCATGCTGAGCCCTGTAGGGAGATGAGTTGAGATGATTTGGGCAATGTCGGTTTGTGATATTTCGGCTTGCCAGCATTTGAGTGTGCTTGGGCGATTCCGAAAACTGTGAACCCTGAAATCGGATTGAAGCTGAGCAAGCTGAGAGTTGCGTCAGAGAGCAGCAGAGACACACAGAGAGTGCCCTTGCGTTAGACATCCAACTTGGATTGCATCTGCCTCTCAACCTCCCTTCACTTTACTTCTTCGCCATCGTTGCCATCTTCACCATCCTCGCTATCTCGATCATTCTCGCTATCACCATCGACACTGTGACCCTTCCAGATCATCAGATAGCGAACCGAACCATTCATGAACTGACGACGACCACGACGAAATCCACAGCAAAGAGCCATCTTCTTTCTCCCTTTTCGCTAACGCCATCACATCCTCTTACCCTGTTCGCACCCTTTCCGTTCGGCATCTCCGACAACCTGACGTGCAGATCCATACCGTCAAACTACTCGGCGTACTTTGCCCGTGATGTCGGCCCTCTGGTCAGGATGGGGTGCAGATGCCTTCACCGAGCAGGTCGAGAAGGCCACCTCCGAGTTGCTTCCGGTGGGCTCCGAAGATATCGCTCTCAACCTCGACATCTGTGATCAGGTCAGAGCCAAGCAGGTACAGCCCAAGCAGGCAATGCAGGTCATCAAACGGCGTATCAGCCACAAAAACCCCAACGTGATCTTGCTCGCCCTCGGACTCACCGACATCTGCATCAAGAATGGTGGAGACCACTTCCTGCAGGAGGTGGCCTCGCGTGAGTTCATGGACAATCTCGTCTCTGTCCTCAAGAACCCTTCCGGCGTCAACCTCGATGTCAAAAACAAGGCGCTTGGCCTCATCCAGAACTGGGCCCAGATTGCTGAAGCCAAACCATCGCACATGAGCTACATCATCGACGTCTACAAGATGCTCAAGAACGATGATCGCTTCGACTTTCCTCCCCCTGATCCCAACGCAGTCACTTCGGCTGCACTCGTCGAAACCCTCACCGCTCCCGAATGGGTGGACGGCGAAGTCTGCATGCGATGCAGAACGCCCTTCACCACCTTCAACCGCAAACATCACTGCCGAAACTGTGGAAATGTATTTTGCCAGCAATGTTCTAGCCACAACATGGCTTTACCCTGGTATGGTATCGGTCAAGACGTTCGCGTCTGCGATGGATGCTTTGCACGCAAAGGACCGCCCAAAAACGCAGCCAAGCTGTCTCGTTCGAAGAGTGCGAGCTCACCTTCGTCTTCCAGCAAGTACATTCCCTCCGGTAGGGGAGGATCCGCATCGCATCAGCGATCGTCGACGCTGGGCGGCAAGACGAAACGAAGTGCCCGGGCAAAGGAGGAGGAAGACCTGGCGCTCGCCATCAAGCTCTCCCTCGAAGCGTCGGGCCAAGGGGCAGGCGTGTCTTCCCGGCCCGAAGCCTTCTCTGCGCCCAGTCAACCTCCTTCTTCCAACAGCGCCCAACGTCAATCCAACGGAAGAAAGCTCGAAGGCACCGACGCTGAAGACGATCCGGAACTTGCTGCTGCGATCGCAGCCAGTCTACGTGATTGGGCACCTCCCCAACCTAGCGCGCCTGATGGCCTCAACGATGTGTCTGCAGGCGCTCCGCGCCCATCTGCCTCTGCTTCACATGGAACAGCCCCGGCTGGCTCCCGAGCTGACCTGCCGCTTCCGCCATCACTGGATCTAGCTCCTCAAGATGTCGATAACATCCTCACCTTCTCCCAGACCATCCAGGCGCAGCAAGCGCACAACCAGCGCAACGGTATAGTTGGCGCACCTCCTCACCAGCAAGCGCAGGCTCTGTATGAAAAAGCCTCCACCGCACGACCCAGAATGGCACGTAACTTGGAGGAAGGTTACCGACGCCACAACGTTCTAGTGTCCATGCACGACAAGCTCACCGAAGCTGTTAAACTGTACGACAGGTTGCTCGATGCCCAGATGTCTCGTCCTGCCCAGCAGTACGCAAACACTGGCTACGGTGCTGCTCCGAACGCCTACACCTATGGATACACAGATGCTTCGGCTAGTCGCGCTCCCTCCTATGGTGCACCTCAACATCACGCTCCTGCCTCTTCGCTCTATCCTCAAATTAAACCGCACCAAATGCCACCGCAAGCAGCCCCCCAGCACGCTGCTCCCTCTATGATGCCGACTGGCTCTAGCTTTGCTGGACAACAAGCATCGAGCAACGCCCCCGTCCAGGCCGGTTCATACCAACAAGCTGCCTATGCAACCGGTCCTCAGAATGGACACGCAGATGCAGCTGGACCGAGCCAGCCATCCAACCACACGCACTCGAACTACCATTCGGCGCCATCGCACCCAAGCTCCGCAGCTTACGCAGTGCCAACATACCAAGAAGACCCAGGTCACTCTGCTCCGTATGCAGCTGGAGCACATAACGCACCTGTCGCTTCGCCGCTGCCTCAAGGCCTGCCTGCCCACGCTCCGCCGTACGGATATCGTCAATCGTCGGCTGAGTATCCTGCTCGAGGGTACGCGGAGGTTGCTGCCGGCTATGCTGAGCCTTCACCGTCGATTCAACGTGGAGGACCATACTTTGCCCCAGCAATGCAGCAGGACCCCGCAGCACCTGGTTACGCTTCGGGTCCGATGCCGACCATCGAGACAGGGATGAATGGCAATTCGGTGGCATCCCCGTACCCAACTCCATCGGCGTCGCAGGAGAACGCCTACGCTCAGCACGCTGGGCAACATCCGCAGCAAGAGCAGGCTTCCGGAGTGGGTCAAAACGGTGCATCGGGTGAGGCAGCCACTAGTCAAAATGGATGGGACTCGGTGCCGATCCAATCGGTAGCGCCGCAACAGGAGAACTACCCGAGCAACAATGCTTATCTACAGCAAACGGCGCAGCCGGGTCAAATGACTGGAGCTGGTGCCTCCGCTGAAGTGCCAAAGGACGTCTCGCAGGCCGCTAGCCATCCTTCTCCTGAAGCGGCTAGACAGCAAGCTTCCAAGGCTGACCTGAGTCGACTCCCCCTCTTCCCTATCGCACCCCATCCGGAGAACGGCTTGAGGGCGGGACCGGCCGAAGCGATCTCTCCTGCTGCCAGCACCAATACTAACGCGCCTTCGTCAGCCGGAATGTGGCAGACGTCTCCGGCCAAGAGCCCCAACCCCAACAATGCGGTGACGGAATCGCCGCTGATCCAGTTCTGAGGGCGCGGATGAGCCGATCTGCCGACCTCTCTGAACGCGATCCTATGACTGTTGCCTTGCGTCCCCTTTCCATTTGTCCGCCGGGCTAAATCCGATGACATTCCCAGCCCTTCACGACCTTGTACCTTTTCTTATCTGCATCCTAGTCACCCCTGTTCGCGAGCAATATCATCTAGCCTTCATCTTGAGTCATTTTCCCAGAGAGCTGGGCTGAATGCTGTCATGTGATGGTGGTGACTCCAATTTGCTGCCTTCGTTTCCACAAAAGTAGTGCGGAATGGCATCTTGGATTCTGGCTTCAAATTTACCTTTTTTTTGGCGCTTTTTTCACTCATTTTCTTAATTTTATTTTTGTTTTCTCCGGAAATCTGTTGCTCGCGTGTGAGCTCAGGGTCCAACTCGCCGAAGATCGGTCAGTGGCAGCTGGGTTAGATAACGCCGGAGCGAGCCAAAGGTGAACGGATCGCATACACTCTTGCACCCTTAGACCTAAGTATTGTGACTCATCGAGCAAAGCTCTTGTGGGGGTGGATCATCACACACACTCCGGCCTGTCTTGAAGCTAGATCGAGTGATCGAGGTTGGTGTAGAAGACGATATCCAACAACCCAAGCCGAGGCACAACTGCAGATGCAGGGTCAAACAAAGCGACACGCTACACACGCGAGTAGCGAATTTGTGGTTGGATCGGCGCAAGCTGCTCCGTCGACTTCGGCTGTTCAAACCGACCTGCGTGACTCGGAAGCACACTCTCAGAACGAGCCTCCTGGATGACTCGTTCCCTGATCCTGTAGCGCATAAAAAGGACACTCTGTGACAACGTCCTTTGATGGTCGAGCCCTCAGAAAGGTGACTCGGTGATGACGATGAACAATCATATTAGGGTGGGCTGGAGGCGATTTCACGTTGCTTGCGATTTCTGATTCCAAGAGAGTGAGTGGAGTATTGAGCACAAATAATGAGCAGCAGCAAGCACAAGCGACGAACAATTCAGGAAACAATCAATCTCCAACAGCCGGCGTTTTGGGCGGAACTTGGATTTATCTTTTGGACTTTTACCAGAGTTGATCAGCTCTTCCTATCTAAGCACAGAGCGTGCGAGAGAGAGAGAAGAGAAGAAGGATTTCAAATAGCTGCTTGCTGCATCCCCCTTGGATCGTCCTCCATCCCTTTAACTTGCTTTCTTCCTGATCCTAGCCTTCGCCTCCATCCTTTCCTTCCTGGCGTGTATCTCCAAGGACCCTTTCTGTCTACCCCAGTTATCGACTTCTGTCTTCGCGGTGGCCTGCTGCGGCAAGTCTCATCACATTACCGACCCTGATCCGACGTTGGCCTTGCTCTACCGGTACCTAGTATTGCAAGTTGGACCGACACAGGAGCTGCCAAAGAGCCTGGCTCGCCTTCTGCACTAGATCATGATCGCCAGCGCTAGCTGTGCGGGTCGTCTTGTATGGAGCGGCGTCGATTGGGATCCGTGTTTTCAACAAAATGTCCTCAATACAGCGATACCGTTGATCCTCATCCTGCTCTCTTTCCTCACTCTCGTGCTACATCAATATCAAAGGCGAAAAGGCTTAGCCGCATCCGCCGAGCATGTCGCTACCCTCAATCCCGGTGCTTCCTCCTTCTCTATAGCTAACGGTCAGCAACGTTCCCAGTCACATCAAGCATCGGCTTCATCACGCTCATCTCGACGCTTTACCACTTTTCCAGGGCGGTTGCTCAGCACATTGTTGCCGTGGAACTCGTCTCGCATCTTGCCGCAAAAGACGAATGCCTCATCGACCAACGGGAATCACCACCACCACCACCAACAACAACCACCCAAGACGGATCTGGCCGCTTCACACGCTGCCCTCGAAGTGTTTCGCACCGAAAATGCCGTCATCCTCAACGAGGTTCACCTCACTCCTCTGCACCAACGAAACCAAGATGCGGCAAAGCGGCTACAGAGACTTGAATTTGTCCGTCGACTGGTCGATACGGTTGGTTCCGTCGTTCTAGCCGCTTTGCATGCAGGCGACTGGGCGACCGGCTGGAACGCGAGACGATATCCGCTCTACTGGGCTGTACTCTGGTTCTACTTGGCTTGCATGTCCGCCTACAGTCTTGCATCTTCGCATTCGCTCTTCACCCATAAAGCCGTTTTGATGGCCTCTTATATCGTCCTCACTCTCTTCAATTTCCGAACAGCGCTGCTCAACCACTACGCGCATCCTGCCACCTATCCAACAGGCACAGTCATCATCACTGCGGTCGAGCTCATTGCAGGTCTTTTCGTCTTTATCCCCACTCTCTTCTTTCCTCTACAGACCAAGCTGCCCCGAGATCTCCGTGCCATCTACACCACCATGTCCCCAGAGACCCAACACGGCGTTCCAGGTACAGCTCTTCCCTCACCCCGCCTGCCTGCTGCTGACGACGTTCAGCCACGTGGTAATCAAGAGCGACCCCTCTCCGACGATTCGGCTCCTTCGGATCCCATTCCGGCCCCGGAAGAAATTGCTTCTCTCTTCTCTAGAGCCACCTTTGGCTACATCACTCCTTCTATTCTCAAGCACTACAGGATTCAGTTCACTTTGCCTGCAATTCCAGACCTTCCCATAGCGGATAAGGCGGCTGCGGTGGTTGCCTGTTTCCGAGCATACACTTCGGTCTCATCTGATGATTCGGATCAGAAGTCGTCCAAGCCCACCCATACTTCGGCTTCGGCTTCCGACAACCGTCTCACGCAACGTCTTACACCTTCCACCCGACCCCTCTGGATTCGGCTATTCGTCCACATCAAATGGTTTCTCCTCCTGCAATTCCTCTGGGCCGCTTCGGAATCCATACTTGATCTCGTGCCGCCCTACTTTCTGCACAAACTTCTGACCTTCATCACGGAGCGCGGAGAAAGGCGGCGCAATGGTACCATGCAAGATGCAGAACCGCTTCACCTCGGTATCCTGTACGCCTTCGGCATGCTGGTTGGTCAAGTTTTCGCCTCCGTCTCAGCATCACGTGCGCTTTTCATCGGTCGGCGTATCTGCATCAGGCTCAGGGCCATCTTGATCACCGAGATCGTCACAAAGACATTGAGGAGGAAGGATACTGGAAGGATGGGAGAGAAGGAGGAGGACGGGAGAGAGGATGCACAGGCTGCTAGCAACGAGTCTGGCAAACCGGTTCAAGGTAAAGATGCGCAAAAAAGCAACCGAGCAACCGATGGTCAAGTGGTGAATCTCATCTCGGTCGACACCTTCAAAGTGTCCGAAATTTGCGCCTACCTGCACTACCTCGCGCCTCGAGCTCCTCTTGTGATCGGACTCTGCCTAGCGTACCTGATCAACTTGCTTGGCTGGTCAGCCGTCATCGGATTTTGCGTTCTCTTGGCCACTCTACCCCTCCAAACGATAGTATCGAGATGGTTTGTCAAGCTGCAAAAGAAGCTCCTCGAGACCACTGACCAGCGACTCAACCTCGCTACCGAGGTGCTAGGATGTATCAAGACGGTCAAATTCTTCGCTTGGGAGCAATCCTTCAACCAACGCATGGACGAAGCAAGGCAGCGTGAATTGAACATGTTGGCGTTACGATATCTGGCTTGGCTCTGCAACACATTTACCTACATGGGCACGCCTATGCTGGTCACGTGTGCTACTTTCGGCGCCCATACCAAGATCTTCCATCAACCTCTGACTGCAGACAAGGCCTTTACTGCACTGGCTCTGTTCAACACCCTTCGAAATCCGCTCGACGCTCTGCCAGACATGATTGTGCAGATCCTCAACTCGCTCGTCTCTGTCCGTCGAATCGACACGTACCTGAGGGAGGAGGAGACCACCAAGTATCAGCAGCTGCTACGTAACGACGAGGAAGACGTCGACGACGATCAATTGACGACGAGAATCGGATTCGAAGACGCCACCTTCACGTACAGCGACGATGATCAGGAAATCGAAGACGGCTCCTTCTGTTTGAAAGACATCAACGTGGAGTTCCCGGTCGGAAAGCTGAGCATCATCGCTGGGCCTGTCGGCTCTGGAAAGACGACCTTGCTTCTCTCTCTGCTCGGCGAGACGAGGCAACTGAGCGGTCGCACCTTCATGCCCTGCCCTGTTGCGAGGGTCAACGCTGCGGTCGATCCTGCTACGGGTTTGAGCGAATCTGTTGCCTATTGCAGTCAGAGCCCATGGTTGCTCGGAACAACGGTCAAGGAGAACATCCTCTTTGGATCGAGATACGACGAGCGAAGGTACCGAGCCTGTGTGAAAGCTTGTGCGCTCGAACCTGATCTCAAGATCCTCGAATATGGTGACGAGACCGAAGTGGGCGAGAAGGGGACCTCGCTCTCTGGAGGTCAGAAGGCAAGGATCGCTCTTGCTCGAGCTTTCTACTCGTCCGCAAGACACATTCTCATCGATGACGCCTTGTCGGCAGTCGATAGTCACACTGCGAAGCATTTGTACAAGTATGCGCTCAAAGGCGCTCTCGCCAAGAACCGCACCATCATCCTTGTCACGCACGCCATCAGTCTTTGTCTTCCCGGTTCGGCTTTCGCTGTAGCGATGGATGATGGATCCGTCGTGGCTGCAGGTACACCGAACGTAGTCAACGCAACGGGTGTGTTCTCGGAAGAGGGCGAAGCGCTGCAGGCCAGTCTCAAGAACGGCAGCGCCGATGCTCACGAAGAGGAAGAGTTGACCATCGAGGAGATGGCGGCTGGAGGTCCCGATGAAGCCGAACGTGAGGAGATGGCCAAGAAGATGGAGAAGAAAAAGGCTCACACGAACGAAGAAACGTACAGCTCCGGTTCAGTAGGACGCAAGAATTACGGACTCTATCTCGGCTCGGTTGCAGGCAAGACTCGTTACGCAGTCCTCCTGTGGGGCTCATTGTTGATCAGCTTCTTCGCTGTGAGGACGCTCGACATCAGCTCGGGAGCGTGGCTGATGCGATGGGCAGGTTCGCACGACTACCGCCAAGAAGAATCTGTGCAACCACAGACTCTGCGAGCGAGATCTGAACAACGTGATTCGGGTGATCGCAAAGCCATTTTCGACTCAGAGAGAATCTACCGCTTCATGTCGACACCATTGGTGGACACGATCTGGTCGCAGCGGCCGCCTCTGATCGAAAGTCTGACGATGCAGAATCTTTTAGGACGATCTTACAATCAACGTCGATCCGCTTCGGCTGATTCCCTTGCGTTCGCCCATGCCAACCACTCAACTGCTTCCAATGTCTTCGTCGTGTCTGCAACTCAGAATCAACGAGTCCTGCATTTGCAGGAAGACGACTCGAACAGAGTCACTTCAGTGCCACACGTATCCACACCGGAGACACCGACACGTTCGCAAGGCGATCTGGACACATACTATCTCAGCATCTACCTTGCGATCACAGCTGGCTTCGTCTTCGTTGCTGTCTTCCGGGATGGGTACGAGTTCTACATCTCGCTGCGAGCCTCGAGACGCCTGTATCGCCGCCTGACCAGTGCGATCCTCAACGCGACACCTCAATTCTTCGATCAGACGCCTGTCGGGAGGATCATGAATCGACTGTCCAAGGATGTCGAAACAGTGGATCAGGAGATGGCGGTGAGCATGCTTTTCCTGCTGGAATGCTTCCTGACCGCCACGGCCATTCTCATCCTCATCATCTGGGCCACACCGATCTTCATCATTGTGGCGCTGATTGTCATCTGCATCTACTCGGTGATTGGAGCTCTGTACCTGGTCAGCTCTCGAGACCTCAAGCGAATCGAGTCGGTCGAGCGATCGCCTATCTACACAGTGGTCGGAGAGGTTCTACACGGCTGCGTCGTCATTCGGGCGTACGGCGATGCGGGACGATTCACACGACATTGCTTGCGTCTGGTGGACAAGGCGAATCGGGCATTCTTCTTCCTTTGGTACGAGAACCGATGGCTGTCTGTACGAGTCGATACAGCAGGTGCCTCGGTTGCGTTCCTGTCGGCGCTCTTCTTGCTTCTGCGACCGGACATCGAGGCAAGCTTGGCAGGTTTCGTGTTGGCGTATGCGATTACCTTTGTCGAGTCGGTGCTCTGGATCGTACGGATGTATACGCAAACCGAGATCAACATGAACTCGGTGGAGAGGATTAGCGAGTATCTGGAGCTCCCGTCAGAGAAGCAAGATGGACAGGAGCCACCAGCCTATTGGCCGAGCAGCGAAGGCAAGATTGTGATCAAGAACCTGGCGGTACGATATACTCCCGAGTTCCCTCGCGTGCTGGATGGAATCGATCTAGAGTTTGAGCCGAGGGAGAAGGTGGGTATCGTGGGTCGAACAGGTTCCGGTAAATCCACGCTTGCACTTTGTTTCTTCCGATTCTTGGAAGCCGAGCAAGGGTCGATCGAGATCGATGGCGTCGACATCTCGAAGATCCCCATCCGAACGCTGCGTCAGAGGTTGACGGTGATTCCGCAGGATGCTCAACTGTTCAGCGGTACGGTTCGATCGAATCTGGACCCCTTCAATACGTACGACGATGGTGAGCTCTGGATGGCGCTGGAGCGATGCCGCTTGGCGTCTTTGGCTACGCCTGCAGCCTCTCGAGCTGTGAGCCGAGCGCCCAGCCGACCTGGGTCTCCACCGCCTGAAGAAGGTGAAGCAGAGATGTACGGACGCACCAATATCATCACTTCGCTTGACGCACCTGTTGAACAAGGCGGACGAAACTTTTCAGCGGGACAGAAACAACTACTCGCACTAGCACGAGGGTTGCTCAAACTGCGCGATAGTCGAATTCTGTTGTTGGACGAGAGCACAGCGAACTTGGATTCAGCTTCGGATGCTCAAATCCAAAAAACTATTCGACAGGAGATGGCGCCTCAAGCTACGATCATTACTATCGCACACAGGATCAAGACCATCGCTGATTACGACAAGATCGTGGTCCTGGGCAAAGGCAAAGTGGTGGAATGCGGAACTCCCCTAGCCCTAATGCAGGATGAAGAGAGCACTTTCCACTCCATGTGCCTCCAAAGTGGTGAAATGAACGAACTTCTGAGGATCGCGAAAGAAGCTGATGCTCAACGTAGAGCAGCCGCTTGATCCGTTTTGCACAAGACAAGATCACCGACGATGGCGCTTTCGCATCTAGAATCTCATATTATTGTTCACTTTTCCTCTCGCAAGAAAGTTGTCATGAACTACTATATCTTTTCCACCGAGTTGTTTTGTGTCTGCTGTCTGTCATGTTCTTCCTAAGGCGCGAAGGGTGAGACTAGATTCGCGAGTATGAAAGACGAATTCTAGCATTGTCGATTGAGCGTCAAGCGGATTAAAGCAAGCACGAACTGGCCGACACACAAGGTCGCAAGGTCTCGAGATGCAAGGGGATCAAGTAAGAAGGAGGGAGGGTTCGCTCGCTTAGATGAAATTCAGGAACTAAAATACACACGCTTACACGCTTAGACGCTCGCTTTTGCCGATTGACAAACGAACGACGCGCCAAGACCCAAAGAAGGAAGGTCAGAGCACGAGATTATTGGGAACAGTTTGAAAGGCAAGGCAGCGTAGCGTGTGCACGTTTCGTTGTTCGGCACAAAGTGTTACCAGATGTAGCTGACATAGCAAATGACGAGATAAACTACACACAGAAGAGTGGTATTGACATCGGTTCAAGTTGGACCCGGGCGAGCCGACTTGCTAGAAAGCACGTTGGATCTGTTTGGGATGGCTTGATTGTTGATCGGCGTAATGAGAGTAAGAGGATCATTCAGGGACAGAGCATGCATGCTCCTGACCAAGCAAAGCCAAGACCAGCAAAGCCAAGGCAACACACACAAGCAAAGCAAAGCAAGGCAAAGCAAAAAGAAGCAACGAAGGAGTTGGCGGAGTCGAGTCGCCGCGGAGTTTAAGATCCGATTGACTGCACACTTGTCTGTACATGTACAGGAAGCAAGTTAGCAAAGTTAGCAAGCAGAAAAGAAGTTCTTTTGCGTTTTCCGCCAACCCAAATATATACAGTACTGCAATCTCAAGTCAAGTCTGGTGCGTGCTGCGTGCTGTCGATCGGCGGCGGAGTTGAACACAGTAGAGAATTTGGAGATACAGTAGCGGCGATCATCTTTCTCTCTCCTGAGTTACAGCACTTTCTTTCTTTCTTGGATGCGAAGGCTGCCCGGAACAACACCCCCTTCTACGCCCGGCATCCACGCTCACGAACACCTTTCGTGTACATTGGAGAGAAGACGATTCGCTACGACGTACACGTTCAGTTCAGGGAGATTGTTTCGCTTTCAGTGAGAGAAAGAGAGGGGAGACACTCGAGGTTGGAACTCGCGACGGGCCGGGCTTCTATTTGCAAGTTTCACCGCTCTCACCGCGCGGTCTTGGCTTTACCACTGAAAGCTGTACTTATGTGCTCGTCTCCCGAGACTTTTTCGTGACTTGTGTTTCAACTCACTTGCATCTGCTTCGTGAAGAAGCTGAGCGTGCGCCAACTCATTATGCTCTCTACTCTGTAGATGCCACAAACTTGATGATGGCGATTCTGCAGAGCTGACTATTTATTAGTCGGGCACATCCCGATATAGCAAGGCCACAGCGAGTCTTGGCACGCAATGTCGATCCTCTCTGTCTACAAGCAAAAATATGAAGGGATGGACAAATACAAAACATGGAGGGCGCAAAGAATAATACCGTAATGAAGCAGGAACAGAAATCGCTTGCGCGAAGCTTGCAAGTTCAAATCCGCCGTTGATCTGCACCGGCTACTTTTCAAATTCAATTTGGGTCTTTGCTTTGTGCGCGGATTGAGACTTTGGACTTCCATCAACTAACACTTGACCGAACCAAAATATATGGCTGAAGTCCTGCAACTGTTTCGGGTGATTCAGTGTGCTCTTTATTAACTTATTGCCAAAATAATGGTATTATCTTCGGGTGGTCCGATGGTTTAAGGTCCGCCTTCTCCTTTGCATATGTGCGACTGTAGGAGGGTGTATTGTTTGTCTCTCTGTCGCGCTGTGACACTTCATCATCACGTTAGCATCGCAACATGTCTTCGCCTCAACTCCTCGCCCTCTTCCTCCCACTCTACGAAACTGTGTTCATCCCTCACCTCTCCTCACCTCACCTCTCCCCTCTCTCACACATCGTCTTCTCTCGTTCGCTCGGTCTTGGGTGTCTCACCCGGTTCCTCCTCCTTCTCCGTTTGAACTCTAAGCAGCTTCTTGAGCGGCCAAACCTCCACTGGGTTCGCATCATTTTGTTGTACATTTTACAATTTTGCCAACAAGGCAACCAAACCAAGCCCACTTGAAATACAGTAATTTCGCTCGCCCGCCCGCTCTTCCTTCCTTTTTCTGCTTCCTCCTGCGGCTCTAACACTCCGGTTTGACACTCAGCTCACAATCAACACTCTCGCTGCGTCTCACCAACATCTCCGATTACACTATTTCCCCTCATCTTCGTCGTCTCTCCTGCTGTTCTCTGCACCTCACCCCCTTCCTCCTTCCTTACTCCTCCTCCGTCCCCTACACACACACACTCTCTCTCTACACCTCTTCAGCTTGCTTACACCGTCCACCTTCGTCGCAGCATGTCCAGGTAGACTGCCGTTTCCATTCTACACTCTCTTTTCGCGCTTGGATAGATCGCTAGATCCTTGCCCCGTCCATTCTCTTCTTTGCTCCATCAAAACAACCTGCTCCTGTGCAACGACATCAGCTCCGTCGTCGCCCTCCGTTCCGCCCGTTCGCCCCGCCACCAAACACGTCTCCAACATCTAGTTGAGGTATAAGAGTGTTCAAAGCATTCTTCTCTTCTCGCTCGATTGATCACCTCCCCCCATCTACCAACACCGTCACGTCAAGATGAAGTCCTCCACCGCCCTTCTTTCCACTGCCGCGCTTGTGGGCCTTACCACAACGCTGCCATCAGTGCAAGCTCGACAATCTCTCGATGTAAGCCACCAGCCCCTAAGCGGATTCTTTACCGCGGATGGCGTCGCCTCCCACCCTAGCTTCCTCGCCAATCGATGGCAGACTTCCGAACTTCCTCTCGACTTTAGGAAGCGTGGCCTCTCCGGCGAGGGCTCCAAGCGAAGCCCAAAAGCCGTCAAAAAGGATGGTCTTCTCGACCTTCTCAACTCTAATCAGCAGGCGACCAACTTGGTGAAAACCATCGATGCTCTTGGAAAGGAGGTTGTCAGTTTTATCAAAGGAGGCAAGATCTTCGATCACTCCTTCGGTGTGGTCATCAGTAGGGCCACCAACAATGAGGCTGATAACGAGTGGCTGGTCAACGTCGGATACGGCACCAGAGCTCAAACTCTCAAGACGGTCTTTGACACTGGAAGCTCCGACACCTGGGTCTATTCTCCAGCTTGTTGTTACGCCGACAACCACGCCTTCTTCGACCCCACCAAATCTTCCACCTACCACAACCGAACCATCAGTAACGGTACTCCCCAGGCAGCCCCCAGTGGCACGCCTGGTCAGCCTTGGAGCTACTCTTACGGTGGCGGCTCTGTCTCCGGCTACGTCGGTATCGACACCTTCACCATTGGCCAGCAGAACCTTCGAGTGGACCAGCTTCCCGTCGCACTTGCCACCAGCGTTAGCGGCTCGCGTGAATCCCGCGCCATGGAAGCTCTTCTCGGTCTTGCTACCGGTGCCGGCTCCACCACCCAAGGCGGCTGGACCACTGCTTTCGAAGCCATGTCTTCGCGCGGTCTCATCGACCAAACCTATCTCACCGCTACCCTGATCAAAGCCAACCGAAACACTGGCAAAGGCGGAGGAGGAACATACACGTTTGGCGAGATCGATGACAGCAGACTCCGTGGAGATATCACCTGGACACCGGCACTTTCCCCTTATCTGTGGGGTGGCTACTTCAACCTGATGAGTATGGGCAACACTGTCCTGGCTGCTCCTCCGCCCACCGCCGATCGACCTATCCGATTCATCATCGATACCGGCTCCGCTGTCCTCTACCTTCCCCCTCCCATCACCCAGCAGATCAACAGTCTCATCTACGGCTCCTACGTCACCAGCTCGTCCAATGTTGCTTTCCCATACCTCGTCCCTTGTGACACTGGCCTCAAGCAGTTCGAGAAGACGGCCAACAACCCGACCTGGACCATCAACCTCGGCGGCACCAACTTCACCATCCCCAAGGAGGATTACGTCTTCTATGCCAACCAGCCTGTTCCAGCTGCGGACGCTGGCGGTAAGGAAAACATGTGCTATTCGGCTTTCCAAAATGGTCCCGCCGCGGTGTCCATCCTCGGTCTGAGCTTCATCAAGAACCAGGTCATCGTTCTGGATCAAGGAGGAAAGAACCTCACCACTACGGCTCGACGAATCGGTATCGGCAAACGAACCGATGTAAACTACTAAAGCAATTTGCTTACATCGTTCTCCTTCTCTCCTCCGTGTTCCTTCACCCCACGTGAGCCTTCCTGCTCCGCACCCCTTTGCATTTGCTTTTGTACATAGTTAGGGATTTGATCATTTTTGCCGGTGTGACTGACAACTGAATCGCCAACAAAGGATCTTTTGAAGTGACTTTCCCCTGGTATTGCTTGTGATAGGCATTGCATCGCTTCTTGTGTCTGTCTATTGCAGCATGAACAGCATCTGTACAGGGCCTGTGTTGTCGAGAATCGTGAAGTAGAAACATGGAGTCCATGTTCGGAGAGGGTCGAAGCATCTGCCACGTGCAAGTTTCAAATCTTGATCTAACAGAGGTTAAACAAATTTGTTAGAACATTCTTCATTACTTGCTCCACACCGACTTTCAAGGACTCATGATGACCTATCTTCATCACCATGACACCATCACTTGCCTTCGTACTGAGTTTGGGACCGACCCACTAGCAGCAATTTGGCTCTTCAGGCTGTTACAAGAGCCTAAGAAGACAGGATGACGACCTAATACCGATGAAGACACCTCTAATCTGAAATCCGTACCCGTTCGACCAGCGATGCATCAACGGGCGCATCACCTTTCATCTTCAGCTGCTACCTGTCCCTCTTCTTCGTCTTCTTCCTCTTCTGCGTCGCCTTCACCCTCACCCTCGAAGGCATTCAGCACCTCGTCCTCAGACTTTGCTCTTCCTTTTGGGGCCAGACCCGTCGCCGCTTCGACCTCCGCTTCCAACGTACCTGGTGCATCTTCCAGCACCATTCCGATCTCGATTCCACGCAGTCCTTCGCTCCTTGCACAGTCGTCCACCCGACAGCCACCGCCTACGGGTTTGCACATATCCGATTCCAAGTTCAATCCCAAACATGCATCTCCACATGCCGTTGCGGCAACAGCAGGCTCTTCTCATGCCGCCGGCCTAGGTATCGCCAATCTCATTTCTCCCTCAGCCAAGGAGCATCTCAACCCCTTCGCTTCCCACTCTCTAGCAGCAGGTCAACAGCCTCGCTCGCCTACACAGATGACAGGGGCAGATTCTTGGCTCCAGGCGCATGCCTCCGGATCCTCGTCTTCTTCATCATCCTCTTCTGCACCGGGGATCGTGGGCACGACAGGTGTTATGCTGCGTCGAGGTCCAGGCATGACCTCTCCAGGGTTCGCCGTTGCTTCACCCGCCCGCTTTCGAAGAGCTAGCATGTTGGGGCGAGAGATTACTCCCTTTCAACTCGATCAAGATGGCTCCGAAGAGGAGGGAATCGGTGCACACGACCAGAGCAACAATGACGCAGACGATGGTGATGACGAGATGATGCAGATGGACGAAGACGGAGGGATTCCTTCCGGAGCTCCAAGTACACCTGCTATGGGACCACCGGCATCCCTACACAATGCACCGACTACACCTCCTCCGCAGCTGTCAGGATTCGGACAGCTAGCTTCGTTTGGCTCGATGAGAAGAGGCGCAGCGTCTTCGGCTCTAACGAGAATGACGACGTCCGACTCGGGTCAAGATAGCTCATCTTCGGCTGGGGAGAGAAGCGGCGTACAATCTTTCGCTGCAACCAAGCCATCGTCGGGATCTCCATCGCTAGCTCAAGGCACGGGCTCACCTCTGAGCGGAGGTCGATCTCGATCGTCGTCCTTGCTCTCAGGCAATGTGGTGCGCACAGCTGTGACGAGACGAGGCAACCTTTTACCTCGTGACCGATCCATTCTGCGAGTTGCAGCCTCATTGCAGGACGAGGACCGTCCAGAAGATTCAGAGATCGCTTCGGAGGCGAAATTGCAGAAGAGGATCGGAGGAGATCCGACGTTACCTCCCACGCCCCGCACCGTGGGAGAAAGGCACGCTTCAGCTAGCAAGATGAGCAAATCTCCCTTTCTGGCAAGTACTGGCCATGCAGGTCTTTCCAAGAAAAAGTACATGTGGGACGACAACCTGGATGACATTCAGGGAGTCTTCGCAGCGGACGGACTGGATGATGAAGACAGCTCGGAGATCTCTTCGGAAGAGGAGGAAATGATGATGTATTACTCTCGAACGGGTTCGGTGTCGGAAGAAGAGGATGCAAGTCGTAACAACCGACCAGCGGCTGGTGACGATGACAACATGATGATGGAGGATCCACCCTCTCCTCAGGCTCATGCGCACGCTCGTGCTATCGAAGCAGGAAGCGGCACAGCATCGGAAGTGGAATCAGGGGCAGTTTCGAGTGGGAATGGCACCGGCAGCGGAAACGGAGGGCAAGCTTTGACCAGTCTTGGTACAAGTAGCGGATCCTTTCCGAAACGTAAAGGCTCGCTGTGGACGGGGTTCCGGGACAAGAGCAATGCTCACAAATGGTCTCCCGGTATGGCCGCTGCATCTGGTTTCTCTGAACGTGCCATGCTGCGCCGATCTGGTGGAGGAGGAGCTGGTGCTGCTGGAGCTAGCGCCAACGTAGGTAGTGCGGCAGCAATCATCATGGAGATGGAAACCTCGCCACGAATCTTTGCTGCCAATGTCAACGCTCGATTGTCGAAACGCAAGATGATGGGCGAAGATCGATACGAGCCGTACAAACGAAGGGCGGTATCTCCGATGAGTCTGGGAGCCGCTCTTGGTAGCAACGCAATCGTTGGTAGCCCAAGTCAACCCGCCATCGCTAATACCAGTGGAAGCATGAATCCCTCTTCCAATGCCAATCTCAGTGGTGGCTTGAAGTCACCTTCTTTTGCGCCCTCGTCTTCGCCCTCAAGTTCGTTTGCTGGTGGAGGGAATGGGCTGCTATATCGGAACTCACCTTCTTCAGTGGCGGCATCTGCGACGGCTCACCACCACCCCTACCATCACCATCATCACCATGCGCGGTACTCTACATCTCCGACCATCTCGCGACCTTGTACGCCCACGCCTATGCATTCTACGCATCCAACACCTGCGTTTGGACCCAGTGGCGGATCCTCTTTCTCCCCCGCTGCTGCTGCTGCTATTGGTTCAGGCTCGGGGCCGGGGTACGGTTCTGGTGCACTAGGACTTTCGATTTCTGCTAACCCAACTCTGGCTTCACCAACATTAAAAGCGCTCGAACAGGAAGAAAACGAAGCTATGGACCAACGCGTTGGTATGCTTGGACTCTCTTGATCCTCTTTGCATTGTTAGCAACAAACAAGATTCATGACTCCCTCACAGGTGTACCAGCTCAAGTCCAATTCTGGATCACTTTGTATTTTTAGTCTCTCCCCTGAACAATCATACCACTTGCCGTCTTTCGCCAAACTCACTGAAGGCCCCAAAAGGTGTGAAACTCGGTTGCTCGTGTGTCATCCTTACTTATGCAGCTTAAGTATCAGTTGTTGTCAGGCCAGTAGTATGAGGAGCAGCGGCGAAGTGGTCCGTGGTGTCAAGCCCTCACGGTGTGCGGAGCCTAGAAAATTGTAAGATCGCTTTAGACACGCACGAGGCACGTCAAGTGTGAGTGTGCGTCAGAGACCAACACTTTGCGATCTAACTGACTCTCTTTGACATTGTTCCATCAGCCATTGTCTTACTCACACCACCTGCCAGTGCTTCTTCTTTCCAGCTCATAGTGGGATAGCGTCTCTGTCGACAAGGCGCCAAGCTATCATGCAATTCGTGACATCCTCAGAGGTGTAGTTGGATCACGCCCTTGCTGATACCCACGCGCAACCACACCCTTTTCCCGCATCAAAGGGGCACGGTTGACCGCGAACCTAATCACACCCAATCATGGCAGAGCCGCGAACACCAGGAGCGTCGGCTGGCTCTCACTTACAGCTGCACGACCGTGTCGTTGTCGGCAGTCTTGGCTATGGTGAAGTACTCTTCGTAGGCCAGACTTCCTTCGCTCCAAATCTGTGGGTGGGTGTCGTCTTGGACGAACCAAACGGCAAGAACAATGGCTCAGTGCAGGGCAAGAGGTACTTTGAATGTGACGATGGATACGGAGTCTTTATCAGACCGAGTCAAGTACGTGTCCTTACCGCCGAGGAACAGATCCATGATGTGGACGACGACGAAGAAGACATACCACCAGCATCGGCCCCGATCTCTGCGCGAACACCAGCCGCTCGTTCAGTAGTCGCTGGTGGGGCGGTCTCAACGAGGCATCCGACAACATCGTCAACGAGCGCTGATGCTACGCCATCAAACCGACTTAGTCCGAGAAAGAGCGTTGCGCCCTCTTCGACAGTACGGACGGGTGCTGCTCGACCTAGCCTGGGGCCGGCAACAGCCAGCACACCTGCAGCAGTCCGACGTACGAGCGCAACCAGCGCAAGCAGCGTCTCTTCTACAGCATCTAGACCGACCTCCTCCGCTGCAGCTTCTCGACGCATTGCATCCCCCGTCAAGCCTCTGACTTCCCGCACATCACCCGTCAAAGCTGGCGCACCTTTGGCCACCCCTTCCGGCCGAACTTCGATCTCCTCTGCTTCTGCGCGTTCAGCCGCCGCTAGCTCCAATGCGAGCCGTACCGCTTCCCCAATCACCCCGGCTGTCGCTGGTCGCACGTTGCGCCCAGGTCTAGGCGCCACCATTGCATCTTCAAGGACACCTGCGGCATCCGCTAGTGCGAGTGCCGCACGACCATTGGCCAGGACAGTCGCCTCCACCGGCGTGAAACCTCAGACACCAGCCGCCGCAAGAGCCGGGCTTCGACCTGTCGCTAGTGCAAGACCTTCCATGGTCGCCTCCAGAACGGCCACTTCTAGCCCGAGCGTCTCTGCTGCTTCCCGTTTGAATGTCGCGCGTGGAGGCGGTGTTGCACCGCCTAGTTCCAGCGCTCCCATCTCTCGGGCTGGTAGCGCCCTTGCAGTACCTGCAAGGGCCGGTAGTTCCCTAGCACCGTCTGCTAGACTAGGAGCACGATCAGCTGGTACCGCGAGCGCCGCTAGCTCGTCAGGACGTGTGAGCGCTTCGCAACGGCTCCTGCATGATGATGACCTCGAACATGAAGACCAAACCCTTGATGAAGACTCGGATCCACTCAATCAAGAGACATTGCTTGTCGAAGATTACCCTGCGGATGATCTTCGACCCGACGACGTCGACGAGGATGAGGATGCTGCTGCCGATGTCACCATCTCTGCATCCCCAAATCAGGCCAGCCGAGTATCAGCGCAAGATGCCTCTTCGCTCAAGTCTACAAGGCTGCTCAACAAATCGACGCGAGACTTTATGAGTCTGGTTGATTCCTCTTCGAGCACCAATCTGCGGACTTCTTCAGAATTTGGCGCCCTGAACAAAGAAGTCGAGGAGCTGCGGGCCAAAGTTCGAGTGTTGGAGAAGAAACGAGACGATGATCGAGCGCGGATCGCAGAGCTGGAGAAGCTCAAAGAGGCAGCCGAGCTGTCGATCGCGTCCGCGCCCAAGCTGAATGCCAAAGTACAAGATCTTCAAGCCGAGCTCAAAGATCAGAAAAAGCTCGAAAAAGATTGGGCTCTGCAGCGGGACGACTTTGAACGTCAAATCAGTCGACTGAATGACGAACTCGAATCGTTGACCTTGGATCGAGAAATGGCCGAAGAGAAAGCCGAATCGGCCATCCTGGAAGCCGAAGAGCAGAGACTGGCTTTAGAGAATGCCAACAGCAAGATTGCTGCGCTTCAGAAGGAGATGACACCACGTCGCTTGCCTCCTACGCGAGGCGACGATGGAGAAGCTCTCAGTGATGCGGAGGAAGACGCGGTCGATGATGGCCCAGCCTATGCGCTCATCCAGCGGGAGAACGATCAGCTCCGTCGAGTCTTGAAAGATTTGCGTGACCGCTCCAACGAGATCGAAAGTGATCAGAGAAGAAAGATCGTGGAACTCGAGAAAGAAAATGCCGAGTTGATCGAACTCAACTCGACCAATGACTCCCTGCTGCCCGAACTCGAGAACGCGGAATCGATGATCGAAGACCTCAAGATGCAGTTGGACGATGCTCTCGGTGCCCAAGATCTGGTTGAGCAATTGACCGAACGCAACCTGCAACTCAGTGACGTAGTCACGAAGCTGAGGGATGAGATCGAAGAAATGGAAACCATCGCCGAGATCAACAACGAACTGGAAGAGCAGCACACGATCAACGAAAAGGAGTTGCGAGAGGAAGTGGATTTCTGCGAAACACGAATCCGTGATCTACAGATCCACATCGAAAGTCTGGAGAACAATGCGGCGGATTACCAGAACACTTTCTCACAGTTCCGAGAGCTGGTCTCGAACCTGCAGAGCGAGTTGGAGATCGCCAAAGCAGAACAGGCTGAACTCGGAGGCGACGGCGCCAATCGAAAGGATTTGGCTGACCAAGCGATGCTCAATCTCAACCTCAAACTTCAGTCCAGCGCCTTGAAGAGTCAAGCCAAGACGATCGACCTCGAACTAGGCAAGTTGCAAGCGTCGCAAGCTACGTCCCACCTCGAAATGGTTCGGTGCTACTTACCCAGCGGTTACTTTGAAGCAGATGCGGACGGTGTCAACTGCCTTCTCTTCTTCCGCCGTATGGCGGTCAAGTCCGATCTGATCAAATCCATCGTCGAGACGAACCACGATATTCAGGAGAGTCTTTCGGGTGTAGTGCCCGAGACGTTGGTTGGGATCTGCCAGATGCGCCACTCCATAGCGCATTTCAGCGCCTTGTCTCGTCAAATCGCTGCTGTTTTGCAGTTGGCACCTCCCGAGGTTTTCTTGAAAGGGGGTCGGATGTACCGAGAAAACATGGCCATCGAACGAAAGATCGACTCGTTCATCGAAGCACTACGAAGGGAGGAGCTGAAAGAACCCGAATGCGGTGCAGAGTTCGGACGGTTTGTCAAGCAATTTGAAGATTTCTCGCTGGTATTGGGAGGTGATGAGAACGACTCTGATCTAGGTGCAAAAGAAGTCGGTTCTGCTAACTTGATCGATCACGATCTAGACACGCTGATCGCAGCACTGGGGTACGCAAAACAGCAATTGGCACAACTGTATTCCGATGACGATATCGAGTGGGATATGGGCAATAAGAGCATAGAAGATGATGTCTTTGATCCCTTGCAAGAACTCATTAATCGAATTCGAGCGACCAAAGTTCCCACCAGAAAAGTGCTGCGACGGTTACTCAGTCTCACGGAGAACGATGAAGCTGTGCAGATGGAAGCCATCATCCACTTGCCACCTTTGGGTAGGCTCACGTCGCAGTTAGTTACCTTTGCGATCACTTTAAGCAAGTCGATTTCGAGTTACGTTGCAGAAGTCAGATCGACCAAGATGGCGTTCTCCATTTCCAAGGTGATTGATTTTGTGATGGAAGCAACGCAAGAAGGCCTAGGCAGTGGAGATGTGTCGTTGTGGAGCGGACCTTTGTCTTCCACCAGTCACCTGGCACAAACCATCCAAACAGTGTTGGGAGCTATAGTTGAACAGCAGAACGTGATCAAGATATCGGGTGTTGGACCGTGGATTTCCCGTTCAGCGGAGATCAAGCTCCAAGCGACCCAGAACCCCGAATTGGAGCGTCAAGTCAGCAAACTTTCTTCCGAAGTGCGAGACCTGCTTCGTCAAGTCAAAGCGAGGGATCAAGCCATCCAAGAGTCGGCAATCAAGATCGAACGGCTCTCAAAGCAACTCGAAAAGAGTAAATTGCAGTTAGAGCAAGATAGTTTAATTCGAAATAGTTTAGTGGAGTCCCAGAAACAGGTCAAGACTTATCAGGAGGCTAACGACGCTCTCCAGAGTGAATTGGAGACACTGCAACGGCTTAACGACCAATTGTTGAAACAGGGACCTGGAGGGCCTGCAACTGCTGCTGCTGCAGGGGACGGAAGCACTGTTGACGGAAAGACAGTCGTTACAGCGGGGTCTGCGGTCAGTCAAGCCGGTGCGAATGCGATAGACAATTCGGATATGACGCCAAACCTATCGAGCTACACTTCCCTGGAGACGACTTATCTAGTGAACCAACTGGAAGCGCTCAAAGGAGCTTTGCGACATTTACGCGACGAGAACGCTGTCCTCAAAGCCAACGACTTGATGCTCCGAATCAAGACTCTTCCACCCATCCGAAGAAGGAACCCCACTCCCATTCCCACCAGCAACAGCCTCGACGATCCAAGTAGCGATCCGCTTGCCAGCAAAGACCTTGATAGTGGCGGTGGTGATGGCGGCGATGAGTCAGATACAAAGAGAATGGGCATCCCAGTGACGAAAACCAAAACTAAGCCAGCGCCCGCTGGAAAAGTCGGTGAGGGCTCGGTGCAGAGCCAAGCCAAAAATCTCTATTTGGACGCATTAACCTCGCTTGCTCTGGCCAAAGTGGTCGACTTGACACCTGTGTCTACAACAAGGAAAACGAAGTCGACACAAGACTCTGCTAATACAAGCGCTGAAGAAGATGGAACAATCAGCAGAAACGTCGACGTTAAGGGCGAAGAGAAGAAGGTCAGGATGGGGAGACCTTGGGTACCTTACCACAAACGTCCCTCGGTACAGTTCGAAGTGCAACAACTCAAACAGGCTCGCTTGATGGAAAAGTTGAGAAGTATGCAGCAAAAAGTATTGCTCCTTTCTAATGCCTCAACTTCGGCACCACCAAGAGCAGCAATTGATGTTCCAAGAACAGGAGGGATCAAGGTATAAGCTGACTCGAGATACGACCCGATAAAAAGGACGGGCGATTCAGAATACGTTTATAGCAAATCTCGCTAAAAAAACTGTTTTCACCTATTGCCCCAACTATCAACATTCACTTGATTTGCAAGCTTTGCGAGAAAGAATGACGTTATTGATACATATGCAAGATGCTCGGGACTATGTTTAGGTGGTGAGCGCGGCGACCTTGTTCTTTGCACTCGCTCCAGTGCCGCCTCTTCTAGTGCGCTTCTTTTTCGGGGTATCGGTTGACTCTTGTTGCTGCGGATCGAGGTGAGTTGACTCGATGTTGGGGGTCGACGAGGCGGCAGCAGCAGGAGAAGGAGCTTTTGTTGGAGGCTGTTGAGTTGTGTCCTCTTGACTGGGTGGGGAAGGTTTCGACGAAGTTGCTGTGGGTTGGTCAACTTCCTGATCCATGCGTTTTCTCTTCTTCAACGACTGGGAGGCTTTCTCTGGATCGCTTGCGTTGGTCGAGGAAGAGGAAGGACCAGCGTCGGCGCCATTTGCTACCTCGTCTGAATGTTTGGCATTGACATTGTTGGCTCTTGCTTTGGCGGCGGCCAGTCTCTGCTTTTGTTTCTTGAGTTCTTGTTCCTTTGCCAACTTTTCTTCCTTTGTGAGTTTGGGTTGTTTAGGTTTCTTTACCGAGAGTGGGTTCGGGTTCTTGGGGCCTCTTGTCGGCTTACGCACTGCGGTTGAAGAGGAAGGGTCTGCTTGTTCTTCATCCTCGGAACCTTCACCTTCGCCCGAAGCAGGACCAACAGCACCACCGATGATATCCACCTGCACGTTGTTGGGCAGTTTCTTTCTCAGTAACTCTTTTTCTGCGATGGGGAGACTGAGTTTGGTGTTTTCGTTTTCTTCGATCCTGTTCTTCGTTAAAGGGGACATGGGCTCCATTACGATGACGGATTGGGTGAAATGGATCATGGGTAATGCTGGAACGTGCAACCGCAGGTCTCTTCTAAGGGTACTGTTTTCCGAAGCCAAAATATACCTGTGTTTGTTGGTCTCTCCTATGCATTGTTTCACGCATTCTGCTGGGTTGATGGCCTCTCGGTGATTACACATACGCCTTTCCATCGTTTTGGCCAGATCCACCGCCTCTTGACCAACTTTCCCCAACTGGTATAACGATACCATACAACATTGCGAAATCATCAATTTGAGCTTAGGTGTCGATAAGACATTGGAAAACTGTCGAACAACGTCCTCCGTTTTGCGATACCGTGTCAGCCCGAGTACGAATGTATCGTCCAGCAACAGTTGGTACGGTTCTCGAAAGCCGAATTGAAGTTGATACTGCTGCATCAGCTTGCGATAGATCTTGGCCCGCTTTTGCCTCATCGTGCCAGACTTGCCGTGAAAGTGAGTAGATTCGAGATGCTGATCGAGCTCTGCGCAAGGTTGCGATTGAATGCAAAGCCGAAGTCGGAATCAAGAAAGCGGTGGAAGGAGAAGTGGATGAAGATGGAGAAGACAAGCAGGTGGAACTGACAGGAGGTGGAGGAAGCTGGGTAAGAAGAAAAAAATCTCGAAACCTAAAAACTCCAAAAGTTCATGCAGTGCATCCAAAAAATTCCAAAAGCTAGGCCAGTTTCAAGTGTTAGATCCAATTGATGCGCTCGTTGTGTTGGAACTTGCATGTAGTAGTGATGGCGTAGAGTGATGGCAAAGATGGTAAGTCGCTAAGAAGAGCATCGTCGGAAAGCACAATATTCGCCACCACAAAGGCAGATTTTTGGAATCAAATGATTGGTTCAGAATAAGAGCGTAGAGCTGCTGTTCACGTTCTTATCATACTTATCGTCGATAGGTTACGCCGATGGTCTGTCTGTTCGGCTTGTTCCGCTGGCTTTGGTCGCATCAGGCAGAACTTGACGGTAATCATATTCGAAAAAGCATCCAAGGATGAATTCTAACAAGGTTTGCCTTTAAGCTGCGGCACGCTGGTCTGTGACCAAATTGAGGCTTACAGTATTCTGCGTTGCTCGTATAGACCGGAAGATCCGATGCCGAGTGCGGAGGATTTCCCAGCGGAAAATTTGAAGTGTTGTCAATTACCTCACTCTGAGCTTGAAACCTCGCTGTCACCATCCGTCCGTCCATGAGCGGGAAGTCTTGCCAACACATCTGCCTCTTTGCAGCCTTAGGGCCGATGCATCGCCATTCAGATGCTAGACACCTCCCTCATCCAGACTTCAACGAATTCTCTCCGTAGCTTGAAGGATTTTCTACCCAATCCTGCCTTGGTCTAGTCTCCGGGATAACTCGTCCATATACGCATCCTTTCCGCAGGATATCAAAATCAACAGAGTTCCCATCCCACGCATTTGCATATCGATGCTTCGACTCCCACAGTAGGGTCCAAGTGAGAAGATGCATTTTCGGCCATCATTATTTCTACTACCCTTCCTTTTCACCCACGAGAACTTCTCCAACCCAACTCACTACAGCAGTCGCTTTGAAAGATTCGTTCCCAGCTGAAACTGAAGCTTCTCGATCTCTTCATGTTCTTTCCAGGAAAGATTTGCATGACTAAATCCCACATTTCCGGCATAAACGAGACCTTTACTGTGGGTAATGGATACATATTTTGATCCTCTTCTGCTCGCTTCATTTCCACTCAACATGACCGCAGTACTGTATTGCCAAGCCGCAGACCACGGTAGCAAAGCCCCTTTTCATTTTTCGCCGATCTCCCATGACGATTCTCCAGCAGCGTCCCCACCACCCTTGGCTTCTCTCCAAAAAAGGGGCATGGATCGGAACCTCCGGGCTGGCTCAGCTCTGAGTTGCAATCAGCTAAAAGCAACAGTTGGGCCAATAATGGCTCTTCTCTTCTTTTTCCTTCTGCCACAATTTTAGCACCTTGCCTCCTTCTCCTTCTCCTTCTCCTTCTCCTTCTCCTTGCCCCATCCATCGACATCCTCTGCCACCTCCTGGAATCTCGTTTTTGCCACCTACTTTCTACTGCTCTGCTTCGGTCTTCATTCTTCTCCATTTCCACAACCACCAAAGATCCTTTAACACTCCTTTTCCCGCAAGTCTCGGATGTCTGCAACAGCGACATCATACCATAAGAGAGTCATGCGAAAAATCAGACGCGCTCTTCAGAACAACGACACATTAGACGAAGGCCAAGATCGCATTCGTGTAGACGATACTGACCCACACATCTTTTACTCTTCGGGTAGTCCCTATCTCAACCTCAGTGCAAGCTCCAATGCGCCTGCTCCGGGCCCTCCCAGGCAATGGACCTTTTACAATGAGTCCCAAGGTATGGGCTCAGCCTGGAATGGTACGGCTGCTGTGACTACTCAGAGTGGCACATGGCTACAATTCCCCTTCTCCGGTGACTCTCTTACCGTTGGTCTTCTTAGCTCCACCTTTGGCTTCTCGGCGGATCTAAAGCTCGACGATGGATCCTCCAGGACTTGGATCGTCCCACCTCAGAATGGCACCGATTCCAGCCTCAAACTGAACCACTTCCACGTCCACAACCTTTCCTGCGGAACTCATTCGGCGCTTCTCACCTCCAAGCCCGTCGTAAATACCAACAATGTCAGCATCCTTACTCCCGGTGTCCTCTATTTCGATTGGTATTCCTATCCGAAACCAGGCGCCGGAGCCTGTCAGGGCACGGTGACCAAAACTGACTCGACGCTTCCCACATCCACCAGAGGTGTCTCGAAGCCGGATAGCGTCCAGAGCAGTGGCAAAGATGGAGAGACTATAGCCGGTATCGCTGCAGGGAGTGTGCTCGGCGCACTCTTTCTTGCCCTCCTACTCACCTGGTGGTACCGCAAACGTCGTTCTTCCCAAACAGAATTGAGCAATGAAAATTCTCCGTCCGAGTTAGAGAAAGACCAGGGATTTAGAATGCAAGACAGGTCAGCTTTCCCACAGGTTCACATCGAACAGAAAATTAGAGACCCTACCTACCTTGCTCCCGAACTGACCGAGTATCAACAACTTAGAAGACCTACCACGGCTGAATTGCACCAAGCTTTTACTGGCTACGATCCGCAATCGCCTCCACTCACGCGATTCCAGCATCACTCGTTTGTCAATCCCACCGTGGACGACTCAAGTCGCACTTATTCCATCTTGCCTTACATGCGTTATCAGCCGGAGGAGGAGGCTGGGGAGGGTCCCGGGACAGGATTTGCAGACGGTCGTTCGCGCCCACACGAAAGCACCGCTATTGCCCAAACCTCAGTTCAAGGTATCAATCACGCTGCTGACTCTACAAAGCCGACTGCGCAAGACAGGAACCTCGACTCCAGCCGTATTCAAGGAGCTAGCAACGCTTCTATTGCTGCAAAGGGTGCTTCAACGAATCACACTACCAAATCGAAACGTTCGGCCCGATGGAGTTTCTTCCCAGCCATGCTCAAGCTTCCTGCTGATGGTAGTCCCAGCAAGAGGCCCCTGACGGGTACCAGCATCACCAGCACCGAATTGACCCTCACACCCAACTTTAGTCTTCCAACATCGACACGCGTGAGCAAAGTTGCGGTGGGTGGTGTTGGTGTCGGCCGCGACGGTTCACTGGAACGACTGGAACTCCGCCCGGAATTTGACAGTCCCTTGAACGGGACCTTTGGAGGTCATGCCTCGGCTGACACTACCACCGGCCATTTTGATGCCAATGATCCTGGGCCGTGGCTTCCCCCTCGATTAGCTTACATGAGGAACAAGACACGGTCGCACACGGCCACGGCCACGTCTACGACCGCCACCAATCCTCACACTCACAATGGCTTTAAATACGATTTTCCTGCCAATGCTCTTGGCCTATCCTTCCCGAAAACACCAGCGAGACCCAAGACAGCACCTGAAAGGGTGATCAAGTACCATTCTGGATTGAGCAACCATGCGATCATGTTTGAGCTGGTTGATGGGGACGAGTTGCAACGATCTGGATGCGGGACTGGAAATGGAAGCGTAGCAGCTGATACCTTGCCAAGCCGGGGCCTTTTCGGTAGTGGCGATAGCTCCGGTCTCTCTTCTTCTGGAGCTGTAGATCAACAAAGAGGTGGGAAGCCTTCGCCACGTCGACCCAGAACAACCCATATGGGCCAGGATCGGTATGCTGCCGGAATGTCTCTGTCCATCGATCGACCGCTTTCGCCGACTTCGGTGCGGTCTTCGGTGAGAACTACGATGGCCGCCGGTGCGAATGCTTCGCCCTCCCATGCGAAAAGAACCAGCGAGCCCGATGCGTCCATCGATACGCAATGGTCTGAAGCTTCGGCGGCTGCTGGTGGCGTAGACGGGCACATCAGTATAGCCGACTCAAGCGTTCCGCATTTCCGCGAATCTTCGGGCGCGACCGACGCGTCCTCGAAGACGACTCTGAAACGTTTTCCAAGCATCCGACAAGACCCCACTGCCCGTCTCCCCGTAGAGCCCTTGCGATTATCACGAAGCCGAAGAAGGCAGACTTGCTCGATGAGCTCCATGCGAACGAGCCAAATCCTCGCCTCCGCCTCGAGCGTGACAATAGTAAGCCCACCGTATCGACCACCCAAATCGCCCAAACGACCAGGAACAGGTCCGGATCCCGAAACCGCCTTCCAACGTTTCGCATTGGAGAGCTCCGGCACACCACCCGATGCACATGTCAGTTGTTGAGCTTTCGGTCGCGATCCGACCCAGACACACATGATCACATACAACTCGTTCTTTCAAACTGCTCGCTTTCGTCTACTTTCCTTACTTTTCCCTCTACTTTAGGTCGCATTTGCAGCTCGATATGTGTAGTGTACACTCTTTGGCAAATCACGTTCCTTTTCTCCTTGTTGCGTAGTGGCGCGGAATCGCCTGATCTTTCGGATGCTTCCGATGTCTGCTTCGAGTAAAGCATCGGATGTGGACCTAATATAGTGGGTATCTAGGCAGCGAAATTTCCACCAAACTCTAAAGCGACACGATCGTGGATGTGGTGGTGAGCGATTTGGGACCAGCCTAGGGTGTGTTTCCAAGCGTCTAAGTGTGTCGCGTTTCCACTGGGTCCATCGTTGATATATTTTGTCGGGGAGAGGAGAGTCTTGATGTGACCGATCGTTCTTCTCGGGTGTCTCACACAATTGAAGTACGTCTTAGGAACATCCCACCACCGTCTTTCAAAGAGCCTTATCTCTGCCTTGGCTCGATAAGAGTGGTGGCAATAATCGGGGCTCCAACCGAACTCTTTTGTTGGGCCAGGAATTTTGGTTCCAAAAGTGGTTGGATCCGCGTGAATCTTTATGATTGCCCAACGATGGAGATCCCAGACTTGTAACTCGATGGTTTTGGACGTGAAATCGCGGACTAGTTTCATCCCGAGACCGTAGTGTGTATGCACAGGCTGCCCAGTGTGAGTGTGAGTAGAGGATGGGTTGAGTGTGGAGTTGGAGTGAGAGAAGGAGAATCCGGGTCCAACGCACGAGAATGGTGGTCGGAAGTCCCATTCCAAGTCATTTTCTGTTTTGGAGGACGCTTTTGGAGAGAAAAGAAGAGCTGAAGCAGGATCACGAGGATAGTGAATACGTATCCCGACCAAAAAAGCGGTGAGAGCCAAGATAGAACCTCCAGCGAACATGAGTTTGATCTCCGGTTCCTCCACTTGTACTCCCTCCGGCTGCGCTTGGGGTTGGGATTTAGGCGATTCAGGAACGATTTGGCTTGGGTCGGGGAGAGGTGTAGAAGCTTGTCCCCAAACCCATCCCGTGGGGAATCCGTGTCCCCAATTCTTCTCCACATGTAACGTGGCTCGACCCGCAGCTATCGGTAGGAGGAGCGGCGGCGGTACTCCATTCCCATTCCTACCATCGCTCGCTCTTGTTGTTGTTGTTGTTGTTGTTGTATTATCTGTGGTGAAATAGGGCAAGCTCACGTTCTCGAGTGAGAAAGTTGCGGGAGTTCCCGAAGTATGCACGTACCAATGCAGGGGCAGGAGCGGTCCCAGATGCTGTAACATTCCTTCCGGTCCGTTTGATCCAATCGGCCAGAACTTGGATTGGAGACCTTCCCAAAACGATCTAGATTTGTTCTTGCCTTTCGAAGAGGAAGAGGAGGAACTCCATGGGACATGCTGATTCGTTCGAATTCTGACTCTTGTTCCACCTCCACCATCACTGGCACTTGCAGCTGCACTTTGTCCGGCTGATGAGTTGTTGGCACGAGGGACGGTTACGTCAACAACAACGTTCCCATTGGCACTGACTTGCATGAAACCCAACGATTGGCCGTAGTTCAGAGGATCAGGTAAATCTATTCTAAAAGGTTGAATCTCCTTCTTTTGGGATGTTGTTGTCGAGCTCGTGCCAGCATATCGGTTGCTATGGGGTGAAGCATCAAGAAGTTTGACTTTCCAAGATGGGATATAGGTGATGATCTCGAAGCTTTCACCCTTCGATGATTTCTCGGAGTCATCCGAACGGGTTACCGCATTGGGAGGTCTCTTGCTGCCTCTCCTCGTTGAAACACTTGTTGCCGCAGAATAAGAGTCAACTTGGTATGAATCCGACTTTTTGGATTGGGCTTCCTCCTCCCCATGCACAATCCATCGCAAGTAGATACATATCCGTTGATCTATGGGCGCAGTCTGAAGCTGGCAGATAACGAGGATGAGATCTCCAGGAGAGTTGGACGGTAGTGGTAGTGGATGCCGCTGGTGTTGGGCTTTCGACTCGCTCGTAGCAGATGTAGCTGGATTAAAGTTTGGGTGAAACAAGAGCGAAGAAGGTGAAGAAGAGGATGGAGGGATGAACGAGTCGGGAGAATCGAAGACGGGGTGTTGGGCCGACGTCAACATCAAAGAGTCTAGTTTCGACGCGGATGAGGCGGACCGAGAAGGCGATGGAGATGGCGAAGGAGGTGTTGACGAGGACGAGGAATCGTCTCTATTCTTATGCACGCGCGTCAGGTTGTCATCATGACTCTTGCTACCGCTGTTGATGTTGGTGTTCCGTCCTACCAAGCGAGGGATTCTGGACGGAGAAGAAGTCGAGGCCGAGGCCGAAGCCGAAGCGTTGATGGACGATGAGACTCCTGCATCCCTATCCTTGTTTCTTTTGAGATCCTTGATGATGGAGACTTCTGTGTTCCCGTTGGAAGCAGAGGCAGCTTTGTGTTGCTCTTGCGTCCGACCGCAATGAGACTGTAGACGAAAGAAGAAGCCTTCGAAATCGGAACCGGCTTTGTGGGTCGGTGGGAACGGGTCCTCTGCTAATGGGAGCAGACTGCTTAGCATCGTCTGCATCTTTCGAGCCTATTGTGACCAGCTTAGCATCTGAAGGAACGGCACTTGAACTAATATGGATGGACAACGGGGTTGATGATGCCTGTGGCGAGAAGGAGGAGGAGGAGGAGGAGGAGGAGGAGGAGTTGAGGCTGGAAGGTGGGGCATGTGGAGTAATGTCCTCCAGCCAGAAATATGCCCTCGTACAAGACCCATTTTTTTGTGCTAGGGCAAGCAAGCAGGCATGGACCACTTTTTAGAAGAAATTGCCCAAACCCCGACCAAAGCCCACCACTCCTACTTGTCGATTCCTTCCATCTACTCGGCGCTCCTCTTCTCGGTCATCCCTTGGATTTCAAAGTAAGGTGCAAATAGATATGGCTGCGGAGAACCGATCAAAGCAACCAGGCCGATTCGCAGCGCATGACCTCTCCTCAGCAGCACTAGGTCCTGGAGGTATACGAATTCAAGATGGCCAATTCATAGACTCTTATGGACGATCTCTACACTTGAGGGGAGTCAACGTGTCTGGTTCCTCCAAGCTACCAGCGGTTCCCAATGGGCTATCTCACCTACACGAAGACTTTTACGAGACGCATCGAACGGTATCTTTCGTTGGGCGACCTTTTCCGCTTTCGGAAGCAGAGTTGCATTTCTCACGACTCCAAGCATGGGGATTACCATTGATTCGGTTGTTGGTCACTTGGGAAAGCTTGGCACATTCTGGTCCCAACCCCGACGTAGACACGGATATGGAATACATCGAATATCTGACGAAACTCATAGAATTGATGCCAAAATACGGTTTAAAGTGCTTTATCTGCGCTCATCAAGACGTTTGGTCGAGGTTCTCGGGTGGATCGGGCGCCCCGGGTTGGACGTTTGAAATGGCGGGATTAGATATGCAAGCTTTCGTGCAAACAGGGGCCGCTTACGTCCATTCTCAGGACGAGAAACGCAAGTCCGCCAACGAAGGCAACGGCATTGAAGATGACAAGAAAAGGGCCAAGGACACCAAAGGTAAGAAACAGGAACCTAGCGGCGCTTTCCTCTGGCCTTCAGGATATCAGAAATTGGCCGCTAGCACCATGGCGACTCTCTTCTGGGGCGGAGACGCTTTCGCACCCAATCTCGTCGTTCCTCGACCCCGCGGCGGCAACTCTTCCCATCATCCCAACCAACAACTCGATCCAGATTCAGATTCAGACCCAAACCCAAATACAGACCTTGTCGGAATCCAAACCATTCTCCAACACTCGTACATAGAATCTTTCGGCAAGTTAGCAGACGCAGTTCGGGGGCTAGAAGCATGTCTAGGTTTCGAACCCATCAACGAACCGCATCGAGGGTTGATCAATCTGCACGACTTCCATAAATGGAACTACGATACAGATCTACATATCGGACACTACCCTTCTTTTATTGAAGCTCTGGCGCTGGGGGAAGGTTATCCGCAGAAGATCCCATTCTACGTGAAAAGTTGGCCCTTCCCAACAAGAATCTCTCACTACTCTACCGTGGATCCAAAGGGTACATCTTGTTGGCACGCGTCCTCGTCCTCAACTACAAGTTCTGACAATGCCGATCGCAAAGATTCAGGTGGCGGCTGCATCTGGAGAAACCATGGAGTTTGGGAATGGGATTCAACCAAACAACTTCCTGTGGTCCTCCAGTACGATTATTTCGAGAAAAGTCATGCACCAGGATCCAAGTTTGGTAAAAAAGTGGAATGGTATAAAGATTTCTATGCTCCCTTCTTGGCCAAGTTTGAAGAGAGGATGAATCGACCATCGTTGTCACAACAAGGACAAGAAGCGGAACAAAGCCGATTCTTGAGCTTTGTTGAACCAATTCCGAACGAATTCATTCCTCCTTGGATACCGGCGGACCTGATTCGGGATGAAGCCGTCTTGCGAGAATATACGCAAGCTTCGTATGCCCAAAAATATTCGACCAAAACATTGATCGATACACCTCGACCTGGTGGGAAGAAAGCCTTTGTCTACGCACCCCATTTCTACGATTTGAACGTGTTATTTTCCAAGATGCACTCCTCGATGAGCGTCAACGTCCAAGGTTTGTCCCGGGGCATGTTCTTACCTCGAGCTCTCTATTTTGGGTATGAGGGTCTAGTCAAGAATTACACCGTTCAGATTGGCAACCTTGTCAACTACGCTTTGGCGTCCTTGGGAAACGTCCCAATTATCATTGGAGAAGTGGGTATTCCAATGGACATTAACAATAAGTACGCCTACAGAACAGGAGATTACACAAAACAGATACAGTTACTCAACGCTCTCATCTCGGCGATGGAACGCAACAACGTTGGGTTTACCCTCTGGAACTACAACCCAGATAACAGGGTCGAGTACGGAGACGGCTGGAATTACGAAGATTTCAGCATCACTAACGGAGATGTTGCCCCAGCCCCAGCCGCAGACCAAATACCATCTCAAGACCAACAAAAGAATCTGACTACTAGCAGCAGCGGAAAGATGATGACAATCCAACAAGATTTCACCAACCACCTCCACCAATCCGATCCAATCTACCAGAACGGACGATGTTTGGAGGTCATCATTCGACCATATGCTGTCAAGACGGCAGGGAAACTCGTTCGACAGTGCTTCGACGTAGAAACACTGCTGTTCGAGTTGGAATGGCAGAACCCCCCAACATCATCATCTTCAGCAGCTTCAGCTTCGGCACGAGTGTCTGAGGAAGACAAGGAAGAGAATCAGAGAGAAGAGAAAGCTCGAACAACGGAAATATTCTTACCTTCTTACCATTACAAGCAAAAGAAGTTTAGCGTTGTTTCTTCCGATTGCGAATTCTTTTTTGATGGGGAACTGCAGACCCTCTACGTCACGCACACGGATACGCGTCCCAACGTACGACACAAGTTGAAGGTGGAGATCGAAAACGTAGACCAGTATAGACGAGATAGAGTCCAAAGAAGACGCGCATATTGTCCGTACAAACTTTGGGATACGGTGGTGCCAATTTGGGCAGAAGTCAAGTGGAATGCCATGTCCAGTGAACAAGTCACAAGTATTGTGGTGGTAGCACTACTTGCGATCCTCACTATTGTTGGCTTTGATCACATCTTCCAGAACGCTCTCATGAGAAGCAGTAGAGAAAGCTCTACGCATCATCAAGACCTGTAGGGCTTAGCGCAATTCAAAATACTTTTACAGCAAAGCTGCTTCTAAACCATCAACGCCAGAAACGTGTAGGGCGGATCGAGGCCCTTATCCTGGCTAATTAGCTCCCCCACTGTTTCAAATTGGGCCTCATCACTGGGTATGTCTTGCCGAATAGATAGTCCCTGTTGCCTGCTCCCTTGTGTTTCCTGTCCTTTTGGCTCGTAGGTTGCTAGACGTTTGAGCAGCATGTTTTGTGCTTCTTCTGTCAGTGAAATATGAATTCAAGAGTGATTGTTAGATTGTTTCGCTCAAGTGTTGGTCTTTGGCGTGGTCGTGCCCACGCCATCAGAAATCAACACTAAGGGACATGGTGTTACTGCCTTCTCTCCCTCCTCTCCTTGCTCCTTCTCGTTGACCCATCCTCTCCTTTTCGCTCCAGCATCCAAGCAAGGAGGCAAGAAATGCGTTTTGGGGACTATGTCGCTTCCACCACCACCGCCATCTCAGCCACAACAACAACAACAACCTTCCACCATGCCTCAACCTCCACCATCAACTGCCTCGGTAGGAGGCCCACCACCGGGTCCCCCTCCTCCTTCGTCTTATCGACAGTCACAAGAACAACAGCAGCCGCAGCAGCCATATCGACCACAAGTGCCTCCAGTCCATCCTCCCCATCCAGCAACTCAGCAACCCCCAATCTATGCCCCTGCCTCACAAGCTTCGTCTGTGCAACCGGTATCACAACAGGCCATTTCCGGTCCACATCTTCTTTCCCTCAAAGTGATGAGAATCTCTACCCCTTCATTGGCCGCTTCAACTTCGTCATCTCTGCTCACGCCGCATCTTGACCCACTATCCGACCCAGCCTCCACCCAAACAAGTGATGGCTTGCTCGAAGCAGTGTACGACGGCATTCACGCAAACCTCTCCGAGGATCTTTTGAGTAGTGCAGGCACTCTCTCTCAGTCACGAGGGCAGCAATCGCATCCAAACTCACTTCCGCAGCAAAGCTGGCCCATCCAACCCTTCCTTACGCTGCCCTCGTCGTTTGGTCAGATTCACTTGGGCGAACAGTTTCGTGCCTACCTGTGCGTACGCAACGAATCATCGCAAGTGATCCGGGAACCTTCGCTCCGTATCGAGATTCAGACAGGTGTTGAAGCAGCAGACACGCCCAATTCTCGTACAGAGATAGGCTA
This sequence comes from Ustanciosporium gigantosporum, assembly GCA_928724795.1. NCBI lineage: Eukaryota > Fungi > Basidiomycota > Ustilaginomycetes > Ustilaginales > Cintractiaceae > Ustanciosporium > Ustanciosporium gigantosporum. Next base: position 150,107 of record CAKMXM010000011.1, read on the forward strand.
TCTCATCCTTTCGTCTCCCACAAGTCGGGATGAAGCAACCGGTCAAGACGTGTGGGAATTGGGTCCAGGTCAAGCCATGCAGACTACCTCTACATACGACGTCAAGGATTTGGGCGGTCATGTACTTGTCTGTACGGTTGGATACAAGGTACAGTCTCCTGCAACCCCCAGTATGACCGCATCTCGAGACATCGTATGGCAAGAAAGGAGCTTTCGAAAATTCTATAAGTTCGCGGTGGAAAAATCCCCGATATCTGTCCGAACAAAGATCCATAACCAACGATCTCCCACAGCCATCTTCCATCCCAACTTTCAAGTCAGAGAAAGGATCCAACTCGAGGTTCAAGTCCAGAACATCTCGGGCTCAAGTCTGGTGTTTGATGGGTTGAACTTGAAAAGTTCCCCAGATTGGGAATGGTCGTCGGTGGATCGGCCTTCCCTTGGTCACGCTAAGCAGAACCCACCCAATAGCCACAGCAGCAAGGAAGAACAACGGCCAAAGCAATCTGTAGGAAAAGCGGATATGTGGGCAGATTCCCAACAGGTGTTGAACGATGGGGATGTGCGACAGTACCTCTTCACCCTAGTCCCCACCACCCCTTTCCTTGCTGCGAATGACAAGACAAGGAAATCGTTGGATTTGGGCCGAACTCAAGAAGGCTGGAAGATCATTGGTGATCCCATAGGCAGTTTGGACGTTTCTTGGAGGATGAGTCTGGGCGAAGCTGGCAGACTACAGACCTCCCAACTGGTCCGACGCCGAATTCAAGAAGAGAGCCTACCTTTGGTTTCGGTCTCCCATTCAGACGCTTCAGCCGTTGCCGTTGGGGCAAACGATCAACGAGATGGTGATCTGTTGGCATCAGTACTCAAGCAGCGTACACCAGATCCAAAGCCACATGTCCAACTCCGCATCTGCGATCGACAGACCTTGAATCAACTCGCTGCCTTGGAGAAAGAGAAACCAGTCCGGTTGGGCTTTGAAATAAAACTGATCGACGATTCGCTTTCCCAAAGTAATCTTGCTGGAACTAGCCGGAGCTCGAACCAGGACGCGATACACGACCGCAATAACGACGACAACAATGATGATGACGACGACGATGACGATAAGCCGCTCAGTGAATTAGCAGCTACATCACCTAGTCTCCGTGCTAGGATGCCAACTTCCCTTTCATCAGCCTCGATCCCTACCCTCAACAACAATGACGCAAACACGAGTATGGGCGAAGATGCTCTAACACCGACAGCCGCCTCGTCGTCAGGTCCAGCAGAAGCTGTCATCACATGGAAGCTCATCAGACGATTCAAATTGGCTGTTCAGCATTGTACCGTACTACCACCCCGTATCGGTCCCCACCACGACCCGTCAACAAGCAATGACATTCACACACCAGTAGGATCGGCCACACCTACACGAACCAACTCCAACCAAGGGATCTCTGATTCGACATCGACATCGCGACCCTCTTCTTCTTCTGGTGGTGTACTCTCCGGCGCTAACCTGCTCAACAAAACAACTGGCCGTTTGCAAAGTAATCTTTCCAATCTGGTTCGAACTGCTTCCTTGTCCAGCACAACTTCTTCAGGTTCCACCTCGGCTTCCAGCTCCCCCTTCAAAAAGGTTGGTGCCAAGCTGGGTGCAGGCGTAGGCGTGAGCGGGTTGGGGAGATCTAGCTTGGATCACGCCGCGGACGAATCAGGCGCTTCCACGCCAACGCTTTCGGATCCTGAGCCGCCCGCTGTCCCACCGAAATCCTCTGCGCCGGTCCCAGCTAAGCAGAGTAGTACCGTTGGTCATGGAGACGACAAGGACCTCGTTGCCAGATTGAGAGATGTGAATCTCGACCGTACTAATGGTGCTCATCGGGACTCGGATCAATCGGCCATTATTGCTGCCCCGCAACGCCCAACTCTGCCACCACCGTACTTGCCTTACTCGACAATCCAACAACTGTACCAGTTGTGGTGCGAGACGCATTCACAGGCCATTCCGAAGCCCTTACCCCCCAACAACAACCCTGCCTCTGCGATACAAGTTCCCCAAGAGTTCTTGCCCACGGTTGATAGCTCCATCCTTCAGACCCTCGGTATCAGCGGAATCAGGAACGTGACGGTGGTAGATTGCCTCGGTTCAACGTTGATTCGGCTTCCAGATATCGAGATGCATGTCGAGAGACGTCACTCATCTTCGGAAAACGGTGCACATCGTGCCTCCATATCCATTTCACCACAGACTACCGACGGATCGCCAAACACAAACACAAGTACAAGTGCCAAATCGCACTTCGATCTTCGCTACTTGATCAGTTCGGCCCAAGCCAGCGGAGCAAATGATAGGGGTGCGAAGGGCAGCGATACGGTAAATGATGTACAAGTTGTACGGTTTGGCGCGCTAAGAGTGTTGGTTCTCGGGTGGGTGGATCACGTCTCCGTTTCAACTTCGCCAACGAATGATGAGGGACCTGGGGAAGTTGAAGATGATCCCACGCAACAACATCAAGGTCGAACATACGAACATATGCTCTCCGAACCACAAACGTTAAAAGTCTTTCCGGTTGTAGCAGAGGGGGTTCTTTTCACGTAGAGTATTGTCGAGCTTGCCGACGTTGCCAGTCACCTTTGTAGGGTGCGGTGATTGAGAGGCTGTAACAGAACTCATATATCACACACTTGTACTTGTACTACATAAAACCTCGCTCCTTCTCGCACCCGCAATTGCGCATTTGCGTTTCGCACTTGGGATCGTTGTCTGAATGATTTTTGCTTTGGATGGTGGGAAGATTGGGTGTGGTGCGTGAAACCCGAGCTTCTCAAGAGTTTCACAAGAACAAGGTCAAACGTCTCCCTGCCTACCTCGAACCCAATACGCAGGCAGATCCTGACCACGACAGGGAATGCACGGTCTGAGTGGCTTGGCGTGGTGTTGGCGTCGTGAGTGGGTGCACCAAACCTCCTCTTCCCGCTCCTGCACCTGCTCCGGCAGCAAGACAAACTCTCATGTTTTCTCAACCTCTCGAATTCTTGAAAGAAACCCTGAACGCAAGACTCCAAGGCACGCGGTTCAGGCATTACGCCCAACAGTGCTCAAAACGGGATAGTCACGGACCAGGTTGCGATTATTGGATACTGTACTGTATTTCTGCGTTGGTGCGTGAAGATGAAGAAGGAATGGGTAGACATGGAGTTTGGAACATGACGACAAGAGAAACGGGAGTTGTACTTGTAGGTGTAGATAATAATAGATCGAGATCTTGGGAGGAAGGAAAGAAGGGGCGGGCGCCTATTTTAACCAATAATGAGTTTGTTCTCGGGGTCGTTGAAGTCGTATTCGGGGACTTCTAGGTTGAGGGGAGCTGGACCTTTTCTAGCTCTGCCAGAGATGTCGTAATGGGAACCGTGGCAGGGGCAGTACCATCCTCCGTAGTCACCAGCTTCACCAATAGGCACACAACCCAAATGGGTGCAAACACCCAACATGACCAGCCACTCGGGTCTTTTAGTTCGATCCGAATCCTTTTGAGGATCTCGCAGTTTGGAGATATCCACATTGTTAGCTTCATCAATTTCTTCTTTAGTTCGGTGTCGAACGAAAACAGGTTTACCACGCCACTTGATGATAGCGTTTTTGCCTTCAGGGATCGAGTTCATGTCCACTTCGACCTTGGCGAGAGCCAAAACATCCTTGGATGCTCCCATGGATGCCAAGAAATCCGAAACCGTCGCTTTAGCACCAGAAGCAGCAATCAATCCCATGGATCCAACCATGAAGTACGAGAAAGCTTTGTTGCTGTCCGTGTTCTTGGCTCGGTAACCGGAGAAATCGGGGACAGAGTCAGGCTGACTGGCTTGCATCTCGCGAGATGAGGACGAAAAGTATCGAGGTTGGCCAACGGTGGGCAAAGCTGCGAGGGTAGAGTGGGAACAATGAGGAAGTCAGTCGCTCTGTGTCTTGAAGGAATGAAGTTGGGCCGAACGTCTACACCATATATCTTCTTCCTTCTTGCTGTAAAAACTTGTCCTTCCATGCTACCTGACCACGACACTGGATGCTTGTAATACTTTCGAGCCATTCCAAATTCCGTTTGCATCCAAATGTTCCTTCAATTCCGTACGTCCAATTGAACAAGCTGCACTTACCATTGACACCGGTTCGGGCGCTAAGCACACCGTTGCTGTTTTGGAGGGTGGTGGCCCATTTTGGGATCTGAGTTGGGTCGGATCGAAGCGAAGGTCCGTGTCCGTGAGCGTGGGGATCAGCAGGAGCACGAACAGCAAGGTTGATGCCAGCAGCTACAGGTGTACCGTTGTAGGCGGTAGCTGCAGTAGGTCTGTTGACATGGTTGGTTTGTTGGTGGTCGCCGTGATAAGAAGACGGATACGCACATTGAAGAGTCGGATTGGGTAAAGTCAACCAAGCATTGTGTCGAAGAGCAAGCGAATATTTCGTTTGTCGAGTCGTAGGTAGTTGTTAGTTGATACGAGAGGAAGCACAGAGACAGAAGAGCAGAAACGAAAAAGTCAGTACAAGAGTTGGCGAAAAGATACTACCTTACTAGAATCGGTGGATGCCGAAGACAGACGAGATCGAATTGCACTGCCAACGGCAAAGCTCCTCATCTTATCAATATTGACGGTGCACTACGCTGACATATTGTCAACAGGAATGGTGGCCGACAATGCAAGATCTGGTCCCGTGCTCGGAAGGTGTAGGCACTCGAGGCTTCGTTGTCTTTGGTGTTGGGTGTTGGAAGATACATACGGAAGGTTGACGGCCTTTCGGAAAGCGCCTCTAGCGACCGGAGCAGCCATGTTGTAGAGAAGACGACGACGTGGCGGAGGGGATGAAGTTGGGGTGTGGGCGGCGGAGGTGGTAGACGAGATCAAGATCAACGCAGAGACGACCAACGATCAACGGAAACAACGACGATGACGAGATAGCTCAAATCACCAGACGGTTCCGCGCGAACTGACTAGGAACATCTGGCTCGCTCCCCCCCTCCAGCCCTACTATTCATCTCTTTTTGATTTGCCCCAGATGGCTTTCTTTTGCACGAAAGTCCTAGGAAAAATGAATTCAACCAAGCACAGATATAATTGGGTGTTTGAAATCACAGACCCAAGAACCTGACAAATAGCTTCAAAAGCGTGAGGCGCTTGTCCTTTCGTGCGACAAAACCAGTGCCGGAAATACAAAGTCACGTTCAACAAGTTTGACAGAAGCCTTCTAAGCTGTGCTGAAATTCAAAATATTCATCGGCACCTACCGGAACACTACTACTAGCACATAAAGGGCAAGGCACGTGAGCTTATATAAGATGAGGTCAGCATGCTTTAGGTATTCAGTACGGACGACCTCTCACTTCGTCTGGGCAAGGTCTTCCTGATCAGCTCACACTTGAACCAACACAAGGGCTGTGTGCCACAACGTACATTCGTATGGCGTTTTGCTAGGTGCAAAGCAACCTCTTGATATTGTCTTGTCAACTACGAGTGATATAGGATGGTGAGCAAGAATACTGTTGTCGAAGAAAGATGGTTGAATAGGCAGATGTGTAAGAAGCGGGTTTGACGGTCTCTAGACCGGCTATCACTGCTGTTCTAAAGACGTCGGTCGTTCCTAGGACACGCCATAGCAAGAATCTTTCCATAGCTTACCTGACAGCTTCGCACCGCTCTTTTCGTAAATTACCGTAAGACTCGAAAATGGGATGCTACTTTGTTCACCGCTCCGACCTTTCCATCGCTTTGTCTCTCTTTGTGCCAGGTAGATTCAGTCGAGGAGAACAACTGGCGCTGAGCAGACTCATTGACGTTTGGCTGTTCAAACCTTGTTCGAGCTGATCGATGCCTGCTGCGGCTGTTACAAACGTCGAGATGTGGTGCCATATTGCTTCTACCAATGTCGATATCTCGTTCAGCGAAGAAACAGCTCACCGCTAGTAGTGAGTTGCTTAGGCGAGCGAAAATTGTTGATTCGCATCTCGGATCCACGGCCAGTTTCCCAGCTTTAATTTTTCAAAATCTAAGAAGAAAAGGGAAGGAACAAGAGAAAAAATAAAAAAAAGAGCGTCGTTCCCCGAAGCGAGAAGGGTGAAGAGAAAGACAACTGCAACAAGAGCAGAGAGAGTTGACCGAATCTGAGGCGCAGGAGAAGAACACCTCTCAGAAGTCCGGTTCGGATCAGATCAGCGTCGAGATATAGAAGCTGCAACCTCAGGTCAGACTCTGTTCCGACTTCAGCTCTGCAAACGAACAAGAGGATGAGAGCAGAGCATAGTTATGTGACTCGAGAACAAGGTTGGTTGCACGGAATATGCTGCCAAGCAACTCTTACTCACTTAGACGCATCGCTGTCAAGTCCGTGGCTTGGGCTGTTTCTGACATGAGAATGGCAACGGCCAAGAGAGAAGGGGAACCAACCAGAATGAATGACTCCAAAGTGGTTGCTGCATGAATATATTGAACCCCCAGAGTGTGGTGGTGAAATGAGCACCAATTGGGCACACGACCAAATACCGCCCGCCACGCACGCTCCCTTGCCTGTTGAGTCTTTCAGCGTTCTTATTGTGGACATATTTTCACTTTGCCGACGCTCTCTTCCTTCACACCCTCTCCTCCTTCCACCCACCATCACGCTACTTTCTCCTACCCTATCCATAGTCGATCACGTTCAGTCGTAGATCGAACCTACACATATTCGTCCCCGTCAAACATGTCTGCCGAGAACCCAACCATCCTTCCCGCCACCAACGGTACAGCGGCTGTTGCTGCTCCCGCTCGGGCCAATGGCTCCGTTTCCAAGACCGATGCCAACTTGGGCACCTTCGGTGTCAAGTCTGGTCTTGCTCAGATGCTCAAGGGAGGTGTTATCATGGACGTTGTGAACGCCGAACAGGCACGAATCGCCGAAGATGCTGGTGCTTGTGCCGTCATGGCCCTCGAGAAGATTCCTGCTGATATCCGAGTCGAAGGTGGCGTTGCACGAATGTCGGACCCTGCCATGATCAAGGAGATCCAGGAGACTACTACCGTTCCTTGCATGGCTAAAGTTCGAATCGGTCACATCGTAGAAGCTCAGATCCTCCAGGCTATCGGTGTTGACTACATCGACGAATCGGAAGTTTTGACCCCCGCCGACGAACAGCACCACATCAACAAGCACAACTACAAGGTTCCTTTCGTCTGTGGTGCCAAGAACTTGGGTGAAGCACTGCGAAGAATCTCAGAAGGTGCTGCCATGATTCGAACCAAGGGTGAAGCAGGTACCGGAAACGTCGTCGAAGCTGTTCGACATCAGCGAACTATTCAGGGTGAAATTAAGCGAGTCTCTTCCATGAGCGACGAAGAACTCTACGCCTACGCCAAAGAGATCCAGGCTCCCTTCCACCTCCTCAAGGAAACTGCCCGATTGAAGCGTCTCCCCGTAGTCAACTTCGCTGCAGGTGGTATCGCCACCCCCGCCGACGCTGCTTTGATGATGCAACTCGGAAGCGACGGTGTCTTTGTCGGATCCGGTATCTTCAAGGGTAACAACCCAGCTCAAAGAGCCCGTGCTATCGTCGAAGCTGTCACCCACTACAACGATCCCGCCAAGCTCGCCGCCGTCTCGGAAAACCTCGGCGAAGCTATGGTCGGTCTCAACATCACCAAGGAAATGAAGGGTGGTCGACTCGCAGAGCGAGGCTGGTAATCGTTTCCATACATTCCGGCAGCGAATTCCTATCTTTTCTGATCAACCAGACAACTCGTCACCAACCAAAAAGAAGTTAATACATACATGGTTTGCAGCATATCCACTATGCTGCTCAATCGCTCATAAGCGGCAATCATTATTAGCCATCGTTCCCCAACGACTCACCTTGTAGTATATCCCCCGCATAGCTCAGAGCCTCCCGCGTTTCCTCAGCCTCCCTTCCTCATTCAGCATCCCATCATTTACTCTAAGGCAATCAATTCAACACTTGATCCGTTCATGGTATACTACTCTCTAGCTTATGTGAAGCTTCTTGTGCTTCTGTTGAGTGTTCTGATGCTCGCACCACGTGTCCGTTGCGGTTGGAAACGCTTCTTGTAGTCAGCGGCAAGGGTCAGAGGCAAACAGAGCTGGTAGGTGAAGTTTATTTGTTAGATTCATATTCAATGAATACTGGTTCATTCGCGCGATAAGAAAATCCATTGCCCCGCGCCCTCGAGCAAAACAAGGAAGAATTCCGCAGGGAACGTGCTGAACACTGTTGGTCTTTCTTTTGGCTGCTGGATGACGAAAACAAGCTTGGAAACGGCATTCTTCGGTTGTGCATTTTTCTTTCTTGAACCCAAGAAAATTGGAAGCCAAGCCAAGCGGAGACTCTATCGAGATCAACAACATCTCCTTGGGCGCGCACGAGCACACAAACACCCAGCGAGAGTACAGTATATTCCCTCCCTGCCACCTTGGCCTAGATCGCTAAGATGGTATTGGTTGCGACAACCCATTATTACCTCGATAGAAAGCCCGTCCAAACTGGCAAGACTGCAGCTTTCTGAGCGTCGGAAGCCAAGTCAGGCTGGGAGGCGGCAAGGCCGGAAGAATTCGGTCGATCCGTGTCAGGAACACTTCCTCTTGTGAAGCGAATCTGGAAGCCGTTGTTTCGCAAACTTTCGGCATAGGCTTACAATTCCTTGCTTACGAGCATCTCGAAGGTTGATCAAGATGAGCTCCGGCAGTTCATTGCACCCTACTATTGCTTCTTACGAGCCAAGTCGATGTAAGGCATCCTCTGGTACAACCGAAAAGGCTCTCTAATCCTCGGTGCAGGAAGCTAGCAGCAGTACGTTGTGTGCTCTGTTGCTACTCTACTTCTGCCGTTGCTTGAGCGTGAGGAGTGAATCCTAGATTTCAAGCGACGATCCAAAAGCGTATTTTGGGACACGGCTATGGAATTCAGAAAAGTCAAAGTTGTAGTCAATCCAACTCTCCAGGATCTCGAGGATCTGGAGCTGCATCCTTTCGCTTGTTGGAACTCCGTCTCTCGCTTTGACTTGCCGGCACAAACTCACTCTCCTTTTCCTGAGATCTCGCTGACCCTTTCTCCAGGCTGCTTCTTTGGATTCCTTCCGTCGAATTGCTTGCCTTGTTGCCTGCAGTAATCATCATCACCAAACAGGATTCGGCAGCAGCAGACACTCTCGAGTTGCTTGGAGCCTTGAGCTGCTTTTCCGCATTCTTCTTCGACTTCACCACGGCTTTGGATCATCCTCAGTTGTAGTGCAGTTGTAGTGAGTGCCTTATCAGCCTATTCGCTTCGCCGCTCGTTGTGTGCGCCCGTAATACTTTGTTGTTGAGTCGGTTGGTCAATCCACCCTGTCGTCGGCACAAATAATCATATTTCCAAACATCCACCCTCGCGGCCAATTCGCTCCAACGAACATCGTCTCCAACACCCCGATCGTATCTTCTCACCTTTCTTTCGTTCTTGTCACCATCTCCATCACCATCCATCTCTGTGGCTCCTCTTCCTTCTCCCAGCGGTGTTTCCTATTTCCCAATTCTTGTCTCCTTCGAATTTTTCCAACACTACTCTCGACGCCTTCCTTTCGTAGCATCCACATCCAAATCAGTAAACATGAAGTTCAGCCTCGCCCCCGTTGCCCTTCTTGCCGTCATGGCTACCGGTGCTTTCGCCCAGGACAGCAGCTCCACCTCTGCCGCCTCCAGCAGCATGACTAGCAGCGCTGCTTCCAGCTCTGCTACCTCCATGTCTTCTTCTTCCTCCGCCTCCGGTGGATCTGGCGGTGGTATGGCTTGCACCGTTCTTGGCGGTGATCCCCGAAGCCAACCTGCTGGATGCCCTTACAGCTCCACCACCACCCCTCCTTACAACCGTGAGTCAATAAATCCTAGTACTCGCACCACGCAGCTGCGCTCTGCCCAGTGTTCGGAGCACATCCTCGCGACGACCTGATTGCGTTCACGAGATTTTTAACCAGACTTGCCTTACTGACCGCTGCGAAATTGATTCTGCTTGATCCTTGCTTCCTTGCTTGTTTGCAGTGCCATCCTTGATCTCGTACCTCATCGGCGGATACACTCGAGGTCCCGAGGGAGTGCCCGTTGACCAGGTCGCTTCTGACATGGCTGGAACCGTGCTTCGATACTACCCTACCCTCCTTACCCCGCAATCGCAGCTTGCCGTGTCCTTCGCCGAGGCCATCTCCAGCACCATCAACGCCATCGCTCAGGGCCAGCTCCAGGCTTCCGACCTTGCTCCTGCCGCACGAAACTTGCCTAACAACCTTTTGCAGTACGGTGTCGCTGCTGCCGCCGTTGTCGCTGCCGGTGCCTTCGCCCTCTAAATCGGTTCACGTTGATCACACTTTCGGCATGACGCCGTTACCCCTCGTGGGCTCATGCCTTCTTCCTTTCATCAAATCGGTGTCGCCCCCCAATGTCACGCGTGATCGTGTCTGACGTCGCTGTGATGCTTGCATCCGATCCTCGTTGACTTCGACTTGCTGCTTTACCACGGCTCGGCACGACCTCGTGACGCCACTGATTCTCTCTCCTTTTCCTTCGCTTTCTTCCATCTGACGCATCGAGTCGCTGCAAGCCAAGCCTCCGCGATCTCCTTTCGCTCATCTTCCGAGCTTGCGTTCTATTCCATCTTCGGATCAAGACCCCATCGCACTGCTGCTTTCACTTCGACAGGACCATTATCTCCAGCTTCAATCAACCTGTGCAGGAACGACCGTCACCGCCTCCTGTCTCCCGGTCCTTTCACTACGACTCTTAGCCATTTTCTTCTTCCTGCCATTATGACACACCAATAATGTCTCTGCCTCCCAATACATCCTCGTAGACCTTATCTCCTGCCTGCTTCTGTGATTGCGCGGTGGATTTTCGATTCTTGTTGCTGCGGAGCTGGACGTCTCCGAGCATTCGAAGCCACGAAACAGGAACTCTTGCCGGCTTCGGACTATGTCCGATGTAGAACGAAAGTCACAGCGAGGCGAACTGGGTCGAGTATTGTTCCTTGTGCCGGCGGAGGGAAAGATTGTGAAATGTGGGAAAGGAGAAAAGACAGAGTCGGAGGCAGTCCGAAAGGGGAGTCAGACATTTGGCCTCTGCTGTACGCCTCGTTCTCCTCTTTGTCTCCTTCGCTCCTTTCACAATCTTTTTGCTCTTTGTTCTGCTTTGCTTTTTGTCCTGACGTATGGTCAATCCAGCTCGGCCCACCCTAGTCCGTGCCATGTTATGGGCTCCAGTGCATGCGTCAGAAGAAATGAAGGCAGCCGCTTTGACTGCACGCGACTTTAGTGAACGCACTTTTGCAAGCCGAGCGTGAGGATGCTGTTGCTGGAGAAGCCACTTCATCATTCCCCGTCCATCATCGGTTCCCCTTTGTCTCTCTGCACGGATTCGGTATGCTGCTATCAATGGGGTGCCCTATCTCCTTATCCGAACTGGAGCCATCTCGATACATTGCTTTTGAGTTACGATAGCGCGACACAGCCGGCAGAGGGTGAAAGACAAAGACGGAGGGCTCGAGCGCTTGAGCACACAAGCATGCTGGGCTCGGGCTAGGCTGAGATCCATTGCTTTCAGGGCAGTATGTTGCATCGCATCTGTCGCGTTGGTACAAGTTCATCCGTTCGTGAGAGGAGTGTTGGAGGAAGTAGCACCAAAATGCCGTCACAAAGAGGTATATGTATCGAAATTTTGAAGTAGGTCCACCCTTGTTCATCAACCCCATCCCCTACGCCATCGTTCTGCTGCATCCTCACTCTCCTGTACGCATTTCGCAGCACAGCTCCGCGCTTGCACAGGTAAAGCAATATGCTGAGCTGATTCGATTTGAACTTTGGACGTAGCCAAGGATAGGCGTCGCCAGCCATCGTCGCATTTCCCTCCTTCCTTCCGTGTCAACGGGCGTTGGTCCGATCCAATCTACCTCCATTAGTCGAAGGACGGCGATTCTTGTGCTGTTTGCCCTGAAGGTAGAAATCCCTTGGCAATCGGCACACAGAAGCCGTAAGAGGTCGGATTTTGAAGGTTCAACTACTGCACTGCCATCGCCTTCTCGCGCCGGACTACGCTGATGGTGCAGAAAGGGCTAAAGGGAAAGAGAAGGGTGGAGATTTTGGCTGCACTAGCCACGATATTCTCTCGATGACACTTCCTCAGATTCTGCTTTCCCCTTCTTTTTGACTCTTCAAGCTCTAGTCTACCGTGCTGCCTCGGAGCTCTCGAAACTCAACTTGGCGTCAGGGTCAGCATTTCGGTCTGACCTTTTTCACCTACGGGCGGACAGCTAAACTGAAATGCTACTTTCCCTCCTTCCTTTTTGCTGCGCATTCGATGCAGTTCGATTATCGCTTCCGCTTCTCAGCTTGATTGCTTTCCTGCACGTCTTCCGCTTCTTTCATCTTTCCAATCAATTCGGGCCGCACCTTGAGCACATCCACTTCAGGACCACCTGTTCGACCAATCCGACCTGTCTCTTCAACCCACGTCGCAGCGTTGGACACTCCACCCCCCCCCCATCTTATTACTTGCTGGATATAGACACACATTTCAGCACGATGGCTCTTAAAAGGGGCGGAGACTGCTCAGCCAGCAAACAAGCGAATTGCGCTCCTCTCTGCTTCCCCTCAGGCTCGACATCCAGATCCGCAGCAGCCACGAAGGCAGGTAGGGGGTCCAGCCGGAAATCTTCAAGCCGCAAGCCACGTCAGCCGCATGAACAGATCAGTTTCGCTCCCAAGTGGAAGATGGAGCACTTTTTTGCATACGCCTTGATGCTTTGGCCACCTTCGCGGACGGATGGAGGTGCAAGCTCAGTCGCAGATCGCAGGAGTCCAAAAGATCCTTGCGGTCATGCTTTTCGAAGGTGCTTTCAAAAGTTCGACGAGATGGGAGGGTGGAGCAACAAGGAGCGCTGCGTCGTCCTTTTCGACTCAGACCACCAGTCGAACGTCGACACGTTCCTGAGATGCTTCAAATATCCTTACGCGGACACGCCTACCTCCCTCGAATGTGGTAGTACCAAGTCGGACGTGAACAGCGATGGCTGCGCTGACACTGAAAGACCCGGAGTCCAGATCAACCCGAAGAGCTCGACAGAAGCCTTCAACGCCAAGATCTTCCAAGACTGTCAGCGACGCTCCTCGTTGGTAGAGTCAAATCGCGCTGACTTCGTCCACCTGCGTTCCGAGCAGAGCATGTACGACGCCATGGCTATCCTCAACCACACCTGCCTCGATTTCGAGAGAGATTGGGGACACAACCGAGCCTTTATAGAATTGCTAGCGTTGGTCGTCCTACTAAACTACTCGTCCGCAATCTACAGCATGGAGTGCATGCGATTTTTTTCATTGCTATACGAAGACTTTGCCTCAACGGAAATGGACCCCTTTCTGGATGACTTCTCCCTACATCGAATGGCCGAAGAGTGGGCAATACATCCTGGAAAATACAAGGACGTCCTTAGCGCGACCAATTATTTGGCAGGCTATCTAGACCCAGCTGAGTCCAGGAAGATTCTTCCTCACCAATCGGAGGTGAAGGAAGGCGTTCAGCTTCTAACCTTTACCATCGTTTGGATACTCAAAGTTGTGCATCGTACTCCCGTGCAGCGAGAAAGGGCGATGTTGGAGGTGTTGGTTCCTTTGGCCGAGACGCTTCTTCTACGCGCACATCAACGCAGCTTGTCGATGAGAAAAGCGATGTTCGCTCACCAATTGGCCGGAGATACGGTGGTGCAGTTGGAGACGGAACATACGCTGCGAATCCAGCTGGACCTCCTGCACCTTTCGATGGCTTTGGAGAATCTATCCGGATCTGCGGTTCCTCTGTGCATGAATACGATCAAAGGGCACAGGGGCATGCAATCCGAGTTTCTGCAGCATCCACTCTGCTTCGGAATCGTACGCATCGCTTTTGAATATCTTTTGAAGCTCAGCAAGATTGACTTGAGAAGACTGGCCAGTGGCGAGATCAAGTCGAAATGCACTTGTAATTGTGGAGACAGGCCTTCGGATAGGTATAAAGCTCAGATTGAGGAGCTGCAAAGGCAGTTGGAGTTCTTTCATCAGGGTCAGAAGACAAGATACGGACAACGGTATAGATGTAGGTATTATCAGATGAACGAGGAGCAAAGGCGCAAGGTCTGGAAGGAGAGAGTTCAGGACCCTCGCGTTCCGATGTCGACCATCAAGAAGATGGAAGAAGAGCAAGAATGCAAGTCAAAGCACCCAACCAAGCCTAATCTGCCTTCTCCAAGTTCTCACAGGTCGCAACAGCAGCAAAAGTGCTCTCCAGGAACGGGGCACAGAAGCGGAGAGCAACGTCCGCCATCGAGAGAAACGCTCGAGAGCTACGGGGAAAACTACAAGTACGGGCTAAGTGTAATGGAATGCGCAGCTGCCGTTTTCAGGCAGATTAAACGAGCCGACTTGATGGACCCAGCGATGCAGCGGCGTATGGAAATCCTGACTCAACCGGAAAGCGGGATGCTGGAATTGATTGAGAAGATGGCATCGGCCAAAGAGGCCAAGAACGATGCAGTATACAATGAAGCCCTGGCAGAAGCGATCCAAAAAGTGATGGAGAAAACTGGAAAAAGGGGTGGCGACAAAATGGGAACGAAGTAAGTGATGGAGGCCGTTGAACAAAACGGTCCAGAAGCGCTTTAGAGGGCCAAGATGCTGAAGCTGGCCAAACGTCCTCGAGGCAAAAGAACGAAACTTCGTTGTGAGAACGGGACAAGCAAACCGAGGCGAAGCTTGGGAACTGAGGAGGGAACCACGAGAAGAACAGATGCCATTGCAGAAGAGCCCATACGATGAGGATGATCACATGAAAGTGAATGGTATATGATGGACGTAACAACGAGAACGATGTAAGCCCCAACACCGGGAATGGAGGCCTACGGAACGAAGAATGGTGCGACATTGCAAGAGAGAACGGGCCGACAGTTGGAGCATTACACAGGAACCGAGTCAAAAGGAAAGACATAGGGCCAGCATGCGAAGGACGATAAGAAGAGAGAAAAAAACGAATGATGGACGCAGATGTAGCCTAGGCCAGATAGTCGAGTCATATCACCTTACAAATGAGTGCTATTGCACATCTGGAGGACTGTGGGGAAGAGACGGTGTGATGACGATCGCCGGGGAGCGAGAGCGATCCCACATGGAAGGAGGGTGAAGTTCAGCCTCTTCGATGAAGTCATGAAGATCCCAAGAGATTTGCGTGAAATGATGGATGAAGTTGGCTAGGTATTTGTTGTCCGCAATAGGTGGTAGAGCGATGAGGAGGGAAGGGATGATTTGGAGGAGGATAAAGATAGCGCCGATCAAGTTGAGGAATGTCATGTAGAGGGTATCGATGAGAAGGATTGGGCGGTTAATGTACGAAGCTGTAGAGCTTTTGAACGACCTGACCAGACTTGAGCTCGAGTGCAGTTGACTCGGCGGGAATCGAATGGATGCTGGTTGCTTATCGGTGTCATCCAAAGAAGAAGTAGAGAAGGGTGGAGGCAGAAAGAGAGCTGACAAGCCAGTCAGGGTCGCCGTAGCCGCTGCGAGCGCGTTTGAGGGGGAAGAAGGGTAAGAAGGAGGACGGCTTGAGCTTGCAGAAGCCGGAGCAGGTTGGTGATCGTCGGCTTTAAAAGATATAGAATCCGTTGGATAGGGATATGGAGGAGGAGGTGTCTGCGACCCATCTGTGTAGACCATCTCCTTTACCGGTTCGCTTGAAGCAGGTGTGGTTGAATCCATTGCTGAGGTGATTAAGGATAATGGTGGCACAGCGGTGGTCAGGACGTAAGGAGGCAAGTGGGCAACAGAGCCTACAGACCAGATTCAAGCGACAGAGAAATTGCGGGGTTGAGGAGAGGTACCAAATTACCAATTGGATGTGCGGATCTATGTAGCAAGTCGATGGAAGTGCGGAGACAAGCAAAAGTATTGCTCGAGCGATGACAGATGCAAGCGAAAGGAGACCCTGAATGGTCGAGAAAGTGAGAGAGGGACTGGGAGTGGGAGAGGGAGAGGGGGGGAAAGAAGGGGAGCAGGAGCACTGCGATAAGATAAGGAGGCCACAGCTGGCCATGACTCCTGCCGGCAACAGACGTGTTTGGTGTTCTGTCTCGCTCTGTCTCCGATACAGCAGACACCCTTGTTGTCGTCCGCCGCTCTTGGTGGGCATACTTGCCGACAAGTGGGCGGACGATAGTGCTACCGAATATCGGCCATCCCGAGAGCTGCAAAGGCCGAGTCTAGGCGAACGTGAACACAGTGCACTGGACGCCACAACAACATCAGCCACTCATCCTCTCAACACACACACAGATTTCGTGCAATGGTGACCATATCCGTTCACCGCCTTTCGCAGGTTGCGTTCAAGCGGTCTGACAACAAGCAACAGCGATCCGTGTACCTAGACTAAGAACGAATGAACGAAAGGAAAGCGAAGCACAACATAGCCAAGAAAAAGTTGGAGCCAAACACGGTCCTCGAAATTGGCGTACCGTATCATCAAGCACGTTTTGACAGCACAGGGGTCCACCCGAAAAAAAAAAAATACGTCGGGTCATGCGGCGTGCCGAGGCTTATCTCTGACTCTCTTTTCGAATCGGCAGAATCGTTCTTAATCTAACAAGAATGTAAACGAAAGAATATATTGTGTTAGATCGAAAGCTCGCCCGTTCGGATGTCGGAGGATTGAGAAGGTGAGAAGATAGTTAGAGCACGGACAAGGCTTTGGCCCAGGTCGTGCATCTGTCTCGATTCAGGAGAAACGCGGGCGAGTTGGAACACTTGTGTGGAGAAGACAGCTCCCTTTTCCGACACCCAGCCTCTCCCACTTCTCCTCATCACCAGCGTTCAAACTTCGTCTCTGGGGTTCATCCGCATCACCGGACCCAAAAGCTGGCAGCTATGCCAAGCAAACCCACGTCTCACGAGGTAGAGATTGGTGCCGCAGCCGCAGCTGCTGCTGCTGTTGCAGCGGCGGCTCCAGCTTGGCGCCAATTCGCCTTCTTCGAATCCTCTCCTATTCGCGACGCCAACGACTTTGCTCGCTCCCCTGCTGCCTTTCGAAGTCCAAATCACGTCGCAGCAGTCTGCACTTGTGTCGTTCGTCCTCCCGTTGCAGCGCTTGTCAGATCTGATGCAGACCTCACCGACGACGCCGTAGCATCTACTTCCGCACCCACAACAACAACGGCAACTTCCAGCCAAAGATCGAAGCAGAAGCAACCGTCCATCCTTCTAGGCACCATTCAAGGAGCCATCAAAGTTCTCGACCCCGTCACGTATGCCGAACTTGCGAGCTGGGATGCTTTCTCTTCGTCCGGCGTCGCAGGTAGAGTCACGCATCTGTCCACCGACGCTAGAGGAAGGGTCATATCTCTCGGCGAGGAAGATAGCTCCCGCTTTCCCATCCTCCGAATATGGGACATTCGATCCGGACGTCGCGCTAACCCGAGTCAATTTACCGTCTGGATACCCAGACTCCTCGCTGAAGGGAAAGTGCAGCATGGAAGTCGTCCTCATCCCATTGCTGCTGTCTCGCATACTCCATCCCTTTCCTTCTTCTCTGTCGCGCTTGCCGACGGCACCGTGCTGCTCATCCGAGGTCTCGATACCGCCCTCATGTCTGCCTCAGGAGTTGCGGGAATAGCTGCTCAAGGTAGCAATGCGAGACCTTCTCCTGCCGTAGCATTGCCCAAGTTCAAAGTCGTCTTCCAACCATCCGCCAACGAAAGCGGAGCTCACGAACCTGTCACGGCCCTTGGCTTCTCGGAGAACGCACCGCCGCCAGCACTCGATTCAGCTTCACTTCAACCATCACAAAGACATGTAACTCACCTCGATCCTCGAAACTTACATGGCTCCAAGGGGCGAAAAGGTCCTTTGCCGCGACAGAGAGATCCTCGCGCCGCCCAACGAAATGCAGATGCGGCTGCTGCTGCCAGTCAAGACGCCGCTCCAACCTCTGTTCATCTTTTCATCGTCACCTTGTCCAGAGTCTTGAGGTACATCGTCGTCGGCAAAGGGGCCGGTGGCAGCCCTGCTATTTTGGATGATGTAGGAAGCGCGCTCGGTTGTGCTGCCATCATCCCGCACAGACCTTCGCTATCGCCACCCTCCTCCACTTCAACCAGCTCGGGACCCAATTCGGCTGGCAAAATGGTGATTGCTAGGGACGAAGCCATCTATGTCATCGGCCAAGAAGGTCGTGAAGCTTGTTTCGCCTATGAAGGACCCAAATCTTCCATTCGCCTCTCCGGCTCCCAAGTCATCATTGTGACTCCACCTTTTGCGCCTTCAGCCTCTTCAACCTCCGCTACTGTTCGCAACTTCGTCAACTCTCGCGAATCTAATGCGACGCCCTCCCGTAGTTCTCCCATCGGGACGCCGACATCCCGCAAAGGCTCCCACATGCCAACTGAGATCGCCAAGATCGCCATTTTCGATCTTGAGAACAAATTGGTCGCCTTCAGCGGTACTTTCGAGTCGGGTGTAAGGGAGGCTTGGGTTGGAACGCATGGAGAGATTCTTGTGCTGAGCGACACTGGTGAACTCACTCGACTCGACGAGAAGCCACTTCGCGCCAAACTCGACGTTCTCTATCGAAAATCTCTCTTCCTGCTTGCCGTCAACTTGGCCAGATCCCATGCAGAGAGGGCGGTAACACCGGATGCTGCCGCTGCTGTTGAGTCCTTGATGGGCGATATCTATCAACGGTACGGAGACCATCTGTATAATAAGGGCGATTACGATGGTGCCATGGCGCAATATGTAAAGACCATCGGCTATACCCAACCTTCCTTCGTCATCCGCAAGTTCTTGGATGCGCAGCGAATCACCAACCTGACTACCTATTTGCAGGAACTCCACTCTCGAAACCTGGCAAGCTCCGATCACACTACGCTGTTACTGAATTGCTACACCAAGTTGAAGGATGTAGCTAGTCTCGATCGGTTCATTAAGCGACCGCATACCAGGTCTCGCTCCTTAGAGGAGAAAGCAGCGGACGAGGGACTGGATGGTTTGGATGGCGCAGGCGATGACAGGGATGATCTGCCTTTCGACCTAGAAACGGCCATTCGAGTCTGTCGCCAAGCCGGATACTTCTCACATGCCGCCTACTTGGCCAAAAGGTATGGCGAGCATCGCGAGTATCTGCGTATCCAGATAGAAGACGCCAACGACCACAGCGATGCACTCCGATACGTACGCGGGCTGGATGCAGAAGAAGCTACCTCCACCATGACTCAGTACGCCAAGACCCTGCTTGACCACCTACCCGAAGAGACGACCGACTTTTTGATCGAGCTCTGCTCAGGCGCTTTCCGATCCACTCCCGATCAGCAACAATCTTTGCTCCAAATGGCGCAAAAGGACCATGAAGAGGGGAGAGCCAAGTCGGCTGCAGCCGCATACCTGAGTTATCTGCAGGTTGGGGGATTTGGCGCACAGGAAGCAGCATCAGGCACAGCCATGGGCAACGGAAATGGATTCGGAAACGGAACGTCCACTCCAGCGAGACCAGGCGGTGTAGCAGCTGGTACTTCCCAACGCAATTCGACTGTCGCCAATGCAGAGCCCTACACCATCGAAGGGAACTCGCAACAGCAGCAGCGCCCAACATCTGCCCTTGCAGGAGAGGATAGTCGAACCACCGACGGGGAGAAGGGCAGGCATGGCGAGCAACGAGATCAAGGTCAGGAGACGGATACCATGCAGGCCTACTTGGTTCCGTCACCCAAGACCTTTTTTGCGCACTTTATCGAGCATCCTACGCAGTTCATCCGATTTTTGGAGACCGTAGCTCTGGCGCGATGGGGACAGGTTGTTGACATGGATTCGTCATCCAGCACAGACAATTCAGACCCTGCACCTGCGTACGCCGAACAAGACTTTACGCAGGCAGACGGCGACAATTCTCGTGGACACGACGGACAAGAGGGTGACGGTGACGATGATGATGAAGTTGCCAAAGCCTTACGCGACCTTGGACTGGACACGAATGGCATGTCGACAGCAGATGCCGATGATTACGAAGATCAAAACACTCAGGACCAGAAAAGTATCTGGAATACGTTGCTTGAGCTCTACCTCACTTCGGAATCCGAAGGAAAAATTGGAGACAGGGAGAAAGCGTTTCGTCTTCTCCAACAGCATTCCACGCTACCGTACGACATTTCGCACGCAATGACGTTGTGCAGTATCTTGGGTTTTACGAAAGGCTTGATCTTGCTCTATGAGAGGCTGGGGATGTATGACGACATTGTGCGGTTTTACATCGATGCCGCTGGCAGTGCGATCGCGCTTCAACAGAACCAGGTGGGTAGCAACGGAGCATCCACTTCCGAAGACAGGGATCTTTTGGCTTCTTCAGCGACGCGGGAAGTCCTGAACTCGTTAAAGAAATACGGCAACCAAAGACCGTTTCTATACACGACGGTGTTGCGGTTTCTCGTATCCTCTCTATGGCTTGTCTCGAATTACGGGAACGAAATGATGGAGATTTTAGACCGAGTATGGAAGCTCCAGATCCTCTCAACGTTGGAAATCGTGCAGATTTTGTCCAGTACGGGGAACGTAGCTGTTGGGATGGTACGAGAGTTTATCACGGATTGTATCTCTTGTGACCAACGTAGCCTCGAAGAAGACTTGCATCAAATTCAAGAGTATAAAGTTGAAAGTGCTGATAGAATTGGTCAACTTGAAAAACTCGCTGCTGGAGGAGGAGGAGGAGGACAAGGACGGGAAGGAGAAGAGATTGTCTTCCAGAACAATAAATGTAACGCATGTCAATCCAATCTTATGGATAGCTTCCCAGTGATACATTTCATGTGTAAACATTCTTACCATGAAAAATGTCTTTTGGATTCTCCCCAAAGCAACAGTGGGGGAGGAGGGAACGAATGTCCAGATTGCGCAACACGGTTTGGTATTTTACGAGATATAAGGTCTCGAAATTTGCTCGCTTTACAAGAGTCCCTACCCAGCACCACCGATAGCACGGGGGCTAACGATGGATTGCTAAATCATGTTCTACACAAGAACACTACGCCAGACGCGAACCATAATGGTGCTGCGGAGGCTGACGCTTTCAACACACTCGCTTCCCTCTTCGGTAAAGGTTTCATGGGGTTAGCTACTTCCGCACAAATCACCTAACTCACTCCGTCAAACCACTCCCCAGGCATTCTCTGCACTGCTGACACGGAGAGCTCTACTCCTTTTCTGTATCTTTACTCTCTCTACCACTACCACTACAAGTACTCTTATTATTACACGTGTCCCTTTCTGCCCCAAAAAAGGCGAGCAACCCTGACCTAACTACATATGCTTCGACTTGAAGGCAGGGATCAACTCAATACCCGAGCCAACCGCTTCCGTTTTGCTCTTTCGAAGACTCCGTTTGCGCCTGCTGCACCGCTGCGATTGTTCCCGGCTCCACGCGTGCGAATGTTTCGGGAGGAGGAGGAAGAGATTCGTTGGTGGAACTGAAGGTTTTGTAGCTGGAAAAGGTACCTTTGACGCTTGACAAAGTAGAGTGTTGACGAGATTGCCAGGAAAGCGACAAAGACCTTTTTTTGGGGGCGGCCATACAAAGTTGACGAAAAGAAAGTGTTAGCGACGACATCGATCAAGGCACTTGAAGGCATAGGGTGGGATAGGGTGCCCGGGGGACAATGTCTCCAAGAGCGACCGGGAAAGACACTTACAATGAATTCGAAATAGTCTCGAGCTTCTTTTTGGGGTGATTTTCCGCACGCTTCCCATCCGAGAATTGGAGCGGAGGCAGCGTCAGTCGAATGGTTTTGGTTGTTGGCTGAAGGAGTGCTTTGCGAGGTCGAAAGGGGTTGACAGGAAACTCTTCTGCGATTGTTGTAGGGTCGACAGTAAGGATATTGCATCACCGACTGAGGACAGGGAGTGCATTCCGAGATCGGGTAGCAGACAAAAGAGAGGGGTGCCTGAGGGGCTGATGAGGATGAAGACGATGCCGTCTCTTGAGCAGCTGCTGCTGAGCCTGATGAGGGTGATGCTGGCGTTGCTACTGTCGTTGATGAAGCCGCTACGGAGCGCCAGGTGGTGGACATGGACGCCAAGGAAGTAGAAGTGGATGAATGAGTGAAACTTGAACTTGAACTTGAACTCGAGGCCTCTTCAACAGCCATGCCGGTAGTTGTAGTGTCTTGGCTACCCAACTCATCACCTTCATCTGTGGGTGGCTCAAGGTTGGCATCTCCAAGCGATCCTAGTCCGAGCTGAGACTTTCGAAAAGAGTCCCAAATAGGCCATTCGCCTTGATAACCCAACACTTTCGAGCCTTGCGTTTTGCCGTCTCCCAAAACAAATTTTGCGCCAGGTAGCTCGGTGTCCGGCCTCCAAGTGTCTCTCTTGTGTCGTTTCGCTGCTCCCATGTGCACCCGAGGAAGGAGAGATCGCTGATCGGAATCAGAATCGGATGGTATCGAGTCCATGTTGGGATAGGCTTGGTGCTCTGTGTCCAGCCCAGACACGGAAGCGGAGATAGATTGCACAAAGAAGAGAGTCATCAGTAAGGAAAGCTTCGTCGGCCGTCGCCTTCTTTGCGATCGAGCAGATGGATGTCCAGACCGGATGGCTGCTCTTTCAGATGCACTAGAAACACCTGCTTGCGTCATGCTTGCAGATGTTGCGGTGTACCCTTCACTCGACGCGTTCCTGTCGGAGGGATGAGAAGCCTACTGAGTATTCAAGCAGCTCTGGTGAATGTCGGAGGTTTGCTCTAGGATGGTGGATGTGGTTGTAGTGGTAGGTAAGGCAGAAGATCGAAAATTGAGCTAGGCTTCCAGGCCGTGTTGGTCTCGAGCTGCATCTGCGAGGTTGGGGCGTGGATAACCAATGTTAGACCTATCGGCCAATTCCGACCTGAAGAGAGTGTGAGTGGCCATTCTGTGATTCTCGGCGTCACCAAAAAAGGGTCCAATCACACTTTCTCGCGAACGCAGCAAACGGCTAAATGCTCAGATCCTTCTCACTAACACTGCTTTCACTGACAGACGTCAATCAACACTTGTTTTAATCGCATCCCCTTTGTCCAAATGGTGCCATGAGGTCGACATAGCCCAGATCCGCTGGTATTCAGCATTTAGGGATAGCCGCCTAATCTGGCTTGGAGCGGAGGAGCCGAAGGAATTCATCTCTTCGCCGGCTTTGCTCGAGGTGACACGAGAAGGTTGTTGTCACAGCCATGTCGAGTGCACCGAATGTCTCGGCCTCTTCGGTTACGCCCAATAGCGAGCATACCTCTGGATCTACTCTGGTCACTTCCTCAGCATCCTTCAGCCGGTCTTCCGACAAGCGCGACCGCTCCATCGCCAAGAAGCGTCGGGGCTCTCGGGGTCACAATGCCAACGAAGATGGAGCAACCAGGGAGCCATCGAAAACGACAAGATCGGAATCTCTAGGTGGTGCCATCATACGATCTCTGTTTGGTACGCTTGCATTCCTGTTCAAAAGACCAGTTCGACTCTTTCGACCTGTCAAATTGTCTTCTTGGACAATCCTGGAAGCTATGGCCAAGAGAGAAGGAAGAACTCTTTCCCTAAGATACCTCAGATCTCTGATCCGACGCGAAAACTCCAGCTTCCTGCCCCATCTGCTTCTACCACCTTTACTCTTCAATACAGCCATTGGCTTCACCCTCTTCGAAGCTTATAGCATCACCGAATCCAAGCTCCTCTCCTCTCGACAACGACGCCGAGAAGAAAAAGCAAACAACTCGCAAGGTCAAACCCCACCATCCCAAACAGGCCTAGCCAAACGCGATTCCTCAGAGCAAACACAATGGACTCCTCTCTGGATCGTGACACTTTCCGGCGCCGTTGCAGGCGCAGCACAATGCTTCCTCTCAGCTCCTTTAGACAACGTTCGCTATGTGATTCAGCAGCAACGCAATATGGATGCCTCTTCCTCATCTGCTTCTCCAACCTCAACCAAACTTTCTTGGAGATCCATTCTACGTGCCGCGATCCTACCCTTTGCCCCCGCTCTCACCAGAGACAGGCTCGTTCAACGCGTAGCTGACGACACTTTGCGAAATTCTCAGCAGCGAGCAAAGAACAAGTCGATCCTATCCACCATAGCTGATGTTCGTCAACGGATCTCGAGCTCATCGGCAAGCCAAATTGCAACGCAAACAGCCTCTTTGAACAATTCCATGCAGAACAAGCCACTCATCTCGAAGGAAACCAGGAAAGAGTGGGAAAGGAGGCTCAAGCGTTGGAGAGGAGGAGTGCATGGATCTGGCTTAGTCCTCTCTTTGATTAGAGACAGTGTTGGGTTCGGAAGCTTTTTCTGCATCTTTGAGATTTCAAGACGTTGTGCTTTCTTCGCCTCCACTAGCGTGGATCGAGTCAGTGCCTGGATCAATGCGCGAGGTTTAGGCATTTCTTTACCAGGCTCTAGCGGTGAAGATGGCAAAAATCAGAGCAATGTCGTCGGAAGGCGTCCCGTCGATGATCCAGTACGGCAAGGTGGCGAGCATGATGCGCACATAGAAGATTCGGGCCGACGGTGGAACAGACATGGGGACAATGATGACGCCGACGTCAGCTACAACACTTCGAGAACGGTTCAGGGTAGGGTCGTCGCTGTGGTGATTCTTTTGATAGGTGGTGCGGTTGGAGCCTTATCATATGAATTAGTCGGTCGACCCTTCGAGCTGATGCGTGTAGTCATCTGGGAAGGCAGAAAACAGTGGGAAATGGGGAAAAGAGAGCCGGGAGCAACTGGGAAAAGTTCTACTACTGCCACCACCTCAAAACATAGATATGCTCACAAGCCTTCTTCCACAACAATCCAGGGCAGAACAATGATAACAGGCTCCAGATCTCACCCTGCACACGCCTCGGTGATCAGGCGGATCCCGTCCTTCAAATCTCTACGCACTCAGAGTCGCTTGGGAACCAATGACACCAGAGTCTTTGCTGCTTTTGCTGGCCTGTCCAGAGCAAGACATCCGTTGCGCCGCAGCAGCAGTCATCGTACATCCCACCTTTCTGCGACCAGTGCGCAGCCCGATCGTGCTGAGGGATCTACCACTCTTACCTCAAGCCACTCGGATCGCACTTCTCATACGACTTCGCCCTCTGGTGAACGAAAGGCTGGAGTCGGTCGACACGCGTCCACCAAACGATCGCTCTCACCACCTCGTCCAGGAGCAGCAAGCACTCAAAAGCATTACCCAACACCAACTCTTGCCACCAGACCATCCTTCCTGACTCTTTTGATCGAGCATGCACAACGAACGTATGCAGAGGACCGAAAGTACGAACCTGCTCCTGCTCCGTCGTCATCGCCATCCTCCTCTTCATCTTTTCACCGATCAACAGCGATAAAGGATAGATCCACTTCGCTTCCATTGCTCCTGCTACACACCTATTTCATCGCTCCTTTTGTTCTCGACTTACCCACAGTCCTCGTGGACAACTCTTTGACTAGAAAAGCGACCCTTGAAAACAGCAACAGCGCCAATCTCAAGTCCAACACCCCCAAAAGCACGACGATGCACGACGCTCCGAAGACAACAACAAGTACAAGCATGGCTGCTGCTCCATTCCAATTTGCTAAAGAGAAACTTTCTTCGATAGCACAGAAATCGGTTCTTTTATCACTGGCTACCAAGACGAGACAAAACGTTTTAGCTAGAAAAAGCTTCTCCTCCCCGGAATCCAAAGTTCGGCGGAACTGGACCGACCGAAACCCTGTCAATGTCAGTTTCCTCCAACAGACACAGCACGACATCGCCGGAAGCGGAGGAAAGAGAGAAGGCACAGGAGGAAGACATACACATCGTAGTACATCGGGTATCCTTACTCGGCTCAGGATGAAGGATGGCTCTGGTGCAAGCGCAGCTGCCGGCGGTGGTGGAGGGTCCAACCACGCAACCGTGCTGCAGAAAGGGTCTCGATTCTGGGCATCCGGTCGAGTCGGCTGGGCTTTGAGAAGACTGGCTACCCCCTACGGAGTCGCTTTCCTCGTTTTCGCTTGGTTGGGCGGGGATCTCAACTAGGTACTCGGCATAGCGTACGATAGAACCACACGAAATTCGCAGCATCGTATAATGGCTTGTCAGGTTAGTAACCGATTGAATCGAGTTGGATTGCATTAGAGATGCTGAGTCTTTTTGCAGCAGGGGATCAAAGTAGTGATGAGTGTGCATGTGGTGATAACGATGAAAGGGTGAAGGTATGTGCCTCTGGTCAGTGAAACAACCACTGCTGTGGGTCATAGTTTTTGTAGTTGGGTTCGAATTTGACGGTTCAGATGGAGACGTTGGTACCAGCGTCTCTGATGATTTCGGAGCCGGCGACACCGGAGTTGTTGCCTGTGTTTGCGTTTGTTCCTGATTCCGTGCCTTGTGATCTGGCGGCAGTTTCGAGAGTGTCGATGGGGTTGGAAGCACCCGAGCTCTGGAAGTTGGTTTGGTTGGTTGGGACGTGAGTTGCTTTAGCTGCTGAAGTTCTAGCCAGCTTTAGCAAATCGGGTTGTTGACCGTCGCTGTTGTTTTGGTGGAACTCTTTGTTTCGAACATCTTGCATTTCTTGTCTCTTCTCTTCTCCAGGTGTTCGAATGCCTTGTTCAGCACCGTTGAGCTGTCCAAAACCCAAGTTGGCACCAGTGGGCTCGGTCGATAAAGCAGGGACTGAATCGCCTTCCCGAGCAGCGGATTGCAGCTCTCGACGTGCATCCATCTCCGCCGCTATCTCGCTGGCTAGGGCCCCAGAGCCACTGAGAGCTCCTCCAGCTTTGTTAGGTCCACTTGCCGAACCGGGAAGCGCACGAGACTGTTTATCATGCTGCAACTCAGCCTGTCGATAGGTTATGACAACAACAAAGACGCAAAGAGGGTGGGGCAAAATCACAGCTAATGTCAGCACTAAGTCCAGTACCGTAATTCAGACCTTCTTGAACCCGTGTATGGAGCTTGGGGCCATGTGGAATAGGCCAAAAAGGAGACAAAATCAAACTTACAACACTGTGAGGCGCGGCTTCCGACCGAGTCATTCTGCTGCTTTTTCACCTTGGTATGTTGCGAGAGTAGTTGAGACTGTGGTGGGAACTATGGTAAGAGCAGATGCGGAAACGGTAATAGTTGGGAAAGTGAGAGAACCGTTTGACTGAAGCAAGATCTTATATATCACGTTCACGACGATCGACTAGAGCCACAGAAACAATGCGTCAACGAGGGCATAGCCAAGGGCTCTCTCCCTTGCGCGAGCATAAAGGAAGACTTCCAGTCGTTCTCTAAGCTAGAATATCATCTCTTGATGCGAGTACTGACTCAGCCAAACCAAAACCCAATCATGAAGTCGTAAGCTTCCCTCTAGGCTAGCTCAGGAGCAAGACTCAAGAAGGGCCAAGTGCAGAGCTGGACTAATACTATCGGGTCAGAACCGGCGTCGTGTGACGTGACGAGTGGTCGGAAGAGCCGAACGCCTTTCAAGGGGAGTGCAAGTCGGATCGGATTAGGGTGTTACTGGATGAATCATACAGCAACGGACAGGGAGGCAGGATCAACCCGGTCCTAAGCCATAAAGTAGGTTGACATGACTTATAGTCAGAACACATCACGTCACATCTGACGACGTCTTTCCGGGCGTCCTTGCTAAGCCGAACGAAGTTGTATTCCGCAGAGACGTCGATGTGCAGTTTTAGAAAGCAAACTTTGGATGACAGAAGAACATGCCTTGTACTGGACACAGTAAAGAAGGCTCGGTCCAGAGAATCATGAATCAGCGAGTTTTGTGTTCAATCCAGGGTCTCATGCGAAGGCGATTTCTGACATATGATGAGCTGAGTTGCATGTTGGCCCAGCTTGCTTTTGACGTCAAGTCACCGCTCCGACGGCGAATTCATCTTCGCTTTGCTTCGGTTAAAATTTACAGTGAAAGATATCAGTCATGCTAAATCTAACAGCTTTTGTTTATTTAACCCTCGTCTATGTCAAGTAGAGTACACAGCATCCTCTTCAGCACAGAAGCAAAACCAAGTTTCTTTACACGGTCTCGATTCTATCTCCAAGCACAAAGGGTATATTCGGGTGTGAATCAGTAATAGAGTGGTGATATAGCGACAGACTTCAAGCATCACGTTTCCTAGGAAGAAACAGAAAGTCGGGAAAAGCCCACCATTGCACGTGCGCTGGTCAGCCGAGTTCGGAACGTCCGTTCTTCAATATCGTCTTTCACTGCTTAGTCTCGATAGGCCATCAACCTAGCTTTGATGGAGGTGTTTTCGGCGTCCAGTTTAGAAATCTTGGTTTGGAGAGCCGCCATTTTGGACATGAGGAATTCGGTTCTTGCTTTAGCAGCCTCTGCTGTTGAGATCGGTTGCGGTTTGGGTTGAGAAGATCCGAAGCTCAGACTCAGGGAAAAGCCACTACCGCCATCCTTCTTCTTTTCGTCGTTTGGAGGAGGGGGTAGAACGGCACCGTTGGTGGAACCGCTACCGGAAGTCACTTTGAACGGACTGCCTTGGATCATCTTGCTGATCTCGGAGATTTCGGCTTCAATCGTTCGCATCGACTTCTCGGCAGATTCGATCGCAGATGCGTTCGAAAGCAACGTTTGGGTATCCGCAAACACCTTGTCCGACACCAGACGCGAGATGGCTTCCTGCATCACCGGTCGACCTGCCCTAATCACGGAAGGTCTACCGTCGTGATGTCGTACCGAGATCAGCTCGGCTTGTTCGAGCGCCTTGATCGGCGCCTCATTGCCCTTGAAGTCATTGTGCAACAGCCCATAGTACGAGATCTCTCCCTTTTTGGCCAGCATCTGCACCACCGTCCATGCATGCTCCCGCGTCCATGGCAACGACGACGCCTCGCTGCTGTCATCTCCAAACGCGTTCTTGCGCAATTCCACCACACTGCGCGAAATGATATCTTCTACCGCCGACTGCACCGTCTGCCCCAATGAGACCTTCTGCACCAGCGTCTCCAAGTCGGTCAGTCGTCCTCCTAACTTGTCCACCCAACTGGCTGTTTCCTCGTCCAGGTACGCCGGTTCAGTTGCTCCACTGGCTGCTGTTCCAGTAGACTGCGGATCGTCGTCCGCCAACGTCAGGTCGGTCGGTGTTTCTTGAGCAGATATCTTCGCTTGCATAGGAGATGATCCTGCACCGTTTGCCGAGAGGGCGTAGGGCAGCGAAGGGACCTTGCCCATCTCCTTGAGCTTGTTAAACACGTAGCTCCTCGCCTTCTCCTCCTCCGCATCTGCCAGCGTGATACCTTGGAAGGGCAGGTTGGGCAGCGCCTTGGCCAATTCCTTACCCATACCAACAGGGTTATCCGAGACGAAGACGACATGCGCAATGCCGTTAGTTACCAACTCAGCCGCCCACTCTGCCAACACTTGGTGCAGGATGGCTTGTTTGATGCCTTTGTGGTGGAACTGCTTGATCACCACCACAGGCGAGTCGAACGACTTGGCTTTCTTCTTGCTGTTCTCTGAATCGGTGCTATCTTGGCCTACCAAATGATGCAATTTGTCCACCGCATTGTTTGCCAGATCCACGGCCTTCTCCTCCAAGGATTCAGCCACAATGGTCTTCTCAGCAGCTGCACCAGGGGCACCCACTGGAGCAGATTCCTTTGCGAGCTTCTTTTCCGCAGCTAGCCGTTTCTTTTCTTCCTTCTGGATCCGTTTCTGGGTCTCTTCGTTGATGTGATTGAGTGCATTGGTGACCACTCCCAAAATCTGCTTGAGTTGGGCGTCTACCGGTGTAGCAAATCCGGCTTTGCTACCGATCAGTCCGACAGCCGCCAGATCAATCAGGCTATTGATACTACTCAACCAGCTGAAGACGGGCCAGTAGCCGGTTTCGGTGGCCAACGCTGTGATCAAAAGAGAGTCGTTCTTGGCCGTCTTGGCGATCGCATCGCAATCAATCACTAGGTGCTGCACATCCCTCGTAATTGCGCGGTTCAACAATCCACTCTTGCCGGAACCTCTTGGACCT
This sequence comes from Ustanciosporium gigantosporum, assembly GCA_928724795.1. Lineage (NCBI taxonomy): Eukaryota > Fungi > Basidiomycota > Ustilaginomycetes > Ustilaginales > Cintractiaceae > Ustanciosporium > Ustanciosporium gigantosporum. Next base: position 180,125 of record CAKMXM010000011.1, read on the forward strand.
GCCACAGTGATGAAAGTGGAAGGTTTTTCTCGCACCCACTCCTGAATGGTTTCGGCGGATTGTCGTCTTTCCCACCAGTCATCGCTTCCTGTAGCATCCCCGGTCGTATCCTTGAACAGGCCCACCGTATTCCTTTTCAGCCATCGGTAGGCTTTGTATTCATCCAGTGAGAAGGTGTTGTGCACCTTGCTCTCCACCATGAATTCTCGCACTGGATCGAAAACGATATATGAGACACCGCCGATGAGGAAGGCCAGGAAGGGAAAGACTAGTCGGGGATGGCTCGAGACCCATTCCCATGCTTGTTTGCTTCGAAGCATGCTGCGGAAGGTGATCACCAATCGAGCTCCGTTGGGAAGTTCGAGTCCATGGGCGCAGTTTCGGGCGCTGGTGGCACCTCTGATCCTTGAGAAGGTGACGAACGCCTCAGAAGGCTTCTCTTTGACGATGGATACGATCCTACCATACGGTCTCAGCGCGGACCACAGTTGTTCTTCGCTGGCATCCCCTCCTTCGAGCTTAACAAAAAGTCTAGTGGCGGGGAAGATGTTCATGTCCTCGCGGAAAGGTTTGCCTCTAACGACATGAACGCCCGGGGTGCCGATGAAGAGTAAGGTCGGGAAGAAGACCCTTTTCACTCCTCCCTTGAGGCGCTTTTCGATCTGATTTAGCGAGTCCTCGCTCTTCTCACTGGGATCCTCACGGTAGCTGAATGTAATGAAAGCACCGCCATCCTTCATGCGTTCTTCAGCGCCGATGACTTTGAAGCCGTATCCGACGCTGTCTTCTGGTGGCAGACTGGATTTGACACGGTCCAACACACTTCGCTTTTCAAATCTGGCGAGCATATATCGAAGATCCCAGAAGCCGAGTCGAATGGGAAAGACGGTGTCAAAGTACAGATAGCCGATCTTGCGGAAAGGATCATTTTCCGTTTCGGACTCGGCAGCTTCGGCCACTTTGGCTGCTTCGGGAGACGTTGAGGTGAGAGCGGCTGAAGAGTAGCGGAGAGATCCGACAGTAGATTGTTGAAGGGAGGTAGGCAGCCTGCGCGACGCCAAAGCAGCAGGTTTTCTGCAGGTAAGGGTGGACAGCGAATACGTTGGATGTACGAGTCGATTTGAGGACGCGAACCTTGCCGACGTTGGCATTAGGAACCGCGTCCGACCGACCAAACTGGTCCGATACATGATGTCAGCTTCGACTTCGTCCCGTGTCCATGACACCCTCGATGATGGTGATGGTGGTAGTGGTGGTGGTGATAGTGAGGATGGTGGAGCAAGCCGATTAGAAGCTGACCAAGATTCTGAGCAAAGTTGACCCTTGGTTGAGAAAAGCATGGGCGGCGGGACAACGTCATGCGGCGTTGACTGGATCGGTTGGCTTGAGCGCTATCTTCTCAACCACAAATCTAACAACAAATAGCTCTGCTGTCGAACACTGCACGCCAAGTTGCTTCGGAACCCGGTCAACCTTTTTCAGTCATTTTTGCTGTTCTTCTTTTTTGGTTTCCTTTTTGCACCAAAAAAGAAGCGACAAAGGTAAGCACTCCCGACTTCAACACACCTGCGTACATCATCCAACCGACCCGTCCAACATCCTACTCCAACCTCGAGTCCATTCTGGATAGACCGAAAACATCGGCGAGATGGTGGCATCTGCGAGAGCAGCCTGCTTTGCTCGTAGCCTGTGGAGACCATGTAGCTTTTGCTGCCCGATTGTAGCGAGGTCCAACCCAGCTTTACCTCGTTGGGCCTCAACATCTGCTGCTTCAGCTGACGGTGGCCCAGGCGCAGGCCTCTCTTCAGGCTCGTCATCTTCATCTTCTGGACCATCAACTTCGACAGCGCCACAATCGACCGTTGCCTCAATACCGTCGTCGAAGAAGCATAGCTCCACAAAGACTTCTTCGGCTTCTCCGTCGATTTTGCCTGCAACGGATCACAGGACGATTGGACGTTCTCAATCACTCTTTCTGACCCACGACACGTCACCAGGTACACCGTTCCTTTTGCCCCATGGCATGAGACTCTCGAGATCCATCGAAAGGGTCATTCGAGATCTGTACGACATCTATGGGTACGATGAAGTCCAGTCCCCTCAACTCTACAAAACTAGCCTGTGGAAACAGTCTGGTCATTGGGACAATTATCGCGATGACATGTTCTCGGTTCAAGGATATAACGATCTCCACAATCACACCCAATGTTGTCCGAGTCACGATCTCTCTTCCTCATCACAATCACTAACAAAGGGAGCAGAAGAAGGCAAAATTAAGCAACAAGAGCCGGAAGAATCGTTCGGGTTGAAACCGATGAACTGTCCAGGGCATGCGTTGATGTTTGCATCCCAAGAGCGGTCCTATCGGGACTTGCCGATTCGATTTGCTGAATTCAGTCCGCTTCATCGGAACGAGGCATCGGGGGCTTTGACTGGGTTGACGCGGGTTCGACGGTTCCATCAAGACGATGCACACGTCTTCTGTCGTCCCGACCAAGTGAGCAGCGAAATCTCCTCCATGTTGCGCATGCTCACCTCGGCGTACTCCGACTTTGGGTTCGACGATTTCGAACTGGTCCTTTCCACTCGACCCGAGGAAAGTTTTTTGGGTGCAATTGAGGAGTGGGATGCAGCCGAAAACGGGTTGGTTAAGGCCCTCGAAGAGTCAAAACGCCCTTGGAAGATCAATAAAGGAGACGGAGCTTTCTACGGTCCTAAAATCGATATCCGTCTAGTTGACTCGCAAGGCAAGAAACACCAAACGGCAACGATTCAACTCGATTTCCAGCTTCCTCAGCGATTCAACCTTTCTTATGCTGAACCCGTCAGCGTCGCTTCCTCCGATAACGAGATCGCGACCGAGACAGAACAAATCACTCGAACTGACTCAGCGACCTCAGAAGGATCAAGCTCAGGTAGAGGTAGACCCGTAATGATCCATCGGGCGATTCTAGGAAGTTTGGAACGCTTTATGGCTATCCTAATCGAACAGACAGCTGGTTGGTGGCCCTTCTGGTTGAGTCCAAGACAAGCTGTTGTTTTACCTGCCAAAACCAATCACCCGGAGTTGTTGGCGTATGCTGAAAAAGTCAAGACTTTCTTGAGTTTGGGACAGTTTCCCACCACCACCACCACCAATTGCACCACCAACAGCAGCAGCAGCAGTGGAGATGCAAGATCGCCATCTGCCGAAGAGGGGAGTGGGGTGCAAAGACAAGCGCGGCATTTGCAACGATTCTTTGTGGATGTCGACGTAAATCCTCAAGGTGAAAAACTAGCCAAATTGGTACGAAAAGCACAACTTCAAAGATACAATTACATCTTAGTAGTCGGCGAGGCCGAGATGCAAAATGGGACAGTCAACCTACGTAATCGTGACTTGACAAATGCTCCTCCAAAGGTTCGAGAAATGGCTCAAAAAGATCAACAATACCACCTCAAAGCTGGTCAATACACCCTTGAAGAGCTTAGGAATGCGTTCGAAACTTTGGATCGTCTACACGTTTGGTAATCCACATCAACCACCACCCAGACCCACTGCTCAATTCCATACATACTCTGCGCACAAGAATCAGGAAATCACGGTTACAATTTGAGCGCACGATAAAGGATCAAAAGCATTGAATTCAGACTTCATGGCATAATCTATAGCGTCCGCAATATGAAGCATATATCGAATGGGGAAATCAAACACTCTTCCGATGTTCGAAAGCGTGTTCGACCTCGTGATCCACGTGAATGAAAGCTCTTTCCACCATGGGCAGACTTTCGAGGTTGTCTTGGAGGGATTGGGAAAGGTCGTGAGACTTCCAGAGGGGAGTTTCGGGATGCATCACGATATCGATCTCGACGATGTATCGTGGACCGGACGAGTAAGCTCGTACCGACTCGATGGCTTGAATCTCGTCGCTGAAGAGAGCTGCATTGTAGGTGACCAATTGCAGGAAATCAGTAGGGGCAGCTACACCGGCCAACGTCTTGAATTCTCCGAATGCGGTACGCGTCCAACTGGTGATGATGGCCAAAGAGATGACCAAGGCACCAGCAGGGTCGATCCACCCGGCAATGGTCGCACCAGCAGCCGAGGTGAAGATACCGAAGCCGTTGATGAAAAGGTCGTTTCGATGATCCTGATACAGAACTTCCACCTGGGAAGAGTACTTTCGTAGACCGAAGCAGTAGATAGCCAAGGCGGCTTTGGTGAGGAAAGCGACACCTACAGCTATAAGCGATGCAATGTGAAGCTTCTTGTCGCCATCACGCGTGGCGAGCTCTTGAATCGATTCTACGACCAAGATGGCGGACACCATGCCCATCAGAGCCGCGTAGGTGATGTTGCCGATAGGTTCAAAACGACTTCCTCCAATGGGCCATTTCCTCTCATCAACCTTTTCGGATTTACGATGAAGCCAGTTGAGCACCAAGTTGGCAAAGGGATCAAAAACTGAATCAGCCGCAGTAGCGAAGAGCGAGAGCGAAAGTGAAGAGACGGCGGCATAGAGCTGCAAGGCAGCCAGCGCGAAGTTAGCACCGATGGAGGCGTAGACGGCGATCTTGACCTTAAGCGCGGAAGACTCTCGGTCGTGCTTATCTTCGTCGGCATGCTTCGAGATAGGTTTGAGCAAGCGTTCGATGTGTTCATTCTGTGCCTCGTAGAAGTTTCGAATCTGACGCTCGGTCTTCTTGCCCTTGCCCTTGCCCGAGTGTCTTCGTCGAATTTCGGATTCTTCGACGAGTTTGGATCGAAGCAAGAGAGGGTCGGTATCCTCGGTGCCTGGCGTTGTTGGCATGCCAGCATATCCTAGCGAGGTGGCCCGTGACAGGCTGGGTGCTGCTTGATCACCTGCTCCGCCCGCTTGGCTGGCGCTTGGATCAGTGCTGGTGTTGTTGTGCATGCTATGAGGGGAATGATCTCGTTGGCTGTCGGCTTTATGAGCTTGATAGTCGGCGGCGATCCCTTGAGCACGTGCATAAGCCGAGGAAGTGCTGGGGCCTACGTTGACATCGACGGTGATATCGTTGCGACCGTAATAGGCGGCGTACTTGCCGAGACTGGGCACAGGTGTGGAACGTACAGACGCAGGTGGCGATAGTCTGCGCGAGTGAAGGGGACTGACGGCTCGAGCGGCTGCGGGAGTGGGAGCCGTGAGCTCGATATCCTGGTCATCTACGGGAGAAAGAGGCGGAGATTGGCCTGGCTGATGGTGCTGGGTGCTATGTTTGTCGTTTGTGGCCGAGGATGTAGACCCACCGATGGCACTGACGGCGGAAGAGATGATGTGCGACATGGCGAACCTGCTTGGGTCCAGTCGGTGATGGACTCTATGCACGTCGAGCTGAAGACCAGGCCGGTGATGCTCGTAGAGCTGGAAGCGGTATATGAACGAATGAAGGTGGTAGAATCCAGGGAGTCGACGTCGGTGGTTAGAGAAGTAGAGACAAGGGTCGTGAGACAGAGAGGTAGGTAGCTCTACGGTCTATTTAGGTCGAAGTGATACTCGATAAGCGATGCGCCAAGACAAAAAAGCTGATTCTTTTTGCTCTTTACCGGCAATCTTGCGCTGATGCTGGGTTGTGTGGCTGTATTTGGACTTCCTTCAGCCACAACACGAAGGAGAAGAGTGTAGTTTTTGGGTTCTAAAATTACACTTTTTCCATTTCAATTTTCGCGGATCGCGCTTTTGTCGCCGGTCCGTCGGGGTGCCCCTTCTTTGCGTTGACGGAACACTGCCCTGTCAGAACCAGGCGAAAGAACAGAGAAGAGGAGTGCTCAGGGTATCGAAGACATCCATTGAGAGCTGTGCTGTCTGTATGCAACCGTTTTTCGTGATCTTTTGGTGGCAGCTTTCGATGACAGATTCAAGAACGCGACAGCAGCGTCATCCACATCTGATAAGAAAAGAAAAAAGAGTCACAAGAATTTTATTGTTGGCACTTTACTGCGCCTTGGCACCGCCTCGCACCCCACGCGCGTGAATAGATTGTCTGGTTCCAAAAAAGTGTAAGAAGGGATTTGCACGGACCAATCAAGCGTTCCCCGACTCCGGAGAGAAGGCCATCTCGGCAATATATGTCACAGAATCTGAATCTCTTGGCGCTGTCTTTATCATTTCTCGTTTCTGCCTTCTGCCTTCTGCTTCTGCTTCTGCTTCTGCTTCGTTGTGCGGACCAAGGAGCCGAAACAGGAGCGAATCGCTTCATAAGCACGTATACTTCTCAGCCAACCATTCTTCGACACGTGCTCAGGCCCCACAGGTCAGTAGAGCTTGGGCACTTGCTAAGATTGTCATGAGCTGCAGCGCCATCGTCAGCATATTTGAACTACGAGAACTTCTAGATGAAGTGCGTGGGTATTTCAATGGATCTGTCGTTTGTAAGGGAAGGGTGAAGACGAGATGCTCGTGTCAGTCAAATCTGAGTTGAATTCACACAACCTGTTTTATTCATCGGAACGTCGCCGCTACTTACGAAAACATCCAGTCGGGTCAGTTGGCTGTAGGTTTCGCTGCTCATGCGGAATCGGAGCATGCCCGACCACATCATTAGCGCCCTCGCTTGAGCTCGATACTCTTCCATCGCAGCTGCTCCACTTCGATGGATGCTCTCCTTGAGTTCTTGATGCAGCTTGTAGAGCATGGTCATGGTCATCAGCACGATCTCGGAAAAGTTCCTCGCAATGTTTTCGTCCACCTCTTTGAACTCTTCAGCCTTCTTGGTGATCGCCACAATGTCTTTCCTCGATTCCGCATCCAGAGGCAAGATTCGCAACGCTTCGATCGTTTGCAACGCCTGTAGATGCTGTCCATCCATATGCAGTCCCACCGCCTTTTTGAGCTCCAGCAATCGACGACAGGTGTCTCGGTTCTTGCCCGAGTACCCGAATTGCTTCTCGTACGTGTCCAGGATTGCTGTCGCCAACGTCACAAGATTGCTTGCTGCCGAGAACGATGCGCCCGATGACAATCCACCCGTCTTCCACTCCGACGCGCTGCTGGGTTCCGTCAACCGTGCTCCCAGCTCCTTGTTGAGTACTGCAACCACTGTGTCGTGCTGTCCCGCCAGGTTGTAAAGCAAGATCGCAGATTCCGTTCGATGCGCCATGTCGCACTGTGTAGCCGCCACTTGAACAATGGTGGAAAGGAACTCTCTTTCATTCTTGATCTTGATCAGAGGCAGATTCTTCTCGATCAAGCCAGGCGTCTTGGCTCCGTTGGTCCTCACATCTCCGAGCAACTCCTGGAACTCGGTAGGATGCGCTTCCAGAACCAAAGCTCGAACCATGTCGTGGCATCGCTTCACCTGTTCCGACCCCACCGGTTCAGCCACATCGGCGTTGAGACTGATCAGATACAGATACTGCAGTGCATCTCGTCGAGAAGATTGCGAAAACAGTCGGATGTATCTCTGGATCAGTTTGGCGAAGTCGATCGAAGCGATGCTGTGACCTTGCTCGTTGGTCTCCACCGACAGGTACTCGACTTGCGAGGACGCAGCCTGCGAAGGTACGCGTAAAAGTCCATAGTACGCAAGCAAGATAGCAAAATGAATCGCGTCCACTTGGTATGCTGATCGGGAAAAGAGGAAGCCCACCGCCTTTTCGAATTGACCGCAGAGGATCAACAGTCGGAAGTAGAAGAGTGGCCGGTTGCCCTTGGGATCAAAGTAGGATTCTCCGAATTTTTCAATCTTGTGGCCCAGATCTGCTAACGTGAATCTGTCGCGAACCGAGTCCTGCGAATCCGTTTCGTCGTCGTAGGTCTCTCGAGCCATGCTTAGCTGCAACCACAACCAATTCTGGATACTCGACGTGAGCAAGGCGGGGAACTTCTTAAAAACATCGATCCTGCCGATCAATTTGTAGAGACCCAACTTGTATGGATCGTGCACTTCGGGAATCGATCGGAATCGAGAGTTGTACTCAGCCGTGAAGCGGTCTTTGAGCAGTCTCGGCAGTCTTCGTTCAGGGCTGTCGAGCCAAGCCTTGAGGTAGGCCAAGAAAGAAGGATCGGTGGATCGGATCTTGTTTTCGTTTTCTGTTGCACATTCCAAAGCCTCTGCAGCTTTGCCCATGCGCAATAGGAAGTAGATCTCGGCCCAAACAGGTACGTTCGTGGAAGGATCCAGTTCCTTAGCCAGATCCGATCTCCATTGATTTTGCGAGTTGAGATGTTGCACACGTAGGAAGGCGGCCACAGTTGAGCGAACAGTAGGTGCACCTCCCCTCTGAGCTAGCACCGGGTTGGCAGCGATAACCTGTTCCATATGGTCTTGAAACTCCTTTTCGAGATATGATTTGGCGCCTTGGATCAAAGTCTTTCGTAGCTCGATACCAGGAACACCATTCCACGCTTTTGAGTCGAGGTAAGAAGAAGCGTACTGGCGCTCCTGAACAGGTTTGGCGGTGAACTCTCCATTGCGAACGTCCTGCTCTCGCACCATAGAAGCGATCGCCTTCCAGCTCTCTTGCAGCTCTTTGCTCTTACTGTCTTCGCCCAAGCTCGAAATAGAGTCCATGAAAGCATGTGCCAGTGCCAAACTATATCCTTCCAGACGCGAAGAGTTGAGGCGAGAGACTACCATCTCGTACCTTGCCATCTTGCCATGCATTTGGGAGCTGGCAGCGGAAGAGCCGGCCATTATGGTGGATGAGTTCACACCGCCCGAGAGAGTGTGCGCAGAAGTTGAAGCGCCGAATCCAGATCGGGAGGCGTCGAAAGTAGCGGATGCTCCGCCAGCAGACGAACTCGGTTGATGCTGCCCAAGCTCCTCAAGGATCTTGCGCTTCTGACGCTCCCAGTCTCTGTGCATAGTTCGGTCCAAGTTTCGGTGGAAATCAGCCAGAGTCTCTCGGCGCCCTTGCTCTATGGCACTGAGGACCACCTGCTGATGTTCGTGGGTCAAGTAGCTTTCCACATCGGTGTCGTAGATGGGCTGCAAAGGTTCAAAGGTGTTGGCAATGTTGGCCGAGTTGATGGTATCGGCGAGCTGGGCTGCATCGATTCCACCATTTGCTAGAAAGTAGTGAGCACGAGCATCTCCGGGCTGGACCGAGCCGGAACGTAAGCTCTTGGAGACGAGTTTGCGAGATTGATTCTCAATCTGATCCAAGCCCAACTGGATCTGAGGAAGGTCGGATCGACCGAGGTGATTGGTGAGCTTGCGAGATTGTTGCAGAAGCTCAGATAGCGACTGCGGAGCCGCATCCATGGGGTAATCGTTCATGTTGACGACACCTTCGGCAGATCCGATTCTTAGAGGATAAGAAGTTGGGTGACGAGGATGGTAGGAGCGGATGATGAGAAGCGGAGTCAAGTGCAGGGTGTTTGTTGTCTACTTTTCTTCGCGTTTTCCAGCTCGCTTCAAGTCGATCACGAGCCTTTACTTTGAGATCTAACAACTGCGCCGAGTACGAAGACGTGAGCGCACGGATGCTTTTCCTGGAGTGGCCAGAAGATGATGAGCACGACTGAAATATATTTTGGCAGTTCAGGGTTCCATAGGCTGAGCCCGCTTCTTCCTACTTTCTGATTCCGCTCGGAGGTGTCCTTACCACGACTATCCTCCCCTCCTTCCCATTCGCCATGCTTGCCCCTCCATCTCTAAGGGCTGTCAACCTGTTTCACCATCAGTGATCGTCGTAGTGCTTCGTGTCCTGCTCACTTCCAGCTCACTCCAGTCAGTTCGCCGTCGGTTTGCATCACCTCGTCCAAGGCGTTCCGAAACCTGTTTCTTCCATCCTTCCACCTTTCCTCAAAGACGCAAGCGCCCTCTGCTACTATACACTGCGGTGGTGAGCTCCCAGTCACGTCATCAACATGACGTTGGGCTTGCTGGCCAGAGCTGCCAAGGCTGCTGCCACAACTGCTACCAGCGCCGTCTCCACTGCAACAGTATCTATAACGGCAACCTCGACGGCCTCACCCACCGCCGTCCTTCCAGCGCCCGTTCTTCCAGATGCAGAACAGCAGGAGAGATTCTCCTCTCTGGCTCTCTTTCTCGTCCTCTCTCTTCTCATATTGTCGTTCTGGACTTCCTACTATCTCAAGGTGAAGCGAATCACCGCAGTCCATGAAACCATCGTTGGCTTGTTTGCAGGAATGTTTGTCGGGCTATGTCTACGCGTCGGGCCAGGAGAGCAGGTTCAAAAGATGCTCTCCTTCAGCAACACTATCATGCTCAACGTTCTTCTACCGCCCATCATCTTAGCTTCTGGCTACGACCTTCGACAAGAGCACTTCTTTCGTAATTTTGGTACCATCCTCATCTTTGCTTTCGCCGGAACTTTCATCAGTGCCGTCGTGGTGGGTGTCATAGTTTACCTCTGGTCGCTACTCCATCTCGAGTCTATCTCCCTCTCCCTACTCGAATGCCTGATCTTTGGATCCACTCTGTCAGCAACAGATCCAGTTACCATCTTGGCCATCTTCCAAACCTACAAGGTCGATCCAAAGCTCTACGCCGTCATCTTTGGAGAAAGTATCCTTAACGATGCCGTCTCCATCGTCATGTTCGACACGCTCTCCACCTTCAGAGGGAAAGAGATCTACTTCTCCTCGCTCTTCCATGGAATCGGCCTTTTCTTGGTCGTCTTCACCCTATCCATGTTGCTGGGCGTCTGTTTCGGTCTGGGATGCTCTCTGCTGCTCAAGCATTCTCGATTATCTTCCTACCCACAACTCGAATCCTGCTTGGTCGCTCTCATCGCATACACATCTTACTTCTTCAGCAATGGTGTCACCATGTCAGGCATCGTATCCTTGCTCTTTTGCGGTATCACTCTCAAGCACTACGCCTACCACAACATGTCGACACGAACCCAGAGGACCACGAGATACACTTTCCAAACTTTGGCCAACCTCTCCGAGAACTTCATCTTTATTTACCTCGGACTCAGCCTCTTCACCCAAGAGATCCTGGTATACAAGCCTCTTTTCATCATCGTCACTGTTCTCGCCGTTGTAGCCAGTCGATACTGTGCTGTCTTCCCAATCGCCAGCCTGGTCAATACTGTCAAGAGGGCTAGGAACAACCGAAGAGCTAGGTCCGCCGGTGGGGGAGGTCTGCCTAGATCAGGAACGGAAGAGGAGCTTCCCCGACAGTATCAGATCATGCTCTTCTGGGCTGGTCTTCGTGGAGCGGTAGGCTTCGCTCTTTCGGCAGGTATCGAAGGTCAAAACGCAATTGCTTTGCAGACGACCGTTCTCGTGACGGTGGTACTGACTGTGATTGTATTCGGCGGTACCACAGCTCAGATGCTGGAGATCTTGGGCATTCGAACCGGTGTACAGGATGACGAGGGCGATTCTGACGATGAAGACAACGACGAAATTGAAGGAATGAGACTGAGAGGCGTCAACCGTAGGAGTTATCTGCACTCTTCCGGCAGCTCTAGCTACAGAGATCAAGCAGAACGTGCTGGACTGGCTCGAAGTGGTGGTGCTCATCGCCGATCCAGTGCAGGTATGGGTGGGTCAGGCGTCGGGGTTGGCGGTAAAGGCTACAGAGATGCAAGCGAGACTTCAAGTCCAAGAGTCAGTTTCAGTCAAGGTGGAGGGTATCATTCGAGCATTCGCAGCAATGGTGGAGGTGGACTTGGAGGCATGGCTCACACCTCCTTCTCCAAACCATCGGCTGGTGGTGGTGGTGTAGTCAACGCAGGAGGATTCGCAGATGATCTGGACGAAGATGAACTTTCATCTTACTCCTCCGAGATTCTGCCATCTCGATCCTCGACACCAGGGCTTATGGTCAGCGGTACGGCATCAGCAGCGGCAGGTTCTGGTATCAGCCGCTCCAACACACCCGGACTATCTGGGTCGAGGCGTTCGCCCGTTTCCGCCAACGCCGGTTCGCTCCCCAGTCTCAGCGAGATTCGAAGAGCGGTTGCAGAGGTAGCGTCCTCTGGGACACTATCATCGACGAACCCAGCTTCCACTGCGGAGGGTGGTGCAGCATCGCCTTCGGCACGACAGCTGCTTGATCGAGCTGGCTTGGTAATGAAAGATGGGCAATGGTTCCAGGCGATTGATCAAAAGTACTTGCTACCTCTCTTCAGCAATTCGGTAGCTTCTCGTAAGCACGAAGAGAAGAAGATTGCTCGGTTAGCTGCAAGAGAAGCGAGTTTACCGCCTTTCGACGGGGAAGAAGGCGAAGAAGGAGGAGGAGGGGATGGATCGAATCAATCTTTGTCAGGTGGACGAAAACACTTTTTCTCAGTGGACGAAGAATTGTTGGACGATCCTTCAAACTCTTTTTCCTCGGACATGTATCCTATTGAAAGAGATGCTGAGATAGTGGATGACGAGGACGATGATGATGACGGAGGATTTAACCATCAAACTCCGGTCCTCGATGCAGCGGGCTTTGCGACTGGAAGATCAAGTACTTCCATCACAAGTGGTAGGAATACCCCAACGAGGAGAACTTTCAGCAAAGATCTAGCAAATGGCGAGGAAACTCCCCAGAAACCATCGTAGTTCGCCGCGATGTGCTGTTCAAATTCGTATGTCGTTCCACTCGCACTTTTGTATAATAGTATCCCTCTATTTGCGACCATACTAGACATCTCTTTTGCATGCACCAAGTCTTTGTAAAAACCATCATACGGTCTGTCGAGAAGTGACCCAACATGAACAAAAGCCACACTCGAGAGAAAAGCACACACAGACATACTGACTGACTGGCCATGCCACTCGAACGCACAAGCTACAGAAGATGTTTGGACTATAAACAAGTGAGTTATTATTATAATTATTAATGTTACGACCAACCAAGAGAGGTCAAAGAAACGACAAAGTATGACTCTTCCCCGAAAGGTAGCCTGATACATCGAAGGGAGGTGGAGGTGGTCCAGGGGCTTCGCAGCCAAGATAGACGCATGACGGAGTTGTGAGGATAGAGAATACAGTAAGAGCAAGGTAAGCACATGGATAGGATAGCTGACCGTGGAAGAAGGCGCGAAGAACCCAGAGACTGGCTGCGTGGGTCGAGATGCTGAAACAAGTGGTGTTGAATCACTGGCTGGAGAAGATCGTGTTTATCTCCTCCTCCGACGGTTTCCGCTTATCTTTTGATGCTGGGTGAAACTGGTTCCATATGGGCAGAAGGTGTCGAGTTTTCCGCGGCGAAGGTCAATCAGAGCTTGAAGTCGCTTCTCGAGTATTTGGTGGTTTTGCTTGCTGCGTTATCGGTGAAGAAGTAGATGTCTCCTGGAGGGGAAGGTCGGACTCTGCTGGCGGGCAAACCAAGCTCGGGTTGATCCAACACTTTGCTCAGCATTTCCTGTTTCCCTTCTCCAGCTAGGACGAAAGCGAGACGGTGGGCGTGGTTGAGAACGGGGTAGGTGAAGGTGATTCGCTTGGGAGGAGGCTTGGGGGAGTCCTCGATCGGGGCCACCCAACGGTCCTGCTCGGTAAGGAGTTCGTGGCCTGGGAAAAGACTGCAAGTGTGACCATCTGGACCCATCCCCAAAAGGATGAGATCGAAGACGGGGTTTCGAACCGCTTCTTTGCCGGCAAAAGCCTGAACAAGTTGCTTCTCGTAAGCATCGGAAAGCTCCTCTGGATCGTTGAGCAAAGATTCATCGATGGTGTGGATCTGCGATCGTTTCAACTCAGGCACTTTGGAGAAGAACTCTTGATGACACAAAAAGTAGTTGGAATCTTCGTGATCCAAAGGAACCAGACGTTCGTCGCAGAAGAAGATCTCCCACTTGTCCCATCGCAAAGCATTGTCATCACGGTTTATCAGATACTTGGCCAGCATTTTGGGCAGGGATCCACCTGAAGTAGCCAAAGTGAACTTGTTTCGACGATGGATGGCATCGTTCTGAGCCTTGATAACGAAGTCGGCGAGCTTCTTGGACAACTCGTCGGAAGACTCGAACGAGTAGAGGATCGGATCGGCAGGCTTCTGCGAAGGTGCTTTGGCATCAACGGGAGGCATGGTGGATGGTGATCAAATACCTCGCAAGCGACGAGACACGAACTTCGAAAAACACGGAGATGTACGACTAAATGAGTCTTGGATAACGACAGAGAATGCTCCGGGATCCGTTCAAGAACTCGAATGGGTGCTGTTAGCGTGTGCGGGTGGATGCTGACGTTCGTTGGGATCAAAGACGGTGGTACGGAAGCGGAAAGAAATCCAAAAAAGAGCAAGCTCGGTAAGTAAGATATGGAAGCGGAATAGGAAGGTGGAGCAACGATATCAGAAGAATGAAGCCGAAGATGGACGATGGATGGTGCCTACTGATTCGAGGATTACGCCCGAGAAAGACTGATTGAGATGATGCCGATTGCTTTCTGTGCTTCTGTGAGCTCGACACCTGCTTGAGATGCAGCTCGATTTGGAAAGGTGATCCGTGTGAAATAGCGGATGGAGACCGATAAATTTAGATTCTCAGACCAGACAGAGTGAGACTCGAGACAGATCGATTGCAATTCCACTTTCCTGCGTCTCAACTTCCGAGCTTCTACTGCAACTCCTCCCTCACGTTCCAGCGTGATTGGCCTGTGCCAACCCTTCTTTACATCGTGCAGCTATAACTGTCTGGAATTCACCGTTCTTTCACAACTCACATCGCTCAACATCGTGAATCACGGTGGCTTGGCTCACGACTCGTACTCTTTGACTACGCCCGCTCTTATGCTGAGATGATTCACCCTTCCAAAGTCGGGATGGGGCGTGAGAAGATTTGAGGGAAGGACAGACACAGAGAGCCGAGAACTTGGCTCAGTCCGATCTGCTGTTGTGACGTGCAAATTAACGTTAGCGCTGAGTGGTGACGGCTGGCCTCTCGATCTAACAGTCTCTTGATTTTTGCATCCTCGAGGGTGGACGGCTTCGCAGAGTGACGTCAGAAAAAGCAGATCGGACACAGCGTGCCCATCATCGAATCGGGATCGAGATTCCCCAAAGAAACAATCACAGCCGGAATCGTTTTCAACAGGCCCACGAACATCTCAGAAGAGCGAAAACATTAGAAGCACGCATGGGTGGTATACATGAGATGAAGTATGATGAATCACTGTAGCAAAGTCCATGTCAAGGAAAAACGCCCAACTAAAGCGAGGGATATCTAACAGCAACCCCATTTCTTGTCCGGATTTTTGCCGCTTGCCAGGCGAATGGTTCTACGAACGATCTCGTCTTGAGCTGCCTTTCTTTTCGCCTCTTCTTCAGCATCTTCGGCCGTCGAGAAGGATTTGGCGAATTGTTCCGAGGCTACAACTCTGGTCACGATGTGTTGGAACATTCTCTCTAGATTCTGTCCTGTTTTGGCAGATGTATAGAAGAGGGTGAAGCCTTGTTCTATGGAATTCGGAAGTTGCCTTCTTTCTTCGCCTTCTCCTTCCGTCTCGTCTTTGTTATCTTCGGGTAAATCCGAAATCTTAGAGATGTTGTGCTTCCCTTTGCGCGACTGTGTGGCTGGCGGTGTAGGCGGCGGCGACGCGTTCTGAACCTTATTGTTCGGGATCGCGAAAGGGCGGGCGGTGGGAGCTGGAGAGACCGACCCGCCGTTCCGACCAGCGTTTGGCGTCGCTGGTTCGGTAGCAGGTTGGAAAAGATCATTGATACTCTTGGGAGCTTTCAAGGTTCGACCGTTCACTTTTGCTGTAGCTGCGGATGAGGTGGACACCTTGTGTCGAAGCATTGGCGTGGGAGCCGTCTGTGCTGATATCGAATTCGATGCGGACGAAGGGGCTAGCTGGGACCCTGCCGCATCCTTTCCTTGCCCTCCACCGTGCACTGGCTCGGCCTGATCTTCCTCCTCCGACTCGGCGCTTGCAGGTAGAGCAGAAGTGGTTCGAGGTGTCGGTGAGACACTGAGAATGGTGCTACTTCTCGGTGTGTGGTAAACGGAGGGTGCTCCGAGCGACATAGTTGAGTCCACTCGTTGTCGTTCCTTGCCAGATAACCACTGTCGCGGAGGGGTCTCAGTGCTTCCGGGGAAGCCGTAGCGTCCAGAAGCCGATGCGGAGGATGTTGCAGCTGCGGAAGCAGTGCTGCTGCCAGAATCTTCTGGAGGCTGAAATACCTTAATGCTCTTGATGCTCTGTCGTTTCTGGTGGCCTTTGGTCGTTCTAGCGTGGATAGACTTGTCTCTGGCGTCTTTGGCGGTTGACTTGCTCATCAGATTGGACAGGAATCCCGAGTGTAGCTTAAGCGTATGTTCGGATGCGGGTGGAGAAGCTGTCAAGGTTGGAGCCATGGACATAGTGTTGAATGGCGTTTCATAGACGGTTGTCACTGTGCCGTTTGCATTGCCATTCTGTGATGCTAAAGCGTTGCGCGATTTGCCTTTATTTGTCTTCAGATCCCTCATGGTGATGGTACCGTTGGGCGTCTCAGCTGTCGAAAGATTTGCTCCCGTCTTGGTTGGAGTAGGACTGGTGTTTGGATCGGGTCTTGCCAGTACATCTTCAGGTTTGGCTGGTTCCTTTGCGCCTGTTGGCCTAACTCCATCTTGACCTTGGTCGATGCCCCAATCGGGCTGGTCCTTCGGGGCGGGAACCAGACTGTCCAGAACGGCTCTGACCTGACTTCTTGGGACCTTGGGAAGGCTGTACTGATCTACGAGGTCGACTTTGTTGGCAGCGCAGACCCAACAGAATCGTTTTCTGTCATCTTCATTGCTCGGTCCAGGTGCTTTCTCCATGAAAGCGTTGTACCAGGAGACGACCTTATCTAACGAGGAAGCGCCATCTACTGGCTCGACCTTTGCGATGTCGAATGCGATGATCACCGCATCCGCACCTCTGTAGAAAGCCGAGCCCAGACTCTGAAACCGCTCCTGTCCGGCCGTGTCCCAGATCTGCAGTGTAGCCTTCTCACCATCTGGATGGGAGGGGTCGACGGGGATGGTTTTAGTGATGAAGTCCGCACCAATGGTGGCACGGTACGAAGCTGAGAATTGACCCGTGAGGAAATGGTTCCTTAAAGAGGTCTTTCCTGCTCCCCCGTCACCTATCAGAACCACTTTTATCGCTCGTTTGGGCCCAATTGGCTGTAAGGAAGTTCCACAGGACGAGACTGAGTCCAGGGTGCGCGTGGATCCGACGGCAGCTGCCATAGAGGGAAAGGAAGAGGACGAAGACGGCATCTGCGAGTAGGACGGGCGGCCGCCCTTCCCAGCCTTACTAGTGGTTGGCATGGCGAATGGACGGGGTCCGTGAGAAGGAGCAGTGCCGTCTACCTCGACAGTGCGAGTTCTTCGAGTCTATGTTGTTTTCGCGTACGGTCCTCCGTTTTCGAACGGTCATCAATCGAGGCAGGTCTCTAGCTATGCAATGGTGGGACTGGTCGGAACTGCAAGAGAGTAGGGAAAGAACGCTCGGACTGGTCACGTACGCGACATGATGGACAATTCTGCGGTAAGACGGAAAAGACAGGCGTTGCGTCCGGCTTGAATGTTTGTCGAGTCGAGGTAGATGTCGTTGACCGTACGTCTTGTGGTGGATGTAGGGGTGCAGGTGAGATACGGCCTGGAATGGATGGGTGTCGAGGGGGTGGAACAAAGCATGAATATGGCGAACGAAAGCACAGAATCTGATGGTCAAGTTAACGGCAGGGCTCTGTGGAGGACGAGCTGCTGCAGGAGGGCCAGAATAGCAACAAGCACGAGCAGCGCATTTGCTATGATTTTCCCCAATTTGAACCTTTGAGATGCGTGGGTGTGTCTCTCAAATTGGAAACTCGCTTTGGGGTTCGAGAATATTTACTGTTATTTTAAAGTTAGGGTGCACCCGAAAAGGAACGCAGGAACGTACACTGCTGTAGGTAGGCATGGCCGAACACGAGACATTCTCTTTCTTCCCATTCCACCCGTCTAGATCTGAGGGAGAGGGGGGGGGGGGCTCTCCCTGAAAGGTCCGGTCATGGCGTGGTCTCCTCTGGCAAACACAGGCTTGAGGAGATGTCCGAAATGGCTTTTTGCTGCCGAGGCTCAGGTTATTGGAGCTTGTGAGAACACAGCCTTCACGGTTTCGCTTACGGCCCTACAACAGATCTGTTTATGACCTGTGTCACACGATGCGACCAATCAACCACAGAGCCATAGGACAGACGGTATTTCTTGCGTTGGTAATCTCAGCGTTTATGTCTCACCGATCCTCTGATCTCGAGCCCTTGAACATGAAATAGTAGGATCAATAACGAAGTGTAACGCTAATTGGTCAGCCTACCCTACCGAAGATCACATTCGAGGCGCTGGAGTAGCGAGGTGAATGCATCACACATCAGAAAAGCCTTGTTTAGCCGATGGGCCCGTATCAAATAGCGAAAAGGGTAACGAATGTGGATCTTCCTGCGAAGTGGACGCGAGGAGAATGTATATACTGAATGCAGTCGCAGAATACGTGCGCGGTAACCTGAGGATGATGATGATGATGATGCCGCTCCTGCTACTGACCAGAGCGGGCAGAAATGATGATCGCAAAAGAGTGTGAAATGTTATGCAAGATATAGTAGGGTATGAAACTAGGAGTGATGAGAGTATTCGCCCATGATGAGTTGGACACAGGCGGTATGATCGAAGAGCATCCATGGAAACCACAAGCCAATAGTAGAGAATCGAAGTAAGACCCTGTATAATCGGGTCGAGGTCTTCGACCACAGCGAGCTTCAACAAGAGTCGAAAGAAGGAGTACGGTGATGGTGATGGAAGAGCTGCTGGTGCTGCTCCTGACACGGCTGCTCACTGCGTCTTCTTCTCTTCCGTCACCTTCTTCTGCTTGGCCTTCTCCAAATCCTTCTCGGTAAAGCCCCACATCTTAGGTCTGCGGCTCTTGTCTCCACCGGTGATGACGCTGCAAAGGAAGTCGTAGAAGCGCTGGCCGTACTCTTTCGGCGGCACCGAACTGATCATATGGCGGTTCTGTGTCAATCCCTTCCAGATCGTCTCCCCGCGCTTCACCGAAGTATAGGGTGTGAACAGATCGATCACACCGAGGTAGTAGATCATGTGGCCTGGGTTGTTGTGCTCGTCCGTCGATTGGAAGCCTCCTTCATCCTGGTAGAAGAGGAAGTGACGGCGTTCACTCACGTCCTTGTCGGGTAGCTTGGTCACCTGTTGAGCGTTCAGCGCTTTCGGATCCGAGCGACGCACCGCTTGCCGCAGAGCTGAAGCATCCTTCTCGCTACCAGAGCCTGTGCCGCCCCTCTTCACCTGCGTCGGTTGCCGTTTCAGATCTTTAGTCTCTGGCTGGAAGACGCGCAGATTGTCCTGACGCAGATTCTCCTTGTTGCCCCGACGCGAATCGTGCAGACCGATCAGCAGCGAGTAGTCCATGATATTGAGACGTTGCAGCAGACCGACGTCGCTCTTGAGTTGAGCTTCAAAAAGAGCCCGTTTCTCTGGACCAAGTTCGATTTCACGACCTCTCTTGAGCCAATTGAGATCTTTTAGAACAGCACCCTTCTTGGTGGCAGCCTTCTCCTCCGGATACTCTCGCCCGATCGAGGATCCTTTCAAGTCGTAAGTTTCATGGATATCCCTGTGAGGTGGAAAGAGATTGTTCATGATGACAAAGTGAATCTTTCGTCCTTGAGGTAACTTGACACGATGCAGGCCATAGAACCGGCTCAGCAACGTGTGAGGATTGGCTTTGACGTGCTCGTGGTAGTCCTTCAGTATGCGAAGAAGGAACTTGTGCTCCTGATGTCGAATGGTCTTGATGATGAAACGATAGTCACGCGAGAAATAGAAGAAAGAGCCACTCTTGCCCGGCGATCCGAGTTCGCTCAGAATGTATTTGGATGTCAGGGACAACAGGTAGTCGGCAGCATCTAGATGGAAATGCTCTCGCAATTCTCGGAACACCCAAGGCGCGTAGTCTTTGAACTTGAAATCGTACTTGGCCGATGGAGTCAGCTCGTTTCCGATGATGTCGAAAGTGAACTTGTGCTTGGCGGTGAAGTCGGCATCGCACAGTGGACGCTTCATCTTGGCCTGACAACGAGACACGCCGATTCGGATACCGGTCAACATGTTGTACATGAGCACATAGTTGGCATGTCCTTCTCCGATCATGGTACCAACCAGAACTTTGGGTTCCATCTCTTCTTCGCGCTCCCTTTCCTTCTCCTTTTCCTTGGTTCGCCAGTCTCGCCCCGTCTTTGAGCGAGTGAGCGCGCCTACAACACCTCCTCCTGCAGCCGGCTCCTTTTCACCAGTAGTACCGTCGCTTGCGATCTCGCGAGCTTTTTGCTCCTTGTACCTTCGGTCGCGTCGTAGCTGCTCGGCATGCTTGGCAGCTTCCTCGTCGAAAGAAGCATCGCCGGTTCGCAGACGTAGGTTGGGAGGAGCGTCCGTGGATGGGGAGTTGAGCGAATCGTTGGGCCAGACTTGGCCAGCCGAGTTGAAGGCCGGATCACGATCTCGGCTAGACCGTCTACCCTGCACGGAGGGAGAGCCGCGACCCTGGAGCGAAGAACCTGTGGTGTTCCTTCGTGTCACTTTTTGTCGCGCGTGTATGCCATTCGGGGGGAATGCAATATGTCCGTTGGAAGCGGAAAGGGAGGAAGGACCAGCCTCGGCAGTACTTTCATTGTGGAAGTACGGAGTCGCATCATGGGTCAGCTTGATAGCGGGAGCAGCTGTGGTTGACCCTGCAAATTGCTTGGCATCGTTTGCTAGATGATTCGGCACGGATGTCGAAGGTGCGGCACCTTCCTCATAGTCGGATGCGTATTCGCCCTGGGAGGATGCGGTGCGGTAGGCCGTGCTGGCGGTGGAGGCGTTGGAGATGTTCCTGCGTTGGTGGAACGTGGGCGGACGTTGTGCATCGGCAGATGCTTCGTCCTCGATCTGTGTCGGTTCTTCTACGAGCATTCGAGGAGCGTGCGCGCTGATGGGCACTGGAGCATGTACGGGTAGGGAGGACGAAGCCTCGGACTGTAACTGGGTGAGATCGGCAGTATAGGCTCGACGGGGCACAGGGGCTCTAGCCTGCACTATGCCGTTGGTGGACGAAGAAGCCGAATGATCCGGTTGGATACCGTTGGCAACCGAGTTCATGAGGCCATTGCGAGAGTCATGACCTGCTACGTAGTCGGCCTCCAAAGGAGGAGAAGGCGGAAGCTCACTGAGGAAAGGATGATGTCGAGTTGGAGCGGTGAAGCTGGATTGCGACTTGAGAGCGCTCTCATGCGACCCGATGACAGAGCCATTGCCGTTCTGGTTTAATGTGGTGGCCGCGTTGGAGCTCCCTGGTGATATGGGTGACTTCTCGGATGAGCTGGCTGATAGATCGACTACAGGTGGCTGCTGAACCTGGTTGTGGCCGTGAGCACGCTTGCTAACAAGTTGGGGTAGTCGAAGGATACGATGACCTGCCGATGTGGTGGAGGTGTGTGCTGCGGCATCGTTTGCATTGCTGGGCGTGGTTGCTCGAGATACGACAGGGGAGGCGTAAGGTGCTGATCTGGAAATGGTGATATCATAGACTTCGCCTGTACTGTCATTGACTCGAATCTGCTGCTCTTCGCTTTCCAAGGCGAAACGGATCGAGTTGAGCGTCTCTGCTTCAGAGGCATGGATGAGCATGGTCGCGGGTCATAGCTCACTGGGAGAGACAATGTCGAATGTGTGTCGCCAATGTATGAACGTCGATTTCGCTCGGCAGCGGACGAACGTAAGGGAGGGTGAAGGTTCTTGTTAAGAAAAGCGAAAGAGATAATCCCGACCTGATCAACTGAGCCAGGAGGACAAGACGTACAGGAGGTTCCCGATTACGCTGAAGTGGCCGAGGGAGTTGAACGACTTGTTGGCTTCGTGGTGGTAACAGCCGTGACGAAAGACAGCTGACAAAATGATTGGGGATAGAGACGAGCTAAAGATGGTAAGATTCGACCAGGATGAGGATGGATGCTGTGATGTGGTGATGATGGTTCCCCTTGTGCTGGTAATTGAGAGCTCAAAATTGTATGATTCCATTCTATTCAAAGATGACGAGGTGTCGGCGGAAAAGCCTAGGCTCATCCTTTCAAATCGATGAAAGCTCCTGATAATATTTCTTAGTTCTAAACCCTTAACTTTCAGATGCCTCAGCTCGAAACCACTAACGATGGATTTGTTTGTTGCTTGGATTTCACGAATCCAGTTTGAACTTGACAACTTTCAAACGCAAAGAAGCTGTTTGGACTTTCAAATGCAAGCTACCCTGTTTCGCTACCAAACCTCAGCGGTTCGGAACCTGAGTGTCCAGTTGGGGTGCTTACCGGCAACTTTCGGTTTGAACCGATTCAACACCCTCTTTCTTGATAGCATGCTTGTCTTGTCTTGGCTTGCCTTGTCTTCCCTTTGTGTTGTATTCTTTGCCGTTGCTGTCCAGTGTCCATGCAAACCAATCTGTTGCTGTGTGATCCAGGGTACGTTATTGTCTGGCATCGTGTAGTCCGGCTCACCAGGGCGCGAGTATGCCATGCAGCCAATTCGAAACGAGGCGCGAAGATTTGACAGACGATCCATAATCTAAAGCTGATTTCGCTGCTCCCGCTTCCTCATCACTTCACTTGTGGGATGAGGGTCATTTTGGATAGATATCTTCGCTTCCAAGAAGACAAGCGCCGATTGCTACGATCATTTTTGGTTTTGCAGGATGACGTTGGGCTAGCCAAACAGCATCTCAGAGCAGTCGTTGTTGTCTGCTGATCATGCATGTATCCACGCTTCTTTGTGCCGTTTGCTGCAGGGGTTCACGCTTGCCAAAATAGAAATTCGTAGCTATGGCCTGCCGTTGGATTACCACAAGGGGAGGTCTTACAGGTTTGTGGTTCAGCTCCTTCTGCACGATACCCTCACTTGGACCACTTCTCTAAGAACACACGAGCAGGCTAGACTACGAATCATCTCCATCCAAAACACGACTGCTCGCAGTGCTAAAGTACATTGCTAGCTCTGAGGGGTATCGTTGCGCGTGCAGAGGGCATCCAGACCCAAGCAGGAAGTTGATCAACCTTCAAGCAATCGTTCCATCCTCCAATCGGTCAATTTCTTCGTCCTCGTCCTCCGCTGCCGCCGAGTCTTCGTCTTCTTCTTCCTCATCAACATCCTTCATTTCGTTCTCCTCATCTTCCGAGAACGCATCATCCGACGCATCGTCTTCGTCGTCCAGAGAAAATAGCAATTCTCTTGTCTCTCGGTCCTTGGTCCAATCTCTTCCCGACTCCAGAATGAGGCCCTGTGCGAAAACAAAAACGAATGCGATACGCCAGTTCAGCTCCCTCGGTTCTGCATCAGTCGAACCTCTGTGCCGAAGGCACTCACCCTTGTCACTCCCTTGACTAGTTCTTTCTTCGATCGAGACTCGATGATTCTCCTCTGAAGGCGCTGAATCTGCTGAGCGATGCCGACCTCCTGCGACACGTCCGAATCCGACGCCGTTTGAGACGTGGGGTTGAGCTGTCGTGCGCGAATGTCTGCCTTGATTGACTTGATCTGTCCCAACAGCCTAGTTGTCTCCATCCGTTGTTCTGGAATGTAGGGGAAAAGGACTCGGCATCAGCACTTGCCTGGATGCATTCGTTCAATGAACGCTACTCACCTCGAATCTTGGCCTTGACTTGGACTCTTTCTTGTCTAACTGTTCGCATCTCATTGAACACCCGCAAGAATTCCAGCGCCAGGTCGTCTCTGGCATCCAGCAGCTTGCGCGTAGATGAGTACTGCTTTCTCCCTTCGGACTCGTTTCCTGCACCCTGATCGGACTTCCTGGTCTCTATCGAGGAAGGAGATGTATTTGAGAGAGCTTTCTGAATACTGGCACTCGATTCCAACGCCTTGCTCGTTTCGGTTCTTAGATTGTCTTCGCCCTGCAATTGGCGCAGTCTCTGCTTCTTCTGCTCGATTTGGGCTTCCAGCTCCTCCATGCTGCTGGGCATCCCAGACCGCGTAGCATCTTGCTGATGAGCTTCCCAGAATTCGATCTCCTTCTGCTTGCGTCTCAGTTTGCGTCGCCTGGTCTCCACCTCGTAATACAGTGCACGCTCCAGCGGAGATATTTGCACTTCCAAGGATGATCCCGTGGAGGATGAAGCTGCTTTGGAGTCACCAGTTATGACGGATCTTAGCGCATTCGGCGGTCGACCGAATCTGGACGGCCCAGCCGACACGTCCGTAAGCGAGCCCTGCGCTGTTGTCTGGATGTGCCTGTCGAGCGAGGCCAAGAAGGCATCGAAGGGTGCAGCTGCCGTCATGGCAGCAACTCGGACAATCTGATCTGTATATGCCTCTTGAGCTCTGTAGTCTGTGATGGATGAAGAGGCGACCTCGAGGTGTTGTATCTTGGTGAAACAGTTGTCACTTGACGGAAATCTCACGGAAAAAACAAAAGTGTGGAGTCGTCTCTCTTGCAAAAACGCGTCTCGAGCTTGCAGGAGCGTGTCTTGCAGTGCAACACAGGGATCTAACATCTCGTCAACCCTATCACTTAACGAGGCCACATGAAAACGATTCGTGCAGACCAAGGAGGTTCTGTCCCACATATACACCTACATTTGATCGATTCTCGCAGCAGAAACGCCGGATCGATCTGACCTCTTCGGGCGAACTAATCGCAGACAAACCGCCTGTACAACAAGCAAAGGGTCGGGAAGAAGCGGAGCATTGTCTTCTGTCAAAAGGATGAAATCAAGATCAGAGTTCAGACGTCTGCAAGCCTCTTCCTGAAGGGTCCACTTGGACGACGTTTTCTCCAGCTATGCCCTCATCATCGTGCACTTTTCTGGTCGGATCTAAGGCAGCTTGAGGTGATCTGGCAGGGAGAGCAGAGATATTCCTGCTCGGCAAGCGCTTCCATGATCGAACGGTGTCACAAGAGACGTGTTCCGATGCAGATCGAGTTCGCGCTGTGCTTCCATGGGGGAGACGTGACTATCGGAAAGTAGTGTACCACAACCTTTGACAGCAGCAGTTAGGCTCTTAAGCTTCCTTTGTAAGCCTAGATAACGTGGCGGAATTCCTTGGTCGAAATCAGACCGAAACGAAACGGACAAACTCAAAATCACGAGCAGCACAGCATGTCGTTATCGAGGAATTATCTCCAGTGCGTGGCGGAAGTGCTTTCGATCCAGCATCCACCGGAAGCTGGCGAGACAAGAACGAAATGAAGGAGAGAGCCGGATAAGACAACTGTGGTTGTCCACACAGCCCACCTTGATGTCTTCGGAAGAACCGAAGAATCGACCTCGATCATCGCAAACGGCTTTGTCTTCCTTCGTTGCTTCCTTTTTTCCCTTTGAGGCTTGCATAGGCGTTCAGTGGAAGCTGTGGATAGAATGTTCGAGCTGTCATCCGTCGTTCTGTTCCAGAACGTTCCGGGTGAATCCCGACACCTTCGGAAACTTCGGAAGCTTGATCCTTGGGTGCGAGTCTGGGAAGGAAGGATGCTCAAATTCGAGCCTGGGCTTTGCAAGTCCAATAAACTCAACGTTGGAGGTAAAGGCAGTCATAGAGTGGTCTTCAGGCTTGTGACGGAGGGGTAAGACCCGACAGTGAAAGCTTCGGGACGAACAGGTATGTTCCTAGGCTTACCTCTGCGGTTTACTTTCCTGCGCTGATTCGATCGAGCCCTTCTCACCTTCTATCTATCAAACTCCTCGGAACAATTGGGTTTGGAGCAAAGCTAGCATGCGCTCTGCCAGAACTGGCATGCTCTATACTCAACACGAGAAGTACTGTGAACTTTACGCTCTCTCTTGTCAACGTCTTCTTTGCCTGCGTCCTTACCTTCTCTATGTTACGATAGGATCCGGAAGTAAGCAAGTATTCCTCAGCACTGGCCGAATGTCTTGGCGAGCAGCCGAAACACAAACACGGCACCATGGTTTAGTGTCAAGAGTTGCATGCAAAAATGATGCCGAATTGGGAATCGTGTTAGGCGTCAAAGCAGAAAAATACTCTCGTTGAAGCGCGTCCCGCTGTGAGACAGCCAAGCAACAGCGGTGACTCTATACACCAAGCACAGAATACTACAGACCGAAGCGAGCTTTCGTCCATTTTTGAGGGTCCGCTCATCTCCTTTCCGGTAGAGTTAGGAATTCTGTCTTGAAGCAACCCTCGGCATTCCCAGAGGTTCTTCTTCTCTCTGTTCGTAATTCTTGTTTCGTGTTTCGTGTTTCGTGTTTTTTGTTTTCTTTCCTATTCCGATTGTTCGGCGTCGACTGACGATGATCTGCAGACTGATGCACCTCGCCTACCTTGGCAATCAAGAAGGCGAGACAGAGAATTCAGAGAATCGGGAAGCGCTTTCTGGGCGCTATGATTCAAGCTGTGCCATCCCCTTCACAACGATCGACAGGGTGTGGCTGATTGACGTCCCTCTTGACCCTTGGGCGATTTAGCCGTCCCTGTCATTTTGTCTTACCCTTCCGTTAGCGCTTTCCTTGAAGCCTCGGTCGACTTACTCCGCCTGCATGTTTCTACATTCATGCGGAGATAGTCCTGACCTTCGCTGGGCTTGCTGCACTTCTCTGCAGTCATGTACGTTGTCAATGAACGAGTGGGACCGAAGCTGACATGGGTATAAAGAGGGCCTCCTCTGATCCATCTTGTCGTCCCTTGTTTGTGTGCCACTCATCCACATCGTCAAGAACATTTCGAGACCTCCCTGCTGCGTACATCTTTTTCGTTGCAGGCTCTTCCAATCCTCCAGGCACCTTTCTTCACGTCGTCTTTCAGAGCGTCGTTCTCTGTCATCAAGCTCCTTTTCGCTTCAAGATGGTAGCTATCAAGAAGCTTCTTTGGACCGTAGTCTCGATGGCCAGCGTGGCTTCGGCTGCTGCCCTTCTTCCTGCCCGAAGCTCCAAGATCACGTTCACCGTGGTAAGTTGCGCCCTGTCTTCTCCTAGCTTTCCTTTGCTATTCTCCTTTACTAGAGCTAGGGGACGAAAACTCACCGCCACGAAACCTCTGTCCATCTACACTTCGATCGCATAACAGTTCAACAAGTGCAAGCACGAGTTCGCACCCATCTTCAGTCCTCCTCTTCCTGGCAAGAAGACGTGGCCTACGCTCAAGTCTGGCGAATACAAGAAGTACAGCTTCTATTCCGACACATACAGAGGCAAGGTCTTCTCGCCACTCAGAAACGCCAGTACCAGCACTGGCGCAGGCGCGACGTGGGGAGAATTCGATCTGGAGTCTGGCGACTACGACATCTCGGTGGCCAATGGCTTCAACGTACCAATGGCTCTGCTACTGTCTGGTCGACAATACGAAAACTACTGTCAGGCTGCTGTTTGCTCGTCGGCAAACTGTAAGGATGCCTACAAAAGCAATAGCGGACTTCTGACGGCTTCTCGGGTCGGCGATTCTACCGCCAAACCCAATCACAACTGTCCACCCAGCTTCACTCAATGGAGCGTCTACTTTTGCTGAATGTGCTTGATTAGCATCTGGTGCTGCATAACATCTTTGGCATCCTTATAATCTCAGGCTCCTCTTCGCTTTCTTTGCACTCGACCTTTGCACGAACAGTTCCTCGTCCGTTGTTTTTCTTCAGTTCCTGTTCCATATCGCAGAAGGCCGTGTTTCTTCGGCTCATCCGTCCGGCCGCCTGTCTCCGCATGCACTGCAATCCATCCCGTGTTCATCTGACTGAAACCTCCTTTCCCTACCTTGATGCCTGCGTCATCGCTCTACGAGAACGAAGTTGGGAATAGCGGGGAAAGATATGCGCCAAGAAGCGTCCGAAGCCATTTCTGCTGAGAGGTTTCATCTGTCGAAGCCTTCCTCGTCAACATTCCAGCCAAGCGCGTTTTTGTCGGCGCCGAGCAAGTCGAGCATGCCACCGACGTTCCATTTGTTTTCGATGCCTTTCCCGTCTGGTTCCTCCGAAGCAGCGTGGCTATCCGGATCCGCGCTCCATGATTGAGAGAGCGTGGTGAGTGGCTGCTTTCTTGCACGGTAGCCAATCTGTTTCGATTGCGACCTTCGTATCAACTCGGAAACATCCGGCAACGAGAAGTCCGAGCTGCCATCGCTAGCAGGTCGATCGGCTGAGTCGGAGAGATGGCTTCGCAATGCACTGGCTTGCTCCTGCGTCCCAGGCGATGCTCTGTCGAAACGTCGAAGTAACACCGGGCCCGAGGGAGCTGGCGGTGAGCTATCGATGCGTCTTCTCTTGTTTGCCGCTTTCCCTTCCTGCGATGAGGTAGGCTGCGACTCTAGCCCGTAGTCTCCTCGTTCTCCCTTGAGTGCATGAGAAGGCGTCATTGAATCAGCGAAGCTCGAACCGGTAAGGGTCCAAAGGTCTTCAGCAGCAATTTGACCAGCCTGTTTCCATTTGCATATTGACTCTGGCAGCGTACGGAGTGATTCCAGCTGAAGACATCTCTCGGCTTGCTGTAGAAGTAGCAGTCTTGCTTCCAGCTCCTGTCTCTCCGCCCTCGCAGTCTTCATTGAGACGGAGCGTGGACTGGTTGTTCCTCTGTGAACATTGGATAGCGTCTGCCTCGGAGTAGAAGGAGAGAAATCTGGGGTGGATACCGGAATGCGAGACAGAGGAGATCTGAAGGGTTTATTGAGTCTTGCAGACGAAGTTGACTGGCTACGCAGCCTCTGGGCAGGCCCTCGGGTGCTAGACTTTCTGGGCGTCGTGTCGCTACGCCGAGTAGCGGAGGCGCTCGTGGTCGCCTGCGAATGGCACGATGTTGAGCTGCTTCTTGACGAGCTTGAGTTTGACAGTTCAGCTCCATGGCTTGATGCTTTGGAAGAAGCAGGAGACGGTTCCTGAGCACTGTAATCGCCGGTCTCCGAACTGTTCTTGTCCATCTTTGCAATCTTTCCTGAATCCGTTGCGCAGGCAAGATGGTTCAAAGCTGGTGACTAGGCCTCTGAGTGGATGAAGCAACGAAACGATCATCTGTCGATCTGTCTTGGAAGCCAGCCTGGAGCAGTTCCACAACTTTGAACTTGGTTGCGTATGAGCACGGTTCTGAAGTTGAGGCCCGGATGGACGAAGGAGAGATCGCAGATACACTTGAAAAAGTCGATAGTTCCGGTTCGGCTTTCCCGAGCTGAGTAACTTGGCCGTGCCTCAGCTTGAAGAAAGTGGAAGGCGAAGCCAGCTGCAAAATCGCAGACAGTGAAGAGGAAATTCCTCGTTGCAGTTCACATCGGCTGCTTCCGACCCATTTTTACTCTCTATCTCTCCCTTTCCATTGTTTCGCTGCCCCAGGCTATCCCTTTCCCTGAGCGCAGATGAAGAGGCGGAGGCCGTGAGTCGGGAGTTGTGCAGGCACAGCCTCCCAGAGACTTGCGATCGGATTTTTCCTGCCTTCTGGTGCTCTGCTCCTTCCGCGAGTTCTTCCCATCCAGGTCTAGGTCACCAAGACCGTGAGGAGCAAAAAGAATCGAGCCGAATCAGCCTTCTGGGTCGACAAAGTAACACACTTTCGCGAGTATGTTCTTTCTTTTCATCTGTGGAGGTTGTTGACAAGCGCCGCCATCACCGAGTCCCGCCTTCAAGCACGCGTTTCTAGTGGAAATCGCTGCTGTTGAGTTGACACTTGCCAAGTGTGCGGAGCGCTGTGTGTAGGTTGCTCGCCATTCTTAGAGAGTCAGGTTGCATCAACTCCACGATCAACCACTCGCTCTTTAAAAGACACATCACATCGCCATCTCATGCAACGGCTGACGTTCTAGACTTCCTCGCTCTACAGGAGCTTGGCTTTCCTCTAAAGAAGAACAACCACCAAACAGTGCCTATTAGCGCCAGTCTTTGTCGAGTGTCAGATCAACAACATTCGATCGCAAGGACGAAAAGATCGACTTCGGAACCCACCGAACAGGGATTTTACGGAAGGCTGGATCGGGAAGCTCAACGCTACGCAGGCTGTGGAAGGGTATTGATCCTCGACTTCATCCTTGACTGATACTATGTCGGAGCCTTCAGAGCCAGCCGCAAGCCGGGCGGAGGCGGAGACGCACGATGCCACGAAGTCTGCGAATGTTCAGGATTCTGCAACGCCTGCTGACGAGCCAGAGCCGGTCACCAAGCTTCCCGCCTCCCTTTCGATACCAGAGATCAAGGCGGCGCTCGCTTCCGAGCGAGATCAAGCCAAAGCAGCTGCAGCAGAGAAAGCGGCTTCTTCTCCCATCGATTCGCTTTCCTCCCCGATCACCTCAGCAGCGTTGACGGCACCCGTCATTCTAGGCATTGCGGTCGTCGACTTCAATCACCTTGTTGGACCTCAGGTCGAGTATACCCATCCACCAGAACTGCAGCAGGATGAAGATCTCGTTAAATCGCTCCCGTTCCTAGCTCTGCCTGACGGAAGTCATCTTTCGGATGAAGACTTTTGCTTCTTCCATCTTCATTGCCCCAAGCTGTCCAAGTCCACCATCTTCGGCATTTCGTGTAATCGACAGATCGCTTCCGATGCTCTCCTGCGTAGGGGAGCTGAAGTGACAAGGAGCACCGTCCAGAAAGCCGTGGTCGTGCTCGCCACCGAACCAGTCTTTGGTCCCATCCGCGAGAAGCTCGGCATCGTCACCCGAGCTTTCTTCGCCCAAGGAGATCTTGCCGACGTCGACATCCTTGTCGACTTCCATTCGACATTGGAGATTGGCCTGCAAAGTGGCGGTATGTCCCAGGACCACGAGGCGGTGATGTACATGGGCACCTCGTTACGAGAATTCGTCCATAAGTGGCGTTTCAAGACGCTTATGCTCGTCAAGCTACTGCTCCTACAACGCCGCATCATGTTCTTTGGCTATCCGGTCGAGCGTCTCTGTAATTACCAATACTCGCTTGTCTCTTTGATACCTGGTCTTTTGTTGAATTTGCAAGACGCAGGTGACCCAAGCCTCAATATCCAGGCCTCCAAGGGATCCGTTGCGGACAGCCTCCGCTCCTCAGACCGGAAGAGTCTGCTCAAGTTTCTCGGCATGCCCCTCAACATTTTTGGTGAAGACTCGTTCTTTCAGCCCTATTGTCCTCTTCAGCAGATCGACATGCTCAAGTCTCGCACGTGGCTCGTCGGTACGAGCAACAGCATCTTCAAGCAACAGAAGGACTGCAAAATCGATGTCGTCGTTGACTTGGAGCATAGCGTCCTCGAATTCCAGGATCCGAGGCTTCAGCAGATCGTTAGCCTGACACCTGAGGATCGCAAATGGATGGATCAAATCATCTCAGCAGTGACCGAGACGTGGAACCCATCCGATCCTACGCGACCAACCTCGATGGGATTCCACGGCAGTGATGATTACCTACGCACCCGCTTCGAGGACTACATCTGCGCTATGCTATCATCGACCAAGTACGCCGACTTCTTGGCCAAGAGCGATGCCGAGCAAATAGCAATCCAAGCCCCGGATGCTTCGACAACCAGCAGCTTCGGAGCCGAGTTCTTCGAGGCATTGCGCACGACCAAAGCTTTCACGCTTTGGAATGCTGTGACGGATCCGATGCTTTTCGACATCGTAGACCATAAACATCCGTGCGAAGGCAAGACGTCAGCCATCGAAGATGTCGGGCTTCGACTATCGGCAGGCCTTCACGATCTGCGCTTGGAAGAGAATCTCGGTCCTACTAGGGAAGCGATCGGCAGCGCACTACAAGCCGGAAGCGCCAATATCTACCGACTTGCTTCCAACCTTGGAAAGGACTTTGCAAAATTCCGTGCCGCCCACATTCAGAGTGCCAATGGAATCAGCAGCAGCAGCAGCGACAGTGCAAGCGCAAATACGGGAGCTCCCTTTGGTTTCGGCCTTTTCGGACAGCAGCCACAAAAGTCGACGTCAGTCGGCGGAGAATCAGGTCTTGCAGCGTCTCGTGCGCCAGGTTCCATCACAGGAGAGGCCATCGATGCCGATGGACAGAGGACAAGCAGCTCCGGAAGAGCATCTACAGCCAATGCCGGGAACGAAGCGAGTTTCAACGCCAACGAGGCGCTAAACGCGGCCGGACAAGCTGCAGCGCAGGCAGGCACCCAGGTTCGGGCAGCTTTGGGCAGCTTTGGCAGCTTCCTCTCCTCTAAGCAGAAAGCATGGGCCTCTAGTCGATCCAACTCTTCCACCAACACGCCTACAGCATCCTCGCCTTCCACTCCTTCCACTTCGACGTTCAAGCCATAGACTTAGTTATTCCTCTCCTTCCTGGGCCTTTTCTTTCAGGCAGCTCAATTGACAATGAAATGGGAATTTCGCCTTTGGTTTCGATATCGGAAGCTGGGACGCAGCTATGCGAAAATGATTGAATGCGTAAATGAGTTGAGCATTGAGTCGGTCGAGGCGAATATAACTACAGATCAGAACCATGAAGACGGAACAGACTAAAGAAGCTGAAGAAGGGTGAAAGGAATGAACCCGAGATCAGAAGAAAAGTAACGAGAGGCAAAGAGGCGGAAAGACGATTTATTTCTTGTCGTGAGCGCCCTTATGCCTTGTGTCGCTGATATTGGGCGACCAACATGGCGTGATCCCTCTCGTAGGGTTCCAATGTGAGTTGTTCTCTGGGCTTGAACTTCATTCCTTTCAGCTTGTTGACTTCTGCGGCAAAGACGGCTTCAGCAGGTGCTGTTGAGTCGATACAGCTGGCCTTGATCGAGATAAGGGCGTGACCTTCGTTTTTGAGGAAGGACTCGGCATTGTGAGCGACAATACGAGCCTGGTCTGGTTGAGCGACATCGGCAAAGATAACATCGACGGTGCCGACAAGCATTCGGTACTTGTGAGGATGACGGGCGTCTTCTACGATGGGGATGACATTTGTTCGCTTCTTGGCCATGTTGATCAAATCTCGTCCTGATCGATGGGAGAATTCAACGGCGTAAACGATTCCTTCAGGTCCTACAACGTCAGCGACGTGAGAGACTGAGGTACCGGAAGCAGCACCGAGGTAGAGCACCTTCTTTCCGGGAGCAATGTGAATGTTGTCCAAACCACCGAGGACACCGGCAGCCAACTTGGATCGGAAAGGATTCCATACTCGATATTCGGTCTTGGCAGAAGTTCCGTCCTCTCCAGCGCCAGGGGTCTCGACCGAGATTCGCTTCTCGCCGTAAACGGACTCGCCGGGGGCGATGTTCTTCGTGACGAGAAGCATCTCCTTTCCTTCGGCAACAAAGATACCAGCATGTCGGTGAGGCTTGACGATGACGTTAGAGCCTCCCCTGGCACCACCTCGACCACCTTTGGCTGCTCCTCGTCCTCCACCTCGAGGGGCACCACGACCTCTGCCACCGGGAGCGCCTCGGCCTCCTCCACCACGACCGCCGCCGAAGCCACCTCGCCCACCAGGAGCACCTCGACCACCACCAAATCCACCTCGTCCGCCAGCTGCACCTCCTCGTCCACCACCGAAGCCACCTCGGCCTCCACCAGCACCTCCTCGTCCACCACCAAAGCCACCACGTCCGCCACCTCGGGCACCACCTCCACGTCCACCTCGATCACCTGCGATGTCGGAAGAACAAGAACAGTCAAGCGTAGGATTTTTCGTCAATATTAGAATGCTGACATGAAATGTGCCTGTCCTGAGTCCTCGCAGAATCACTTACCGAAAGCCATTATGCTGCTATTGCCTCGGGTGAAGGTCTACGTTTTTTTCTTGTTTAGTTGCGGGAAATACACGAAATATGGATGTTCGTGAATGCCTTGTCCCTGTCGTACCGAATTCCTGATAAGATGAGGTAGGATGAAGCCAGAGAATCTTCAAGTATAAAGGGAGATGGAAGGTGGTTAGAATGAAGTTTCGTTCAACCGAATCGTCTTGGATGGAGACGCTTGTGTGTGTTCTCTACATGAATAGTGAATGAGCCTTGTCTTCGCCCTCACCGAAAAATTCCTGAAATTCCTAAATTTTTTCGTTCTGGATGGTCGAGCTTTTTCGTCTCTGCCTGAGTCGGATCGAACAGTGGCCAAGTGCCTGAACCCATGATCACAAGAGCAATTCGATTCATTTTTATCGGATCCGAAATAACTAATCCTAATCGAGATTCGACCTTCTTAGCGATGCAAATCGGGCACTTTCACCTTCCCGCGCGACGCGTGAAATGATTAGATCCCCAGTCTTGGCTTTTGAGCTTGATTTCTGAACGCTGTTGGTCCCTTCACAAAAAGTGTTGGACAACACTTTTCGCATGGTCAGTCCCTCTCACACAGACACTCCTCCTACTCGTCGCCATCACATCCCTCACCGCAGCAGCAATCAACAGTATCCTCCGATATCCCAACCTTTGATCGCCCTCGGACTCGACACATCCTTCCGCTGGCCGCTGCTTCCAAATTCACCGTTCGACTCGAGCTGGAACCTCAACACGGATCACTCGATCTGACGTTCGCCCTGTGTCCTTCGAGAAGTCCTCGCTAGCTCGAACTCTTGACGATCAACATGCCTCGAGAGCTGATCACGCTTCAGGCAGGACAGTGTGGGTGAGTGTTAATGTCGAACAAACCTGGCGAGCCCGACAAATTCTGACGAAATGATGCTTTTGATGTGTCTCGCAGTAATCAAATCGGTTCGCACTTCTGGGAGCACCTCTGCCGCGAGCATGGTATCGGTAAGGATGGAACGCTGGAGGAATATGCCGCTGAAGGACTCGGTGGAGATCGCAAAGATGTGTTCTTCTACCAAGCGGACGACGAGCACTATATCCCGAGGGCCATCCTCGTAGATCTCGAACCAAGAGTGAGTATCGCTCGCGATGGATCATGAATGCGATACCCCGCAATCGCTAACATGTCTTTTTCTGCCATCGTTTTTCGTCCGAAGGTCATCAACAACATCCTCTCCGGGCCGTACAAGAATCTCTACAATCCGGAAAACATCTACAGCAGCAAGACAGGGGGAGGCGCGGGTAACAATTGGGCACAAGGGTATGCTGCA
The DNA here is from genome assembly GCA_928724795.1 of Ustanciosporium gigantosporum. Lineage (NCBI taxonomy): Eukaryota > Fungi > Basidiomycota > Ustilaginomycetes > Ustilaginales > Cintractiaceae > Ustanciosporium > Ustanciosporium gigantosporum. The sequence goes on from CAKMXM010000011.1 coordinate 214,960, forward strand.
GGAGAAAAGATTGCCGATGAGCTGATCGAGATGGTGGACCGAGAAGCAGATGGAAGTGACAGCCTGGAGGTAAGTAGCAGCACAGTGGATCGATCGGGACAGTGTAAAGGACTGTATCAGCTCACTCCACCGCCTCCTATGATTCTTTGTGCAGGGATTCATGTTGATGCACTCGATCGCGGGAGGAACAGGATCTGGTCTCGGCTCTTTCCTGCTGGAGCGACTCAACGATGCCTATCCAAAGAAGCTCATTCAAACCTACAGCGTGTTTCCCAATTCAGAAGAGACATCCGACGTCGTCGTTCAGCCATACAACTCCGTGCTTTCGATGAAGCGACTCATCAACAACGCAGACAGTGTCATCGTCTTGGACAACGCCGCCCTCAGCAGAATCGCAGCAGACCGACTCCACCTTCAGAATCCAAGCTATAGCCAAACGAATCAGTTGGTAGCGACCGTCATGGGAGCTTCGACGACCACATTGCGATTCCCGGGCTACATGAACAACGACTTGGTCGGCATGATTGCGTCCTTGATCCCAACACCTCGAGCTCACTTCCTGATGACCTCCTACACGCCATTCACTTCCGACAACGTCGAGCGAGGCAAGACGACGATGAAGACCACAGTGCTCGACGTCATGAGGCGTCTGCTGCAGCCCAAGAACCGAATGGTCAGCACGCTCGGAGCATCCAAGTCGAGCTGCTACATTTCCATCCTCAACATCATCCAGGGAGAAGTCGACCCCAGGGATGTTCACAAATCACTGCTTCGTATCCGGGAACGACATCTGGCAAACTTTATCCCATGGGGTCCAGCCTCGATCCAAGTCGCTCTGTCGAAACGAAGCCCCTACGTGCCCAGCTCACACCGCGTCAGCGGCCTGATGCTCGCCAACCACACCGGTATCGGCAGTCTCTTCAAACGAATGGTGGATCAGTATGATCGGTTGAGGAAGCGAAGTGCTTTCTTGGAAATGTACAAGAGAGAACCCATGTTCGCCAATGACCTGTCCGAATTTGACGAGGCGAGGGAGACTGTCGCAGAGCTCATGGCCGAGTACAAGGCCGCGGAAAGCCCCGATTACATTAATGGCCAGCCAGATGATCTCTGAGGCAGTGCCACACACCCGTTATCCTTTGTATTTGTACCTCATACCTCTCCAAACGCAGTAGCAATAATAGCAACACGGTGCATTTGACACCACGTCACAGGAATCTGATCGATATTTATACGGAGAGAGTGTTGAGTGGAGCTCTGTTGCGGTCGTTCCGAGGTAGCATTGGTCGACAGGATTGAGTGAGGTAGAATCGAAGACGAAGCCCCAATCGCTTTGGTCGGATGTACCGAAGACCCTACTCAAGGCGCAGACAACGTTAGCCCGAATCGCGTCACACAGAAATGCCGAGAGCCAAAAATGCCGTACAACTACCCAACTGCAGCTCGGAAGAGATTTGGAAGATTTGGCCTGGAAACGCTTCGCATCGCATTAATATCACTTTCTCACCTCCTCTCACCTGCTCATCCACGCACCCATCCGCCTACACACATCAGATCCGACCCTTCATCCATCCATCCACTTGACCGTCCATTCAGTCATTGATCTCGCCGCCAATCGAAGACACTTGACTCCTGCACAGCTATCCGCGCCGGTTGAGCAGGTGCACGAATCTTGCATAGCCCCTTCTGGCCGCTGACAAGGATCGGGGTCCCCTCTCGACAGGGTTTTCACACTCCACAGCAAGCTTGTAAAGCGTCTCAAAGCAATGGCTCCGTCCGCGAATAAGGCCGCGAATGGATCAACGAGTGCTGGCGGAGCCTCAGCGAGCGGTCATGCTGCTCTCGGTCTCGGACTGTCCTCTTCCGCGAGTGGATCCTCGGGAGGTGGTATTGGCTTAGGCCCCCTCTCTGGCGTGCCTGCCTCCGTGTATCCGACGGACACCATCAGAGACATCGCTGAATCACTTGGAATCAACGGCATGAAGGATAGTGTAGCGGCTGCCTTGGCAGCAGATGTCGAGTACAGGATCCGAGAGATCGTCCAGGACGCTACCAAATACATGAGGCACTCGAAACGAGATCAGCTCAAGACGACCGACATCGATGCCGCTTTGCGAGCAAGAAACATCGAACCCCTGTATGGCTTCCTACCGTCCTCCTCAGGTCGATCGAACAACTCTTCATCGAATTTCACCGCTGGCCCGAGATTCCGACGAGTTCAAAGCGCGTCCGGTGTGCCGTTGCACTACATCGAGGATGAAGAGATCGATTTCGACAAGATTCTCGATGCAGGGCCCAAGATAGGTATCGGTCGCGGTGTTGGATGGGGAGCGCATTGGCTCGCTATCGAAGGTGTACAGCCAGCCGTGCCTCAGAATCCTTCGCCCATCGCTCGTACACAAGCGTCGATTGCATCCGGTTTCCTCGGCCCCACCTCGGCCCAACCTTCCGCTTCTGTCCCTGCTGCCAAAGCCGTCACAGTTGCCGGTGGAGATGGTCAAGCGATCGCCAAACCTCTGGTGAAACATATTCTGTCGCGAGAGTTGCAGCTCTACTACGAGCGGCTGACCAAGGCCATCATCAGCCCACCTCCCGAGGCAGACGAGGATTTGGACGAAGAGCCGGAGCAACAGCTAGACGCACAGTCCTCACTGACCACTGCAGGCAACGATAACAGGCAAGGTGACAGCGATGTGCAGATGGATTCAGCAGCTTCGCCGAAAGACTCGAGCGTCATCCTCACACCACCGAGGCCGACCATCAGCCTGGCCAAGCCGCTCAAATCGTTCGCTCAGAAAGGTTCAGGCAATCATGTTCGAGATGCAGCGCTGGCAAGCTTGCGTGGCGACCCTGGTCTCCACCAGCTGGTACCTTACTTGATCCAATTCGTTGGCGGCAAAGTCATCGAAATTCTGCGGGGTCCTACCAGCATGGCGGGCGAGGACGACGTCACGACGGCCCCAACAGCGATGAGGGAAAGCAAGCAGATCAGCATGGCGGACAATCACATGCTCGGCGTCATGCTCGGCACGGTTCATGCTATTCTCGTCAACCCGCACATCTTCATTGAGCCATATTTGCATCAGCTGATGCCGTCCATCCTTTCGATCCTGTTGACTTCTTCCTTGGCCGAAAGCGGACACACTGGATCTGCGTCGTCGACCGACCAAGTGAGAGATCCGCTAATCACCGCAGGACCCTCCCCGCATGCATTACGAGCTCATGCTTCAGCTCTTCTGGCACACATTGTCGAAACCTACGGAGCATCCTATCCGACATTGAAGCCGCGCATCGTAACTACCTTGTTGAAAGCGCTGATGGCAGGCACGACGCCTGGCAGCAGCGATCAGGAGGCTGCTGCTTCTCAGGGTCATGACACGAACGGAGCTGATGCGAAACACCGAGAACCACGAGCCAGCCCGGGTACCAAGCTTGGAGGCTTGATGGCGCTTCGAAGGCTTGGAAAGGCTAGTTTCCGTGTGCTCTTGTCGGAGTCTACGATGGTAACTTCCTCAACTTTGCAAGCTGGCGAGCAACAGCAACAAGTGTCTCCCCTCAAGCTACTAGGTCAATGGATGGAATCGTGGGAGCGAGGCCAACTTCATCAAGAGCACGGGGAGGAGGACCAGGGTGGTGTTCGACAAGATCAGCTCCAAAAGCGAAAAGCCCAAATGAAGCCTTTGGTGGATGAAGTCGCCAGCGCACTGCATGCGATGCTTCCACCCTATGTGGCACCCAACGTCGAGATGAAGGGCACAGATCAAGAGCGAATCGAGACGCTGACGGACAAATTTGGATCCTACTGGGTCGAGAGGATTGTTCGAGTTGATATCCGAGCCCGTATCGCCCTTGAAACGGAACTGGGCATGCGTTCTACCAGCGAAACGGCTGCCACCGGCATCAACAGCGACCGTCCCTCGAAGTCGGACGCTTGAATGCGGAGCAAGCAAAAGTTGGATCTTGAAATCATATCTTTCGTCTTCTGCATGCACCTTGTTCCTCCTCACAACGGTCTCATCGTTTCAGTCGTCATGACGATGCTGAATCTCTCTTTAAAAACGACGTCGGCAGATCCGATATCGTTCCGCCCCTTTTGTACTTCTACGATTCCTTCACATTCGAGCAAGCATTCCTCCGTTTCCTCACCAAGGATGTTTAGTCAAATGAACCCTGATGAGGAGCTGGTCTGAGCGCGTTGCAGTTCCGTGTCAAACCATGAGCCAGGTGAAGTGTGGCCTGGTGAGATGACTCAGAAAAAATCCGTGAGAGCGCGCGGACCCCTCCGCCTTGCTCATGTGTCTGACACCCGCCGGAAGAGCCGTTTTGCCCCTTTTCGATTGAGAACATACTCACTGCTTCGCTCGGTTTTCTTACCCACGGGGTCCGTGCTCGTCGAAACGCTTATCTCTGGCCCCACCTGCGAGAAAATTCGCATATATATCCTTGATTTCCCCTCGCCCCCACCTTTCTTTTCTCCCATCCTCCTCCTCCCCTCTCCGAGATTCCGTTAAGTTCCGGGTTGGCCCCCCACGCGCAGAGACAAAAAGGAAGGGAGGGAGAAAGGGAGGAGGGTCCGGTCAGAAACAGGGTTTCTGGTCGTTATCGGTCGCATATTATGGTTCAAGACTCAGCGAAGCCAAGCCGAAGTACGCCGCCTGCAAGATTTCTGTTCGTTATCATTCGCATTCCATCGCTCAAGACTCAGTGAAGCCAAGCCAAGCCGAAGTAAGCAGCAGCAGCAGCAGCAGCCGTCACCGCCTGCGATTATTGGAGCCGTTGTTCCTAGTCAACATACAAGTGAAGTGTCACAAGTGCACAAGTTATTTCTGTCCAGGATGCCCTGGACGGTGAATGAAAGAACAAGGTTGGATTCCCAACCTCGCAGCTCAGACCGATACGATATCGATCTGGTAAAACACATCTGAATCCGGGATTCGGATCGTATAAGATGACCACTCGGAGTGGTTATTCTCGAAATCCTTGACCACGTTGGTCAAGAATATGTCCATTCTGGAGGTTCCAGAATGAAGCTCATTCGTACAGCGAGGGCTTCGCTGTGCCCATGGGACGTCAACAAGGTGATGTCCAGCGTACGGTGGCTCTTCCTGCCGCTTTGCGATCGTTCTCGTCATCAAGGCAAATCCATGGAACGTCAAGGCTCTTCTCAGGCTCATCGGCTGTTCCCTCTGATATTGCGAAATCTGGTTTCGATCGACGAATGCTCCATGCAAAAGGTGCCTATCAAGTCATCGGTCCGCAGCAGGTAGTTGCACCTGGCAGCGACGAATCCTGTCTAGGAAGAGGTCCTTTTCCTTTGTAAACTCATCGACGAGGAGAAGCTCCTTCTCCGACATCACCGAATGCCACTTGGAAAACCATATGTTGCCGCTGAGTCTGTGCGTCTGTTGGTTGCCGATCCTGCTTTGAGTGAACTTTCGTGTAGATCGATAGGATGGAGACATTGTCGGCTTTGTTTGAACTGATGCTGACGAACGGCCCTGTCGACTCGTCCTTATCATCGTCCACATTGAAAGCCATTGCTTCAGCCCCGGTTCCTTCGCTGCTTCGTCGATGTGAACGTGAGTTGAATTGCATTACAAATACATGATGTAGCCTGCGAGTGGGGATTGATGGACGCCAGAGGAGTGAACAGAAGCGGACAGGAGCTGCGGAATTTGGACCTCCAAGTTATCGCTTCGCTTGATTTGCGGCCTCTGTTGGAAGTGGGAAGATTTCGGACCAGAATAGATCCGGCGGTCAGCAATGTTGTTGATGGAGCATGACTCCGTACCATTCGGCTTAAGGGGCTGAAGGCATGATGACAAAGCAAAGGACCGATGAGACTTACCTCTCCTTGTAGCATCTTCCAGAAGTTGTGTGTCGACGGCAGCAGCAGGGATATGAACGTATCGGACAACCGACCCTCGGATGAAAGCCGACTTGACGGCCATCTGTTCGTGGAAGGAAGCGTGTAAGGCAGCGTGGTTAGCAACATTCTGTTTATCGGTACCAAGGCATTTCTCAGATCCATAACACACCATGTGAGGATGCTTTGCTTCGTCGAGGACCCGGATGTTGTCGATCTTGAAATTCAGGAATCTATTGGAGAGGAGTGGGCAGCGCAGCAAGACGGTGAGCAACTCGATCTTTCAGATTGAAAAACTAGCTTCGATAACTCACTGGTCGACACTCTTGAGTGTACCTTGGATAGCGAGGTCGTTCTTCAGCTCGATCGTTACTTGTTGCCCTGTGAGGGTCTTGAATGCCGAGAAGATGAGCTGCGTTGCGAAACAAAGACGAAGACAAGACCAGGTGCGTGGAGATTTCGCATGAGTACACTGAATGGGCTTTGGGTCTGCCGGAAAGATCCTCCTCCTTCGTAACTTGAGCTTACCATGCTGAAGGAGTTGTGACAACTTTGTTCTCGTCTGTATTGCTCTGGAGAGATTGTCAATGGATGAAGGAGAGGGATGGGTTGTGAAGTTGAAATGGTCTCCACTCACCACCCGCAAAAGCAACCGAGTCAATAGCTCACGTGATGCCTTTCTCCGCTTTGAGCATTTCGGAGAGCTTTGTCCAAAATTGACACTTCTCTGTGACTCGCACCTCTTTTTGACTCACCGCTATCATTATTACATTTACAACAACACGCTCGTTTCTCTAGAGATCCCTCAGCATACCCAAGAAGCGTTGGCGCTGCAGAGTTGGACTTGACAATGAGCGCGGAGCAGATCACCCAAGGTGTCGCCAATACCTCCTTGGAGGCGTCAGTCGCGGCAGCCACTGAACAAAAAGTCACTCCTTGGGACGTAGAAGGAGCGACGGTGGACGGACAACAAGTCGCCATCGACTATGAAAAGCTGGTAAAGGAATTTGGGACGAAGAAGATCGAGCCTGAGCTCCTGGAACGATTCGAAAAGCTGACCGGTTGGAAGCCTCATCCTTTGCTTCGAAGAGGAAGCTTCTTCTCACATCGTGAGTTGGACAAGATCTTGGATCGTTACGAGCAGGGGAAACCTTTCTACCTCTATACCGGACGAGGTCCAAGTTCGGATTCTATGCATCTCGGTCACTTGATTCCATTTCTCTTCACGAAGTGGCTGCAAGACGTGTTCGACTGCCCCTTGGTTATCCAGCTCACCGACGACGAGAAGTTCTTGTTCAAGCCGAATCTCACAATCGAGCAGGTCAAGGACTTCGCCTTCAACAATGCGAGGGACATCATCGCCTGCGGATTTAAACTGGAAAAGACGTTCATCTTCAGCAATTTGGACTATGTCGGAGGAGCCTTCTACGCCAACGTCGTACGCATTTCTCGTATGATCACCATCAATCAGTCCAAGGGAACCTTTGGATTCAACGACAGTGACAGCGTCGGTAAAGTCCACTTCGTTTCGATTCAAGCGGCGCCCAGTTTCTCCAATTCTTTCCCTCAGATCTTCGGCGACAAGCACGACATCCCATGCTTGATCCCTTGCGCGATAGATCAGGACCCTTACTTCCGACAGACCAGAGATGTTGCCCAACGGCTCAAATACCCCAAACCTAGCTTGATCCACAGCAAGTTCTTCCCGGCTTTGCAAGGCTCGCAGACCAAGATGAGCGCATCCAATGAGACGAGCAGCATTTTTATGCACGACACACCCAACCAGATCAAGAACAAGATCAACCGACACGCTTTCTCTGGAGGCCAAGAGACAGCCGAAGAACAGCGAAAATTGGGAGGCAACCCGGATGTCGATGTCTCTTTCCAGTACTTGAGCTTCTTCCTTGATGATGATGCTGAGATCGAAAAGATCCGACAGGTGCGTAGAGTGGCTCCTTGCAAGGCCAGACCTTACCGCCGACACCGTACTGACATTTTCGATTGCTTGTCTCTCCTTCTTGATGCTCTTCAGGACTATCGATCCGGTGCCATGCTGACAGGGGAGCTGAAACAAAGATGCATCTCGGTCCTTCAGCGAGTGGTGGGCAGTTTCCAGCAGAAAAAGACTGCCGTGAGCGATGACATGGTCCGACAGTTTATGGACAAGAACCGAAAGATTGATCCAACAATGGCCGCTCCCGGATCCACCGCTCATTTGCAAGAAGAGCTCTTGAAAAACACTGTGGTTGCTTCAACAGGGGCTTGAACGCTCCCTCTTAGTCGGCACAACCTGATTTCCTTCAATACGAACCTTCACGACGTGATGACCCCTGTCGTGATTCGTGATGAAAGCGTAGAGTGGATTGTTGTGGTCGCTCCGGCTTCACTGTTAGGCGGAAGGACCGAAGTGAGAAGTGTGTTGAAGCATAAAAATAATCGGAAAAAGAAAATCAGAGAAAAAAGGCGTCGAATAATTCCAACAAAAATGGTCAAACTAATTGACTTTCAACCGGTCTCCACAACCTCGAAGGACCGAGCGTCCGTGCTCTCTCTCGCTCAATTTCCATGTCGGTCGATCTGGCACGACCCCGGGAAAGGCATGGACAACCTGCCGGGGTCGACGAATGAACGGCCATACTGACAAGCAAGTAGCAGCAGCCTTTAAACAAGCGAAGCAGCCTGTGGTAAGACCAATCGCCGCAAGCGACCTCGATGCGGTTCCACCTTCTTTTGCTTCGTGTGCGCCTTTTTTTGGAAAAGAGCCTCACTTCGTAAAGACAAGGGTCATCACCCATGGTACTGGAAAGCAAGTCATCACTCTGGAACGCCACATGAGTCATGAGGTACATGAGCATTAGAATTGGCGGTGGCCGACGCATATGCATATGCAGTCACAGATACAGTTGCAGATGCAGTGATCTTGCTTTGCCGTACGACGGAACCTCCGAATTAATGCGTTCTATCAGGGCAAAAAGAGGATCCTCACGGGGTAGCGGTCGAGCCAAGGCTAGCTGACATTCACTGCACTGATATCGTTTCGAACGCCATCAGGGATCGTTTGAACTTGTTCTGAACAGAGGGTCCCGAAAGCAAATGAAAGAGGATCATGTTCTCCCGGCGTCGATATTTAGGCCGTTGGCATTGGAACTCATCTCGCTGTAGACTGGGCCGAGCGACAGCTCCAAAAGCAGCAGTAGCAGCAGAAAGAGGCAAACGAGTTCCTCTTCTTCCTTCCTTCTGATCTTCCTTGGCCCATGCCTGACCCGACACTGCACGCAAGCTGGTTGGTCTTGCCCCTGGGGTGGCCGACTTCAACAAGTCCGATCACCAACATTCAGAGCACAGAGTGCAGAGCCCTAAATGGAGAGTCAGAGCGCGTTGGTGACCGAGGTTGTCTGTGCCGCGGTCTCGGTGCTCGCACGAGCACAAGCGAGGCGCATTCCAGTTTAATTACAGCACGACCGTATGATACTCTTGGCGGATTCCCACCCTCGGTCACTCTCAGGTCTCGCTTAGACTCTAATTGCGGAACAACATCTTGTTGCTGTTGCACCCAGGTGGTAGTGGTACAAACAATACGCACAGGTCAACGGCCCCCGTTGTGGTACAGTACGTTAGGGTGAGACGGTGAAGCCACACTTATTGCGTTCGAACAAAAAATGTCGTTCCATCCTGCTGCACCTAGGCTTTGTCTCTAACCCTTGACCTCGCAGGGTTAGGAATGGCGTTCGGAAACGCCATTCTACGCACGGACTTGGAACGCAGCTTCGTCTTCACCCTGTCGAACCCTGCCAGTGCGCCCTCATGATCAGTAGTCAGCCGCGACCGAGTCGACCGCCATGGTCGCCAAGCCCCAAGAGCGTGAGGTTGAACCACGCAATTGGAGAGTGACAAGGCCAAACGAAAGTAGCATATGAAAAGAGGCGTGCTCGAGCATCCGCGCGAGCTTCATCGTCAACATTCACTTTGTGAGTTTCATACAGTAGATCCAACGCTGGACAGAGACAGGGCAGAAAGATCTCCGAGACGGTTATCGGTCCAAGATCTATCATCCTCTTTTTTCTCTCTCTCCCTCGCCCTTCACATCATTATCCCAACGTGAAAAGGCTAGAACTTTGACCGGCGATTTTCCTCTGAAGTTGAAAATATGAAAGTCCGTCCACTTTGTCCACATTGAAATGGGTTTGAAACAAAGACGACTTTGGCAACGCAATTCCGTAGGCCCTCTTTCTTGCCTTGTGCTCCTTGTCGAGGCGTCCTCCTTCTCTGCCGCTTTCCTTGTTGTCCCAAGTTCACGGTCTGCTCGACCTCCTCAACCTCGTGTCTTTAAGGAGGCCATCATTGGATGCGCACGATCGAAAGGAAAATCTGGGGAACGAGATGGAAGCATGCCCGGCTCATCTGCATTTATGGCGTACAGTACCGCAATTCCTCGAAGTTCATGTGTGCGTGCGTGTGTGTTCAATAATAACGTACAGTCATCGACATATTCCACTTCACTGCACTCTCGCTAGTGTTTGTTCCAAGCAAAGGGAACGGAAAGAATCCCACACATTTTGACGCTCCGCTCGAGTTGCTTTCCGATGACCTGCGTCTTCGTTTGTTCCCCTCTTCCTCCTTCTTCTTCACCGTCCTGCAAGGCCGAATGGACTGGACGCCCACGAATTCCTGGTTCATCTTCCCTAAAAAAGTGAATTCTGATTGGTGCCCCCCTTTTCTCTCTTGCAGGTCCAGACTATCTACAGCGTGTCTTGCGACGACATCACAAGATATGAAATGCAAATCACAAGAGCAGAGCCAAGCAGGGCTAAACAATTACATCTGCAGCTGCCTATGCATGTGCATCTGCAAATGCAACTTTATGCTGCGTGGTTGGCATCCTGCATCTCTCTCCGTCCATTCTTCAAGCGTGGAAGCTCTAAAACGAGAATCGTCGATCTCGAAGCAGCCGGAACGATTTGTCCAGGCTGGTAATCGCTGCGCAAATTCTCGCTCGGTTCAACTTTTTTTTTTTCGCTCTCACACGACTCATCATCAATTACAGTTGTGCAGTAGTAAACAATAACACGTAATATCAACAATTTCAGTTGTTTCCATGAAGAATAGAGTAACCACTCAGACGCTAGGCAGGCCAAATCGCTGTAGAAATTGGCCGTCGTGGGTGGAACCTAGCTTGGCTACCTACTGTGTGAGTGTGTGTCATCGCTCTATGCCTGGTTCTTTGTTGATCTCACCCAATCTCCGTTTCATCCGACTCGTTCCCAGGCCGAAGCACGTCCATCGGCAGAGATTGCGCCTTCATACGCTTGCTTCCTTAAAGGAAAGAAGGAGGAGGTTGAGTGAAAGGAAGCTTGCTGGACCAGAGCGAAGCACAGCGACTGTCAACTGTAACATGCTTCAGTCAGTGTCAAAATGTGGAAAAAGCGATTCGACCGCAGACAGCATATCGGCCTGTCACAACAGAGATGGTCCCGGTGAGCGGATGGCTTGAATTTGGAATGCACAACTCTATAAGGTGATGATACGAAGCGGTTTCTTCCTATCCGTATCGAATCAGATCAGTCCAAAACCAAATCAGTTGACTCTACATCCATCCAGACAATAATCTGAATCCACACCCAAAAAGAAAATCTCCTCGCCCTTCGGGTACTTTCATCTACAACAAGTCGAAGTCGCAGCACCCAAATCCCATATCGTTATTCAAAAAAATCTCTCATATTTCTCCTTCCCCCTTAACACTCCCTCCGCGCCTCTCTCTGTGTATTTCTCGCACCCCCTCCTATCTCGATTTACATTGAGTTGGAGCCTGTGGTCACTCTGCGTTCACGCTCTTAACTTATTGTGCGAACCTTCAGGCTCACATTTCTGCAGTTGAGTGCATTTGTAACCCTCGGTTGCCGCCTTCAAACCTGTTTGATCTGCCTTTATTCTCTCCACTCTCCCGCTCCCGCATCATATGCCTGTGGTCTGCCTCCGCTCTCGGACTGTTCTTGCTTTGCTCCTCCTCTCCGTCTCTGTTATTCTCCCTTGCCGACCCACAACTCTCCATCCGAACTCTGGACTCTGGCCCTGCTGCTACTACTACCTCCGACTGTCAACCCTAATTTGCCCTTTCCACCATCCTCCGTCCGACCTTATCCATTCTCATTCTCATTCACCATCCAGTTCACATTTCCCCCAACATCCCCGTATCGCATCGTCATCATCATCACCATCATATCATATTCATCATAGCTCGTGCCACGACCTTCCTTTCTCAAGTCAAAGCATTGGAACCTCATCTTTCTGGTCGGAAGTGCACTTTTATCGGCCAAATATTTCGCAAGCGATCACCAACTTGTGGGTTTCGAACGATCGTGTCCAGCCAGCAACAAGAGTCGATTCAACCCAGTTGGCTGCCTCCTTTCACATTTTCTTGGCAGATACACATCTTCCTGCTCCGTCTTGCTCCGGCCTCTCTGACTCCGCCGTTCACCGTCCGGCGAGTACTGGAATCCAGCCTTTATTTGCTCTGCCCTGTTCTCACACGATAAGACGATCGTTTCGGTTCCACCATACTTGATTTTCGCCAGACAGCGTAACCTTGATCTAATCGTCGCAGCTGAACGTCTATACCATTTCTGATAGCGGACAAGGAAAGACAGCAAGGGACGTAGATCCGACAGCAGCGTGACGCTTTCCGGTTGGGCTCTCTTGAAGGATTCAGCAAATACGGGTGATCCCTCAGAGATCTAGAAGATTCTGCTTCCCCACCTGTCCCTTTTCTCATCTCTCTACGGCACGGAACGCAACAAGCTCAAGGTGAAAGTCTCGGTCAGGAAAGAACGGTGTTGATCGCCAAGGATCATTCTATTGTAGTTCAAGATCCGAAATTAGGCATCGACGTCGGCCAAGCCTCGCTAGTCTCGATTTCGCGCAACGAAGCTTCGAACTCAACCTATATAGCCAGATCTCTATAATCATGCCGCAACCAGGGTAAGTTGACACTTGAATTCGATGGTCTTGATGGTTCCGTTGTGGAGTCGATGTAGCCGACCGAAGGTGACCGGTCCTCCGGCGTAGCGGACGTAGGCCGGATGTCTCTAAAGAATGGTTTTTTGAAACGGCTCAAGCTAAAGAATGATGCGACGCATGCGACATATATTCTCGCGAAAAAAGACAAGCTGCGGAGGCGGAAGGATAATATCGTGGACAGGGTCGTAGGAATAGCTTTCGGAAATCCCGCACTCCACCCATGGTCGGGATCAGAAGGTGAAGGTTTCAGTGCCAAGAGAGCACACAAGGTTGGAGGAAAGAGCAACTCAGTATCACGCGATCACGGCTAGCCAAACGCTACTCAAAAATAATGCATGATCAAGCTCGAAAGCGTGTTTCCACCTCGACACCTCCCTCGCCAAGAAGAGGAAGATGGCAGATGGGAAATCACTAGAGCTTGGCTAGAAATGTAGGGTTGCATACCCTTGGATTCTGCTCTGCAACACTATGTCTGTCACCCTCCAATTCGGATCTCGACTTGATTCTCTTCGATTCGGGACGGAAAAAAAAAGGGGAAAGCAGAGGGAGTGAAGAGATCGCGTCGAGCGTTTCGTCTGCTGCCCTTCCGAAAAATGGTTGCTAGGAAGCCAGGAAGCCAAGTCCACCGCTTGGGCCTCCTCGACGTTGATGCATTTTCGACTTGGGTCAGGGAACGCGTGCAGGATGCACAGCGCAGAACCGTGCTTTCCTCTCTCCCTATGCGTCGCGATCTTTCTCAAACATCGGATCTGAGTTTGGTTCGGTCCAGCTTCTCGGTACTTCGCCGAGCATGTAGACGCATAGAGAGAGTGAACACGGAAGGGGCGCTTAAAAAGCGTCAGAGCGCATCCTCGTGAAAATGTCGCATTTGCGCGAAGGGCCGCGTAGCTGTAGCTTGTAGTCCTAAATTCTCCTCGCGCCCCTGTCCCTACGCCTCTCTCCTCCACAGCCTTTTCTCTCCTCTCCATACTGTTCTGGTCTTGGTTTGCGACTCCATCGTCTAGTCCTTTGTCCTTTTCCACCATCTACGAAGACGACCCAATTTGCTTGATTACTGACGTCGTTTCGTTCTCTCCTCTCTCTTTCCCCTCCTTACCTTTTCGATTTGCACCCATCTGCGTCGCGCTTCGGATTCCATTCTGGACGTAACGTGCGGTCTTTGCATGGCCCTCCTCACCTGGCTCGCTTCCGCCTTGTTCGCCTCTAGACCGTCTTCGGAGGCCGCAGAGAAGGGGTACAGTAATGTCATCACCTCGACATGTACTCCAGGCCCATCCCCCGTCAACACACCTGGAGCTATGACTGCGATTCCGCTGCCGATGGCCGGTGGAACTCACAACCATCCACCACCAATGTCTTCCAACTCGATCTCTATTTCCGGCGCATCGCAAGACCAGCACACTCCCGGCAGTTTTGGCAATTCGTCCATGAATGCGTCGTCTGACGTGGGCTCGGTGATGACGGAGGACGAAGAAGATCTCGAGGACTACGGCAAGGGCGGCTACCATCCCGTCCATGTTGGCGACACCTTCTCTGATGGACGATATCTGATCGTAAGAAAGCTAGGATGGGGGCATTTTTCCACAGTGTGGCTCGCCAAAGATCACAAGATGAATCGACACGTGGCGCTCAAGGTGGTCAAGAGTGCTCCGCATTATACAGAAACAGCTCTCGACGAGATCAAGCTCCTGCAACGGCTTGTCTCCGCCAACCCAAATCATCCTGGTCGTAGGCATTGCGTTTCGCTGCTCGACCATTTCCGACACAAAGGTCCTAACGGATCCCATGTATGCATGGTGTTCGAAGTCCTCGGTGAAAACCTGCTGGGTCTTATCAAGCGCTATCAGCATCGAGGAGTTCCGCCCCACATCGTAAAACAGATCGCCAAGCAGGTTCTGCTCGGCCTCGATTATATGCACCAGGAATGCGGTATCATCCACACTGATTTGAAGCCGGAGAACGTCTTGATCTGCATCGAAGACGTTGAAGCCGTTGTCGAGGCGGAGCTGCGATCCAATCCAGCGGCCGTCCCCACCAAGTTGGTTGGTGTACCACCAAGTCAAGGGAGGGGCGGCACCCAAACACCGAGAAGAGACGGAATCTTCATTACGGGCTCGCAGCCTCTGCCTTCCCCTAGCAGCAGTCTTGGGTCGAGTCCGATGTTTGACAAATGGGCTTTTGGTATGTCCAAGATCGACAAGCCTAGTGTCAGCGATAGCGAAAATGGATTCAAAAGCGGTGCGAGCAGCGATGCTGCCGGGTCCAAAGGAGGCTCCCTAGCTACGAGCAAGGAGAGAGAGAAGTCGACTGAATTGATCGGACAAGGGATCTCGCAACTCAGCACTCAAGGTTCGAGTAGTCTGCCAGCCGACTCCTTCGGAAGCAGAACAGCAACAGGGGTGCCCCAGCAGAAAGGGCCATCGCTTCTATCGCTCGGCGCTCCGCGACCACCACCGGGTCAAGCCGAACCTGATCACTCTGCATCAGCAGCTGCATCAGCTTCTCCTGAGCCATCCGACTCGCCTTCGCCCATGTCGATGGACTCTCCGATCCCCAACGATCACGATGTCTCCTCTGCCAATGAATCTTCGACCAACCCGGCACATCAGCCCGCGCCCGCGGCCGGTGACCCGAACACGCTCCCACCACCGCCACCCTACGATCCGAGCTCGCTGGAGCGCATTACGGTCAAGATTGCTGATCTAGGTAATGCATGCTGGGTTGACCATCACTTCACCAACGACATTCAGACGCGACAATATAGGTGTCCTGAAGTCATCCTTGGCGCCAAGTGGGGTCCTAGCGCGGACATGTGGTCGGCAAGTTGCATGTTTTTCGAGTTATTGACTGGAGACTACCTGTTCGACCCTGCAGCAGGAACCAAGTACAACAAAGACGATGATCACGTAGCTCAGATCATCGAGCTTCTCGGCGATTTCCCCAAGAGCCTCGCTTTCGCAGGAAAATACAGCGCCGACATCTTTAATCGACGCGGAGAGCTTCGACATATCCACAAACTTCGTTTCTGGCCCCTCATTTCGGTGTTACAGGAAAAGTATCTGATGCCATACAGCGAAGCAAGCGAGTTATCATCTTTCTTGTTGCCGATGCTACGACTCCATCCCGAAAAACGAGCTGGTGCGAGAGAGTTGCTGGATCACTCTTGGATCGACGGCATTGTCGTACAAGGAGAGATCGAGCAGGCAATGAGGCAGGCAGGTATTGACGTCGATGCGCTGACCTCTGGCAGCCCGAGTCGGTCTCTTCCACCTGGTCTGACGCCAAGTGAAGCGGACGCACTGAAACCTGTGGGATCCGTGTCCAGCAGTCCAGCGGGCATATCGCTCAACATGCAGGGACTCGAAGATGCCAAGCGTCGGGCGGCTGAGCACCAGGCACAATCTGTCGCTGCCGCGACAACTGCTAGCCCTCATCCACCGGCGACTACTACCAGCGCACCTCCATCCGGAATCAGCTCCAAAGATCCCCTCGCAGCACTTCAGGCAGAGGCCATGGAACGATCTTCCTCCAGTGACGCTGCCGGCGAATCGCACATGACGGTCAGGGGAATTTCAAACGAAGATGGTACAAGCGGTGGTCGACAGATGTCGACGCCAAAGCTGCAAGGGCAGCCAGGAAGCTCGTCCACTAATCGTGAAGCAGGCTCTCCATCGCCGCAGGGTCTGCCCAGACCAGTTGCCACGACTGTTCAGTGATTCAGTTTTCTCAACTCAGGTTTGACTCTGTCTTACTATATCAACATACCATGTACAACTGATGTACTTGTTCGCTGCTGTACGGTCGAGCCTCTTCTCTTCGTTTTCCTACTTGGTCTTCTTCGCTTCAACCTCATTCTCATGGGATGTTACCACCCTGTCAGGCATCTTGGGCCTCTCCTTGCTGACCGTAGATTGAAGCCCAACCCCAGTCTGTTTTCAAGCCCCTCTGTTGTACGATATGAAGTTGCCGTCCTTGATCACCAGCAGACCGTCAGAGCACCTTTTCCAACGTGCTTTCGCTTCGATTCCTTTTCTCAAAGTCTCCCATCGTTCCTCGCTTTTCCTCGCATGCTACTTTACACAGATCCTTGCCCTGTAGTCGCTTTGACGACCTCACATCCTCATCGATTCGGTTCACCGTCCCCCATCCTGTCTCTTGACTTGTCATGTTTTCATATAGACGCTAATTCGTTTTGCTTACCTTTCATCATGCAACATGGGTGCGAGATCTCATCGACCGATTCATGACCTGAAACTTCACATCGCGGGGCTTCAATCGATGCTGAACCTGCGAGTTCATGTGCTTAGTATGGGTTTGTTGCGACAATGAGAAGAGACTAAGGTATGCGAAGAGAGCTGTTTGCGTCTGACTGACAGATAGAAGTACATGATCGATCGAGGCTGAGAATGGGCTAAAGCGCTACAAATACAGATGAAAGGCAAAGGTCATGTTCAATCATCAATGGCATTTTGCTGCCAAGAGTGGGTGAGTTTGGAGGACTGAGCCTCGAACATCCAGCCAGCAGAGAGTTCCGGCTCGAACGTGCGTCTTGATGCTGAAGAACGGGGGAGCGTTGAGGCCATAAATGAAGGTGGACGCAGAATCGATGATGAGCGCGATTTGCTACCGGAAGACGAGAAAGACATCCTCGATGTCGAACGAGAGAATGTGGAAGAAGCTTGAAGCGGTGATGATGATAATGCTGCTGATGAAGCCGACGATTGCTCAAGAGGAGACTTTGTTAGGTCTTCAATGATAGAGGTGTATGCTGATACTGAAGCAGACCGTCTGTGACTGTTACCGCTCTGTGTGGGCGGAACAACGCACGTCGATCTGGCTCGATGAGACTGCGAGAAGTCCATAGCAGCCTTCGAATTGACACGACGTGTAGGTAGAGAAGCAGATCTGGATGGGGAGGCCGTTGAGGACGGAAGCTTGCCGAGCGGTAGCCATGGTCTTGATGACGAGTCTGCCGCAGGTTGCGGCGAGTCAATATCGGCGAGCTTGTTACTTAGCACTTCTGCATCGAGTACGCTCTCCTTGACGCTCGTTGGTGGTGAAAGATCACCGGTTGAGGAGCAAATGCTTTCCTCATCGTCCGACAACAGATCATTGGACGACCAGAGGGAGCTGGCATCATCACAGAACGAACTCGAATCTTCGGTTTCGGTGCAATCCGACATCAGCGACATCGTGGGACTGACGGGACTACCTACGGCGTCGTCGACCTCGGATGGTACCGAAGCAGGCTCGGCGTCGATGCTTGTTTCTTCGGCAGAGCTTGGGATGGACGTCGTCCCTTTCTGGGAGTCTGAGCCACAGGATCCATCGATGCGGGCGGGCGCTGGCTCTGTCAAACGAACGCAAGCTTCCTCGACGTGGTCTGCCTCTGCTTCCATATAAGGATCCTGAATTTCGGAGTCGATCATTTCGATCTCTTCGGCGGGATAAGGTGCCTCGAAACGTCTACGAGGCTTCTTTCCA
Source organism: Ustanciosporium gigantosporum (assembly GCA_928724795.1). Classification (NCBI taxonomy): domain Eukaryota; kingdom Fungi; phylum Basidiomycota; class Ustilaginomycetes; order Ustilaginales; family Cintractiaceae; genus Ustanciosporium; species Ustanciosporium gigantosporum. Next base: position 233,324 of record CAKMXM010000011.1, read on the forward strand.
TGGAAATACTCTTCAAAGCGGTAACCATGAGGCCCCTTACGCCTTCTCCCGATCGGTTGTCCCTCCTTATCGTAGATCTGATGAACCGGATAGGCGTACGTTCCGTTCCAGTAGAGGCCGTGTTCGTCCCAGCCTAATTCCTCCGTGTTGACGGGCACAAACAGAACCGCCTTGTCGTATGTTTGCTCCGGTGTTCGCATCGAGTAGCGAGGTTGTTCGTCGGGCGGAGTAATCAGGATCGTTGGGATGATGAAGTTGTGGGTAGACTTTGCCTGGGTTGCTCTGAGGATATCCAATTTCGGTATGGTGGTCCGAGCGGAAGCGATTGTGGTCAGAACCTCCGAAGAAGCCAAGACGGCTGCTGCTGCGGACATGGCTTCTAAATGTCAAGGAAAGATGATCAAGGTAGCGACCCAGTTGTGCAGAAAGGATAGGACTTGTTTCGTCCAGAGAAGAAGCGCTCGCCAGCGAGTGCTTAAATGGGATTTGATCTGTCTTCGGAAGGCAAGACAGCTGCGGGTCAGGTAAGAAAAGGGGTGGCGTGTCCCTTGATAAACAGCTTGACAAACAAGCGACGCCGAAAGCTTCGAACGTGCTCTTGGCTTCTCCTTCGCTAGCTGCTGTGATCTTTGCGAAAATGTCTGCGAAGCCTAAGTCAAATGAAGAAGACGATATCGTTGAGTGGCTGAACCCTCTTGTTTCTGATTCAAAATGATAGCACGCTGAATCCGAGGATGGTCGAGGTGGGTTGATCGGATTGCGCTACAAAAGGGTTTGATACGGAATGGTATAAGAATACTGGCTTGGAGATGCAGGTTGATGAGATGATGGAGACTCTGGACTGTAGGAAAGCAGGAAGAAGGATGCCAAGGGTTGTGAAGGAGGACATGCCACTTGGGTTACAAGGCAGTGAGTGGCATCAATAAGGATGTGATTTTAGGGTCGAGGGCAAGATGATACTGGTAAAGCGATAGTGCACTACACCGCAAGATTTGCGCTCAGATATCATCTGTACGGAAGGGGGTCAGATGCACAAGACACTTGTCAGGGACAGTCTAATTTAGCCAACGGAAGCACCCTTTCAATAATGGCATTGGCACTAATGCTAAGGATGACGATACTTTGTTGATACGAAGGTGTCGGGTTCGGCAGCCGGAATCGAAGCAAGATGCTGTTCGCGACATTCGGGGCGGCGCGGGCGAAGCTGCGGGCCATCGCTCGAAGCAGTACCGAATACGGGGACCCTACGTTACGGTGATGCAAGGCTCAGAGCCTGCCAGTCCCACTGAATGTCGCTTCGCCGAGTGCTTTTAGCTAACTACATCTTCAATAATCACCTCGTTTGACAGGAAAGAAGTTGCATGAAATTGACTCTGGGTTTCTGTTTCACGACGAGGAACAGGGGCGGTCCTTTCTGGCGGGGGTCATTGGCCAAGCAGAAAGATTCGGCCTTGTCTTTCAAACCTTGACGTTTGACCGGTCAAACAATGTTGTTGATGACGCTTACTCGTTCGTTTTCAATTTTGCTTCCGATTCCTATCTCGACATTTCCTATCGTACCACCACATAAAGCTTACCGAACGAGGCTTGGGTAGGCAGCATCAGCCAGAAGGCTCTCAAACCCCTCACAGTCTGGGGAGGACGAAAGTGCTTCTACGAGGCTCCACAGGCGACCGATCCGTAGCTTCGCGGGAAAGGAAGAATAGGAGACAGGATCTTAGACATACATACTGGGGGATCTCTGCAAGCTCTGTCGATCCAAGTGACGGAGATTCACAGGATCAATACAGATTGTGATTCGAAAAGGCTGACGCAGCCACTTTCTGTCCAGTAGTAGCACACTCTATTTGACGGTGAACGTTCTCGTTGCGTACGGACCTCCGCTTCGAGTTAATCTTCTGAACGTGTTTGTAAGTGCCGATTCCTTATGCCTCGCTATCCCCCTTCATGAGCATTCCAACCCCCTTTCCTGTCGAGCGTAAAGCAAACACGAACCTCATCACATGTGGTTTTTGGTTTGCCCAGTAGTTGCATGTGAGGGAGCATTTGGGGGACGTCTCACTCTGCACATTTCGGGTGACTCCGACATCGTGCATACCAGGCAGAACCTTGCGAGGTTCTCAGGCTTCTTACCATTTCCCGACTGTAGATCTAACGCGGTACGTCTCTGTAATCGAAGGTGAACACCCCCGAATAGGCTCGATGCGAACTTTTCAAGTCCGTTCTGTTCAGCCCGCCCCCGTTTCTCATTTGGTACCGCATGCCAAGGACCTCAAAACAAAATCAAAATTCTCCGCGAGTCAAACCAGCAGCAATGCCCCTCAAATTTTGGATCAAGATCCTATTTTTGCCGTCGCTGACTTTGGGGACAAGAGATTGATAACAAAACGTTCAACGGCCACACGAGCGCCGTTGGCCTTTTTCCCGCACCCCAACGCCGTCCGATAAGGCGGACGGTGGAGTCGGCCAGAGGTCATACATCGAAGCTTGGCAGACGTGACCTTCCGGAACAGATCCCCACTTGTCATTTCCGGGCAGACAAGGTGTGCAAGGTGTGGGCCAACGCTCAGCTTACTCGTGAAAGAGGGCGGAGAATGGGTAGAACAGGGTGCAAAAGTTTCTCATGACGAGTCGGAGTTACTGGATCCCTCTTGTTCTCGTTGCCCTTCCAGATCTGTGGGAGTATAGTAGCCCAGCTGGTTCGCCCTATCCGACATACGGTACATTCTAGGTCCATTGCAAGTCTCAACATTTTTGATATTCTGGCAAGCAGGATGATGTACCGCATCTCTGTTCATCCTCAACCGTATGAGATTTTGATTACCTTACGAAAAGGTTCTGCGGGGCTTGGCCCGCCGAATACTATAGTCAGTCTGCCAAGCCGATGCGATCCGCAAGCCGCAGGAACTTCTACTGTGCATCGGTACTGAGCTCGCCAATCGGCCATCGCGAGGAACATATTTTCACTTGCGAGGTTCATCCAATCGCCTACGAAATACCCGAGTCCGTCTCTCGTTCCAAAAAGTTACCCCCAGTAACCTCTCAAGGTTGGATTGACGACGTATTTTGCGGATCCCGCACCGTCCGGTGTTAGCGCCATGAAATAATGGTGTCGCCCAAGCAGCCATTCTTTGCAGCATGATATCGTCACAATTTCCGGCCTACAATGTTTTGGGGGTTGTTAGCCCTTTGGCTTCTCACTGACACATAGACCGATATCGGCGTGCTGAGATGCAAACTTTTTTCCCGATCCACAGCAGGCTGGCAGGCTCTAATCCGAAAATGAAGAAGGAGTGTATCGGAAAATCCGACAGGCAGAGAACCTATACAGGACGTAACAACGATGGTGGCTCAGACGATTAAGGCAGGAACTAGCCATGCTAAGCGGGTTGTCTTCTACGGGAGGAATACAATGGTCCAATCTGGATGATGCGGAAGTGAGATGCATCTAGAAACGAGGCTTGGCCATTCTCTATCCCGCTCGCTCAGCCCAAAAAAGAACGAGCTCGCTTCGAACCAACCTTTGAGGCGGGCGCAGCAAATCACAGTCAGAGGGAGACAAGCGGAGAACCAGGGACGTATCGCAACAACCAAGATGGCATAAAGCGGTTTAGCAGAGTGCGGCTTAGTTTAACGGAAAAGTATTACCTTACCAATCTACCGGACACCAAACAAATGTGGTAGAATCGACGTCAGCGTTTTCGCTCGTCGACGATCTGGTACGGGATCCGATGCGAACTGGTCGGGGGAAGGATGGTAATCCGTAAACATCTGAATCGACGAAACCAGATTTACACCAGGTGCAGCGGAGAATTTTTTCCCGATTCAGCCACTTTGCCCCGGAGCCCGCCATTTTTTCGGTGCCTGCATAACTCCGTCATTGTGCCGCATAAAAGTCCCAATCGACATGTCTCGGCGTCGGGCTCTTCGCGGTGATCAGAGCGAAAAGTAACGATGTGGGCACTACGATATGCGTCGCTCGACTCCATCGAATCCTCATCGCTTAACTGTGCTGGCACAAGACTACGTCCTAATTATCGCGGCTGGCACAGGCTGCAGAAGTGTAGACCGATGATTCTTGTGAGAGGAACTTATGAACTCCATTGCAAAGTCAGGTAAGGAGCCTTTTCTAGGACGTCGTCGTGCGTTCGGGTATTTTCACGCTGTCCGCAACAAAGTTCACCCATTCAAGATTGCCAGGCCTACACGGGAAGTGGAGACCGTCGCTGAACATTCAGACACAGGCTGCTATAGCATTACAGCCGCAAATACGATGCAAACCGATCCGTGGCTTTGCTCTGGATGGTGGTGACCGAATCAGCTGCTCAACCGATCTCTTAGCGCAGTTTCTCTATCCGGTGCCGAGCAACGATGTCATTCAAGGGTCTCTTCATACAGTAGATCTTCATCGCGAGATTCTTCTCGTGGATAGCATCTAAACCCGCCAGCTCTACTCTCCTCATTGCGACAACTAGTCACTCGGCCGACTCATTTATCTGAAGGCTTCCTCTCTATTCTCGGGACTCCCAAGGCTGATAGGGTATCACTTTGGTTTCGAATAAATTTAGCAGACAGTGCACTGAGCTGAGTGGAAGGATAGCGATGATAGACTGAATGTATGAGAAGGTAATATCGTTGAAAAAGATCGCTGGATGTGTGAGATGGCAAGACGCTGGACACCGATCAAGGAAGACGAGCTTTAAGCTCGGACAGGGGTCGGGGTTCCGTTCAGTACTTGGTCGATCCTCCTGTTATATTTGGCTAGTTCGGCGTCGTAGCTGTCAAAGCCGTCAGAAGCTTGGCTGTGGCCCGGCGTTTCGGCAACTCGAGCGTGTCCTGATCTGACTGCGCACTCTTTCGTCGAATCTATGCTCGATAAAGGTTGATCTTGTTCGCTAACGTTAAGCAAGGAGCGGTCGAAGACAGAGCTGCTGACACGGCGTCGAAGAGGGCTGGGCACAGCAGGAGCATGCATGAGAAGCTTTTTGCGAGCTTCTTCGATTTCTCGCTGACGATCCTTGTAGACTAGCCAATGGCCCATAGCAAAAAGGAGGTCGAGTCAGCACGACAGCACAAAGGAAGAAGGAGGACGTCAGTCCATTTCTGTTCCGAGGAAAGGACTGGAGGCTTACAGGTTCTAATAGACAGGGCGACGATGGCAGATTCATCGATGTCGTCGGAGAAAGGGGCTACTCACGATCTCCCTGCGACGAAGTCGGAGGCGGTGCCTGCTTCGGGGCCATCGAAGAACGACGGCGCTACATGAAAGGGTACCGACAGAAGCGAGTTAGTTCATTCTTTCCAACAGTTTCTTCGTTGATACCGCAGAGCATGACTCACATGGGTAAAGATAGCTTCCTTTCCGACTTCGACAATGTAAGGCTCCTCAGCGACCCTCCTTCCTTCTTCCAAGCACTTGACGACCCAGCTGATGCCCACGACGAGTGGCTTCGGATCAGGGAGTCCTCTGTAGGAGTGGAGAGTGCTTGGTCTGCCGCTCTTGTAAACAATATGCGTCAATTTGCGCTCTCCGAAGCGAAGCATCACCTTTGCGCCAGCGTTCTTGAGCATTTCCACCCAACAAGCCGAAGCGTCTTCTCCATCCTGATCACGAACGTCGACCAGCACCGTGAGTCCTCGTAGGAAACGAGCCGATTTCGTAGCCGAACTCGTTCCTCCGGTCTCGGGAGCGGCGTTGAGTGAAGAACCGATGACGATTCCAAATGAGGTATTGCTTATAGAGCGATCGCCTGCCTCTGTATCCTCTCGCTTTGTAGGATTGTAAGTGTATAGCGATCTCCTTCGGGCCGCTTTGGCGGCTTTTCGCTCTTCGGCAGATTCGTTTTCTTTGATTGACGCGGTGGAAGTGTCTCCAGCGGAACTTTGACGCAGCGGAACCGCGTCGCGCTGTACTGCCGCTTTGCGTATCATTGGTGGCGGCATGCCATAAGATAGGATGGAATGCATTGATCTGCGTCTAGCTGCTTTCAAGTCAGCCATTCTCTTCTCTTCTGCAGCCGCAGCAGAAGAGTCGATCCCATCGACGTCGCTCGCTGAGCTGGTTGCCTTGGCTTCTTTCGTTCCACTCTTTCCGTAGGAAGGAGCTTCTGATCGGCTAGAAGACAGGGACGCTGCGGGCCGGATGCTGCTTTGTCGAGACTTAGGGAGAAGGGAAGCGCGGCTCGTAGGACGTTTGAATACATCTACATCTGTGCTTTGTTCGAGTCCAGACGTCGTTGCTTCTGAACTGTACGTGATGCTGCTATCTCTTATCGTGAACACTTGTGTCTTGCTGGATGGAAAACCTGGCCGCCTGCTGTCTACGCCAAGCACACGTTTAGAATCATCACCCTCCTGTCTTCTGGCGAGAACGAAAGAGCTGGGTGCACGTTGAACCTTCGCCGTGAGCTTTGCTAACGAAGCTTCTAAGCTTGCAAGTGCTTCTGAGGTCTCCACAGATAAGGTCTGCTTTACATCAATGACCAGTGGTGAACTTACACTGCTAGACCGATCGTTCGAGTCTGCTGATGATCCTACCTTCGCTGGTGGCTTTACACCCTCGTGGCGCATATCGCTATCTGGCCTTTCGGAAGCAGCCGATCTGGAAGACAGCTTGATTCGGTTGCGATCCTCCGCTTGGCTTCCATCTGCATCATCCTCATCATCGCTCTGTACATCATGTCGGAAGATACCGCGTTGCGCTTTGCCAGGAGAAGGTTTCAGATCTAGCAGATTGATGGGCTTTCGATCAGGTCGATCGGGCGACTGCAGGATGTATTCAGACTTGACCGTCATCCTTTTGATCGGAGAATGCCGAGGCTCTCCAAGCTTCGCAAGGCTATCGATGTCGTTCCGTTCGATGAAAGGATTACGTTCCGCAGTGCCAATGAGATCGGATCTCAAAGTGCTCGACCGAGAGAGAAGAGGCTGAGGATGCTGCCGAGCGGACGCCGCCGCCTCCGAAGGGTTGGCACGACTTGCCACGCCAATCCTTGAGCGTTTTGGTGGATCGACACTAGAAGAAAGCTCTGGCTCGGCGTCCTGACAGACAGTCTGACTTGGTCTGTGAAGTGGTTTGGATGCTCTTTCAGAGCCCATTGATTTGGCTGGAACTTCTGAAGATGGAGTTGCCGCCACCTCCGTTGGACGGTTCTCCTTTCGGCTGGAGACGAGGGTACGACTTGATAGGGTCGAGTTGAGCTGCACAGAAGTTCTAGAACGTGGCAATGCTGTTTCGACAGAGCCGGAAGGGGCGCCTACAATTGAGCGATTTTCGAGACGCTTCCGACGCACAGGACTTTCGCCAATGCTCTTCTCGAGCTCGAATTCGAAGTCATCGAATCGCCCCTTCTTTGGGCTTGCCATCTGAGCTGTGACTCGAACCCCAGGCGAGTCAGTGTCGAAACTGTCAAGCTCGGCCTCACCGCCACGATTTGCTTTGCCGGTGGATTCATATCGGTGAGCGGAGGACGATGCGGTGGGAATGCTCTCATTCCGCTGCTGGATAGACCGCGGAACGACGGGCAGCTCGGTGGCGTCCGAGATCCTTGCCATAGATCTGGTCTGACGCATAGGCTGCTCCCCTATCGTTCGAGTGAAGGCAGCGCGACGCTTTTGTGGCGATAGAGCAGACATGATCTATGGACGCTGGACAATCTGAGGCTGCATTGGAGGCAGCAATAATATATGGGCGCTGCTTGGTATGGTACCCTTGGCTTAGTTGGCTATCGTTTGTTTCGCTAGCATACACGCTGGGAAGAGGTGGTTGCTGTGTCGAAATATGTGCTTAAGCGATTGAAGGTGGTCGGGTGACACCAACGAGAAAGGCGCAGGTGAGTGGATCGAGGCTAATTCGATAGCGATTGCCCGAATCGAAGGGCCTTGGTAGTGAGCGGTGGAGTTTCTTTGCTCGAGCTGATCTGTGTTTCCGAGCCAAAAAGGCCGGGGTGCACAGCTCGACATGAGGTATTCTAGACGAGTCTGGCGTGTGTATGCCGCACGCAAGAATAATATTTATTGCGGAGTGTTGCTTTCCGCGTGTTTTTGAAGGTAAAGTGTTGGTCTCTGCTTTCACCGAAACTCGCGACGAAGATCACGTGATAAAACACATCTTCGTGAAGAAATATTCTTCGCCTGCCTCGCACGCTCATGCAGGTCGAAGGCCAAACCTCTACCGTCATGTATCTGGATACACTTATCGAACTACGGGTGGATTCTGCCTCTGATCAGGACGAGAGCGTCATCTACCGTCAAAAACTTCTCCTACACTCACTACAAGTAGAGTGCTGTCGAAGCAGGGTCTGAGAGCAAAGATGGAACTCCGGATCCGACGGTGAATTTCTTTTTGGACTCCGTTGCCCTTTGAAATTTTCGAAACGATCCTCGGCCGGAAGTGGGAAAATTGGCCGACTCCCGAATCTCCGGAAACCATTTCAGCGTGCATCTCTGACCGCGAAATCCCAACTCAATTTCGAAAGGAATCTCTGCTTCTGCGACCTGAGAAGGAACGAGCGGCCAAGATTAAAAGAATTAGGGTGGATTTAGGGCCGAAGCCTCCAAGCTTGGCGATAGCAGAGAAGAGTGGATGGAGGGGCTTTGCTTCATCGTCGAGTTGGGAGCTCAATCAGGGTCCAAAAGTCTGCGTGCAGGGTGCAGAGGAGTCTCGTACGTGTTACTTGTTCAATTCGATTAAAGCTCGCTTGCTTCTTTACGCACGCCCGCAGCTTCTTCCTCGGATTCCATCCGCCCCCTACGTTCCACCTGCCTTGCAATATCCGAGCTGCTAGGCTCTAAGAGGTGAAGGTGTCCATGACAGCAGCGTCCCTTGAATTCGAGCTGCAGATGAACTCTCACCGTTTACGAGCGGGGCAGAGAGGCATGCCAACTGTTTCTTTTATCCGAAATGAGAATTGCACCGAAAGAAAAGGGATGTGATGATGAAACGAAATGGCGTCGGACCTGCCGCTTCGCAGAAGGATGATGAGCTGGAATTCAAGAAATCTGGTTTAAGTTTTGCAAAGCCGAACTCATCATCGTCCCACTCCTCGTTCAGAGCATACGGTCGTAGACCGTTGTATCCCCGAAAAGGAGTTGATTGCCAAGGCTCGAAGATGTGTTGGTCCCGCCGTACGAGAAGCTATCCGGTCTTGTTCCGGCCGCGAGATCCTCACTTTTAATCAGATTTTTTGAGTTCCTTCGCAGCCCCGAGCGGATGGATGACCAACGGCTGGACCCCCTGTCATCCTTATGATATTGCATAGAGTGGGAGAATTTGAGCGAACTGCGTACCGTGAGAGCGAGGACCGGATGGATGTGTGGATGGATGGATGCTTGGCAACGTACATACGCTTCTCAACTCTTCTTCTGCTCATCGTCGCCTTCAGCTTCATCATCACCACTACCCTCACGGCAGCCGCCACCGCCCTCCTTCTTCTTCTCCATATTCGCTTGGGATCTTTGCATCCGCCTGCAGTCGGATTCGGATTCCGTTTCGCGTCACTTCCGCCTCGTTGCCTTGGTCCGACGGGAGAGTGTTAAGTGGATTCCTTCGTGCGCTATCTGCCTCCTGCTCATCCTCCTCTCCCACCCATCCGCCCACTGACGCCCGCAGGCTTTCACACTTCGAAGAAAATCACAAAGGGTGCCTCTGTACCCACTTCCAGCCTCTCTAGACGACGTGCTTTGTGCCCAGCCAGCGGCCAGAGTGATCTGCTCCTTCGTTTCCCTCCAGCCCTCGCTCAAGTTCCGCTTTCAAGGCCCACGCCGTTTTCAAATCTGTACTCGTGTCGACATCACCGACTCGTTCTGGTTGTCAGGGACCAGCTTACCTTTTCGGACGAATCGATACGTCGCCGCTGTTTCGTCCAGCTCAGCGACGGCGAATTGAAGCTTTGCTGCTGGTTCCGCGCTCATCGCTGCGAAGCTTCCACTTGCCTCGATGGTGACCGTCAATCGCGAGATGAGCAGCAGTACCACCAACGCTCCCAACCATCGGCCCATCCGCGCGGACACGCTCGACTTGAAACAGAAACTCGCAGTCGCTCTAGGTCCTAACGGGGCACGATACTGGCAGACTTTGGTGCAATTCTGCAAAGGTGCTATCGATCGTTCCGAATTCGAGTCTCTTGCTCACAAATCTCTCAAGACTGAGCATGGTAAGTTCTGCTGCTCCTTCCGCCGATGCTTTGTGCTGGGGTTTTGGACTAACTTGACCTGCGCCTTCTTTGTTGCCCGTCTGACAGTTCACCTGCACAATGCGCTCATTCTTGGCATCCTCTACAACGCAAGCGCTGACGTTCCTGGTCCTTCATCCAGCCGAGCGTCTCGCCTCGTGACCCGGATCCTGCCTGATGGGACGACCATCACTGAAGAGGAGGAGGAGGAGCCCAGCCGAAAGCGTTTGCGTACTTTGGTGGCAGGGCTTCCTCGCAGAGAACGTCTGAGGCTCAAGAACCTCGAGAAGGTCGGCAAGCTCGGTGCAGGAGCTATCGGGGGCGTCGCCAGCTTGGGATGGGCCGGCTCTGCAGCTGACATGCTCGAGAAGAAGCGGAAAGACGAAGAGAAACGTAAGGTTGCAGAAGACCGACGCAAAGTACGACAGTTCAAAAGCGCTATCGGCGCCACAGACTGGAAGGGTCAAGCCATCCAGGCAAGCCAGCAAATATCGGCTGTCAGGGGAAAGCTCTCTTTCTGTAAGTGTTTCCAGAATCGTCATTGTCTCGATGTGAAGCCCATCTGAACGTTGTTCTCCGTGCATCGTCCCTAGCTGCTCAACAAGCCGTCGCCAGGGCCTTACAGGCGCCGCTGTGCGTTGAATCCAAGCATCTTCCCGATCTCGAAACGTTGAAGGACCGCATGACCTTGTTGGCAGTTGAGTCCGGGATGCCAGGCGGAGTTCATCCGCAAGCTGCGGCCATGGTTCTTTCGGCGCTCCAAAACCATCTTCAGAACGTCGCCAGCAGTATCATCACCAAAGTTCGGGCAAATCGACCCAACGGCATCCGCACAAACGAGCCACTCCGTCCAGCATCCGAGTATATCAACCTGGATCCTGCTTCTTACATGCCTGACACTTTCGGGGCTTCTCCCACACCTGCGCCAATGGACGTGGATGACAACAGCCTTGCTCCTTCCGCACAGAGCAGCCCCAACGTTCGCAACCACCTTCGATCCATCCAGTCCGACGCTTCATCCAGAACGAGCACTTCAGGCATCGGCACCTCGTTCGCCGATTCTTCGACACTGTCACTGGCAAGCACAGCCGCTACGAGTCTAGCTGGCCCAGCATCGCCCTCCGTTCGAGACGGGGAAAGTAGCGGTCAGGGACAAGATACCTCCTTCACCAATTCATCCGCTGCTGACGGCGATGAAATTACGAGTGTGAACAAGCTGAAACGATCGCGTGCTCTGATGGAAACGGAGTCGCAGGTCGACAACGGATCGGGTCGCCTCACCGTCTCCGATATGGCATTCTTGTTGGAGATCGCCCCTCATACCGTGGTTGAACCGATGGGTCAGGGAACACAGGAGAGGATGTTGGCTCCGGAATGGCTCGAAGATGATGACGAAGGTGACCACAGTCACGACAAGGCTCTTGCTCAGGCTGCCAGGCTAGCTGCGACGGCAAAGCTGAGCGACGCTAGCAGTGGCCAGGAGACGTCGGTTCGCAGCAGGTTCGTCGTTGATCAGTCTGCACCTCTGCGGTTGCTCGACCGACGTTCGCTCGCTGAAAACGACGGCAGAGGTCGACCCACAAAGGGCAGTCTCAGCGTGCCCGAATTCAAGAAAGAAAAGCCTCACGCAACGGAAGGAAGCGGCGCTCCGCTCACTGACGTCAATGGCAGGAAGAAAGATGGATCTCACCGTCACAGGGACGAGTTCTGGGACGTCGTCGACCCTGTCGCATTGTTCGGCTCTCTCTGCGAATGATCTCATGGAAGTTTTGCTCAACGATGTAAGTAGCCCGTTGTACGGTCTTTCTGAATACAGATGCTGCGAATCGTTTTGTGAATGCAAGTGTAGATTTGGCAAGATGTTAATCGCATCATAGTGGAGCTGTGATTAGGTGTAGATCTGTCGTGGATAGATGAGACGAATACTAGAGTGATTTTCAGACATGGATGTGAGGTGCGGTCATGGATTCGTCCATCTCGATCGTTTCCCGATCTTGGGCCATGGACTCTGGCAAGGCGTCCCCGTTGATAGGATCCACCGTTGGTTCAGATCTCCTCTGAGTACGCTCAAGCGTAGCGCGGAGTGACTCCTCATCCTGTTGCTGGTCTTCGGCGTATTGGGTTTCTCCGAAGTCTTCGCTGGCCGCTGAAGCCCCCGCCTGCTGATCCTTTCGGAAGGAGAACCCGGTGAGCAAAGATTGTTTGGCTGATTTGCTCAGCGGTTCCTTCTCGTAGGGCTCGATGCGTTCGAAGAAGGACGTGGATTTGTGCATCTGCTTGTCCTTAGGATTTGAGACGTTGGATGATGTCCTTGCGAAAGGATTGGAAGACTTGATCGCTTTGTGCACGACAGGGATGGATCGAGGTTCTTCCTCGGGGGATCCTCGCTTCTCCGAGGTTCGCCTGTAGTGGTTCTCTTTTTCGGTGTCGTTGATGTCCTGTTCGGAATCAAAAGTGCGACTAGACAGCTCAGGAATGCTGGTCTGAGGTCGCACCGATGGCATGAATGACGACGAGGCCATCGGTGAATCAAGTCTCGACATAGAAGCACGTGCTGGGGAGGCCACTGCTGGTGGCAAAAAGTCTTCTCCCAAGGCAGCAGAAGCTCGCTTTCGAATCGCAGCAACGCTCACATCCGCATCTTTTGATCGATCACGGGAACGAGTCATGATGTCGAGCAGGATCGGGTTAGAGTAAGCAGGCCCTCCTCGAACGGCAGGATCGCACCACCTTCTGCTCTCTTCCTCCACCCTTTCCGATCTTCCTTCCAGGCCGCTCTTGAGCGCAACCATTCGCTCCGCCAGACTGGACAGATGGAAGAAAGCCGCGATCTTCAGGGCAGCTTCCAACGTTCGCGTTGAATGGAGTGCGCGAGCGGCGTCGAGGGCCCTGGCGTGTTTATCGGCTTTGCATGCTAGCTGGATGAGCTGCAACAGTGCCTTATCTGAGCTCATCTCGAGAGAGTTCGGATCAAGGATGTCCTCGCCGGAAGCCAAGCCAATTCCGGCATTTCTGACGTCTCTAGCTGTCCCTGCGAGCATGCTCTCACGAAGGCTCTTCTCTTCCAAGGGGCCGGTTCCGCCTTCTCGATTGATCAGAGGGATCTGCAGATCCAACTCTTGAATCAGGTGTCTGGTTCCATCCAGCTCAGGATGGCTTCGTCCGCCCTTCAGGAAAAGGACCATAAGCTTCTTTGACGTCAATGCGATAGGCCAATATTCGAGAGTGCTTGCAGCTCTAGTGGCTGCCTCGCTAGCTCCTGCCGAGCCATCCCTCAGCTGTTTGGTATCGAGCGTTGGCACCCATCGGCCTTGTCTACATCGATGAGCTCGATCGAGGACAAAGAGAGAACCATTGGAGTCGTAAAAGGCTGGCTGGTGTTGATCGTTGAAACCGGCCCATCGAATGTGGCTGTCCTTGCACAGAGGCAGGACGTCTTCTTGGATAACATCAAAGTTGACGAGATCGATCAGCTTGTAGTTGAGATCTTGATAGCCGCCGGACGGGAGACCTGTTTTGCGGTAAACGACGAAGAGGGTTCTTGAACCGGCAGCAAGGGTGATGACTTGATGGCCAAGTGCCCACAGATACAGCTGCATGCCGCTTGTGGAGAGGAATCGAAGGTAACCTTTGGAAGTGGCGACGACAGCAATGCCTTGCCCTGCGTTCGCGGCATCTTCCTCTGCGTACTCGTCTTCCGAGATCGTTCGCAGACCGCTTCCGCCCAAAGCAATGGCATCGACATCTTCGCCGTGATTCAAGTTGAAGGTCCATTCCGACGAGAGATTGCCGCTGCCGGAAGGGAAGGGCTTAAAGTAGACGCTGCTTGAATGCTCGCCAGTCTCTTTGCCGGCCAAAAGAATTCCTGATCGGGCAAGCGAGGCCATGGTGAGACTGTTCATGTCCGAGAATCGAAAGTTCCGCCTGGCGGAAGTATCGAACGACTCAAACGAGATGGTCTGATGCGAGTCCTGCTCGACAGCTGTGACGGTTCCAAGCAGATTGTAGGCAAGGTAGCGTCTCTGACCCTTCATCGGAGTCGATGTTGGCTGAAAGGGGGCCTGAGGTCGGGTAGATATGGTCGTCATGCCTCCATCTCGAGGATCAGCGTAACGTACGTGGCCTGGTCGATGCTTAGCTCTACCGTTGAGGTGACGATCTCGACCGTCCTCATCTACAACGAAGTCATCCAAACCGTCATCCACGTCATCTTCGCCTGCCAGATCTACACCATCGTTCTCATCCTCCGACAGACCTGTACCCTCAAAGATGTCGTCGATTTGGCCTTTAGAGCCCTTTGCCGCTTTGCGTGTGTCGAAATGAACTTCTTCGAAGGGGTTTTCGCGGGCAGGTCCCACGACGTCTGACCATCGAGCAAGGGTTCCTTCGTTGTCCGTCCATGCTAGAGCGTCTTTGGTCGGATGCCAGCTGATGGCGGTGACGAGGGCATCGGCTTGTTTCGCCCGAATAGCAGAGCGGGTCGAAGTCTCCCAGATCGTGACTTGCCCATCGCTTGTGCCCACGGCCAGATATCGTCCGTTGGGACTGAAGGCTAGTGAGTTGATACCGCCGCTCGGGAGGGGAACGGGACTTGATGAGTTATGGAGAAAGGCGCCTGTGCGGCTCCAGGCGGTCGAGTCATTCTGTGCGCTGATGATGACAAGCTCATGGGCCTTGGATGGCAAGATGAAATAGGTGCCGGAAGGATGCCAGCAAGCGTAAGCAGCTTCTGTACTTTCGGGTCGTGTTGCCGGGAGCACGCCTTCGATGGCTCGAACGAATTTGGGCTCGACATCGCTGAGATCATTGACCCGAGCCATGCCGTCAGTACAGCACGTCACGAGAAGGGGAGCGACGGGACTCCACGAGGCGGATCTGAGACCGCGCATGTGCCCATCGAGCAATTGAATCCTTCGTGGATCTTCGACATCGATGATCTTGATGATCATTTCATCGGAGCAAACAGCCACCCTTGGGGCTTTTCCGCTTTTGACTGATCTTTCCAGCGCAACACAACGCACCGGCAGCGACTCCCTCCTTAGGAGGCTTTGCAACAGAGTAGGTGCAGCCGGGTTCCCCTCGGTATCTGTGGGTCGATGCTTGTACATTCGAACGGAGCCATCTTCGGAGCCTGTGACGAGGTACTTGCTGTCGGTGTCGATCCACGTGATCGCTTCGGTGGCATCTTCGATCAAGAGCGGCTCGACTCCCGGTACTGGTAAGCTGGGTAGGACACGGATCAGAAAGTCGTCTCCACCAGTGAACAATCGATCGACGTTGGCTGCCTTTGGCGCATGAATGACTCTCGATGTACCAGTATGGACGATCTGGACATGAAGATCGTTGGATTGTGTCGACTGCATCTTGAAGGCGGTGTGATACACCTTCTTGATGATGCTGGAGAGTAACGATGCGGAGAGATGATGACCGTGGCGATGATAGCAATAGAAGAGGGTAGGGTCATGGAAGACTTTCCGCGAACAGAAAGCCGCTGCGAGTGGAATGCGTTTTCGAAGTTGAATCGAAAGTGTTGCTTTCCGAGTTCGATCGCGTCGCGTTGATTACAGCTCTCAGCAGTTACGCGCGATGAAGACCGAAACAGGTGCTTTACTACGTTGAATCTAACAATGTCCTTTAAAATTTTCATCTACGCCACCGCCTGGATCTGACCCCGACTTCCACTGCCACGAGATTTGATGCGAAAGCAATCCGCAACGGATCGCTCCGAATATACGTAAAGTGTCTCTATCTCACGCTTACAGTCAACAGCTTCGTTTCAGACAGACAGACAGACGGCAGACAAACGAAAGAAACGAGAAACAATGATGTTTGAGCAGATTGGAAATGAGGCAATACGATTACATGGATGCAAGACTCGGCCACAAGGTCAAGACGATGAGAAAGTATAGAACGATTCAGGGAATGAAGGCGCATTTAGTCGAGCTCTTCGACAGTAGGTCCGTCATCGCCACCAGCTGCTCCGGCTCCTGGTGCTCCACCGGGCATTCCGCCGGGAGCGCCACCGGGCGCACCTCCAGCGCCGGCGTACAGCTTCTGCATGATGGGGTTGACTTGTGCTTCGACCTCCTTTTGCTTGTCCTCGAATTCATCCTTCGATGCTTCCTGGTTGCTGTCCAGCCAAGAGATGGTCTCGCTGACAATCTTGTCGAGCGTCTCCTTGTCGGAAGCCTCGATCTTGTCCTTGAGCTGGGGCTCGTTGGTAGAGTTTCGGATGTTGTAGACGTAAGACTCCAAACCGTTCTTGGCTTGGGTTCGTGCCAGCGCCTCTTCGTCCTCCTTCTTGAACTTCTCACTCTGAGCGATCATCTCCTCGATTTCGGCCTTGGACAGTCGACCCTTGTCGTTGGTGATGGTGATCTTTTCTACCTTGCCCGAAGACTTGTCGGCAGCCGATACGTTGAGAATGGCGTTGGCGTCGACGTCGAAGGTGACCTCGATCTGGGGAACACCACGAGGAGCAGGGGGGATACCCGAAAGCTCGAACTTTCCGAGCAGGTTGTTGTCCTTTGTTCGTGCTCGCTCACCCTCGAAGACCTGAATCAATACACCAGGCTGGTTGTCTGCGTAGGTGGAGAAGATCTCGGACTTCTTGGTGGGAACAGTAGTGTTTCGCTTGATCAAAGGAGTGAAGACACCACCAGCGGTCTCGATACCCATGGACAGAGGAGCAACGTCGAGGAGGAGCAGGTCCTGGGTCTTCTCAGAGGTGTCACCGGAGAGAATGGCGGCCTGGACAGCGGCACCGTAAGCGACAGCCTCATCGGGGTTGATGGACTTGTTCAACTCCCTGCCGTTGAAGAAGTCGATGAGCAGCTTCTGTACCTTGGGGATTCGGGTGGAACCACCGACAAGAACGATCTCGTTGACGGAACCCTTGTCGATCTTAGCATCCCGAAGGACCTTCTCTACGGGCTCGATGGTGTGGGAGAAGAGGTCACCGCACAGCTCTTCGAATCGAGCTCGGGTGATGGAGGTATAGAAGTCGATACCCTCGAAGAGCGAGTCGATCTCGATGGTGGTCTGGGCAGCGGAAGAGAGAGTTCGCTTGGCTCGCTCACAGGCGGTTCGAAGTCGTCGCAGAGCTCGAGCGTTGGTGGTCAAGTCCTTCTTGTTCTTTCGCTTGAATTCCTGGACGAAGTGGTTGACGAGTCGGTTGTCGAAGTCCTCACCACCGAGATGGGTGTCACCAGCGGTGGCCTTAACTTCGAAAATACCTTCCTCGATGGTCAGAAGGGATACATCGAATGTACCTCCTCCGAGATCGAAGATAAGAACGTTCTTCTCGCCGTCAGCCTTCTTGTCGAGACCGTAAGCGATGGCGGCAGCGGTGGGCTCGTTGATGATTCGCATAACGTTGAGACCGGAGATGATACCGGCATCTTTGGTGGCTTGTCGCTGGGAGTCGTTGAAGTAAGCAGGAACAGTAACAACAGCGTCCTTGACGGTTCCACCGAGGTATGCTTCGGCGGTCTCTCGCATCTTGAGGAGAACCATGGAGGAGATTTCTTCTGGAGTGAAAGTCTTCTTCTCACCCTTGTATTCGACTCGGATCTGGGGCTTGCCGTTGGCGTTGACGACTTCGAAAGGCCAGTGCTTCATGTCGCTCTGAACCTCCTGGTCATCGAACTTTCGTCCGATCAATCGCTTGGCATCGAAGACAGTGTTGTGGGGGTTCATAGCGACCTGGTTCTTGGCGGCATCACCAATCAGTCGCTCTGAGTCGGTGAAAGCAACATAGGAGGGAGTAGTTCGGTTACCCTGGTCGTTGGCAATGACCTCGACTCGGTCATTTTGCCAGACAGCGACACAGGAGTATGTTGTACCGAGATCGATACCGATGGCTTTAGTCATGATGGGATATTATGCTACTGCGGTGTGTATCTGCGGGCGCAAGGGGACAGTAACAATGGTAAAATGCCTGCGAGTGCTGCTGAGAATGGGTATGTGCAACTCGATGTGATGGTGGCAATGGATGATGGTGGAAAACAAAGGTGGTGTCGATGAGCTGGGTCAGTCTGTATATGTATCCCCTCACCAAGATTGCTCAGGGCTGTGGAAGAAGAACTTCCAGATTCAGATCAGAGCCACTCGGTAGGAAGAACTTTGGCTTTTGCGTCAAGACAAATTCGGAGCTGTAACAGGCCTTCGAGAAGGGATGTGGTGTGCCACGATAGGCAAAGTTTCCATCCCAACCTCTTCGATACGGATCGACTAGGTTCTCTGCCTCCCGAGATGCGGCATCTGCGAAGATGGCATCACCCGCAAGGCAGGGGAAAGCACCAATTCCAAATGTTGACGTTATTCGACAGCTGCCTCGAGGCTTAACCTGACGCGCAGAACACGAGAGAAGCAGCCAGAAGTCTTGAACGAGAAACCGATCACGAAGAAGAACACTGACCGAATGCCGCACGTCAACGATCTACCTCGCAACTCAGCCCACCGGCAGTGTCTTTGCGTCAGCCTAAATCAAATCTGGTTCGTGCATTTTCCAACTTTTGCGTTTCATCTGCCTTTTTTAAACTTCGTGAAATTTCTCCACGACGCCAGATCCTTCTGTCTCATTCCAAGGCCTCTTGCTCGAGAAGAAACGGATCTCGGATCTGTGACGAACTCCCGATTAGTCTGTTTCGGACATGTCATGCTGAGGTAAGCAGAATGTCTAGTTTGTGGATCTGACTCCACACTCCGAATTCTTCGGTTTGGCTTGTCATTCTTTGACTCAGCCAATCCCTAGCTTCGCGGAGAATATGTTTCTCCCATCATCTCTCTAGAGAAGGCCTATTCACCTGCTCAACCCTGAGGTTCACCTCTCGTAGTGCATTAGTGGAAGCTGGAGTGACCACGGAGGAGGTCTGGGAGAAGTCACGTAGGCGGAGCAGATCTCGTTCGAACCCCGCCCTAGCACGGCCGACCTCTGTATCTTTCCAGATTGATAGCAGAGTGATGGAGTCAGCAAGCAGCGCTGCGGCAACGGCGGCATCAGGTCTGTTGAATAGTCTACATATTCATTCCGTTGCCTCAAATGGTTCTGAAGCCAACTCTTCCGAAACTAGGCTTTCCGGCAACGTCGGCCAACCGAGCTCTCGCCGCGAGCAAGGAGGGCAGCGTTCAAATCGAGGTCGTGGACGTGGTAGACGAGGCGAGACGACCCTCCAGGCCCGAGGAGCTAGAGATGCTCGACAAGCAACTCAACTTGACTCTGGCGATCCCGCAGCCCCCGAAGCTTTGGGATCGAGTTCTTCCACCCCTGTCGCATCCAATCTCCCGGCTCATACCAAGAGCACGACTGCAGGATCAGGCCCATCCAGAAGAAGAGGTAAAGGAAAAAGCAACACAGACAAAGCAAAGCCGGATGGACCGCCCTCTCTTGTGGCCGATACGCAAGGGAAGGGTGAAGGAAGTCAGACCGAAAGTCAAAGTCGTCTAGCAAATCGCAGAAAACAGTTCGGTGGCAAGCTCACCGGGAACGGATCGACCTCTGTCGAGGCTTCCGAAACGGAAGGCCCTTCCAATGCAGCGTCAACCTCCAAGGTCGAGAGTCGACAAAAATCAAAGGCTATCCCGAGAACGGTTGCCGCTGGAGAGCCCGTGGAGTATGCAGATTTACGATCACGTCTCTTGGCTGAGCTCTCCTCTGGCCAATACGATTGCGTCGTCTGCTACAGCACGATCACGACTCGACAAGCCGTTTGGTCCTGCTCCCAATGCTACACGGTGCTGCACCTAGGCTGCGTTCGCAAGTGGGCGGAAGGGAGCGTTAAGAAGGCGGAAGAATACAACGCCATGCAGGAGGATCCTGAAATCCGCAACCGGCGCGGTACGTGGAGATGCCCGGGCTGTCAGTATGCGAGAGAGGATGTGCCCAAGGTCTATTGGTGTTGGTGCGGCAGAGTTGCAGACCCTCCAGGCGGGCGAGGCTCCAATCCGCACGGCTGCGGTCAGCGCTGCAGCCGAGGCAAGTGCTCCCATGGATGCGCGGACTCCTGCCATCCTGGACCTTGCCCTCCGTGCGCTGTGACTGTATCGCAAAAGTGTTTCTGCGGAGCTCAAACAATTCCGATGCGCTGTTCCCAGACGACGTCGAAAGAAGTCAAGCTCTCAACTCTGCATCAAAAGGGCACCTCGTGCGGCAGTTTGTGTGGCAAGAAGCTCGATTGCGGCATCCACACTTGCGATCAGATTTGCCACCCAGGGGATTGCCAGCCATGCTCCGTTCAGCTCGAGGCTCGATGCTACTGCTCTAAAGAAACCAGGACGCTCCGCTGTGGAGAAGGTAACATTCAGCAAACTTACGATGACCAACTTGGATCTTTCGAAGGCCGCTTCGCGTGCGATGAGCAGTGCAGCCGACCTTTCGACTGTGGTCTACACCGCTGCTCCAGGCCGTGCCATCCGCGAGATGTTCAGGCGGCCCGGTGTCCTTCGTCTCCGGATCTCATCAAGACGTGCCCATGCGGATCGCAGCCCATCTCCGGTCGGACTTCATGCCAGGATGTCATCCCGACATGCGACAACATTTGCTCAAAGCCGTTACCATGCGGTCATTCTTGCCCTTCCCCTTGCCATCTTGGCCCTTGCCCACCTTGTCTGGTATCGGTCTCGACACCATGTCGATGCGGAGAGACCAAGCAGAGCCGACCGTGCCACGAAAGGCAGCGAGAGGAATCCGAAGGCAATCAAGAAGTGCTTTGTCACACCACCTGCAAAGCTCAGAGGAACTGTGGCCGACACCAATGTGGAAGGCAATGTTGTCCCCTCTACTTTCAGGCCAAATCAAAAGCGAAGAAGCGCCCAACGATGGCCGAGCTGCAAGCGATGGATCCAGCTGGCTTTCACGAATGCTCGATCCCGTGCGGGAAACCGCTAGCCTGTGGCCTTCACGAGTGTCCCATGACTTGCCACCGCGGTGCATGTCCGCCGTGCTTGCAAGCCAGCTTTGAAGAGCTTTCGTGCCACTGTGGCCGAACGGTGCTCGAACCACCCGTACCTTGTGGCACTCAGGTTCGTTGCAGCTTCCCATGCGTGCGACCACCGCCGCCGTGTGGACACCCAAAGCTTCCGCACGATTGTCACGAAGAAGAGCGTTGTCCACCTTGCGTCTACCTCTCCGACAAGATCTGCCATTGCCAGAAGAACATCGTCAAAAATGTTCCTTGCAGCCGATCTCGAGTCTCTTGTGGACAGCCTTGCGATGCTCTGCTCAATTGCGGGTATCATCGTTGTCAAGGCATATGTCATATTGCTTCCAACGAATGCGCTCCCTGCGTGCAGATCTGCGGTAAACCACGCAAACTCTGTCAGCATCCGTGTTCGGAAAAGTGTCATGCTCCTTCCTCGTGCCCCGAGACGGAGCCATGTGAGGCGGTCATCACCCTCCAGTGCCCTTGCGGAAACTTGCAGTCTCGGGCCAAGTGCGGCGTTTCGATCCATGCGCCCAACAAGGAGAAATCGCTGAAGTGCAACGACTCGTGCCTGATCGCGCAGCGTAATGCAAAGCTCGCCGAGGCGCTTGGTCTCAATCCTGCCGAGAAGACGGCGCCCGCTACTTACGAACACGAGACGCTTGCATTCTACGCGCATGCGCCTAATCGAAGGTTTTGCGATGAGTTGGAAGCTGCTTTGAACGACTTCATCCGCTCACCTCGTGCTGGAATGATCCTGCCTCCGGCCAACAAGCTTCAGCGGAAGTTTGCACATGAGCTTGCTGGCGTCTACAAGCTGGGAAGCGAAAGTGTTGATAATGAGCCACGCCGAAGCGTTAGCATCCGTCGAAAGCAAGACAGTCGCATACCGAGTCCCTTAATTTCGGAGGCATTCGCTGCGGCCAAGATTTCCTTGCTCAATTCTCAAGAGCAGCAGAACAGGCCTGCTGGGCTTGCTCAACTTCGACGTCCGGGCTCAGAAGCTCCACGGCCGCTGAACGCTGTCTATTTGCCAGGTGTGTTTGGTCATGATCAGGAGTCCCTGCGCTGTCTTTTGCAACCGGTCCTGCGAACCATCAATTTCACTATGACGTGGAAGGGTGACGAAGACGTCTTGATCACATCACCGGATGCACCGACCCGTCTTGTCATGATGAAGACCGAGCTCAAGAGTCTGGTTCGACGTGAACCTTTCGCTCGAGACGTGATCTTATGCACGGCTGATGCCGCCAAAAACATCATCAGACGAGAGGACGAGCCTGCTTCAAGCTCATCTCGTGGCATCACTGCAGGAGCCTGGGGGACAACTCCGATTTCTCGATCCCAAACCGGCGGCGCGAACTCCTCCAAGTCCACTGTCAGCAATGGCGCGAGTCGAGGATGGGCTGCTGTGGCCTCGGGTTCGGGACGCAACTCACCTGCGACCCAGTCAGAGCAGTCCTGGCTTCAGACAAAAGCTTCCTCCTCCCTTGCGCCAGGTTCTCACGAGCCACGACCTGCGGCTCTTTCCGCCGCAGTGATACCGAATCCGAACGCGCCTTCTCGTGCTGCAAAAACAATAGCGCCCAGGACTAGCCAAGATGTTGTCCAAGGGTCGGTGCCTGAGGATTGGGAAGACAGTTAGACCCTCTAGAACGAGAACAAGCAATGCCATACGATCCTCTCGTCTGCAATCATAACGCCCTTGTCAATCATCTTGATCTCATTCGAAATATGACTATAGAATGAGCCCAGCCGCCCTGAATGGGGTTAAATCTCAAACGAAGTTTAGAAATCTCACGAAAGAAAGTGGTAGCCATCGCATCTTCTCATGTCGATGTTGCCAAATGAGTACTTGAGCACAAACGCTGGTTCGCGAGCTGTCGAACTCAAAATTTACGTGGAATGAGGATCAACAGAAAACTAAGGAGATGCTCTGAGAGTTGTTAAGACGATGTGAAGCTGTGTTGGTGATGAGGATGCACGTTGCGAAGCGTGCGGATTGTTTTCCTTTTGAGGCAGCAGCAGCATGAAGCCACGGGGCACGAGGCACGTCGGAATTTCCGACCAAGTCCAAAAGCCAAACCCCAGGCCAAGGGCGTAGAGCATGGGTGTTGGATGTGTGTGTTGGAAATCGCGTCTCATCTCTTCCGCTGTCATTTCGGGAGGTCCGATTTCACACTCCAAATTGTTGGACTTTTGGTGCGTGTGTGTGTGTGAGAGAGAGAGAGGGAGCTTTGTTTTGCATGTAACTGCTGCTTGCCTGCATCGAAGCGCTTCATGCTGCTTGTTCTCCTCCTCTTTCCTTATCTATCCTTCTCAACACCATCCACATATTAGATTGAACCGACTCAGTCGCTCGACAGTCACCCATCCACTGCCCTTTGGGCGCTGAAATCAGCATACACCATGTCGCGCAATGAGAGGGCTTCGAGAGCCACGACGCGTGATCCTCTCGATGATCACATCCACTCCCGCGGCGACTTCAAGTCACCACCTCCCTCGCCTGCCTATTATCCAGAATACCAACCACAACCGCCAGTCTTACCCAAACGTTCTCAAAGATACCTTGCTTTCCTGCTCAAACCTCTAGTGCTTCCAACTGTGTTGCTCGGCTTACCAGCATGGCCTCTACTTGCAATGACCTGTGCAGTTCCCATCATCGGCGTGATGGCCATCCCCATCCTCCTTCTCATGTCTGTCGTCTTGCTCTATTCTGTCGCGTGGATTTCCTATTTGAGCCTCGCTCAGAAAGACCTACCCGCGGCTTGGACCAACACTCGATCTTGGTCGATAAGAAACTTCGCCCCTTTTCTACCGATCAACCCCGTCCGATGTGCCAAGGTCGATCTCGCCGCCCTTCGCTACACCTTGACTGCTATCCAGATCATTTTCCCGGCCGTCTTCGATTGGAGCTACCGAAGGATCATGGTCATCGGCACAACTAAGGGATCCAGGGTCGTCAAGGAAGGCATCCTATACGGAAGCCCTTCCAGAGGCAAACGACTCGACGTCTACCTGCCCGCTGAATCGCCCGCTTCTTCGGCAGTCCCGCCTTACGCATCGATGCCCGGCTTTCCTCCGAGCTCTTCGACCTCGAACGGAGTGCCCGTCATCGTGGTGATCCCGTCCATGATGGCTCCTCTGACGATCACTTCCAAACGCAGGCTGTATCTCCAACTAGCGTTGCGTCTGCGACGAATGGGATACTGCGTCATCGTTGCCGATGTCACCTACTATCCCGAATCGAGAATTAAATCCTCCATCGTGGATCTGCGCCTGGTCCTACGCTGGACGTCCAAGAACTGTCAGAGATATGGAGGCGATCCGAGCAAGATCTACGTGATGGGTCATGGTCTCAGTGCACACCTTGTCATGCTCACAGTTGCTCAGGAAGCTGTCGTTCTGAGTCGAGAAGGTCATCTGGATCGAGCCTACGAACGTCAACGCCATCTCTTGCGCTCCAAACAAAGCGCCGCTCGCTATCCGACCGACTATGAAGAGGAGGACGAAGAGTGGCTCAAGAGCGGAGAGGTTGGTCGACCGCATCGGTCCGAGCATCAGCTCAACGCCAGCGCTCTTGACGAGACCAATCAAGAACCTGTCCAAGTTCTGGAACGATCGGAAGGCGAAGGATGGGTCGATGAGGCAGGGGACGCATCAGGTGGATCCAACCCTCCTCCTGGTCTGGTCATGGGTGCTACCAGTCGATTCGACGACGCTGACTCTCCATCTCCCTCGGCGTTGCGATCCTCGCGGCCAAGACCAAGCCCGAGAGCCTCAACTTCGCGAAAGGTGGAAGAAGCCGAGAGCATCCTGAGCTCGGAGGCATACCGAAAGGCCGAGGAAGAAGTCGGCAACGGTCTGAAAAGGGTCGAGATCTACGAGCCTGAGGTGGAGCTGCCGGCTATCGCTGGCGTCATCCTACTCAGCGGGATCAGCGATGTTATCAAAGGATTCAGATCGGAATCTGAGCGAGGTCTCGAGCATTTGAGCTACTTGCGACGTTCCACCGGTCCCTCGCATTTCAGTTGCCTGATCCATTCCCCGGCTCACTTGCTCTATGCTGCCAAGAACATCGTCGACACACGTCTACTTCCACCCAAATTCCTTCTCATTCACGGCGGCAAAGATCAGGTCGTTCCTGTCGAACAGAGCACTCTGCTGAAAACTTTGCTCGTCGGCATTGGTGTCGAAAGCGTCCGCCTTCGTGCGTACAGGAACTTAGGTCACGCTGAATCCGTCGCTTGTCTCTTCCTCGGAATGGGAAAGCGAAACACCAGATATACCCGACAGATCTCTGAAGACATCTCCACCTTCATTGGTCAATGATCATTGTTTTGAACGAAGAGCTCGATCTCTGCCAATATTGCTCGGCCGGTGTGGCTAGTTATGTTATCCTGTATCCTTTTGTGTTCGTACGTTGTTACCTTGCCTATACATATACGGTGCGGTTCTCCTCCGCATCAACGGTCAGATGCCCAGTGTCATCTCATAAACTGCTCGAATGAACTTGTCCAAACCAGTCCATCGGACTTGTCATCCCAGATGTGATATGATCCCCGGCCCCTTGTTTTGTTGCAGTCTTTCCAAATTTGATGCAGGATACAGTCTACCTTTACCTTTTCGGTCGTGGTGTCTACCAGGGGGCATGGTCTCAAGGCAGCAGCTGTATCATCATCTAGAAGATCTGCTTCATCCGTGGCCTGGAAGATTCAATCGCTGTGCGAGGGGTACGTCAGAGCCAATCGATCCCGTTGACGAGCCGCGTTGGGATGCTGACGAGGAGTTTGCTTCTTGCCCGTTTCTATTGAACGAGGCCACTCCTTGATTCCGCTGCATTTCCAAAGCTGTCATGGTGCGATTGACACACTCTATGCGTTGAGCGAGAGGCAGCTCCTCGAAAGTTCTCGGCAGCTGATCAACGCTTTCACCGTCCCAATGCGCTGGCGTTGGGGAAAGTGGAGACCCTGAGTCGAGATTATCTTCAAGCGCCGCGCCGCGAATCGATCGATCACTTGCGACACCTTTGATCGTCTCAATCTGTCGCGACTGTGAGCCAGATCGAGGTTGCTCTCTGATGTTTCTAACATCAAGTTGGAGTGAGCTGCTAGGATCAGAACGAAGCTTAGTTCCGCCTGAGGCTGAATTCGAAGGTGGAACGAAGCTGGCGACACTGCGACGCGGATCGAGAGTGATCCCGTTGCTTGTATTAGATACATTGCGCTTCTTGGTTACGCTCCCTGTTAGAAGCGCTTCAGATTTTCTCTTGACGAGATCCGAAGATGATTTATTGCCGTTGTGTTTCGAAGCAGCATATTCTGCGAGATTGCGCAGGAATAAGTATTGATCTTGTGCAGGTCTGGTTATCTCTGTTACGGGAAACGTCTTCAAGTTTATTGCTAGACCTGGGCGATATTCAGAGGTGAGAATAGACGTTTGCCTGGGAGTGTTGCCACGAATCTTGAGTTGATACTTGCAAAGAGTGTCGGTTCCAAGCACTGCCCCATCAGCCATCTGTCTTACCGACACAACCATCAATCGCACGCGGGAAGTCAGAAAGCATCCCCGATCTCTCTTATGAAAAGTCTGAGCCTCCGGCGTCCGTCCTACAGAGTTGTAAGACCAGTAGATCTCCGTCTCGATCGAACCATCTCCAAACTCTTGTGACTGGATCCGCCTGGCTTCACCACGCTCCACGAGTGTATCAGCAAGGCTTTGAGAGATGAATGAGTAGGGAAATCGAGGGTCGTTGACGATGACCACCGGAATTTCGGAGGCTCGAATGTCGTGAAACCGGATAAGAGCGTAATACGGACCCATGAACATAGTTCTGAACGCATAGATATTCTGCCTCCAGGCAATGTCGTACAGAAATGAATGTGCCGATTGGGATTTATCAAGAGCCTTGCTGTGAAGGTCACCGTCCGAGGGGGAAGCTACCGGGATCCCCGGCGCTTTTGCTTTTTCTGTCACTCTCAGGTGTGCGTTGCTCTCCTTTCCCACCGACGTGCTGTCTGAGGCTGTTCCGTTCTCTGCGTCCCGTGAGCTACGAGAGTCGCCATGCTTGGCCGCCAGGGGCTGACCCTCTTTATCCATTGGTTGAACTGCCTCGGTCGAACCCCTAGTTCCACCTCGACTACGAGTGATTGATTCGATCCGGGATACACCGGCACTCTGTGTCGCTTCAGCAGCTTCAGGCTGTGGAGAGACAGTAGGGTTTGTATCCTGGGCGACTCTGAGAGGATCGTCAGTGCTCTCTTTTTTTATCGTCCGTGATACGGCTGTCTTGCCAGCTTCATGGCTCTTCGCTTTCTGATGGTCCGATTTGTCGCTGGATCCGGCTGAGGATCCAGGAGGAAATGTCGACCTTTCGATGGTTCGGGAGACCAGCTGTATCTGCGTGTCTGCGGATGCTCGATTTCTGGGTATGATCAGATCTTTTAGTTGAGTGCATACATCCTGTTTTTGGCCTCTTGAATCATCTAAATTTAAAGTTTCGATGAGCTTTGGAGATATGGTTGTAGATGCAGCCTGATTCCGCGCTTGGTGAAGAACTACATCACTTCCTGCAAGCATTTGTGACTCATAAGGGAGTGAGTCTTGCATTTCTTCAGACGCTGTTGGCTGCGCAGACGATGTGGATGATACGAGTCCTTGCTTAACCGTAACCACTTCGCGTGGCATCAGATCTGCGCCGTTGTCTTCCTCCCGTGCTTCTACCTGCTTTTCACACGAGTCTTTTTGCCTTGATGAGGTACTTTGCGTCGCCGGAGGTGTACTCGGCGCTGCTTCCTGCGCGACGTGCTGGGCGACTGCATTGAATAAGGCAGAAAGGACAGCTTTCTGGACATTCTTCAAGTCGGTGCCGTGCTGGCTCCTACACTCTTCGAGCTTCTCTTCGATCCCTTTGAGGGCTGCAGAAGTAGCTTCCCAAACCCCATTCATTTCAGATCGTACTTGCTCGCTGTGTCCTTCTCCGCTAGTGCAAGCGTGCTCCAAGCTTTCGATTTGTTCAGCCAAGGTCTCTAGCCTGGACTCCTGGTCCTTCTGTACAACTTGTTGCTGTTCTGTCTTTGACAAAAGGTTCAAGTGATCTTGTCGAAGTTGATTGAGAGCTTTCTGCTGCTCTTCGACAATGCCTTCGAGAACTTGCTGAGCTTTCTTCGCCTTTTCAGTTTCGAGCTCCAACTCACCAACTCGCGTCGACAGATGTCGTACTTGACGCGCGCTTTCGAGCAGTTCTGTGAAGGCGAGACCGACCAGCGCCGGATCGGTCACAATTTGTGACGTTGCTGCCGACATGTTCGTTTCCTCAACTCTGGGAGTAGTAGGAAAAAGCGGGAATAGCCAAACATGGATAGCGCTGCATGGAGGAGCAAGGAGAGAAACTCAGCAGAGACGGTCCAAGCATTTATAGTGCATGCAATCTTGTCTCTATGAACAGAACGGGCCTGTAGAGTGGACCAAGGTAGCACAGGAACTGACTGAGACCAAGCAACAGACACTTCACATTGTAATCACTTCATCAATTCGCCGCTTTCAATCTCTTACTGTCTTCATCAAAGGACAAATGGAATGGTTGGGACTCTGCATTCAAAACTGACCTAGCCACAAGTCGAGTCGGAATTCCCCAAGGTCGTCTTGTGTTTGGCCAAAAAGCATACGCCTTACAAACATAGGGACCTCTCTTCTACTTTCGATACAGTAGAACCGGAGGTCAAAGCGCTCGAAAGTGTCGTTACTTACTCTCCCCGCTCGTACAGAATGGTGGACGGGTACACCAGCTGTGACCTAGTTGTATGCACTGAACTGGACCAGAATCGTGAGAATTGCAAATGCAACGGCTTCTGATAAGGCTGGTGGATGAAACAACACGAAGATGCTCTTGCTTCTCCTACCTTTTGGTCGACCGATGTCCCTTTGTCGCCAAATGTGCTTGCCCTCTTGTCCGGCGTAGTGAAAGGGAACGTCTCTTCAGACTCAAATTCTGGAACTTGAAACTTGAAAGCACACATATTCATTTGGACAGTAGTTAGTGTAAATTGGCACGACTTTCAGAATCAAGCTTTCGCAGCTACGCGGCAGTCGGACCTCCACCCACACATCGCTTCCTCCGACATCCCTTCTTCCCAGGGTCATTGAGCCCCTTTGTTTCAACACTCCATTCGTTCGTCTTCTTCTACCTTCATTTTCGGAGCGCAGCTTTCTTCTAAGCTGATTGCTTCCATTGAACTAGCTCGAGCACTAAACGAGCCCCGGTCCGCAGAGGAAACGGCAGATCTCTTCGAACTAAACCTTGCCGGAGCGCCGACTCGGAGGCTGTATCAAACGATGGCGTCAAACAAAGAAGAGCTGGATCCATCTCATCCGAATCCTTGCTATCCCAGAGCTTGTGCAATCCAGTCATGCTTACAACGTTCGGGCTACGACCAGGCCAAATGCGAATATCTCATCGACGACCTCTACCGCTGCTGCGCCAAATTCTACAAACAAAGAGGAACGGATGCCGAGGCCGATAGCTGTCCAATACCATCCGTGGTGGAAAGGAGGATCAAGAAGATGGAACAAGAAGGCAAAGGCGGCGAAGGCGGTACGCTGATGGACACAAAGAGAAGATGATATGTATCTGAATGATCTGTATGAGTTTAGTCACCGATGCAGCTGCAAAGGCTTCTAAGCCGAACATGCTTTTACCTGAATCACGTTTGATCTAACATTTTTATTCTGTGCCTGAGCGATTTTGACTTTTGAGCCTAACACGCGAAATGCTTCTCGACCTTTGCCTGTGCCCGCGCTGTGTTGGAAGGGCAATCGCAGTGTGATTTTCTACTTTTGCCGGCGCCAATGACGGCCGCTTCTTCCGACCGCTTCTCCACCATCACATTCTGTTAATTGGGTCAACAATGGCGGACGAGCAGCAAGAGCCTCAGGTAGATCAGCAGGAGGTCACCGCGGCCGGCGTTGCCGATGTGGCAGGAGAATCAGAGACTGCCATCGAAGCGGTCCAATCGCAAGGAGATGGCGATCAAGATCAACAAGAGGAAAATGAAGAGCTTCAGGCATCGGCCGCTGACAATGACAATGACAATGACAATGACGACGAAGACGGTGCTGCTATAAGAACAGCAGGTATCTTCGAAGAGGACGATGATGATGAAGAGGATGCGCTACCGAGCTTCCGAAAGAGAGACATGGCGGATGCTGCGGATCAACAGGATGACGGAGACGCTTCCATCCTTCGCAAGAAGAAGAAGAAGCGACACCATACACCGCCTGATGAGAGCAGTCAGCGACGCACGACGGAGTTGGAGAGGGAGGCAGAGGCAGAAGGGGAGCAGGAGGAAGACGCTTATGCGAACATGACGGAAGCTGAGATTCGACGAGCTCGAACAGACAGGATGATTGAAGAAGCTTTGCGCGCAGGCAAGAAGAAGGCTCCTAGGAAGAGAGCTGGGGAGGATGATTTGGAAGTTCTCGCCGACGAAGAAGTAGCTTCTTTGCGAAGGGAGATGGTAAACGCAGCTGACGACGACGAAGACGCCAACCGACTCAAGAAACCTGCCACCAACAAGCTTCGCTTGCTACCCAAAGTGGTCGCAACACTGCAAAAGAACCATCTGCAACAATCCATCTTGGACAACAACCTGCTGGAAGGTGTCAAAAGATGGTTGGAACCCCTACCGGACAAGTCGTTGCCCGCTCTCAACATCCAACATCAACTCTTCCAGATCTTGACCCGGATGACCATCGATACCATCAGTCTGAAAATGAGCGGGTTGGGAAAAGTCGTCGTTTTCTACAGCATGTGCTCCCGTGTCGAACCAACTATCAAGCGTCAAGCAGAATTCCTGATCGGTCAGTGTCCAGCGACCCAGCCTATTCCTTCCAATAGCTTCCTCACTCGTCTGACACCTTCTTCCTCCCGTATTTGTATTCCTTCCTTTCGCTCCCAACAGAGATATGGTCTCGACCAGTACTGAAACGCTCTTCTTCCTACCGAGATCGACATGTCAAATCTGCCGAATGGAAGCCGGATACTTTTGGTCAACGAGCTGCTTTGGCAGGTATCTCCGCTTCGCAGATCGTCGACAACGGCAGACGAAACGTCGGTATTCCTCAAGCCGTCACTTCTGGTTTCAGAGTCGCTCCCCAATCAACCGCCGGTCAACGAAGCGATCGTGAACATGATGCTAGACTGGCTAATCGACAAAGGTACGTTACTTTCCATGCGCATACACACACACACGCACTATCTCTCTCTTTTTTGCGGGAAGAGCCAATCACTTGTGAAAATTCCCTAGATACGACTGCTAACTCGCCTATTCTTCTCTTCCCTTGCACCGTGTACAGACTCAACCGATTCAAGTCTCGTCTCAAGGAAGCGAAGCGTTGATCAAGGGGATCTTTCTCAAGACCACCAGACACGGTACGATCGTCAATCATGTACTATTAAAAGGGTTCCGCTCGCAATTCTCGACGTACGTTCTCTGAGTGAACACCGGCATGCGAAAGGGGTTTGATTTGATCCATGAGGTAACGACGGACTAAGGTATCGAGAACGATGACGCTTGATAAACAAAGGCTGCATATGATGATGAAGAAATTCGTGGTAATAGATGTTTGAGGATCGCTCCACCAGCTCAACTAAGTCGAGAAACAAGATAAGACATCAAGCTTTCCTGTTCGTCTCCAGCTATTCGCAGTAGAATCTCGACAAAGGCTTGATAAGCTTCT
This sequence comes from Ustanciosporium gigantosporum, assembly GCA_928724795.1. NCBI lineage: Eukaryota > Fungi > Basidiomycota > Ustilaginomycetes > Ustilaginales > Cintractiaceae > Ustanciosporium > Ustanciosporium gigantosporum. The sequence goes on from CAKMXM010000011.1 coordinate 265,155, forward strand.
GGAAGTTCCTTGTGCATTTTTTCCAGCGATTCCTGATCCAGTTTCCAAAGCTTGCAATCCACATCGGCGAACGCTGTGGTGTTTCTCTCTTTCTTGGACAAGAACGTGAGTTCGCCTGCAATGGTACCGGCTAGCATAGCTTCGTTGATCTCGTATTGCTCCTGAGGGAAATCGTACCGAGCTTTGATTATACCAGACTCGATCAGATACAAACCGTCGGCTTCGTCTCCACGACTCCACAAAACTTCGCCTTTGGGCACCCTCTCGTGCTTGAAATAAGGCGCGATCTTGGAGAAAAACTCCTCCTCCTTGACGTGTGCATCCAGATAGGCGCGGAAGGTGATGATCAACAAGGGGAGAGGCTGAACGTGTGGAACTTTGTTGGCGTGAGGAGTAACGTTGGGTGGCATTTCGGAGACCGGCGAAGTGCGCTCGCTTTGGACTGCCGTCTTTGCAGCCTCATGCAGGTGGTGACGACGAGGAGAATTCTCGAAAGATTGGTCAAGCACAAAGGCGGGTTTTCGCTTCTGATCAGGCACGTCCAAACCTCCCTCGGCGGCCAAAGAGGCTTGACCAAACGCCTTGGCTGCCGTCAGTCCGGAAGAGTACAGCCCTCGGAGATATTCGTTCTCGGTCCACTCCAGGGCTTCGTTGAGATTGGCGAAAACCTCGAGCTTGTCACTTCGATCCGCCCAGAGGTCGACGCTACGCAAGGCGACTCCAACATCGCTGTCAGGAGTGAGACCGCAAAACACGAGTACGACATCCTTTGCCATCAGCAACCTGTTGATCCTCAAAAAAGCTTCGGCCGCCGAGAAGTCCACGCCGCTGACCAAGGTGAAATCGACAATAAGGAATCGAATGGGGTTTTGGTTCCAGGCTGCAATATCCAAAGCACGTCGAATCAGATTCTCGACCGAGTTGATTGTCCCGAAGAATAAGAAGCCTTGCAATTTGATGATCTGTGTCTGCGTACCAACTTCGTCCAAGAAGTGTCGCTGAGTCATGTGGCGACGAACGGTGCTTCGAGCGATGCTTCCGTCGAAGATCGCTCGAACCGTCTTTCGTCTCGAGGTCTGTACTACGAAGAAGCAGCATGCGATGATGATACCTGCCAGGATTCCAATGACAAAGTCCCAGTAGGTCATGACGATGACAATCACCCAGATGGTGAGATACTCCCATGCATTGACCCTGCCGACGGTGTCGTAAAGCGCTTCCTTTGCGAGATCAATACCGAGCACAAAGATAAGCGCGCCGACGATCATGACAGGAAGATAACCGATAGAGCCGGGACCAGCAATCATGATGATCGAAGTTCCGCCGGCAAGCATCAAGCCACTCAATCTGGATCCACCGCCGACGCGATAGAAGAGTACGCTGTTGACGTAGCAGAGATAATTCGGCACGGTTCCGACCACACCTGCGAGGACATTCGAGATACCGTGCGCAACCAGTTCGCGATCAGTGTCGACGTTGTCCTCGTTGATGCTAACTCCTAGGGCGGGGACGTTGAGTGGGACGTGCAGAATACCGAAGAAGACAAGCGCCAGCTGAGTGGGCATCGTGGCCCAGAGCGCTCTGATACTGGTCTGGCTGAAGTCGAAGTACGTATAGAAACGATAGAAGGGAGCTTTGCTGGCAGCTTCGCCGATGTCGAAGACCCAACCATCGTCTCGAAGTTGCTGAAGAGGAATGCGCAAGATTCCAGAGGCTACAATATAAAAGACGACTGGGATGAGGAGGAAGTAGCCCGGGAAGATGAGCGGGTGATGCAAGCGAGCTGTGATGACTCGCAGGAGGACCGCAAGAAGGAGCGGTGGAAGCCAGAGGGCGATCATGTGTCCGGACTGGAAGAAGAAGCGCAGAGTGTCGAGATTGTACTGGAAACCTTCTTCGGATTGCAGCCGACTGCAGACTTCGAGCCCAGTCTCGATCAAGAAGATGCCCACACCTCCGATGCAACCCACAAGGATGTGCCTCGGGAAGAAACCGATCAGGACACCTAGTCTCAGAGCTCCTAGCAACAGGAAAGCCAATCCAGTCAAGACGGAGGATAAGGCGAAGGCTACCATGGTGGTTGCAATCACTGGTCGTGGATCTTCGTCGCCGAGTTCGTCGATGATGATCTTGACTAGGATGTGGAAGAAGGGCACCACTTCGATCATCATGCTCCCGTTTCCACCCTTGAAGATGGATCCGCCGAGCGTGTAGACCAGCTGGGAAAGGATACACGTCACGAAGAACATTGAGACACCGTCACCTCCGAAATTGGCAAAGATCGGATATGCAGCAGGGAACATGATCATGCCGTACGAAACACCATCGAGCACATTCATCAGCATACCGAGGATGACGGCAGGAAGGAGTCGGATGGGCTCGACACTGGCCTCTGCAGCCGTTCTCCAGGTGAGCTTGCGGGCCGAAGCCACAAGCTCGTCCAGATGCTGTCTAGGTCCTTTGATGTGCCGAATTGGAATGTCGCCATATCCTGGCCTCCAAGCTGACGGTACAACAGACCAGAAGGGTGAAAGAGATTTGGCAGGTTCAGGTGGCTGGTAGGACGGTCTTCGAGTCATCATATGCAGGTTGCTGTCGTGTTCAAGCACCGACTGCTCGGCTTGCGCCAGCGCGCCGTAGCCGATCGCGACTCTGTGCTCCGGCAAGCTGATCTGGCTGACCGAAGATCGTCCAGTAGTCTCGGAGGCTTGCCGATCGCGACTTCCAGAACGATCACGGGAAGCGTCTTTGCTGTCGTTAAAGCTGGCTCTCTCTGTCGGGCGCGATGGGCGACGGGCACCACGATGCTGTTTCGCGGAGCCAGGCTGCGCTGTAGCCAGGCTCTTATCCGTCTCCTCGTCCTCTTCGGCGAGCGGCTGAGGTGTCGCGACGGGTTGTGTGAAGCCAAGGACAGACGTGGTTCGAGGCGTCGCCTGACTACCGTCATCTTCGGCTCCAACAGCTGTCTTTCCGCTCTGAGGGCTGGTCTGTTGCGAGGCAGCCATGGCTCGACTCAGATTACTGGGACCGGTTTGACCAGCTCCGTAAGAGGCCACGGGCGAAGGCGAGGGACTGAATCCAGAGGTTGCGGTAGGAGGCAAGAGACGGGAGGCTATGCCGGGAGACTCTTCGCCGATGTCGTAGATGCGTGATCCATTGGCACTGGATTCATCATCGGACATAATCAGGTCGGCAAGCTGAGCGGTATCATCTCGAATCGAGTGGGAAGTGGCAGTATAGGAGCCGGGTATCAACGAGGCACTGAGGTTGGCAAGATCTTGGGCCTGTTGAAAACGGTAGCTCCGACCTTCTAGGTTGCTGAAAGCGGAGGCGTTGACACGGTGACGGCCGGGACCGGAACTTGCTTGCCTCTCAACATCGTAACCCGAGTCGACGTCATCATCCATGGCGTTGGCAGTGGAAGTTGATGGATGGTGAGTGGCAGCACGAGCGCGATCGGTGTTGCGAGAACCGGGAGGGAAGGACGAGTGGGGAGGGTCGAAGGTGACAGACCGGCCGAATCCTTTGCTCCTTTTGTTCTGAGCAGCGCCGGCGTTAGAAGCTGATGTGCTGGGGTCCAATGCATTCGAGGGACGACGAGTATCGAAGTCTGTCGAGCTCTGACCTTGATTTGAGCCAGCATTGCTCGACTGTCCGCTTCGGAAGGGGCTGATGAGCTTTCCGAATCCTAAGGAGACTCTTCGCGGTTGTGGGGAGCTGCCGGAAGGGATCAAGGGCGTGGCCTCGTTCTGACCTCGTGCGGACGACATGGCTGAGAATTGTGGCTAGTCAGAGTTGAGTCAGCTCTTGGTTTGTATCAGAAAACGAGCAAACGGATTCGGAGAGAGCCTGGCGGAGAAGGCGTGGTTTGCCGGAAGATGAAAGTGTTCGTCCAAGAGCCGCAGGTGATGATCCACTGGATTGCTTTGCAAGATTTGTAGCCCAAACGCTGCAAGAGGCTGACGCTACAGGTGATGTTTCGGGTTGATGGCGAAGCCGACCGAGCGTATGGCGGAATAATCAAGTGATACTTTCCCGAATGCAATGCCGTGGATGAGATCCGATGCTGACCGGATAGAGAGAGGGTCAAAGCTCCTTCGATGACTGCAGTGATTGCTTCCTTTCAAGCGTTGACCGTATGACGTGCTCCTCTAGCTCGTGGCCAACAGCACCGACGCTACCTTGACCGAAGATCAAGGAAAGAGTTTGAAAGTCTTTCTTGACAAGGTCCTGGGACACATTTACAACTTGTAACGGGCTGAGAATGATTGCAGAGCCTGCGACGTTACTCAATGATGTCCACCTCGATCACACGAAGCGGCGTTGAGATGGTGTGGATGATGGGGAACGAGACGGGCGGGATCGAGGAGAAGAGAAGGAGAAGAAAGGAACGATAAGACAAACAGAAGGTTCAGACAGCCAAAGGATCAAGGCAAGAGATCTGATGAGAGGATGATCAGGCACCCACGGGCATGCTGCAGTATATGAGACGCCTTGATGAGCCAAGGGACACAAAAGCTGATGTGATGGGACGTTTTGGAAATTCGGAAGAAATCTGAGGATCCGAACCAAACACAGAGAGAACCGAATGCATACACATACAGAAACAGAAAAAGAACTAGACTCGCTCGCTGTTTCCAAGATAAGGAACACAAGCACCAAACAGAAGCAATCATCCACCACCACGCAGCAAGCAGCCCTTCGCTTTGGTATCTTTTCGCTCCTCCTCCCCCATGATACACGACCGGGCCAGGTCTGCTTCTCTCTCGCATGCTGCTCACCCAAAAAAAAGGGGAAAGAAAAGCAATCATTTTCCTGCGATCCCAAATTCCGCAAAATGCACGGACTGTGATTGACATATGGGCGGCTCTGACTCCAATTTTCAGATGACTTCGAGCGTTGCTGTCTTCAGCGACGACCACGCTAAGTTGCCATCACACACAACAGGTTACTCTAGCCGCGAATCTAAGAGTGATAGGGTAGGGTTCAATCTCAATGATGTGTGCTGCCTTTCCAGAGGTTCTGCAACCATGTGCTAGATTCCGTCCTCGTTGCCAGAAGAGGTGACAGAGTGAGGATTTGCTCGAGGAGCACCTCGTGCCTGCACTAGTTAGTCGCTGGAATGTTAGATTGAAATCAAGATTCAACTTGCTCAAGATTCTCTCGTACACTGGGCCAGGCTTCCAGGCACATCCAATCACCTTGAGGAAGATGCCTTCCGGTCCACACCTCCTTCCAACAAGTCGCCTCCCTCAATGAGTTCAGACAGCTTCTGGTGGTTGACAACAACGGGCTCGCATGCTACACGCTACATTCGTAGCGCCGAGAAAGACCAGGCAGGGCACCTACCTTCCGGTTTCAGAGCGTAGCCAGGAAAAGAAGAAGGGGAGCGAGCGGGGCACGCTTCTTGCCTTTTGCCCGCGCAAAGACTTCGATTGTGAGGATGTGAGATGTGTGTACTCACTTGGTGACGGTGGGGATCGTCGATGGCCTCAACCTAGAGTTGCTCGATGAGGATGGCAATGCTGTTTTGAAGTCATGTTAGAAGGGGCGACTACAACCGTTAAAGTGGGTTGCCCCTGTCGCTCTAGATATTTGTGATTCACCTCATGTGATTGAATTTGCTATTTGTTATTGTTGAATTTTAAGCCCAAGGAGTAACTTCGCGCATTTTGTGTTTCGATGCAGGGCGCTAACCTCCTATGCAGAGAGTCCTCTCTGGCTAATTCCTCCTCTTTTTATTTTTATTTATGTTTTTTGGCACGCAGCGAGCCAACCTATCATCACGCCCTCGCTTGCGTCTGGCCCAAGGCCTTACCTGGTTCTTCTCAGCTGGGCGTTGACTAGGTTGCAAGCGTGCGTGCGTGACACTTGGTAACTGCGCACGGAACGGTTCTCTCAACAACTCAAAACCCTGATCCATCCTGACCCTGAAATACCTGATCCACCAACGACATCGGGTTGCTCACCCCACCCTCTCCTCTCTTCACCTCTTGTCTTTGCACATCATCCTCTCATCACATCTGTCTTGTCGACCTCTTTCGTCCTGTCCTCGTCGCTTCTTGCCCTTCTTTACGACCCAGTATTTGACAGCACGCCTTCGTACGACCTTGACGATTCTACACCATCGGTACTCCTCCAGATTTCACTACGAGCCCGTTGCACTTTACCTCGGCATCTTGGCCCTTCTTCCTTCATCTGCACTGGTCGAATCGACGGACTCAAAGCTTCATCTCTCCGAGCAGAACTTCTGTAACAGGCTTCAAGGCTGGCTTGAAAACTTCCAGTCGTGAACACTACGGTCTGTCCCTTGAATCTCACAAACGAGCAGAGCTTCGCCTCAACTTCAAAATCGAATCGCCTTTCCTCTTCTCCGGCGCACGTACGATCACGACTACTTATTTCGCCTCCCATCTGTGGACCCACAGGATCTCAAAGCCTCGCTGCACCTAATTCAGCTCTGTCTCACCTCGTTCGATACTCCAGATAGCTCATCTGCCGTCAAAGCATAGATGATCATGACGGAATCCATTCACCAGTCGCTGAGGTGTCTCAGTCTCGGTGAGACTCAGCTGGATTTGCAAAAGAACTCGCAACAATACACAACGCCGCCCCGCCAAACCGGGTCCGGCTCGCTACGATCGCCTACGTCACTAGCCACAGACTTGCCTCATCAGCCCAGCTTCAATGCTCAATCGCCCGGATCCTTGGGTCACAGTGCCGCAACTAGGTTCGAACGTTTCTTTCCTTCCTCTCCCAATGGCGCCTCTAGTCAAGGTTCTGGTCCTCCTTTCGCTTCCAGCTCCATGGGCTCTGCAGCAGGCCTCGCTGTCAACGGAGCCTTCGGCAGCTTTGGACATAATTTGGCCTCCAGTAGCACAGGAAGTTCGAGCATCGGCTCCGGCGCCTTTGGCTCCAACAATGGTCCCAGAAAAACCCCAACCCGTGCTGCCATCCCATCCACCTGGGCCACCCAGGATCCTTCTCTCAGTCCGTCCTCTGGCGGCTCACCGACCCGAGCTATGCCCTCTTTCAACCAGTTTTCTCAAGACGTCAGCAGCAGCAACGGCAATCCAAGTGCGAACATAGCAGGCGCCGAAGAGGATGTGATTCCTACCGCCATCGTCGTCAAGAACATTCCTTTCAGCGTCAAGAAAGAGCAGCTGCTCCAGATCATCGAGGATCTCGGCATCCCTATGCCCTATGCGTTCAATTACCACTTCGACCAGGGCATATTCCGAGGCTTGGCCTTTGCCAACTTCCGAAGCTCCGAAGAGGCTGACACCGTAGTCGCTGCCCTAAATGGATTCGATGTCAGCGGTCGAAAGTTGCGGGTAGAGTATAAGAAGGTGCTCCAAGCCGGGGAAAAGGAGCGCATCGAAAAGGAGAAGGCCATCAAGAGGATGCAGAGCATGCAGCTCGAGAAGGAGAGGGAACGCGAACGTCGTCGTCAGCATGAAGACTTCGCCGCCAACGCTTACCTTATGCCTGGATACCCTAGTCAGTTTGCGACTCCGGATGCTTACAATGCCGATCCTAACGCCCCGGTTCAGCATGATTTCGATGGCGCGCGGGCTCCAGCTCCTTTGACAGCCGACTCGCTTCGAAGCGTGCCCTCTTCAAGTCACCTCAACGCCGGTGTTCCCGTCACCACTCCCTCTGAGCTCTCCAATGGGGCCACCACCTCTGCTGGCAAAAAGGAAGAGCTCGATCTCAACGATGCAGCGACTTTGGAGATCTATTCGAGGGTGCTTCTTTTCAAAGACGATCGAATGCGGGACGAATTGTCCTTCTCACGCAGCTTGACTCCCCTGGAACGAAGGACCGTCCATCTGGTCGCCCAAAAGCTTGGTCTGTATCACTATTCCATGGGCGAAGGCGAGGAACGTTACGTCATCGTCACCAAGAACGAAGTCAACTCACAGAATCGACCTTTGCGCCACCAAGCTTCCTCGATAGGCAGATCGCATAGGTCCGGCGCAGATAGCCTAGGAGCTGGCGCATTGCTTACGCCTGGTACTGCCGCCACCACTGGCCGAGCCGGTCTGCGAATGAAGAAGTCGGCACCCGACATGAAGTACAAGGATGGCGCTTCAGATGCCGGTTCTTACAGCTCTGGCAGCTATCTGAATCCCTCGACGGGTAGTTTGGCCTCCCGAAAGTCGAATTCGAATCTCAAGGAAGGTTATTCGGCCACTATGGGACGACGACCTCAAGCCGGCGGTGTAGGAGGGGCTGCAGGCTTGCAAAGCCTGTTTGCTTCTCCCTTCGACGTGCCCCCCGTGCCGAGCCTGCCTGGCTCAGGATCGGGACTGGATGGTGCCAGTCACAATGCTTCTCCAACGCACGCCAATCTGCTCCGACAGCCTAGGGGTCCTCCCACGCCCGGTTCGTCGGATCAGCGCAATTTTGGCGTCAGGTCACGAGTTGCCACTGCCCACCTCAGCAACGGTATGCATGGCGGGCATGCAACCAATGGAAGCAGCGCGCCTCCTCAAGCGAGCCGAATTCAGTTACAGCTCAATGATAGTCCAACCAAAATGAACGATCACTACCCCAATTCGTTGACGGACATCGACGTCACGACGCACTCTCCGCTCGAGATTTGACGAGTATCGAAAAGGACGATATAGTCCTCAGATTTCTTTCGAAGCGGACACCTTCATCGCACCCACGGTAGTGTCCAAATCTGCAAGCATCCTTCTGGTCAATTGATTTATTTACGTTCTGTTCAATCAACGCAGCATCCCATCCAAGTGGCTCCCCAACTCAATTCTCATATGGTTTCCTCTCTATCATCACGCTCGATAATCCAAATCGGTCCGGTCCAGTCTTCATAGTTTTCATCTGTCGTTACAGGCCTTGCTTTCACATCTTGATTGAGTCTCTTTCGAGACCGCTCCGTGTGTCGTTCATCTCTCGCAGCCATCCTCTCAGAAATCTCACTTGCATACCTTCTCGCGATCTTTGGTTTCATGCTAGATGGATCTCATTGAGGCCTGAGGCCGTGTATCGATGTATGTAAGAGGAACAACATTGAACGAGTTCGGTCGTCCCAACGTACGGGAGGTCTTTTGATCCTCACCGCGTGGAAACGAGAGCTTCGTCCAGGCAGCCGCCGTGCTGTAGATGAGCCATGGCACCACCGACCAAGTGCAACGAACCAGTGATTAGACAATCGATTTGTTGACCTGGATTCTGTTTTGCAAGGTCGACTACTGTATTATGCATTGCTTGGATGCTTTGAGTGATCAAGACTTGAGATGTAGAATTGGGTACCAATCGATTCCATTCTTCCTGTAACTGTTTCTGAACAGTGAGGTTGATGAGGTCCGAATCATCCAGAGCTTTGGACGTGAGTTCCGATGACCAACCACCACCTTCGAACGTGATGTTGGTGGTGAAGATGACTGTATCAAAGTACTGACTGGCAACGTCGTACTTTTGCGAATCGCCGCTACTCTGTCCAAGCTTCTGTTGAATGGTGTTGAGAACGGACGAAAGTAGCTCGTGTGCACTTCGACCGTTTGTGCAGTTGAAAACAAAGACTTTCTTAGCTTTGCTAGCCTCAACTTTACTGGCTTGACGGGAAGCTGCACCCGTTGCAGTGATGAACCATTCCATGCAGACGCCCAACGAATCTGTTGTGTGAGCGCCATCCAAGTACCAAGTCAGATTCCTGTGCTGGGTCGAGGGCACAGTTTGACAGCGTCCTGGCCACCTTGCGTTCTGCAATCCTTTCTTTTGCCATTCGGTCAGCAGCGACCCTGCTTCTGGGGTGGGTCGGAACGCCTTCTCCACGAAAAGCTTCTTGCCTGCTTCGGATTCAAGGAACGTATTGACTAGTTCCAGGGCCAAACTCGCGTTGGTTCGTTGATGTGCTCCAGGTAGACCTAATTCCACCTGAGCGGTATCATTCGTTGAAGCGGCAGTCTCTGTCCCAAGCGCTGTCGCTTTGGACGTCAAAGCAGGATGCAAATCGACAAATCGCAATGAAGAGACACCAACCTCTTCCGCAATCTGTTTGACTTCTTGAACAGCCTGACCTGGCTGGTTGTTCCAGCACACGGCCGGAGCATCTTTCTTGAAGATGCCTGCCTTCTGAACCGCAATTTCTTCAACCGTATTACCAAGGAGGGCTGTATGATCCAATCCAAGCTGGGCAATTCCAGCAACAGTTGGTTTCGGTACGATGTTTGTCGAATCATATTTCCCACCGATCCCGACCTCCAAGATCACCGTATCCACACGTTCCTGAATGAAGATATGAAACGCCAACAGGGTCAAAAAACGAAAATAGACGGGTCGTAGAGGTGTCAGTTCCAACTTCCGTGTTGGATTCTCTGCTAGCTTGTCCCAAACTTCCCAAAAGTATTTGGAGAAGATGGCTTCCGACACGGGCAAGGAATTTATCCTTATACGTTCCCGAACCGATGTCATATGTGGGGATGTGTACAGGCCTATTTTGACGGCAGGTCTCGAGGTTGTAGAAGAAAAAGCAGAAGAAGTGGATGAAGAAGAGGACGGGGATTGGGGAGTCAATTGTCGCAAGATCGAATCGACAAAGGCCGAGGTAGAGCCTTTGCCTTTGGTGCCAGTGATATGGATCACATTAAGTGCATTCAGCTCCGATGGCTGGTACCCAATCCGTTGGAGATACTCGACCATCTCTGGGATAGCGAAATCGTTCATCCTGCCCCCCGACTTTCGAATAGCTTCGATGGTCGCTGCATTGCTTTGCAGCGTGTTGAGTGCATCGATCGCCGAGGCGTAGTCTTTCTTCGCTGTCGACGAAACACCGTTCTGCGATAAAGGCGCTGCCGCTGAAGAGGTAGCCGCCATCTTGGATCTTGAGGATGTTACAGAACTCGAAGAGGGGAGGAGAGCTGATAAGCTGAACGTGCGACTCGAAGAAGTGAAAGCCGGCTTGAGAGAGCGGTGATTGAAGGCAGAAGCGGGTCTGTACACGGCTAGCAGGGGTTTTGAATAGTCTCTGGGTATGGAAGAGATTGTCCTGAGCCTCATGAGGCCATGTCCGATCGAAGCAAGACGTCGAGGAGGGAGTATGGTCGCAAATCAGAAGTCGTCGGTTATCGTAAATTGCAACGGTTGAGCAAGAAGATCTGGAGTGAGTCTTAAATCTTCTGCATTCACACAGCAACGGCGCTCTAACACAAAATCACTTTTATTTCTTGTGTCCAAAAAAAAACCTGAAAAGCAGCGATAAATCTGAAAAAATGTGGCCAGAAAAATAAAGGCTCAAAACTGTGTGCACAGACCTGCAGCCGCGACAGTTTCAGAGAGAAAACATGGAACTGGAATTGCTCCTGGCTGCATGCTTGACGGCGGAGGAGGCAGCGGTGACCTTGGACGGGGGAAAATTGCGGGGCTCCATGGATTTTTGGCTTCAGGAGCTCATGAACGGTTAACCATCCCATTTTGAATCGGCTTCCTGCGTTCGCTGCTCGGCTGCTCAGCTCATACTGCACACCATACACTGTGATTCGTGCTCCTATCCGATACTGCCGTTAGAGCAAGTCGCTTCAGTCTTTCATCAACCTTCTCATTCCAAAGAGGTTAGTTACAGTGGTACTACATTTGCACGCATCATGGGCTCAGACGACAAAACTTCTGGTAACCCAGACCAAGACCATCACGATCATGAAGAGCATTCGAAGAGGAAGCGGATCGCTGCCATTGCAAGCCGATTCGCATCCCTAGCAACATCTGCACCAACTGAAGCTGCCAAGAAGGCTTCCGGTGCTGCGTCCGATGCATCCCACGAGGTTGCCAAGGCCGTTACGACGACACGACATGCTGCAGCTACTCAGACTGCGGGATTGCTCCAGGCCATGGCTCTGACCACCAAGACCTCTGTTGACAAGGTGACTAGCAAGGACACAGAAGACAACAAGCATTGGTACGAATACGAATCTCCCTTGCATGCACGTCGTCGACTAACAGCTATCGCGAACCAGCTTGGTCTGGCTACTTCTTCGGCCAAACAAGCTCCTTCCCTCCTTGCTGCTCTCTCCAGCAGTTCCCAGTCTTCCACCTCTTCGGCATCGTCGTCCGGCAAGAACAAGTGGTCCGACCTTCCTGCGTACAAGGATCTGCCCTCTGAAGGTGGGTGGCCAGGATGCGCCTGGAAAGTATGGGGTCGAGGCGATCAACTCGGTACCATCAACTTGCTCACAGACGAAATCGTGCTGCGGGCTGCCAAGGAAGAGATCAAGACCGGACGTGCGGTCTCCCTCAACTGGCCGGTGCATCTCCCCGCCGAACCATTCTTTAGAAGGAAAGCTGTTACACATAAGCCGTTCGGGAAAGCCGGGCCCGCCTACACCAAAGGCAGAGATGAATTCGTCGAGATCATGAAATCCAAAGGTCTACCTGTCGAGAACAAGGGCGAAGATGCGGTTCCTGTTAGCGACGAGATCCTGGAACTGAACACGCAGAGTGGCTCGCAATGGGATGGCTTGAGGCACTTTGGTCATCAGCCCCTCAACATTTTCTATGGCGGAGCCAGTCGAGCAAGCATCCAGGAAACGTTCAACAATACGGAACCTCAACCTGGAGATCCGCAGACCTGGGAATCTGCGCCAGCCAAGCAAAGAAATCATCTTGGCATCCAAAACTTGGCTCAACATGGAATTTGTGGCCGAGGGGTACTGCTGGACGTATTTGAATATCTTTCTCATCACGGCTTGTCGGATGTAAAGCGAGATTATCCTTTCGGAACCTGGCCGGGATACGGTGGTGGCAGAGGATACGATCCGCGCACAGGCTTCCGAATCACGGTGGAGGATCTGATCGCAACCGCTAAGCATCAGGGCGTGACTTTCCGACCTGGCGATATCCTGCTCGTTCGGTCAGGTTTCACTGCGCGATACTACTCGTTGAGTGCGGCCGAACGAGCGGACTGGTCCCGCCCGGTTCGACCGGACGGAGGGGAAGGCATGACGTTTGCCGGAGTGGAACAGGGCGAAGCCATGAAAGAATTTATGTGGGATAATCACTTCGCAGCAGTAGCAGGCGATAGTCCTGCCTTTGAAGCACGTCCAACTAAACACGGGGAAGCCATGCTCCACGAAACTTTCCTAGCTTTTTGGGGTATGCCCATAGGTGAGCTTTTCGATCTAGAACAACTGGCAAAGACTTGCAAACAACAAAACAGGTACACTTTCTATTTCGCCTCCTGGCCCCTCAACTTGTTTGGTGGAATTGCTAGTACCGCTAATGCTAGCGCAACTTTCTAGAACCCCCCGCTCTTCTCTATGTCCCTCGATCAGACGATCACTTACTCGTCGTGTGTGCTCATTTTATACGAATCTTTTCCCTAGATAACTCTGTTCGATCAAGTGTCTGCCATTTGATGCCTAAATCAGGGAAGCGTGTTGTGCAGATCGACAGGCAGAATTCGAGATCGGTGAACTGACTTGGCACATGCAACTCAAGCACCGATACAGGCGATCAGACTTTTCAGGGTCGTTCAATGACCATACTGCGATCGTGCAATTTCACGGATGGGACCCGACCGTACAAGAATGGTTGAATCTATCAATGCTATTACCCTTCTTTTGCCTCGTCCATCCATTTCGGATCGTCCGGGAACTGCCGACAGATCTACGAGAAACGATCCGCTAGCCTTTGCTTGGACCCTCCGAGACGATCTAGCAGCTCTCCCTTGTTGTTTAGACGAGAGGCCAGATCCTTTTTCTCTTCTTCTTCGTCCTTGATCCAACGATCATTTTGACGGTCTCGGTGTGTCGCGTTTCTGTGTCCCGTGGGCGGCGTCTGGGTTCGGCTCCAATCCGCCGAGTCGTCGTTGTCCCATGCACTCGCCATACCTGGCGCCTTCATACGACCTCTTCCTTTCACTTTGACCCTCCCAGAATCCGCGTAGGGTTTCCGCCCCGGAGAAGCTTCCCTCTGATGTTGCCGCGACCTGTTCATCCTTTCCAGTTCCTCGTCCAGATCTTCTACGTTAGCGCGACCGCGTGATCTTCTACCTTCCCTTCTTCCACCGTGTCGGCCTGCGCTTCCTGCACCATCTGCTTGGTCGAAAGCATCGTGAGACCACCTTGAATCGCTAGTGCCGCGACTCGAATGGAGCCGGTCAAAGAGATCCCCTCCTTGCCCTCTTGCCGCTGGACGAGCTTGTATCGCATCCGCCATCATCTCACCTTCTCGTCGTTCTGGATATTGCTCAGCATCTCTCGATGCTGCGTGACCATCTAGCTCGGCGTCCAGCTGATCCATCATAGCTCGTCGATCGCCAGATCCGTTCGTCGTTTGGACTGCCGATCCCGGTTGGTAATTCGGGAAGAGTTCGACACTGTCCCGAACCTCTCCTACCTGTAGCAGCTTGGGAACGATCTCCCTGCCTGCCTCATATCCATGCTGCTTGTACCATTGACTCCTCTTCGAGGCGCGTGCTTCTTTGCGATCGACGTCTTGCACCGCATGCCGAATCCAAAGCGCAGCTCTGAGCTTCTTGAGTGCACGCACTTCTCGGCTGTACGTCTTCTTTCGATCCTCTTCCTGCATCTCTCGATAGATTTCGGGCACGTCATCCGGCAGAGAGGCAACGGCTTCTTGAGCCTTTCGGTCTTCCTCCTGCTCAGACAACACTGCTTGCCGTTCAACAGCGTTGTACAATTTGCCGGGAACGCGATGCGCCTTGCGAGGGTTCGTAAGTGCGCTGATGAACTCGGAAGGCCATGAGTCTGGATCGTATTCGATCAATGTATCGAGGTTGGGAAGCGGGCTTGGCGATTCGGATTCCATCTCTTCGTCCACCGCCGGGCACAGATACTCTAACCCCAACCTTGCTGATCGTTCGTCGGCGAACACGATCTTGCACCGTGAGTCGTCGATCCACTCTAAGCCTAGAGGTTGAGCGCCGTAGTGTGTGAGATACGCAAAGAGTCGGGAGGTAGAAAGCTGCGTGATGGGTTCTCCCTGTATCAGCAACACATCGAGAATGACATCGCTTCCAGACTCGATTGCTGGTGGGTCGGGAAGTTCGGACGGTTCTTCAGGTCCCATCAGTGTAGCATCGTCCATCCCCTTCTGCTGTTCTTCTGTGAGAGGACCTGGACCTCTCTGAGCACCTGCCTCGACCGCCTGATCGGTCGGAAGTGCGTAAAACCTCGATCCGCTCGACCCAGCTACTTGGTCAGCTTCTCTCATCGACTCGTCCTGCGCCATCGCGTCCGGGGCTGGATCGGCGGATCCATAGTCTAGAGCGATGTCGGCCATCTTTGGGGAAAAGGAAGGGTGAATCCTCCTACGTGTGATGCTCGGGACCTTGTTGCCGAAGGAATGATGATCAATGTGTAGTCAGGGGATGTTGAACGTGCGAAGCAGAAGGTAACATTTGGCTTGGAAGGAATCGCGCGACGCCTTCCTACTTCTGAAACGAACCTTGACTTAATTTCTCGATCTCCGACTTCCGATTGACCTTGGAGGTGAATAACTTATTTTGTGGGGAACGTGTGAAGCCAGCAGCATGTTGGAGCTTGAGCGCCTCACTTGCTTGAGGCGCGGTTCATTTCCTCAACAGCCAAGCTTAGCACGTCTTCATCTTCTCCCACCACGACATCCTTCTTATGGTCACCTCGCCTTCTCTTTCTGCTTCTTTGGCCGAAGTCAAGTCTAAGTGGATGATTCGGGTCCGTCTCTGACTTCGCTGAAGTAGCGGAACGCCGAGCCTAGTTTGCCAACCGTTCTATGCGAGCCTCACCAGCGAGTTCGACTCGAAGTGTACCGGGCAAAGCATCCGCTCGCGGCGAGTCTCGTCCGCTATCATCACAACCTGGAGGAGATCATCGACCGAGCGTAACCAGTTTCTAAACGTATTGGGCCGAGGGCTAAGATTGCGCAAATGAGTGGTTCGGCAGAAGCTCGCAGGTCAAACGAGGCCTCAGCCGTGGATCGCCTGGACAAGTCCCATGCAACCGAGACTCGCAGCATCACCTTTGAGTGGCCTCTGTACAACCTCAAGCATTACTTCGAGTCTACCAAGTCGGATGTCAAGTCCAAGGTGATCCGATCGGTGCCCTTCGGTGGCGGAAGATGGACCGTGCTGTTCTACGCTCAATCGGGCATGCAGCAATTCTGCTCGCTCTATCTTAACGCGGAGCCATTACCAGAGGAGAAGAGCCATCCACTTCTTGCTGCTGCTCCTTCTGGTCTACCATACCTCGAATCGACCCAGGCTCAAGCCAAATCGAACAAGCAGGAGGCTGCACCCGCAGAAGACAAGTGGACAAGAGAAGGCCTCTATCGCTTTACCTTCAAGATCCTCACTTTGGACAAAGTAAAAGTGCTCGGCACGAAAGAAGCCCACGACCATGCCTTCAGCTCCAAGACTTCCAATTGGGGTTGGGCACAATTTGCAACTCGCGATACCGTATTCTACAATAGTGCTGAGGTCCGAGCTGCAAACGGTTTCCTCATCTCGGTGAGCATCACTGCTGCCGCAGAGAAGCCTCAAACTATGCCGCCAGTTGGTATCTCGGTTCCTCCAGTACTGGTCCAGGCTATGGGCTCACTCCTGGATGACCCGGAGCATAGCGACATTGTCTTCATCATCGGACGCAAACGAAGAGACAGAAGCACCGGTCACACCGTGACACGCGAGCGCAAGATCTACGCAATCAAAAAGATCCTCGCAAGCCGGTGTGAGTACTTCAAAGACATGTTCGAAGGTGGTTTCCTCGAAGCAGATGCCGTCGAAAGCTCCGATGACGAAATGCCGAGTAGTCGGGCAACTCGTGGTCAAGCGTACTCAGGTGTTGGTCAGGACGTCCAAGGGGTTGACGAGGAACACTTTTCGTCCGACAGTGAAATGATGTTGGACGACTCAGACGAGGAGATTGCCGAGTCTGACAGGGAAGAGGAGCACGAAGCAGAGGATCTGGACCTTGCTGTTCGATCCGACCCCATCTCTGTTGACGGCGTCCCTTCTTCGCATGCCAATGCCAGCGATGCGCTGGTCGAATCGGACGACGAAGATTCCTACGAGCAAGACGAGCAGGTGGTTTCTCTACACGGCAGCAATCGACCCGTCGTATCGCACTCACAGACGGCAAGCAGTCGAGCTCGCTCACAGGGCGACATGGAAGAGCTTAACGTCGCTGTGATCAAGAAAGAGCCTGAGGCGGGCGGCGCAAACAACGATGGCGGCAACAATTCGAGCAATTCGAGCAATTCCAGCAACAGTAGCTGCTTCCAGAATCCCGCCGAGCCGACCGAACTTGCGGAAGCAGAAGCGGCCAAGATTGGGCGTACCGCGTTTGCTAGTGAGCTTGCTCAGACATCATCACGCTCCAAAATCCAAGGGACAGCTCCGCAAGTCGGCAGAAGGGACGCACCAGTCGGGCGAAGGACAGCCCCGGAAGAGTTGAATCGGCCCGGTGCGAGCAAAAAGAGGAAGAAGGTCGTTGTACGCGATGCAGCCTATCCCACCTTCAAATCACTGCTCTACTACCTATACACTGACACGGTCGAGTTTGCTCCACTGACGTCAAGCTTCCTGTCTCCCACATCATCCTTAGATGAGTTTCAAAGTGGCGTGGAGATGAACGAATCAATGATGCTAGAAGACTCGGTCAGCGCTCGTACACTAGCTTCAGGCTCCGATGCTTTCGTTGACGAACGCAAAAAGGCGCATACCTTACGCCAAGCGGTGATCGATGGATACTGTCACCAGAATCCGTCCAGACCGGGGCCTTGCTCGGCTAAGTCGATGTATCGACTTGCTGATAAGCTACAGATCCCCGATCTGAAGAGAAGAGCGCAGGAGCATCTGCAGAGTAGCTTGACGGTGCACAATATCGTCTGGGAGGTCTTCTCGGGCTTCAATTCTCGCTTCCCCGACATTCGAAAGATGGAAACGGACTTCCTACTGAAGCACTGGCCCGAGGTGAAAAGGACCAAAGCGATGAAGACCATCTTTTCACGACCCCTGACGGCCCATCCTGGTCTAGCTGACGTCTGGCCCTATCTCCTCAGTCAGCTGGAGTATAAAGGGTCCGTTGTGGAAACGGTGGAAGTTAGCGAAGGCGGGCAGTAGGAACTGCCCATCTCCCCTTTTTTTCCCGCCTCACACTTCCCATGGTTCCTGTCTCTCGATAGTCTGCTCTCATCGCCAAAGATCCATCATGGCATGTCTCATCCGCCTCATCTTCAGCACGCTCGCATCTTTTATCCGCTCTGATCTTCCGGCTGTTTGTCTGTTCCGTTAGTATGTCGGCGTAGTCAGTGTCTCTTTGATTGAATCGTCAGTTCGTCCCATGTTGCATATCATGAAATCTAACAAGCTCAGTAACAAAAGTCCTCGATCGCTTTGAAAAATCAGTCTTTACTGCCTGTAATTCCGTAAATTGGAATGAATACGTTTGATCGAGTAGCAATAAGTCAACCGCTAACTTTCCTAATCATATTCGAATTACTTTCCGAATTTCCAAGGACTAGAAATCGATTTCAACACAAAATAAAGAAAGCTCCTTGAAATGTGGTCAAGCTAAGAATTGTAAAGGAAGCTTCGAGCGCTTCTTCCAGATCTCAAAGTGCAGAAAGGGGACATGATGATGAAAGTGATTTCAGCTGAAAACAACCGACACAGCACCATCTCACACGCTCAGGACACTCACACTTGACACTTCAACACGCTCGCACCTTTGAATCGGAAGAGACCGACCCACTCTGAAATCACCACTTCTTCCTCCATCAACTCCTTAATCACTCACTCATCAACGACCATCATCGTGATCGGTGACCTTTGGCATCCATCCTTCCGCTCGCGCATCTTAGGGCTTCGTTGAACTCACAAGATCAGCGTCCCTCTTCCGACGGTCTAGCTGCGAGTTCCCCTTTCGTTTGGTGTCTCTCGAGTGTAGTCACCAACCTCAAAGGGTCTGTTTCTATCCTCAGCAAACGATCTGTTTCAAGGACAATAGCATCCGATCGGCCGTATCTGGTGAAGGTGATCGCTCGGTCTTACAGCTAGACCGTTTGATTTTCGACGCCGATCGCTGACGGCACATGATCGGCTCTCAGGGAGGCTTCGCTTCTTTTGGCGGCGGAGGCGGAGGAATGCACAACGGAGGCAACGGTCGACCCATGTTCTCCAGCAACGACGCCAGTATAATGCTTGGAGGGGGCAACTACAACAATAACAACAATGGCGCCGGTGGAAGCCAAGGCGCAGGGCTTGGGGTCGGCATGAACAATGGAGGTCAGATGCAAGGCAACATGGCCAATGGCGTGCAATCGCAGGAGACTGGAAACTCACAGCAGCCACCCGAATACTCGCTAGCTGGTATCTTGCACTACCTTCAGAGCGAATGGCGACGATATGAAAAGGACCGCAACGAGTGGGAGATCGAACGTGCAGAGATGCGGGCTCGAATTGCTTTGCTGGAAGGCGAACGAAGAGGTGTCGAGAATCTCAAGACGGATTTGATGAGGCGAGTCAAGATGCTTGAATATGCTCTGCGACAAGAAAGATCCAAGTATCTCTCGTCGAATACCAACACCTCCTCATCTCCTCAATCATCCGCTGCGCCCCAACTCAAGAATCCCCTACTTCAAGGACTCGAAAAGGCCGCGTCCGGTAGTGGCCGCAGTTCCCCAGCTCCTGGACAGGAAGGTCCAGGAGCTACCGCCTCCACCATTTCTTTCAGTCCGAGCACTATCGGCGCTGGATCCACCATCAATAGTGCTTTGTTCGGCACTCTTGGCTCCGCGAGCTTGAGCGGTCAACTCTCCAGATCTTCCTCAAGTGCCAAAGACCCCAAGTCGCGCGCCAAGAGCCGCGAGTACCTCAAGCAATGCCTCCAAGAGATTTCCTATCTCACCTCGGCTACCACGCTCAATCCTTTACCTGATCGAGGGCTCGCTTCTGGGTCCACGACGAGCGGCAACTCCATGCAAGGGCCGCCGCGTCCTCGAAAGACCTTGATGGACAACGTACCGCCCACCTTACCCCGCCAATTGGACGCACAGACGTTGTCTGGGGGTGCGGCCAGTAGAATTGGAGGCGGTCTGGGGATTCCCAATCCAGGTCCTGGCAAAGGAGTTCGATCGGGTCGATCGCCTCTTTTCGCGTCGGAACACGTTGTCGAGGAAGCTAGCGAAGGTGAAGAGAATGCAAATGCGTCTCAAGACCGGCCAGAAGCAGGACAGACCCGTAATCCTCTCAGTGCCACTTTTGTCGATCCCAACTCGGTAGAGGATGGAGGAACGACCTCACATTCCACTCAAGGAGTCGCTGAGCATGACTTTGCCGTCAAGCACGAGCAGATGAATGGCGAAGTGGCTGGCCGAGAGCAGGACCACGACGATCCCGGCGCGAGCCATCTCGAGTCTTCCGGAAGCTCCGACTCATCCGACTCATCGCAGTCTTCTCGTTCCACCGGTTCTCAACCCTTCTCGTCTGGTAGCATGACGGACAACGATCTGGATGAGAATGAAAGTGAACAGGTGACAGCCATCTTCAAACCAGGTGGACGCGACTGGCAGAAGCTAAAAGAAGCCGGCATCAAGAGTCGAGAACGACGGGAGGCCGAAAGCAGGGACAAAGAGGATGACGCTGCCATTCTCTCTGAGGCCCAACAGCAGCTGGCCATCACTTCGGAGAAAGTGAATCAACTCATGAACCGAAGCGGCCGAGGAACAGGATCGCAAGCGGATCGAAGTCAGGAGGAAGACCTGGCCAATCTCAGCGTGATGGGGGAGGAGGAGGAAGCTGCCAAGGACGCAGCTGATGCGGCCGCCGACAGCTTGCTGTGGAAATCCAAAAAGGTTTTGAGGAGCCATCTTGATGCGGTGAGAGCTGTCGCGTTCTCACAGAGCGACCTCTGCCTGCTTTCGGCATCCGATGACAATACGATCAAGTTCTGGAACTTGGATGTGAACACACTGAATCATTTCAATGCCAAATCTGGTACGGATAGCCAGCCCCTGGTCACCTTCCGCGGTCATTCGGCTGCAGTGACGAGTCTTGCCATCTCTCCTAACAAGCGTCGCTTCTACAGCGGTAGCTTGGACTCTTCTATCCGCGTATGGCAGCTTCCCGAGAAGAGCACCGAGGCATATCCTCCTTTCGAGAAAATGGTGCAGCTGGGATGCCTGGTTGGGCATTCTCAAGCGGTATGGGACATCGCCCTGCTTCCTGACAGGTCAGACGAGGAGGGACTGCTAGCCAGTGCATCTGCAGATGGTACCGTCAAGATCTGGGCTGTGCGACATGCGGCAAGCAACAATGGCCATGATGTTGCAGAAGATAGTGTGCCTGCCGAGCTGCAGCTCAGTTGGGACTACTTTGGCTGCGATCCTGCGCCGGAGACGGCGAAGGAGCGAGAGAACCTCGAGAAGAGTGGGACCCTTCCCGTTCCAACTTGCGTCGACTCCTGCCATTCCGACTTGCGGTTGGTCGCAGTATCGTACTCGAACTCGATAGTGAAGCTGTTCGAGCTGGAAACAGGAAAGCAGGTGCTACAGCTCAAGAGCGACGAGACGTTCGATGGCACTCCTGGTACGCAGATCAACAAGATCGTGACGCATCCTACGCTGCCGTTACTGATCTCTGCTCACGAGGACGGCTACATTCGAATGTTTGATCTCGACAACGGTAGTTGTACCTTGTCGATGGTGGCGCATCTTGACGCGGTGACTTCGCTTGATATCGACGCTTCTGGTCTGACTCTGGTCTCGGGCGGACACGATTGCAGTGTTCGGTTCTGGGACATTGCGGGAGGATCGATGTCCGCCAAAGAGGGCGCCGTTGAAGGATCAGGCTCTCCTTCACCAACTTCCACGACAGCCGTTTGCAGGCAGGAGATCAGTTCACATCGCAAAAAGGCCGGTGAAGGCGTCTTGGCCGTCAAGTACCATCCCACCGCACCGTACTTTGCCTCTGCTGGAGCAGATGGTGTGATCCGTATCTACGGTTGAACTCACCAAAGCGCAATTCTCAACGTTTACTGTTTTCATACATCTTCCTTCCTTCATGCATTCTTTCTCTTCTTACCGCCAGTATCGGCTCGCTTGCAGCCGTCGCTGCTGCTGATGCTGCTGCTGCTCTCCTTTTCTCCTCAAATACCACTTGACTCTCGAGTCTGCTCACTCAGACTTTGTTCATTCTCCAATTCTCTTTGTACGATCATATCTCTCTGATCCATCTCACCACGGCTTGCAAACTTCTTTTTTTTAATGCACAGAATCGAATTCAGTCATTCCGTGTGCTGCCATGCGAGCCTTTGATTGAAGGAACAGAATTCGCATTTAATCGCAACTAAAAGGTACAGAAGCCAAAAAAAAATGCTGAACATGCTAGAGACGAACAACGAGCTCCGAACCTGGTTAGGGTCTGGCTTTGTCCTTGTTCTTTGAAAGAATAATCTTTTTATACTCTGCGACATCGCCGTTAAACTTTTCGACTTTACCTTCGTCGACTACCCAAAGTTCTTCCAAACAGTTATGAATAAAAGTTTCGTCGTGGGAGATGCAGATTACACCGCCATTGAACTTCTTGATAGCTTCGCAGAGTGCGTCCAAACCTTCTGTATCTAGGTGATTGGTAGGTTCATCCAACAAGAGCACATGGGGACGCATCATGGAAATGTGGGCGAATGCAACTCGGGATTTCTGACCTCCTGACAATGTCGCTATTTTTTGCAAACCTGTCATACCTTTGATTCCAAACGCCCCAAGGTGAGAGCGGTACTCTTGCTCCGTTTTACCAGGGTATTTCGATTGAAGGAATGTGACGGGATTAGCATTCAAATCCAATTGATCGATATGATGTTGTGAGAAAAACCCAACACGTAATCGTGGATTTCGTTTCTGTTCTCCCTTAATAGGTGTAATCTCACCCATCAACATCTTCATCAATGTCGATTTACCCGCTCCATTACTACCCACCACAGCAACACGACTCTGTTGAGTGATATCGAAATCGACGTTCTTGAGCAAGAGTCGCTCTGGAGTGTAACCAAAAGAAACATCGCTAATCTGCAAAAGAGGCAGAGGAAGCTTCTCGGTTTCGGGCAAACGAAAGTGTACAACATCGTCGTCCTCGGGAGGTTCAATGTTGGGAAGTTTTTCCAACTGTTTGATTTTACTCTGCGCCTGAGCGGCTCGATTGGCATTGACCCGCCATCGATCGATAAACGCCTGCAGTTGGGCACGTTGCAACTGAACGGCTTCGTATTCCCTCTGTTGATTCTTTCGTCGTTCTTCACGTGTCTGGTAGAACTGGTCAAAGTTTCCCTTGTAGTAATCCAACCGTTCACTATGCATATGGATGATGTCGGTAGCGACACGGTTTAGGAAAGCTCGATCGTGCGATACCACTAATAGTGTACCTTCGTAGTCGTTGACGAAATAGTCTTCGAGCCAAGCCAGAGCATTCAGATCCAAATGATTCGACGGTTCGTCCAGCATGAGCAAGTCGGGTTTGCAGAAAAGCGCTCGAGCCAGTGCCAAACGCATTCGCCAACCTCCTGAGAATTGCTTTGTAGGTTTGTTCTGATCTTCAGCCTTGATACCAAGACCAGAAAGAAGAGCGGCTGCTCGAGAAGGACCAGTCTCGGCTTCCATGTCGACCAGCTTGGCCTGCACTTCACCAAGTCGGGCCGACAGCTCCTCTCTCTTGATCTCACGTTGTCGAGTTGGCATGTCGACGGCGGTACCTTTCGACAGTCCGGCTGTGGCATCTTCGTCTCCATCAGCAGCTGCCGCTGCCGCTGCATTGGCAGCAGCTACAGCGGCAGCGGCGGTATCCTCCAGCTTCTGCAGCTGAGCATTGAGCTCGGCTTCTTCCTCCATGAGTTTCTCTCGCCATACGTCTGCCTTCAGCACAGACTGGATGGCGGGCGTATCGTCTCCCGTAATCTCTTGCTCCACGTACAGAATCGAGATGTGCATCGGGATCGGAATCTCTCGTAGAGCCATATTTCGCAACAGCGTCGATTTACCCACACCGTTTCGACCGATCAGACCAGCTCTCCTGCCTGACTTGATCGTTAGGGTGGCGTTACTCAAGATCCTGTTGGAGCCAAAGTTGACATCGATGTTGGGCAGGTGAATATCCTTGTTCTTGCCCTTGTTTCCGACTGTCTCCAATGGGTTGACCTTCAAGAACATTTCCTCGTAGCTGGCCTGTTGCTTGCTCTGCTGAACGAGCTTGGAAGATTCGTACAGATCTCGTTGCGCTCGTTTGGCAAGCTTGGCTCGTGTCTTTGCCTCCTGTTTCTCCAATTTCTTGACATCGACGGTGGAGCGGTTCTTGGCAGCTTTTCCGAGCGCGATATCAACGGTGCCTGACTCGAAGCCAGAAGTTCGTGAGATCTCGGTATTTCGCATGTCCACTACCTTGTCTAGCCGCGTGAGGCCGGAAGATGAGGATGCATCGGCGTCGGAAGGTAGCTTGGACTGGATCAGCTTCGAGAGCTTTGGCAGAAGATTAGCGAGCTGCTTGGACGAGGAAGGATCGGAAAGAGAAGCAGACTCGAGGACCGGTTTCACGACAGCCTCAAAAAGGTCTTCCGAAGGGTCGTCGGCCGCATCTTCGATGTATCCATCCAGATAGTCGACCACAGGGTCGTCGAGGTGCGGCAGAGCCGACCGAATCAATGTTGCTGCAGACATGCTGCCGAGGTCAAGAGTGCGAAGATTGGTGAGCCCCTTTGTGAGGAAGAGATGAAAAGGTGCAATCAATCCAAATATGCAAAGCTTCCATGGGTTTGGGTGCAGAAGGCTGAGCGGGGGCGAATATTCAAAATTGCCAGACAGACGTCGGATCCGAAATTCAGCTGACTACAGATGAGCAATCAGACTTTCACCCAACGCAGATCGAAATCTGAGATCTTACCGACAGCGCTATGACGTGAGAAAGACCGTGCGTGAGGGTGCAAGTAATCGAGCAAGGAAAATGGAAGGAAGGCACCGATCGCCTCCACCTGACATTCATATGTCGATTCTTCTTCTGGCGAGGATCATCGGAGACCTACCAAACGAGTACAGTAGCCAGCGAAAGTGGTCAGCCTGTGAGGTCCGTGTTTGCATTGCAGATACGGAAATAACCCCTCCATCTCCATCCTCTCATCCTTCTACCCAGTCTTTCTGTTCTTCCTATCTTGATTCCCCCTCGATACTTTCGCGATCATGTTCATTCGACCTGCTTTGAACTCTACCCTTGGCCAGGTGGCCAGATCCAGCCTACGATCGCAGGTCCCCGCTGTGCGACAATATGCTACTGAGGCTGGAAAGTCTTCGGGAGGATCCAACCTCCCTATGGTGTTGGCTCTCGGTGGTGTTGCCGGTCTTGGAGCATGGTACTCTCTTGGTGGCTTTGACGACCCAAAGAAGGCCAAGAACAAGCTGCAGGAGAAGGGCAAACAGGCTGTCGACGAAGCGAAAGGTGCCGTTCAGGGTGGTGCTTTGAACAAGGACCAATTCCTGGAGTTCACGCTGAAAGAGGTCAAGCCTTATAACCACGATTCTTCCACCTTCATCTTCGAATTGCCCGACAACCAGAAGCCTGGCATGAACGTCGCTTCTGCTGTGGTTGTTAAAGCTGTGGGAGAGGGACTCAAAGATGAGAATGGCAAGGATGTCATCCGACCTTACACCCCCGTCACGTCTCCTGACACTGCTGGACACATCGATTTCTTGGTCAAGAAGTACGCTAACGGCAAGATGACCAACTACATTCACTCCATGAAGCCCGGCGACAAGCTCGGTATCAAAGGTCCCATTGCCAAGTTCCCTTACAAGGCCAACGAGTTCGAGTCCGTCGGCATGATTGCCGGTGGATCTGGTATCACGCCCATGTGGCAGGTGATGCAAGACATCGCATCGAACCCTTCGGACAAGACCAAGGTGACGCTGATCTACACCAACAAGACCGAGCAGGACATCTTGCTGCGGGAAGAGTTCGACAAGCTCGCCAAGACGGATGATCGATTCAAGGTGGTGTACGGTTTGGACAAGTTGCCCAAAGGATTCGGCGGATTCGAGGGTTATGTCACTGGTGACATCGCAAGCAAGCATCTGCCCAAGGCCGATCTCGGTAGCAAGACCAAGATCTTTGTTTGCGGTCCTCCTGGCCAAGTCGAGGCTATCAGCGGTGGGAAGGGTCCCAAGGGTAGCCAGGGTGAATTGAAGGGCTTGCTCGCCGAGATGGGATACAAGGCCGACCAAGTGTACAAGTTCTGAGTGACTTGCGACTCGCCAAGTGGATCGACACCTTATGTGGACTATGTCGATGCATCAATGTGTACCATGTTTCTCTCACGTAGATTGCTTTCGAATATAACGTACAATGACTATCCAGACGGTTCTTCGTTCTCATGCCTTCTGCGGAGCTCTGTCGGAAAGAGTCTGACTGGGGTATATCGGGAGCTCTTGGAAAGAACAAGAGTAGCAGAGGAAAAATTTCATCGCCCGATCGACTGCATCGGAGGATATTCCAATCCGATCTGGAAAACTGAGATCTAACAGTATCTCTGACATTTGAGTTCAACTTCCAATTTGAGCCACGCTTGATTGCTCAAAATCAAGAGAAGAAATAGGGGCGGCATGCATCTCGGAACTCGCGTCTTGTGTGTGTTGCTTTTGTGTTCCTTTCTGTCCAAATGTGCGAAATGAGAGGAGCTGCCTGAGTTCGTTTGAGTTCGTTCCTCGAATGGCAAGTGAACGAAGAAAACATCTTTTCGCAACCTTTGCCGATTCGGGGCTCATTCAAATCGCGGCGTGGTAGTGAGCTTTCATCATGCTCGCCGTTCGGACACGCCGTGTGTCAGAGACATGCTCAGAGAGCATGAGCTCGTTCTTTGACTTTCGGTATCTCCTATCTAAGGAGCGAAGATAAAATCAGCGGGCGTGCTCTAAGCAAGTGAGCACAGGCCCGAACATGAAGAAAAGAAACACTGAGACAGGGGGAATCCAGCACCTGACAGCTGCAGTGGCCGAGCTTATGGTTGAGTCCAGTAGTCTACCTAGTGGAGTAGAGACCAACCTTGTGGGAAATTCGCCGCCGTCGAGCTACAGTAGATGGGGCTTCATGGTCATGATGCGTGTGGTAGAGTTGTAGAGTTGACTTTTCCACACCCAACACTTTGCGGAGTCTTAATTTTTCCTTGTCTTTTGGAAAGTGTTGCTCTTTTCAACACTTTCCGCATCTAGAAAGACTATCAAGCCCTCTTCTTCCTCTCGTCATCCAACGTGGTCCTCCTCCTCGCTCCTCGGACAACCTCATGGTACATATGGTGTGGCTGTAGATTCTAACAGCGTGGTCGGCTACCATTGCCGGCATGCTGGATGGGAGCGATTGGAAGGACGAAGTTGCACATGACATTATTTGTGCTTTAGCTGCCTTTCACCCGTTCGCTCTTTTAGCTCCAATCTAAGAGCCAGTCTGTCGCTACTGCTTCGCCAAGAAGCATTAGAGTAGAGTTTCGAGTCCTTGACCCCTCTGTCGCTTACCCGGCACTACTGCAGGGCATCTGCACCATAGACGCACAGTCGATCCCCCCTCCCTTGACTTGCGCTCATTGTCTGTTTCTTGGCTTTACTGTACCTGTTCCCCTGCCTCTTTAGCGTATTGGCTCGTTACCCGCCCTGCGCTGTGCCCTGCCTTGTCAAGCATCGTGTACTGCACATGCTTCCCACTGTAACTGACTCCTAAGGCCGTGGCTCTGTAGAGTGGAGTGAACGCTGTGCATCTGACTAGACCCTCAGCTTCAGTCTCCGCCTTGCCTTGTCCTGGCCCCCTCCATATATACGTTGGATGCTCACACTCGTCATTCAACGAAAGTCTCCCTTTCACCATCACTTGTTCCACTTTTTTGATACTCTCCCCCTACTCCCCACACATTTTTGCCACTTGCTAAAGTGACCCAACCTCTTTTCCAGCTATCCCAGCGATACAGACCCAATCCATCGAAAGATTCATTTCGTAGCAGCCAGTCCTGCTTTACCATCACTCAACGCGCAAAGAACAAGTCTTGAAGACTTGAACCATACACTACTACTACCACCACCACTTTACTTTTCTTCCGTCTCCGAAGCAGGCTCTTTGACTTTCCTCTAAAAGTGATCAATCCTTTTTACTCTCTTTTCTTACTACCTTCTTTTCCCACCACTTTCTTTCCTTTACTTCTTTTCTCCTTCCATCACAAACATGCCTGGAATCACGAAAAAGACTTTCCAGGTGGACAACAGCAACAGCAACAGCGGAT
This sequence comes from Ustanciosporium gigantosporum, assembly GCA_928724795.1. Classification (NCBI taxonomy): domain Eukaryota; kingdom Fungi; phylum Basidiomycota; class Ustilaginomycetes; order Ustilaginales; family Cintractiaceae; genus Ustanciosporium; species Ustanciosporium gigantosporum. Next base: position 293,411 of record CAKMXM010000011.1, read on the forward strand.
CTCTGGCCGAGAATCCTCATGTGTCTGCTTTCTTGTCTCCAACCTCACGCATCTTCACCGGTGGACATGGTCGACCTAAGTTGCCGACAGGAGGGCCGCACAACACAGCGTGTGAAGCGGCCAAGGTTTCTGCCTCGGCTGCTCCTGCTCAATTCTCGGTCACTGGCAAGCAACTGACTCCTGACGAAGTAGCCAGGAAGATTGCATCCATGTTGAAACCGGGACCACCCTTCTTTTCGCGGGTGTCGAACGCCGATCTAATCGACTTCATTTCCGATGCCAGCATCATGAATTGCGATCAACTTCGGGCATCGGCGCAAGAAATTCACGCCAAAAAACAAGCCCAACGAGCGATGGCTGCTTTTGTACCCACGGGTACAGTTGCACGACGAGTGGCCGACGACAGCCAAAAATGGGTTGGTGTGGGAACGGTATGGAGCAGTCTAGAGGCTTTGCCTGCGGGAGCAAGCTGGAGTCAGATCCCTGGTACACCGTCCAATGATAGCGGAGTTAGCACCTCAGGTTCCCTAGAAGATGACGGTCTTTGGAACGCCCTCACCCTATCCGTAGACTTGGACTGCACTAGCGTGGAAGTGGCAAAATCCGTAGTTGTTCCCACCAAAGTGCTCGAACAAAACAACTTCTTTAACGGAAACGCCGACTCCCTCTTCGATAAGATCGGGGCAGGTATCAAGTATAAATTCGATAAACTTCAGAGCGATATCAAAAAGGGCAGCCTCAAGTCCAATTCGAGTGAGAAAGCGGCTGCCAACTACCTCTCCCTCTCTGCTTACACCAATCCAGACAGCTTCTCTGCAACGAATTTCAAACTGGAATGGCCTAGTTGGATGCCCTGGGGAAACAAGAAGAAAACATCTTCTGCCACTCCCACACCTCCAACATCCACTACACCTGGTAGTGGAACGTCAGGTGGACAAAAACGAGTTTGGATTCCTTCTTCCACAAAGGTATCCATTCATGCATCGTGGTGGGGTTATAATCTGTACTTGCCGCAACCAGTAATGGATTCTTTAGAGGGTGACGTTGACGAAGCAGAGAAAGTAGCTAATTTGATCAACAAGTGCCTAACTTTCATGCTCAACAACATCCCCGCGGGATTACCGACAGCGTTAGGTACAGTTATCACAATCCTAAAAGCGATCGCTCCTACAACGGGATACATTAGCACGTTCATCGGGTGGAGTTGGGATACTATTAAGAGTTTCAACAAGGGTCAAGGCGTCGTTCTCAGCGCTACTTGGATCCTTCCTGTAGCGCTTATACCTAGAGCTTGGGACGCTCCTACCGCTGCGCCGGCTGATAGTGGAAGTCCGGCTGGTTCTACTCCAGCAACTCCTACCACTCCTGCCGCCCCAACCACCCCGACAACCCCCACAGTCGACCCAACTGCTCCTACCAGCGGGACGACCCCGGCGACAGGTGGGACACCTGCTACGGTCACCGATCCATCCTTAACTGCGCCCACAACACCTGCGACCCCAGCAGTTGCAGCACAGACAAGGTTGAGAGCCCAAGACACAACCGCAACCACTCCAACCGCTCCTGTTGCCACTCCAACGACCCCGACGACCCCAACCACAACAACTCCAACAACACCCGAGGTAGCTGCTCCAGGAGCGACCTTGCCTCCGGCAGATCCTTCCACCATCCCAATCGATTTTTCGGTCCCCACGGACCCCAATACCTCTAAATCGGTGTATCCAGGTAACGCGTTAGGTAGGGGTGGAGACCAATCTACAGCAGCTCCTATGGGTGATACCCCCGCTCCAGCCAACCAAGTTCCTATTGATGCAGATTCCTAGTCTTCCTTCATTTCACCCTTTTGTGATCCCGTTCCTTAAACGACATTCATCTACCTCCTTGCTCGAATCGATGCCTTTCTCCTTCGCACACATGTATTTACGCCCCACTTTTCTCGATACGATTGATTCTTCTAACCTCAACCCTCCCTCCGTGTGTGGCCGTGTGTAAGAATCAGAATCAGAAACGCCATCAAAGTCCAAACCGAAGAATGATTGGCACGGGAATATTTTGAACCGAAAAGCTTGCTGAGATTGCTCTAGTGAATACATTGCGTTGGTATGGATGATTCAAGAATGCGACGAAACAAGAGGAATACGTGAATTGGATTGGATAGACTTACATGTTTGAATGAAGAACTGAAAGACGCAGGCGTGCGTTCCTTGAAAAGAAAAGAGTGAAATTGCTGATAAAGACCATTGTCCTTGGATAGCTGGGTGTGCTGCTGCTGCTGGCTAAGATGCTGATCAACGGTCCCATCCTGGAACAATTCGTTTGGCGGGCGCGGTGGCTGGCGTCACTTTGGGCGACTGATGAGCCACTCGGGGCGAAGAGGCGGCTGAGTTGGAGCCATTGGGTGTTTTGAGACCCGAGTGTGCCTTGTTGGCCTTGCCCTTAGCCGCAGTCGCAGACGTAGCATGCGGTGCTGCATGCTTGGTGGCCCCGTTGACCGTGGCGTTCGTTGTGGCAGACGTAACGCCAGGCAAAGCTTTGTTGGCGGCATCGTTGGCCCCCTGGCTAGCTGCTGCCTCGCCTTCGCGTTCACGGCGGTAAAAGAGAAGGTAGGCTAAACCGTCGTGACCAAAATCTTTGCTGGGTGCAGCCGTGTTGGTAGAGGCGAGCTTGCGAACCACTTGCTCGGTGGGGATGGTCTGGAAGACGGTATCATCGATGTGCAGCCACGATTGACCATCCTGGCGCAGTACGTCGACGGTGTAGTGCCCACCGTTTGCGTAACGACCATGATGGTAGACGACGCCAAAGAGTCTGTATCGTTGCTTGCCCTGAGCTCGCATGGTGGGGCTGAGGACCTCGGGAGCAATCTCTAGCGTAGTACCGTACGCCAGAGGCTTCGAACTCTTCTGGACTCCTCCAATTTCGTCGTAGATAAACCGCTTGAGGTGGAGAACGAGGATGGGAGGCAGAGACTCGATGAAAACCTGCTTGGTGGCATCGACCTGAGCGGCTCTCGACGGCGACCAGACACCAGGGATGATTTCGGGCTGGGTGAGGTTGAGGAGAGCATCTTCAACGGTTTGGACGTGGGATGGCTGGATGTCGAGCTGCAAAGGCTGGTAGGGCTCGAGGGTGACGCTGTCCTTGGCTCCGGGCGTTTTGAGGACGCTGCGGAGCTTGCCGCCGAAGATGCGCGTGATGGGAGACTCGGAAGTGGAAGTTGTGCGGGTGTAAGCGGTCTTGCCCTTTTGACCTACTTCCATCCAACCCTCCTCGGAGGGACTGACCGGACGCAACAGTTCACGTTCGACAACCGCATCAGGGTCCACTTCGCCGTCAATGCCAAGACCGACGGCTTGGGCTTCCCCGCTCTTAGTCATCTTGACACCAAGCCTTCGCAGATCGTCGTCGGATACGCCGTTGAGCTTCTTCTCCTCCTCTGACATCCTGGCAAGAAGATTGTGGGCACCAGAACCGGAAACCGACTGAGCCAGCTTGACGGCGGATCTTCGCTGAGCTGAGAGCAGCTCCTCGTGGAGCGTATCGAGGAAGAAGCCGAGGAACTCTTCAGCATCTTCTTGGTGACCCCTGCGCATCTGGTCGAATCGCTTGTTGAGTCGCATTGCGTCGTAGACGAATTCGGGCAAGAAGGGCTCGGTGAAGGATGCATTGACGCCGTCGAGCGTCTCGGTGGGCGTAGGAGCGGCGAATCCATCGGAGAGAGCGAATTCGCGGATGAAGTGGATGACGGCCTCCATGAGTGGAGTGGTGTTGCCAAAATCGGCGGGCACCTCCTTGGCAATGAGCGCGAAGAGGTTGTAGAAGGGGCCACAGTAGACGAGCGTCTGGAGGATGGCATTGGCGAAGCAAAAGTTGCCCTTGTTGACGAGACCTCGAGGATAAGTGAGTGGAGCATCGAACTTGTGATGCGAATCCGCGAGGAGTCGCTCGAGACTCATGATCTGAGGGCCGGCAGCGCCAGAGGACTTGTCTGACTTTCGTGCTTTTCTTGCATTGCCAGCCTTGGGGGAACGAGACGGAGAGCCGATTTCGGAGGCGTTGACACTGGAAGCAGGATCGGAGACATTGACGCTTACGCCGATGGGGCCAGTGTTGAAGGATCTGCCATTGCGAGAGAGGGCGTCTGCCCACGACTTTGGTGTGCCCCAGGCACTTGGCTTGGGAGCTGTGGGCGAAGCAGCGCCTTGAGGTGTGCTGGCTGTAGTGCTGGAAACTGCTTGTTGCTGACCCTGCGCTTCGGAATCAGCGATACTGGTGGCTTCGGTGAGGATGGATGCTGTGAGATCGGGATGGTCTGCGGTTGTGGGAGAGGATGGATGGGTGGAGACTGAGGAAGGCGCCGGAGTGCTATCTGCGGTCAGAGATGATATGGAGGGATTCTGCCGACGTACCGGAGCAGGTAAGGACTGGAGAAGAGAGGCGAATGAAGGAAAGGCAATGGGAGATGGGGAAGATCGATAGGAGAGAATGAGGGGTGGTGATGCGGAAGGTGAAGGAGGGTGGAAAGCGGCACCTAGATCTTCTTGCAGGGATTGTAGATGGGCACTTTGATGAGACCGGGAGCTGCGGTGACGTTGCTTCTTGGATAAGGAAGAGGGAGCAGGTTGACCAGGTTGACGGATGAGGAGAGCTTGGTTGGATGTGGAAGCATCAGGATCGAGGGACGATGTGGAAGCTTGTGGCTGATTCGACTGGAGGGATGAGAGAGAAACGAACGACGGCGTAGGTGCGGTGGCTTGCGAAGAAGATGCCTCTGATGATGATGTGGCTGCTGCTATCGTCGCTGGGTAGGAAGGTATGGAAGTCAAAGATGCGGCGGGTGAGCGTTGTGATGATTGCAAAAAGTGAGGAGGTTGGGATGAGGATGTGTATGAAGATGCCGCAAAGGATGTTGGTGATTCGGTGGACGGGCCACTGGTGGCTATGTGTGTAGCCATGCCTTGTATGTAGCGAGGAGGAGGATGCTCTGGAGAGATCAGGGCGAGTTTCCTTGTTCTATCGTATGCTTTCCTACTGTATGTCGATTGAGGCTGATCTTGTGTGTGATAAGATTCGAACTTGAAGACGTACAAAGTTGTTGTGAAAGCTGCGCAGAAGAGAGGGAATGGCTACGATTAACTCAGAGGCCAAGGAAAGAACATGCAGCTATTATGGTGATGATGATGATGATGGACAGTGAAGGTGTGAAGGAGGAAATGACTATCCTCGTCAAGATCATCATCAGCATCATCTTCCGAATAAAACAGTCGTGGGTCTCCTCACTGGACTGGATCCACATTTTTCTAATTCGCAGGCCACGCCTTTATTTCAGGACACCAAGTGAGCAAATCGAATTTCACATTTCTTTCCTTTCTCTTTAGTAGTGGTCCAAATCAAAATCGACATTCTAATCGGATTTGATCGGATACTAAGGCGGCTAGAAATTGTTGGTTAGGCACCTCAGGAAGCCTTTCGGATTTGAAATGCAAGGAATGATAGTGTGATGTGGAATCGGCGGATCGTGTGAGGTTGGATTTCTATCCGACTTTTCAAGCCTGCACATGATTTGGACTTCTCCACGAATCCTGCGCCAAAAAAGAAAAACAAGGCCAGAAGAACGAGCTTGGACTCGGTGAGTCTGATGAAGACCAAGAAGAAGGAGCAGAAGAGGCAGCAGCTAGCTACAGACCAAAATTGTGGTGGATGATGTGGCTTTCAAGTCGGCCCTTGTCACATTTCCAAGCTCGCTCCTCTCTAGCTCTTCTAGATCAAAAATTGTAACACACAAAATCTCACGCACTACCCACACCCGACTCAAAGGATAGCGAAACAACGACGTCCGCGAAAGTCTTCCAGGCTTGTCATCGATCTACCTTTCCTCTTCTTCATCCACATCCTTCTCGTCCACAGACGCATAGACCCCCACCATCGCCTCACAAAGAAACGACAAGAGCTACTCAACTTCCCAACGTCAGGATGCTTCAACCTCGCTGACATTCCCAAACCTTGAATCAATTCGGCGGGACCGATTTTCGCTCAACCGGGTTTCTTTGGCTTTGCCCCCGCCCTGACTGGCTCGTTTACTCTACCAAGCAGCGCACCCTTCCGCACGAGCATCACCATCATGTCCGACACTGATCACATCGCCCATCAGCTGGCAAGCTCTTCTCTCGTCGACAACGTGTCTGCAACCACTCCACCGCCTGCAAATCAAGAGTTACCTTCCGCATCTCGACCTGATTCTGACAATGCATCCTCCAATACCACCAAGCCCACTCCGCTCATTCTCTCTCGTCGCTCCTCCTCCTCTGGCTCCTCGCGCTCCGATCAAGCTTCTTCTCGCAAGCCATCCTCCTCCTCCTCCCATCTCGGTTACGCCGACAGCCCTGCATCAAGGCTCAATGACGCCGTGCGAGATCCATCGATCTCACCGCTTCCACCCGTCGACGATGTAGTGGTGCAGGCGATGCGCAAGCGAGATGATCGCATCTTTTTCATCCAGCATGAATGGCAGATGGTCGCTTTTCTTCAGGATGATGCTCGCCAGAAGTTGGATCTGCCTCCCATGAACTCCTACCAGCGTCTCTTGACCCATCGGTGCGCTGATCAGTTCAATCTAAACCAGACCTTCGATCGCCTCTCTCAGGTCGTCACCTTATCCAAGACAGCAGACACCTTTGAACCCAGCATCCTCTTATCTCAGCGAGCCAGAGATCGCATCGTTGAAGTCGACGGAATCGATCGACTCAACAGTGCCACTTCGGCTATCATCAGTAGCACTGCACCATCTTCCACCGCTTCCACGCCTCCTCCTTCCGCTCGAGCCATGTCGCCCTCCGCCTCCTCCTCCTCTTCAGCTGCTCCACCGGCCGGTTTCAAGATCATGCGACGTGATCCTTCCGCTGTCGGGCGCAGGGGCAACAGGATGGCTACCAGTGCATCAGCATCAGGCGATAACAGCGATACAGACAGAGCCTCCTCCAAAGCTCGCAAGGATATGACCATGGAGGAGAGGGAGGCGGCCTACAAAGCTGCGCGTGCTAGGATTTTTGGCGACTTGGACTCAAACGCTACACCCAGCAGCGCCTCTTCTGCTTCGCACCATGAAGAAGGAAAGGAGACAGGCGCTACTGCTGCTGAAGCTGCCGCGACCTCTGATTCAGCCGCTTCCAGCCCAATTGCGTCCACATCAGCCAGGAAGAAGGCTTCTTGCTCATCTTCCGTCGATGGTTCGGAGAAAACAGGCACGAATCGGTCCAAACCCGCAGCACGCAAAGCTCTTCACGAAGCAGCCGAAGACGACTGGGAGTTCTCACGAGCTCTTCCCTTGTCCGCAGCCTCGTCATCGTCATCGTCCACGGCCTGGCCACAGCAGCCAAGTCCTCTCGGATATCCTGCCACAGCCAATCCCTCCAATGGTTATTTCCCCAATCCGATACAGATCCAACAATCGCATTCCAACCCGAATCTGAGAGCGAGGGCCCCTGCTTTTCATCCCCCTGGCACCAGCACGCCCGCCCTGGCAGCTGGCGGTGTCTTACGCTACCCTCACCCTCACCACCTCTATACTGCTGCACAAGATGGCAGTTCGAGCTCTTTAGCAAGTGTCTCTAGCAGTGCTTCGCCCCATCGCTCTCCCACTAGTTCGGCTCCCGGCTCCAGGTCCACGTCCACATCCAGCACGAGTCAAGCGCACGGCAACACTCTTCAATCCCGCCCCAGCCATCACGACAAGGGCTCCGACGTGCTCGAACACGACCAGTATCCTGCTCTCTCGAGTGCAGAGACCGCAGCAGGTCGTAGCGTTCGATCACAGCAGCAGCGGCAGCCACAACAACAGAATGCATGGGCTCACAGGAGTAACGCGGCATCTGCTCTTGGTAACCACAGCGACAACGCCTGGCAGCAACAGCAACAGCAACAGCAACAGATGAATGGCATCGGAGCCTGGGCTCAGCAGACGGCAACTCACACCAATGGACATCAGCCTGTGATGAGGCTGGGCGGTGTAGCACTGGGAAGTTCTCCGAATGGTATGCTGGCTTATCAGCACACGCAGCCGCATCAGCAGCCGTACGGATATCCAGTGCAAACGCAGACGCAAGATCTGCGCAGGCTAAGCTCATCGAACAACAGCGCCAGTAGCCGTTCCAACTCGATCCGAACCGCACCCAATAACAACCGGGAGGATGCTGTCAGTGTCACTTCAGCTTCGTCTTCGCGGTCGGCCGATCCTAACAATGCGAGCGCATCCACTGCACCCAAGATGAAAAACATCACCCACCATTCCCTACCCGCTAAGCCCGTTTGGCTTCAAAACCAAAATCAAAATCAACGATCGACAGCGTCACCTTCTGCAACAGACACGCCAGCGTCGACAAACGCCGCTGCCGCTTCGGAAACGCTATCCTCTCGAATAAGTCCCAAATGACACATGCATGTAGCCTCTCAAGACACGACAGTTTCTGATACAACATAAGCTCAGATTTTACAGCATGAATTCTTCCCTTTTTTGGCCTCTGGGGCTGGTCTCAATTCACACACCATGTACCATTATGAATAACAGCATAAGCCCGTCGTGGCAGTAAAAACTTGAATGATTTGTATCACTTTTTTTTTTCCTCTCCTCTGCGATTGTGCCACAAGTCATTGTCCCAGAATTCTACAGACGTTTGGCAACAAATGCAAAATTGTTTTGCTGAAGGAAACTTTTCGGTTGAAGTGATTGTTTGGTTGTTTACGAGTCTATGAATCTATGGATCTATTCCAAAGTGACGTACTTTTCTACGCAATCCAACCAATCTTGTTGAGTGATGTCCAAACAATCTTTCTCTACATTGGATGACTTGGGATTTTTGACTTGTTGTTGAAGGTGTTCAAAAACGGTCCACCACCAAGAATGGATTTCGTGATCAGGATCTTTTTGTATTGGGTTTGCTGAAGAACCTGGTTTCCCCATCGTCCAGGGTTTGTCCAGGATATAGTGTATGTTTTTCACCTCGGCGTCTCGCCAGATGTTTTGGTGGACTAAACGGAGCTTTTTCAACCCATTATAACACCATGGGAGATACTTTATGGATCTTTGACAAGATCTTTGAGTTGCAGGTGTGCCATTCTCTTCGTTGGAGGTTGAACTTGTGGAATTTGTGGGGTTGGTGGTGTTTGTGGTGAAAAAGTCGGCTAAGAAATCTTGATCTGGGAATCTGTATTCTGGGATTCTTGGATCTGTGTTGATCACGTCGATCATCTGATTCATGGTGGTTTGGTTGGGACGAAGTACAACGAGACCAGAATTGATGAGTTTTGTGGGTCTAGGATCTTGGGGTTTTGGTTGAGGTGGGTTGGTGAGACTTTGGGGGTGTTCTTGGTTAGTGAATCCGCAATTCTCGGGAATCCAATCGGATGGATAAGTAGCGATTTTGTTTGGGTTACATGTACATGCCCAACTTGCACCAATGATTTCCCTCTCCTCCTTGTCGTTGTGTAGATCGGTATGGGTAGTAGTAGGGGTGGGAGGGAAAATGTCGGTATCTTGGAACAATTCATCCATATTTTTGCGGACTAGCATATCGCTATCGACCAACACAACTTTTTGGTACTCTGTGAGCTCGAAAGCTCGTAACTTGGTCCAAACTTCGTTGAACCGGGCGTAGGCCAAAGATGTGGCTGTACTTTTTGGGTAAATCGGTTCAATGTCTCGTAGTATCACTCGATCGTGGTACAGCGTTGACAGAATGCTCCTTGCTCGCTGAGAGAGTTTGGAGGTACACATAATCACTAGTGGGTAGTTGGAGGAGTGATCCACCAGCAAGGTTTGGGCAAATACCATCAACCCAGGTAAAAGATGCTCTGATGTTAGCAGCGTTGCCCAAGCACATCTATCTTCATGAGGGGTACTGGAACCGTTCAAAGTAGGTTTGTTGTTGTTTTCGTGATGCCCGTTACCGTTGCCATTACTGTTTCCGTTCAGATTGGAAGCCGTCATCGTGTCAATGATTGAGTCAATCTCTCTTTCGTTGATCTTGCGAGGAAGGATTGTTTCAGAGGTGGGCTGTTGGAAGATCAACCGGTCGGTGTGGGTTTAGTGAAATGAATGTAGATCGAGCAGTGAAATCTTGTCCCCACGTGGTTTGCGACAATCTTGTCCTGTTTCTCTGAATGTCTCTATTCCCAGTGAGCGTCTTTGCACGTCTTTGCACGTCTATGCCAGATGGTGGGTTTAGGAGCAGAAGAAGAAGAAGAAGAAGAAGAAGAAGAAGAAGAAGAAAGGAGGAAGTACAAGGAAGGAGCGTATAGGGAGGAATGGATCGGAAGATAGGACGGATGGACGGACGTTTGGATACTTGTGTCAGGCTGAACTTGCTGCGAGTATTACGCTAAGAGTACAGAAACGGAGTCGCGGTGGAGTGGACCCTTTGCGAAGTTTGGACGCCCAAGCTCATATTTTGACTCCACAACTGCATTCACTTGAGTAGCGTAGGTTACGACGCTGCTTTGCTCCATACAGTACAGCACAGTACAGTATCTTGTTGTGCCTGCCAAAACAAAAACGTGGCTTAGAGATCGGATCTGCATTCGGCAGTGCACCAAAAATACTGTACAGTACAGTTACTGTCTATTCCGGCCGTGCGACATCATTTTTCGTGATCAAGATCTCACAACAACCCGTGCACATTCGTTCAGACATTCTGCAACGCCAGAAGGGCCGCCATTCAACCCCTTCAGCAACAAGCTCTGGTGAAGATCTTCAGATCACGCTTCCGATATCGATCGTATCCAACAGTCAGTGCGACATTGGCCTTCTCATCATGACGAAAATGGCAGTCTACCAGGAAGGAAAGGTAGATCAAGCTTCTAAAGAAACGAAACAAGGCAAAAAAAAAAAGAAAAGAAAAAGAAAAAAACAAGATCTGAATCCATCCACATCGAATACACGCAGAGTGAGAACATCGAATCCGTGCTGCCTCCTAGCCGACTCGAACGACTGACCTCATCATTACTAGTGATACGCTCTACCACTGAGCTAAGGAGGCGTTGAATGATCAACGCGAAGAACGTTGCGTGTATATTCTCTCATTCTATCTTTGTACTTTCGCTTCGCTTCGCTTCGGCGCTCTCTCGCCTTTTTCAATCACAGGTTCGACTACATGTACGCATCTGGTTGGATGAAGCGATGTGTAGAGTTTGCAAACGGAACGAGAAGAAGAGAAGAAGGTGCACAGGAGGTCATCGAAAGAAAAACATGGACAGGGGGCGAGAAGGTGAACTGCTGTGTGCGCTTCTTGGAGGCTGAAGGCTACTGCAAATCGCCAAACACTAAAACTTGCTCCTTCCAGGTGCGACCAGTTTGAGCTGCTGGCGCACACCGAGATCAAGCAAGACGTCTTCGCTTCCACCTGGTACGGTCAGCGCTGCATTGTTACAAGGAGAGAGGGGTTGCAAATGAGAAGATGGATAATGGTATCAGTCGATGTCCTGCGCTACTTGCCGAAATGCGGATTCCACTTCTAGGACACTTACTCTTGAGTTCACGCCAGATTCTCTCGATACGTTCACCTGTGCCGCCTTTCGTCAATCCCATTCCACCCAACAAGTGCACTGCATCTCGGCATACTTTTTCGAGCACGATACCAGCATGCGCTTTGAGCAAAGCACAGGTACCTCCCGTCAGTAGGTTGCTCTGTGCGATGGTCATGTTGAGTTGTTGGAAAACCACGCTCTCCACCCAAGCCTGAAGCGCTTCTACCTCCCTTGCCATATGTCCAATCTTGTGTCGTACAACGGGCTGTTCTATCAACTTCTGCCCAAACACCTCCCTTCGTCTAGCGTGCGCAATCGAATCTTCCAGACAGACCCGAGAATATCGCAGCGCTACAAAGGCAATCGTAAGTCGCTCGTGGTTGAAGTTGAAAAAGATCAGCTTCAGTCCTTCACCTTCTTTTCCAATCAGATTTTCTACCGGCACCTTGACGTCCTGTAGATCCCATAAGATAGAGTCAGAAGAGCGAATCAATCAATCAATCTGAGCTACGAGCATTTTAGACGGAATGTGTCAGAGTCGGCAGGACTTACATCAAACTCGACGATCGTGGTTCCGGCAGCTCCACCACCCATCATCTTCATCTGCTTCGTGGTGACACCCTCTCCTCTGGGAATCATCAGCATCGAGATACCTTTCGAGTCTCCTGGCTTTCCACTGGTTCGTACCGCCGTTGTGAACCAGTCCGAGTAGATTCCGTTAGTGATCCACTTCTTACCACCGTTGACCAGGTAGTACTTTTTGCCATTCTCCTCGATCAGCTTCGCCTCTGTGGACAGGTTGGCCACGTTGCTGCCAGCCAAAGGCTCGGTGATAGCGAGGCAGATTCGTTTCTTGCCCGAGAACAAGGGTGGCAGCCATTTCTTCTGCTGTTCCTCGCTACCAAAGTGGACGATGGGGCCTGCTCCGTAAGTCAAACCGGCTGTAAGCCCAGTTAAGACGGAAGAAGCACATCGATTCAACTCGTCCCAGATGATGTAGTCGTGGACGTTGTTCCATTCCTCTGCCTTGATTCCCGCAGGGAGACCGACACCAACGGATTCGGCCAATTTGGCAAATTTGGGCTCCACCCGAACTCCCATTGCTGAAGCCAACAAAACTCCATCTTTAGCACATCGTTGGTAAGCTACATCGTCGGTCAGGATACCAGCCTCTTCGTATTTCGATCCCATGTTGATCAGAACCTCGTCACACCAACTTCGACACCATTCGCGAAGCTTGATGTGAGAAGGAGATGTGAACACGGAGGAAGGCAGCCCCTGGATCCATGGCGCTTCGGAGAAAGGCACAGTAGGGGGAGTCAGCTTGAGACTTCCGGACATGATGGGCGATAGTAGACGTGCTGTAGCAGATGCAAGTTGTAACGAAGACGGAGTAAGGGATGGAGATGGGAGGGAAGAGGAAGTGGAAAGTGGATTCACGTTTCAGACAAAACGGTCAAAGTCCAGCGAGTCGTACAGTGTGTAACAAGTAGGCTGCTGGCCGTGCTTTCCCCACAAACGCACTAAGGAATGCTGTCAAACCGAAAAGAATACTGCTTCGATACATAATGTTCCATACGTTCAGCTGACCATCTGTATGTCTTGGCGGGGCTCGGCTTGGCCTTTCAACTCCTGTCACAAGCCAGTGCGAGCCTGAGTCCTACCCTGACTCTATGCTGTACCTGGATGGAGCCTCCAGCCGGCTTCTCTGTGCTACCCGAAGAGCCGGAAAGCAACACACACACACACACACACACACACACTGCGCGCACCGGCGCTACACCGCGGAAGTCTGCTAACTTGTCGCCCGAGAAATGCCTCCACCAAATTGACACCAAAAAGTGGGCTCAGCTCCAGCGTTGCAGCCGAGGAGAAGGTTCTTCTCGAAAAAGACCCTCGCTCTCTCTCCCACGCTCTTCATCCATTCAACATCAGTCTACATCAGCTTGACGTTGCGATTCTCACAGCCAGGACTTTGGGGCTCAGCTCGGCACCGTCAAGCGAGTATGTCCAAGCAGCCACTCTCCGTCACTGAGATCCTGGCCAAGCAGAAAGAGCAAGCTTCCTTCAAACCTCGCTTCCTTTCTAAAGCAGAGCGCGAAAAGCAAGCTCAGCAGGAACAAGCCAAGCAGGAACAAGAACGAAAGCAGAAGCTCGAAGCTGAAAGACAGAAGAGAGAACAGTTCGAACGAGCTGCGACTGCCCAAAGCTCCTCGACATCTCATCGTTCTTACCACAGCAGTCAGAACGGTGATCATCACAGTCATCGCGATTCAGATCTCAACTACGGCTATTCTGATGAGAATGGAGACGCAAGATATGCGCGTGGTGAAAGGAGAAGGGACGACCGCTATAATGTCGGAACGCAAAGGGATAGGTCTGCTCGGACCCTCTCCGAAGGGGTCGCAGTGAATCGGGACGGCAGCACAAGTCACTCTGACACAAATGGCAATGGCAACACCGGTCTGACAGAGTTCGAGCAAGCGCAGATACGGCAGAGATATCTTGGGATCCAGGCTGATCCATCGCTTGCCTCAGGCTCCTCAACTTCAGCAGCAGCCAGCCAACAAAGGAAGAAGCGGAAGCTCGTTGACCGCAAATTCAATTTCGAATGGGACGAATCCGACGACACGGCTTCTTCCTCCTTATTGTCCCAGATCTTGCCCATGACATCTCAGTCTTCAGGTTCGTCCAACTCTACGGCGCTGCCGTCGTCCTCGTCTCTTATGGAAAGGAAGAAGCTCGAAGAGAAGCACTGGTCCTCCAAGACGCTTGCTGAGATGAAGGAAAGAGACTGGCGAATCTTTCGAGAAGATTTCGGTATCGCTGCGCGTGGTGGCCAGATTCCTAAGCCACTGCGTTCGTGGAAAGAGTCCGAAATTCCTCGTTCCATCTTGTCAGTGATCGAAGAGATCGGCTACAAGGATCCATCTCCCATCCAGCGACAAGCCATCCCGATCGGTCTGCAGAACCGAGACCTGATCGGAATCGCCGAAACGGGATCCGGTAAAACGGCCTCCTTCCTGGTTCCCATGCTATCCTATATCATCTCCTTACCCAAGCTCAACGACGAAGTGGCCAAATCCTTGGGTCCGTACGCCTTGATCTTAGTTCCGACGCGAGAGTTGGCGCAACAGATCGAATCGGAAACCAACAAGTTTGCCTCTCGATTGGGATTCACCTGCGTTTCCATCGTGGGTGGGAGGGATATGAACGACCAAGCTTACTCGTTGCGGGATGGAGCCGAGATTGTCATCGCTACACCTGGAAGATTGAAGGACTGTCTCGAGAGACATATCCTCGTCCTCTCGCAGTGCACATACGTGGTGATGGACGAGGCAGATAAGATGGTGGATATGGGATTCGAACCCCAAGTCAATTACATCTTGGATTCTTTACCCGTATCCAACTTGAAGCCGGACGATGTTGATCACGATGAGGAAGCCGGGCAGGGCGGTACGGGTTTGAACGGAAACAGCGCCAGGATAGGCAAGTACAGAGTGACGATGCTGTACTCTGCAACGATGCCACCTTCCGTTGAGCGTATGGCGCGTACGTATTTACGAAAACCCGCCACGATCACGATAGGAGATGCGGGACAAGCTGTTGCCTCAGTGGAGCAAAACATTGAATTTGTCACTGGTGAAGAGTCCCGCAAGTCAACTTTATTGGCTATCCTAACCCAATCTCGACATTTGGTGCCAATTATTGTATTCGTCAACCAAAAGAAAGCAGCTGATATGGTGTCCACCTTTCTCACGCGGTCTGGATTTGCTGTCTCGACGTTGCATAGTGGGAAGGTTCAAGAACAACGAGAATCAGCATTGCTTGCTCTTCGGGAAGGTCAAACATCCATCCTCGTAGCGACAGATTTAGCTGGTCGAGGAATAGATATCCCCAACATCGGACTCGTGATCAACTACCATATGTCCAACAACATTGAAGCTTATGTCCACCGTATCGGTAGAACAGGAAGAGCTGGAAAGAAGGGAACTGCGATCACTTTCATAGATAAACAAACCGATGCAGACATCCTCTACGATCTTAGAGTCGAAATTGCCAAAAGTAAAATAAGTAAAGTTCCACCCGAATTGGCTAGATTACCGGCTGCCCAACAAAAACCCCTTAGAGACGCCAAAAGGAAAGTTATTCAGGAAATGGATTAGAGACATGCCGGGACACATACGGACCGAATCGCTTCACAACCTCGACTTCAACTGCCTCACTTCATACCCCTCGCACAAACAGCTCAGGTACACAGCTCGGCTTGGAACTGAACACCATGACAATACTATAGCATTTCTTGCCTCTCAGTACATCCGCAACTGTGCTCCCAACCCCCTTTTGTGTTGAATTGCTTGGCAGATCACTTTTTAACAACCATCAAATCCCACCAAAGCATATCGTTGGTGTCATCTTGCGGCATCTCCTTTTTGTCGCCCATCTTATCCGCCAGATCCATCTCATCCCCGTCTTGGCCTCCGATCTTGTGCTGGTCCTCGATCCACTTGTGAAACCAACGGAAATACTTTTCAGCTTCCTGATTCTTGTTTTGAATCCAACAGCTTTTGGTCAACAGTAGCAATGTGTGGCCCTGAACTACCGTTTGCATCCGTTTCGTGGGTTCTGCGTCAAACTGATCGCTTTTGACGCCCTTCTGAGCCGCGAGGTTCAACTCTGAAACTTTGGCACGGTCTTCATCTGCCGCAATTGATGCTTGTTCTTCACAGTCTCCCTGCTTACTGCCTTCCAAGCCGTCCTTGAGTCTGGTTTCGGCTTGAAATGTGGACCTTGGCTTGGACTTGGACTTGGACTTGGACTTGGACTTGGACTTTTGTCGGGCATTCAGCGCATTTGAAGCGAGATCCATCTCCGTTTGAGCCAGTACTGGTTCGTTCAATAACAAGAGTATCGCACCACGTGTCAATCTTAAAGCGGTGATTTTGAGCAACGTGATTTTTTCCTCTTTTTGCTCTTCTGTACTATCCCCTACCTTCCTACTACTACTCTGAAATTCGGGCAAAGCAAGAACAGCTGCAACTGCCCTACTAGCTTCCTGGAGTTGCGTTTTGTGGTCAGCAGTCAAACTCTTTCGAGCCAGCTGAAGCTTCTCGATTGATCGATCTATAAACGTAGAAGATGATATCGAAAGCTGTGCGGCTGACGGTATTCGTAAGACTTCCCGGAATGCTCGATGCGGAAATTTGAGAGAGAGTAATGTGTCCACCATCAAACCCTTCACTAGATCGGATCGAAAGAACGGTGATTCAAGAATCGTCTTCTCGCGTTCCTTCGGTTCCGATTCGGGTACTACTGATGATGACGCCGTAGAATCTTTCCCGTCACGAGGGGTATCCTTCTCGAGTGATGTGTTCTCTGCACCGCTTGCAGTGTCATTTGACGGGCTGATCGGCTGCTCTGTGTCTGTGATCCTGGTGCCCGCCTCGTCTCGCATATTCGCAAGAACCTTTTCGGTATGTTCGACCTCGAATTTGACCATGGCCTGCGTGTCGTCGAGAAATAAACTGGCCTTCCAGTCCGAGAGTGCTCTTTCCAAGTAGTTGCGAGGCTGTTTTGCTAACGACGATAGCTCATAATTGATCTTTGCGCGAGCGTTGAGGGCTTCGATGCGGAGATCGATGTTGCGTGTGCCATCTCTATCCGCCAGAATCTGGAGTGCTTGGCTGTATTGCTCCTTGGCTTCCCGAAGCATGGCTTGATCCGGCGCTGTTTCTTGTGACGAAAGGTCTGAGCTGCGTTTGCGTGCTGACTCTACAATGCAAGCTGGGTTGGTCTCTGGGTTGGCAGCATCCGATCGGATCTTAGCCAAGTCCGTGGAGGCGGAGATGTCATTCTCCTGCAAGGTATCTCCTTTCAGTAGGTCCAAACAAGCTTGGCGAAAAAGACGACCGGAGAGAAGCAACTTTTCTGGTTCCCAACTTTGTTGCTCTTGCTTCTGTTTGTGTCTGCTCCTGTTAGCCCAATAGTCATCAGACCCGTGGTCGGCAGCTGGCACGATGGCGGATGGTCTTGCGCCGAAACGAAGGATGAGATCGAGCAAATGCGACTGAGGAACGAGGCTCAGCACCTTGACATCGGCTTGCTGTTCCGCCAGAAATCGCGTCTGAAAGCGTTTGGCGGCGTCGACGTAGGCTTTGCGGGTGAGATCGAGGGCTGTCTTGAACTCTTCGGTCCACTGCATTGTGGATTTGAGGCCCTTGACCCAATTCCATTCTGGATCTTGGGCCAGCAGCCTGCCGTTTTCCTTCTCTTCGTTGACATAATCGTAGATATCCGCAGTATCCAACTTGAAGTCGTCGAGGTCAGGTAGCTGCAGTTGGTCAAGCTGGTGCTTTGCTCTGGCAATGGAAGCATCAAGGTTTGTGTCCTCAGCGTCGAGATGGTGTCTGAGAAGCGAGACGAAGCGCCCCAGAGCATGATCACGGAAGCGTGATCTTCTTTCTAGGATCAATGCTTCCACCTCGCTCTCTTCTTGAATCTCGCCAATGGCTTGCGGAGAGTAGCCTTCTTTGATGGATTCGGTGACGTGCCAATAGACAAAAGGTTGGAGACCTGCAGCGAGCTCATCATGGAGTGCTCGAGCAGCAGTCGAAGTGAATAAAGCTTCCATTTTGGCTGACTTGGCTGAATTGGAAGGATCGTGGTGGTTGGGAGTAGCGATACGAAAAAACCCGGAAGTGCCGAAAGACGAGTCAGATGACTGACCTTATATCGTCATCTTGTTTCCTGAGGTTGATGTGCATTGACAGCAGAGGGCAGGAGCGGAAGTAGAGGTAGCTCAGGAAGCAGGTGCTTGGAATGAAGGCAAAGTAGAGCGTCCTCAGAGCCGGAGGAAGGACTGGGAAGATGAGGTCGAAGCGCAAGCTTCCCGTTCGTGGTGGAATTGAAAGCGTTGATTACGCGGCGGAAGGAAGTCTTGCCCGTGCGCCGCTGGGCAGAGATATGATCGACTTGCTTTAGACCTGTTTGCCTGAGTTTCTTCTTCTTCTTCTTCTTCTTCTTCTTCTTCTTCTTCTTCCTCCTCTGCGCAGGGAATCGGACAGGCGCGGATTGATGAGATGATGGCACAAAACCAACCCAAAGATCTAGCTGACTCGTCAAGAAACGATAACCTAGCCAAAGCGCCGAAGATGCTCATTTGCAACCTTGATTTTTAGCGTTCATTTCGGAAGAAAAGCCTCCACACCAACACTTTTTCTGCCCACACGGAGAGCAAGAAATCATGTTAGATTCTGTTTCCACTTTGGAAGGCTGGCACGTGAGCTGGGCTTCTCGTCCTTCGCACATGGCCTACCGTGGTCGCGGCGCGAGCTAGCCGTCCATCAACAAGCTGAATGGCTGTTAGATCTTGTCTCGGTTCTAGCCAAAACTCGCCAAAGTTGGGCGAGACCAACACAGACACACACACAGAACGCAGACCGACCAACATCTTGGCCAACATCATTTGTTCACTAGACTAAGCGACACCGATAGCCATCATCATCGTTTCTTCCCGTCCTGCACTATCGTGTACCCTTGACATCTCTTCAGCCTCACCCGTTCCTTGTTTCAGACACCTAGCGACTGCACAACTTATCCAGCTATCATTCTTCAACGTCACGCAAGCACTACCTCGTTCACACGCCGTCCTGTCCGAATTGGCACTCATCAACATCTACCTCTTTCCAGACATCGATACTTGATCTCTCCGCACACCTTCAAATTTTGCTACAAAGCAGCACATATTGATATAGATCCCATCGCAAACGATTTCCCGGATCCAAGGACACGACACTGTACAGATGAACGGCTACAACAGCGGTTCGACGTTATCGGATGCGCCGCCTGGTCAGGGTCAAATCATTACGCAGACGCCTGGGCGGCCTGTGATCGACCTCAAGAAAAAGCTGGTGGTAGTAGGAGATGGAGGGTGTGGTAAAACCTGCTTGTTGATCGTCTATTCTCAACATCGGTTTCCTGAAGAATACATTCCAACCGTATTCGAAAACTACGTACCCATCATTCAATTCGAAGGCAAAACCATCGAGTTAGCGTTATGGGACACCGCAGGACAAGAAGAATACGATCGATTACGACCGTTATCATACCCTGAATCCGACGTGATCTTGATCTGTTTTGCGGTGGACTTTCCAACAAGTTTAGCAAACGTTCAGGACAAATGGTTCCCCGAAATCAACCATTTTTGCGAAGGAGTACCTATTTTGCTGGTAGGTCTGAAAACGGATCTTCGAAAAGATCCAAACTCTTTGGCCATGCTGCAGGCGCAAGGAATCAAACCTGTCTCCCCGGAACAGGGTCAAGCGGTTGCGAAAGAAATCGGTGCCGCAAAATACGTCGAATGCTCAGCAAAGACTAAAGAAGGCGTACAAAACGTCTTCGATACTGCTCTTAGAGAAGCGTGCAGAAAGAAATGGTCAAAAAGAATCCCAGGTACGGGTGGAGGAGGTGGGAGAAAAGGAAGGAAACAATGCGTCCTGTTGTAAACGTCAATATCCTTCCTTCTTCTCACTGTCAGATCAGTTGGAAGCTTCGGGCCAGAGAGGTGATACATCGGAAGTTCCTAACGCACCCATTCGGTATCACCTCCTTCTGGTCTCGCTTCCTTCTTGCTCAGCTGCCCGACTTTCCGCTTTCCTCACTTCTTCTCTGCATATCAACTTATCGTCCCTCGTCGTTGTCACCTCATCTCTTCCGAACTTGGCCAAGTGACCCTGTTCCTACTCCACATACATATAGTATCTATGCATCGTATCCGATTATCCATTCTTCCCTGTCTCTGGATCCAACCTCTCATCACATAACTCGCAACTCTATTCTTGGACAAACAGAATCCCCAGCCACGGGTCTGTGCTTACGTGGAGACCTTGGTATATGGACTATTACTTGCGAGATGAGGTTAGTAGTAAGCTACGGTATGTAAGAGTGCATGAGGATGTATCGTCTGGTGACGTTCCAGTATATCGTCTATATCTGAGTCGATATCTTGCGAGTTGACGATCTAGCGAGCGAGAACGTAAGCAAAGGTCAGACAAAAAGGAAGAGGGAGAATGTGTGCATAAGTCAGTCGAAAAGTCCTCTTCGAGCGACCAGAACTTGATTGAGGAGACAAGACAAGCTTTCTTCTTTCGTTTCTGACAGCTCAAGAGCGTGCAGAATGAAACAAATCATGCTGCTGCTACTGCACCTGTAGGTCAAACTTACAGCGGTGCACAAATCCAAGATAGCTTTGCCCGCAGCGACGGCTTCCTCGTGATTGTCCTTGATTTCGACATTGATGACGTGAACGCTTCTATTAAGTTCCCCACCTCTACTTAGCAAGTCTTCGCATACGCTATCAAAACATCTTTCTTCGCAAGTTATGACGATATCAGCTGTATATTTAGTTTCTTGCCATCTCTCGGGGGATTTTTTGACCTGTTTATTTCGATTCAACATGGTCATCAATCCGTTTGCCCAGTACAGTCTTGGATCTTTGGACATCAAATCATCGATTATTTCCGAGTAAGGCGTACCAAAGGGGTAAATGTTGGGCAAGTTCATTTTGGGTCCAGGCAACCGAACTGCTGATCCTGTGCCTGCGGAAACAACATTGAATCCTTCTTGAGCTAACAAGGAATGCGCTGCCATGCTGCGGTTTTGGTTCGACGCACAAACGACGCAAAACATTGTCGAGATCTTCGATGCGACCTCTTTACTCGCCCCAGCTGCCAACGCCCCCTTAGCTAACCCATCAGACGTTGACCCAGCTACTAAATTGTTCTCGTTGCGTATCGACTCCAAGTCTCGGCTTTGTTGTTGTTGCTGCTGCTGTTGTTGTTGTATTTGTTGCTGCTGCGACTGAGGAGGATAGGAAGAACCGGATGCGATGTCCGAGTACGGATTCATCTTGGTATGCTTTGCTGCTTGCTGTGCTTAGATTTCGATTCAAAGGCGCTGAACAGCGGGTCCGATCGGCTGTAGAGGTGGGAAGGAAGGACTTGAGGGGGTGAGGTCGTATGGAAGCAAGGATGCAAGATGAGGATGAAGGGTTGATTCCAACTACTGAGCTCGGGATGGACTTCTCAGCGACTTTCCGCTCAGTCCAATTTGCCGAGTTCCGCACTAAAACCCTGGATTTGCACAACTTCAATCTAACATCATATTGAACGCTCTTCGTCCCCCTAATCACACACATAGTTCTATACATCAGCACCCACTCTTGTCTCAATCTGCTCTCACGACAGTCCATGGGATGGGACAATGATGGTAATAGTGAGGGAAAAGCATGCCTCCCAGCAGCTGCGTGAGGATACGAGTCATTTATTACCTTCCGCGTTTAGAAGTATAAGATAACCTATTCCGCATCGACTGCAGATTGTGACAATTACTCCTGGGCTGTAGATCGAATCGGATCATCCGAATCTGTCTTGGTACGTTTGGCACTCCTTTCTGCGTCGTCTTCATTCTCGACTGTATTCGAGTCATTGGTTTTGCGGATTTTTGCGTTGACCGATGCGTCAACTCCATCCGCTGTCTTGTCATTTCCATTGGTCGCCACAGCGCCGTCGGCCAGTTCCGATTTGTTGGGTGGCGATTTGAGTGATTCCAAATACTGCCTTCGCAACTCGAGGGCTTTGGTATCTGAAAATACACGCAGCGCATGTAGGATGAATCCAGCTGTGCTGCTTGTCGTCATCTCAGGGTGGGTTCTACCCGGCAAGACCTGGTACCTACGTAACCAAGGTTCCGTGATGCTGATATCTATGAACTCTTCCTCCGATCGTAGTTTCGCGTGCGCCTCGACGAGCGGTTGGAGGTAAGGACTGTGTACGACTACCGACGCCGAACCTGCCAGTCGATCTTTCACCTTGTGTAGGATGCTGAGGGGATCGTAGTGACATGCTATCAAAATGGCATCGAAGTCACCACGAAAGAAATCGTTGCGTACGGAATCCACTTCCCGTATATTGGCGGCCCGTTTACGTATCCTGCTTCGATCCTTGGCGTTCTTGATGACGTTGGGTTGGGTTTGTACAGAGACACCATCGTCCTTACTGGTGCCTTCTTGCTGTGAGAATACGGGAGCGTAATCTTCGTCCGTAGCAGCCCAATTCATGACTTTCAGGACCCCTTTAGTCAATTGTGTTGGGAAGTTGAAGTAAGGCAATATATCGAATGCTGGGGGGCTTTCGGCATCGTTGATAGCGATCACTGTTCCGTCCCCACCGAGGCGTTCGAGGACTGCACCCGCCAGTAAACCCGAAACACCGTCCACAACGAGGTATCTTCCACCCGGTCGTACGCTACCAAAACTCAACGTTTGGGCCAACGCATCTTTCCTAATCCACCGAATCTTTTCTGCTGATTTCTCAAACCAAAAGTCGCAAATGTTGCCAAAATCCGGTTGTAGGGGAGTGAAGAGTTTCAAGTGTTTTTGCTCCTTACGCGCAACGTATTTGGCTTGACTGAAGACGGTACGACTGGCAAACGAGCCTGAACCGGCCAATTGCTGTTCAATGATCTGTCGTCCAGTCACACCTTTGTTCTTGAGTTCTTGGATGTCAATATAAGTTAGTTTCTGGGCATCTCCATCGTCGTTGATATGTTCGTTGGTGGCTCCTTTCGTTTCTTCGCTCCCAATGTCCTCTAATTCTGTCAACGTGTGGTTCATGACCAACTTCAACGAAGAACCATTGTTACTGGAAGAAGATTGGGATTGGGATGATGGTTGAATCTCGTAGGTGAAACCATAAGGCATACCTATCACATCGTCCGCTTTGAAGGAACCGAACTTGCCTAGAGACACTTGCTTCCCAGGTATGATCTCGGCTGATTTAGTCCGCCCGGAAGGCATCTTCAATATCACGGTGGATCCGGAGGAAATGTATTGCAATCTATGTCGTAGTTCGTCGGATGTGAGTCGCGGAAGAAGTGCATTTCGAGATTTGTGGGGTTGAGATCGCTGTTGTTGTTGTGGAGGGCGTTGCGAGCCTGTCTGTTGATTTGGTTCGGACTTGGAGAGAGAGGAAGAAGATGATGGATCCGCATTGCCGTTGCTTCCATTCGAAGCAGTGGGTGGTGCTGAAGAGTTGCTGGGCCCAGCTTCAGGCTGAACGGGAGCCATGGCTTCATCGACCGAGGTTACGACAGGGGCTTCATTCTTGATAGTGGATCCTTCGGCCTCGGGTACGGGAACTTCCGGCATGTTGCTGCAGGTATCCGTTCTCAAGATTCGATTCGTAGCAGAGGACAAGGTAGCGATGGATGAGTGGTACAAGAAGGTAGTGAGAGCATAACCGCCTGTACTTTTCGAAGATGCTGCAGGTTTTAGAAGAACTCAACTTCACACTGGTTCTGTCAAAAATTTCAGACATCCGAGAACTACAGCCTACGTAGATCTAACATTAAAGGGTTTTCGCTCCACCTCCCCGCTTCAGCATGATGGACAGTAGCAGCTTGTGTGTCTTGGCCTGTGCCCTAACTCTCCTATCTATACACTCCACCATTCGCATCGCCAACGTCCCCCCTACTCTACTCTGCTGCTCTGCGTTCAATCGTCAGTGGATTCAAAGGATCGTCGTCGGCCAAGGCAGTCTCATTGTGACGACCATGAACGGAACTCAATCCGAATCTGAGCCGTTGGCATCTGGTTCGATTGCTGGCCCCACCTTAGCAGTGGAGGACTCGGTACCAACAATCCCATACAACAGGGAAGCGATCTACACTTCACTAACGACCTACAATGAAGAAGAGGATGAAGAGTTTCAAGCGGGACTCCAAACGATTCTTGCACCCCTCTCAGCATCTGCTGATCTCACCCCAGAACAGATCAATAACACAAAATTGCGTGCTAAAGCGTTCTACTGGTCCCAAAAGTTTAATGTTCCAATAGACTTCAATGATTATCAGACCTGGGTTCAATGTCAACATACCCACCCATCATCGTCATCAGTCGCAGCAGTAGCAGGGGGAGCATCGTCAACGACAATACCGGCAACATCCTCAGCATCAGCATCAGCATCAGCATCAGTGGGAGACGAAATGTCCCAAACCCCAACCCAACCTCAAAAGGAAGACAAGGACCCCTATCCGGCGTCTTTCGATGCAATTGTGGAACTCATCACCACAGGCAAAACTGATCAGATTCCAGGGATCAAAGAAATCCCCCTCCAGATCAACCAAGCTCCCCCCACACAACCTAGACTCGATAAACCACTCAAACCTTGGGAACGAAACAACATTACGAGCACCAACGACAGCAGCATTCACACTGATCCATCAGCCACTTTGCAAGAACAACAACAAGTGCCTGAAAACAACTCTTCTCTAAGCTCTGCAGTCCACTTTTCGTCCGACCAGATGTCATCTCAGTAATATTACGATCGAGGTCATGCAGCCTCACACAGTCGTCATGCTCGGGTGGGTGGTCAATGTGAATGACAAGGAAGAATGGAGTACAAAGAGTCCGTCCGATCAGTGGTGCAGCCTAGGCGATAAAAGTGAATTGCTTCAGCAACAAGACTATGCGCATGAACGGCTTGCAGTCCGATCCTTCACTTTTCCTTGGGTTTCCGCATAAAGAAGCTATTCAAGCTCTGTTGGCCTTTTTTCCCTGGCTGTGTGGAACCTGGTTTCTTGGCTGTTGATGGTGTGGATGAAGCGTTGTTCTTGGTGGACGATTCTGTTGCTGGAACAGAAGGAGGTGCGGGACTGGCACTGGCGGAAGAGCTGTTGGACCGAGAAGCCAACGCAGCAGCTTTCGATGCTTGTTGATCTTGTCCTGTTGAAGCTGCCTTCTTACTCGTTGTTGGCGTAGGAGCGGCTCTCTTGTTGCTACCCGTGAAGACTGGTGTATCCGAGTCTTCCTCTTCAGAAGAATATGATTCGTATTCGTCAACGGTCTTGGTGACTGTGTATCCACGTTCGTCCTTCTCTCTGACTTTTTTGGTTCCAATTTTGCGACGTTTCCTCACTCGTCGCTTCTCTTTTTCGGGTTTGGATTTGGCGGCGCCGTTGTTCGTCTCTGTACCGGCCATCATGGCGGTGCTTGCCTCAGGAGCTGCTGGAACGTCAGGATCCAGATCCTCTCCATCATCATCCCTTTCCATCATTGCTTCCAATTCTTTTCGTTGCGCATCTTCCTGAGATCGTGATTGGACGCGCGCGTCGGCCCGTTTACCGCTTCCTCTAGCTGCTGCTTGTGCCATCTTTCCCTGGTCTCCTTTCCCGTCGCCATCGTCGGCATATCCGACCTTGACCGGCTCGTCCTCTTCATCGTCGTCATCAGCATCGGCTTCTACAGCCGCCTCTACATCGCCGTCGTCTGAGCCTTCGTCGTCACTGCCAAGAAGAGCTTTACGCGAGTTGCCATTGCTCCGCTTGCCCGTCGGAGCTGTTGCTGCTGCTGAGGATGGCTTTGTCGAGGGCTTGGCACGACTCCAGTCCAGACCACCTGACGCGCTCTTCTTACTGTTGGCAGACTTGGTGGTTGCGGAAGAAGGGGCTGGTTGTTGCGTCGGTGTCTCCTGCTTGACTGTTGGTTCTGCTTTTATCGGAGCCGGCTGATTTGCGGTCTTCTTCTTCTTATCCTCCTCCTCTTGCTCAGCATTGCGGGAGAGGGCTGGCATACTAGGAGCAGCAAGACTGGGGAGGGACTTTGTTGGATCGAAATTGTCCTTGACCGCAGGGTTGGGGATGACACCCAGCTCGGCTCCACGTTGGGTCTCTTGCCAAACCTGAACATATTTTTGCTGGGAGTGCAGATCGTACTGAACAGCTGTGAGTTGGGCAGGATCCCTCAAGACGCCTAACGAAAGCGAATAGATGTGACAGCTGGAGATCGATTGAAACTTTTGCTTGACTTGGTCCAGATTCGAGGACGAAACGAGCTGGATGACTTTCTTGACGACCGTTTCATCCGTCTGCCTTCGAGAGA
Source organism: Ustanciosporium gigantosporum (assembly GCA_928724795.1). Taxonomy (NCBI): domain Eukaryota; kingdom Fungi; phylum Basidiomycota; class Ustilaginomycetes; order Ustilaginales; family Cintractiaceae; genus Ustanciosporium; species Ustanciosporium gigantosporum. The sequence goes on from CAKMXM010000011.1 coordinate 319,863, forward strand.
CTCTTGAATCGAGAAGATCTTTGCGTGGTGGAGTTCGCGAAGAAGAAGAGGCTGAGTTCGGTTTCACGTCTGAGTTGTTTGAGCTCGTGCCTTCTTGCTTATCGTTGATCTCTTGGGACGCAGGCTTGTGCTGAGGATCCAAAGAAGGAGGAACCTCATGAGGAGTCCCGATGATGATGTAGGTGGCATGGATGGCAGTATCATCCTTGCGTGAATCGTAGAATTGGGACAGAGCTGCCTTGGCTTCGTTGACATGAATCCGAAGATGACGACTCAGCAGACGGTAGGTGACGAGCTTCTTTTCGTGCAGTAGCCATGAAGTCAAGAATTCATCATGGTCGGCAGCTGGCGCCATCTTGCTTCCAACAGTGCACAATTAGGATGTGCTTTCTCCGACTATAGAAGCTGTTCAGCGGGGAGATGAGCAGACCGTTGCTGATGGTGTGATGGTGACTTCAAGAGCAGCGACAATGATGGTTACCCAAGTATTAAGTACAGTACGAAGGAAATGAGAAGATCCGTTTTGGTGTTTCACTAGGCTACGGCTTGGAGACAGCTAAATTGCTGCCATGGGTGTCGCGTAAATCAGCGCGTCGGTGGGCTTTGTCGCAGGTGAGCGACAAGCAACACTTTCCAAAGTGGAGAGGTGTTAGATTGTCTACTTCCACGAGAGGCTCGATCACGAGGCTTTGGAAGTTGGGAAAGTGTTGGCGAGAATTTGAGCTTTTCTTGCTTGCCTGCCTCGCACTTCTTCTCCACACCCACACCCGCACCCACACGAGAAGATGACGGATACCAAAGACAAACCAGCCTCAACTGAGGCCACGGCAACGGTGAGCGATAGCAAAGTCAATGACATCGCGGCTGGTATCTCTGGTCTCATGAGCAAAGATGAGACCGACAAAGCTAAAAAGGCCCAGCAGGAGGAGGAGGCTTCCAACCTGCGTGAATCCTCTCATGAAGTGCAAGTCACCTTGGCAGATCAACAAGCGGATCCCAACTCGCCCTTGTATTCGGCCAAGACGTTCGAAGCTCTCGGACTGCACGAAAACTTGCTCAAAGGAATCTACGCCATGAAGTACCAGAAACCGTCCAAGATTCAGGAAAAAGCCTTGCCTCTGCTGTTGCAGAATCCACCCAAGAACATGATCGGCCAATCGCAGTCTGGAACAGGTAAAACGGCCGCTTTTATCCTCACCATGCTGTCGCGAATCGATTACGACCTTAAGAAACCGCAAGCTATCGTTCTAGCACCATCACGTGAATTGGCGAGACAGATCATGGACGTCGTCGTAACCATGTCCAAGTTCACCAACGTTACCAAGTGCCTCTGTCTACCGGATGAGGTGAAGCGAGGTGAGAAGATCTCGGCACAGCTTATCGTCGGAACGCCAGGCAAGACGTTCGACATGATCAAGTCGAAAGGTATAGAGACGTCCGCCATCAAGGTATTCGTGCTCGACGAAGCAGACAACATGTTGGACCAACAATCTCTCGGTGAACAGTCCATTCGGGTCAAGAACACCATGCCCAAGACATGCCAGTTGGTTCTTTTTTCGGCCACATTCCCCACCAACGTATACGAGTTTGCTGTACGCATCGCACCAGGAGCCAACGAGATACGATTGAAACAGGAAGAACTTTCGGTGGAGGGCATCAAGCAATTCTACATGGATTGCAGGGACGAGAATCACAAATATGAAGTGTTGGTAGAGCTCTATAACCTGTTGACGATTGGTCAAAGCATCATCTTTTGCGCTAAACGGGAGACAGCCGATCGAATTGCGCAAAAAATGACCGCGGAAGGTCACAAAGTGGATTCGCTACACGGCAAGTTAGAGACTTCGGAACGAGACCGAACGATTGATGCTTTCAGGGATGGTAAATCCAAAGTCTTGATCTCCACCAACGTCATCGCACGAGGTATCGACATTCAACAAGTAACGCTGGTCATCAACTACGATATGCCATTGACACAGACCGGTGAAGCCGATGCCGAAACCTATCTTCACAGAATCGGTAGAACCGGAAGATTCGGTCGAAAAGGTGTCTCGATCAACTTTGTACACGATCAACAGAGTTGGACTTACATGGACCAGATTGAAAAGGCCCTCAAATGCAGCATCACCCGTGTCGCTACAAACGATCTGGAAGAAATGGAGGCTACCATCAAAGAAGCCCTCAAACAGATCGGCAAGTAGCCCAATCCATCGCTACAGTAGCAACGCCGAGAATGCTTCGGCTCCATCCGAACTTTTCGTCTTGATCAACTCCACGATGCAATCTGCACAGACCAATACATACCCTCTTTGCTCAAACACATTATCCGTGGTGCCTTGGATGTGCCTCGTCTGAGCACTTGAGAGCAGACACGAATCTGCGTACAGCTTAGGTGAGGCTGCCGAAAGATCGGAACTGAGGGTCCCTGTCGGCCCACCAAAAAGCCTGCATCGAAAGTTGTCAGATCTGCCAGTTCTGTGGACTGGTGTCTAACAAGAAGAAAACAAGTCATGTTAGATTGATGAATCTGGATGCGATCGAATTTTCAGACAGCGTTCAGCGTAAATTCGATGAGATTCCGGGTGGAAGAATGACCGGAGATACTGCTTTCGAATTCAAACTCGGAAGACTTAGCCTTTTGAAATGGGCAGAGGGGAAACGGAGAAACGAGAAACCGAATTCGGCGAATCAAACCATAATAATCTCACAATCACGCCTTTGAACCCGAAAGGAACCGCAAGCCAACTCGAGCCAACCTTGGAAGAGCACAAAATTGGCTTTGTGGTTTCAAAGAAGGGTTGGCTGGTGACTCTGCAAAACGAGTGTGGCCAAGCTTGTAAGAGATTCGATCATGCCGGACAAGGTAGACCGGCTATTGATCAACTCTTCCTTCTTCTCCCAATCCCTTTCCTCCAAACGACCACTTCTTCAACTCGTCCACTCTTCATCTTACCCTCGCAACTGTGTCGTCGCTGACCACAGCATCATCTGACCAACTCGTCGTCTAGAGATATATATTTATATGAGCCTTGCTCGAACATCATTCCGGTCGGCATCGCTTCTCCCATCATCATCATCGATCACCACATCGAATCTACTCGTATCAGCTCGATCTTCTATCTTTGCTGCTCGTGCTAAGAAGCTTACTTTATCTACCTTCTCGACCTATTCTCGTCGCACTTCGTCTTCTTCGGAACGTCGCCTACTTCGACCTACTCTTGCAGCCCAAGTAGCAGCTCTTTCTGCCGTTGTCGTTTCGGACTCGAGCTCCAGTTCTACTTCAAGATCTTTGCACACCTCTGCAACCACCATGTCCAACCACGTTAACGGTGCTTCCTCCTCTTCTGGACAAAAGGTCCACAAGGTGGTCATCATCGGTTCCGGCCCAGCCGGTCACACCGCCGCCATCTATCTGGCACGAGCCAACTTGGAACCTGTCCTCTTCGAAGGAATGCTGGCTAACGGTTTAGCACCGGGAGGACAGCTGACGACCACCACCGATGTGGAAAACTTCCCAGGATTCCCCGACGGCATTCGAGGTCCCGAGATCATGGACAAGTTCCGAGCTCAGTCGATCCGATTCGGTACCGAGATTCACACCGAGACCATCTCCAAGGTGGATCTCTCCTCTCGACCTTTCAAGTTCTGGAGGGAGTTTGCCGAAGATCAAGCGCCCGAGTTGACGGAGACGCTGATCCTGGCCACGGGTGCCAGCGCTAAGCGAATGCACCTTCCCGGCGAGGAGACCTACTGGCAGTCGGGTATCTCGGCGTGCGCTGTCTGCGACGGTGCTGTGCCCATCTTCCGAAACAAGCCGCTGGTAGTGGTCGGCGGTGGTGATTCGGCTGCCGAAGAAGCCATGTACCTGACCAAGTACGCCTCCCACGTTCACGTTCTCGTTCGACGTGATGAGTTGCGAGCCTCCAAGATCATGGCCAAGCGATTGCTTTCGCACCCCAAGGTGACGGTGCACTTCAACACAGTACCTACCGAAGCGAAAGGAGATGGAGAATTGCTGCAAGCCGTCAAGGTCAAGGACACCAAGACGGGTGAGGAAAAAGACATGCCAGCCAACGGATTGTTCTACGCCATCGGACACGTGCCTGCCACTTCGCTCGTCAAGGGGCAGATCGATCTAGACTCTGATGGATACGTTATCACCACTCCAGGTACCGCCCAAACTTCGGTCAAAGGTGTCTTTGCTGCAGGTGACGTGGCTGATAAGAAGTATCGACAGGCGATCACCTCGGCAGGTACTGGATGCATCGCTGCGCTCGAAGCCGAAAGGTTGCTCGCAGAAGAGGAGATTTTGGACCCTGTGGACGCTGCAGCAGCCAACCACTACACTGGCACGGATAAGCAGTAAGAATGGAAAGCAGCGTTGAAGAAAGTGCCATGGGTAGAACTGTTTCAAAGTTATGGTACCTCTAATGCACATGCCGATCCCCTTTCGTTCTCCAGATACCTGTATTCTCCTCCCCTCCTTCACCCAACTGAATCTGTCATTCGAAATAGAACCTCTTAATTATCTGCATGCCGAAGCTGTCCTGGTCGTAGCAACAACAAAAAAAAAAAATCCTATTCTTCCTTCTTATTCTATCGAAATCGTCGATGACCCTTGTTCCTGTTCAATGATGTGAGCAGCGTATGAGGTAGCGTGGACAATAATCTCTGCATTTGTGCGCAATTTCTGGGCTACGTCCCAAGCTTGTCTTGAGCATGCATACCTCCTTCGTTTGGAACCTGGGCCAGCGAAACTGTTGTTAGACTGGGTTGACAGTCACGTGACAGGCTCAGCTCAAAGCTTCTTGGTCCAAGACACGGCCAACTTGCTTGTCTCTGATGAGAAGACTGCACGCAAATCTGACCCATCCTGACACATTCACAATTTGGATCAGCTTCCCCACCAACAATCACACGGGCTGGACATTGCATCCCGAGAAGAGCATCTGCAGTCAGAGTGCGCCCAAGTGACGAACATTACTGGAACCTTAGCTGCCAGTCTCGTCGCCAGTGCTTGACAAAGCATCTCGAACGAAAACAGACTACTCGTCGACTCCCTTCGACTCTCTTTGTCCTGGCCTCACTTCAGGGACAGACAAAGTCAAGGTCTGTCACAGCTCACAGCTCGCCGCATCTCGATCCAAATCGTGCATTGGCCACGGATATCTTGCACCTCGACCGAAGTTGAAAGCAGCATCATCAAGCAATAAGCATCGAAGACAAGGAACGGCTTTTTCCGCTCCCGGATCTCTTCCACTTTCATCCCGCTTCCGATCACAGCGTGATTCGATAGCCCGCGGTTATTCACCTGGCGATCCATTCCCGCACTTTTCGACACTTGCAGTGTAGTCCATCATGTCGTTCTTTGGGTCTACGACGACACCAAGTACATTCGGGGCCCGACCTGGAGGGACGGCTACGACGCCTGGGCAGATCAACACGTCCGCAGCGTCCAAGATGACGGGGGAGCAAGATCAAGAAGTCGTTCCTGGGCCCTCGGACACGGTTTCTTCGTTGGCTTTCTCCCCTCAAGCCGACTTCTTGGCAGTCGCATCGTGGGATAACAATGTTCGGATCTATCAAATCAACAAAACCTCCCCAACACCCGTTCAACCGTGGCAGCAGTATTCTCACGAGGCTCCCGTCTTGGATGTTTGTTGGTCCACGGATGGAGCAAGAGTTTTCTCGGTTGGGGCGGATAAAGTTTGTCGGATGTTTGACATGAATACCAACCAACCTACCCTTGTTGCCCAGCACAACGATACAATTAAAAGCGTACGATGGTTATCAGCTGCCGGAGGAGTCCTGTTGACTGCTGGATGGGACAAGTTGCTCAAGATCTGGAAACTGGATAACCCAGCATCGCCTCAGATGGTTCATCAACTCAATCTGCCCGAAAAGTGCTATGCTATGGACAATGTTCAAAACGTAGTTGTGATAGCTATGGCGGAAAGAATGATTATGGGATTCCGATTGGAAGAGACAGGAAGTATTACTCCTTTGACCGAACAACAGTCTCCTTTGAAATACCAAACTCGAAGTATGGCTGTTTTGCCTGATGGTGATGGCTACGCGCTGGGTGGGGTTGAGGGGAGGGTAGGAGTCCAATATTTTCACGATCCACCTGACAAAGACGGCAAAGTGAAGAAATTTGCTTTTAAATGTCATCGAAGAGCCAATGCCGATCATCCAGAAGTTCCACGAAACGAATCCCACCTCTACCCCGTGAACTGTATAACGTTTAATATCCATGGAACGTTTGCAACTGGTGGTGGTGATGGTTCGATCAACTTTTGGTGTAAACAGTCGAGAACACGACTGAAAACTATGGAAACAAAAGGTCCAGCTAACGCTCCCAAAGAATTGTTCAAGACTAATCCTACAAAAGCTCCCATAACCGCTGTGGCGTTCAACAGAGATGCAACCATCTTGGCTTATGCGGTAGGTTACGATTGGCATAAAGGATATCAACACGCAGGCCAAATCGAACCAAAGGTTTATATCCAACCAGTCAATTTCGAAGACGTGAAAAAGAGGCCTCCAAAAGTATAATGCACTGTACTGTATGAGCGCCCGATCATCCAGCTTTCGCGATAACTTGATGGAAAACCTTTCCGACAACATTTTTCCAACTCAAGGCAGTACTATCACTGTACTGTACTGCACTATACTGTGGATTGCTACAATCAGCGTCAGCGTCGGCGTCAGAGTCAGAGTCAGCAGTTGTATCGTTATCATTTCATCCGAATAGCAAGGTAGGTAAGGTACAGTATGTGATTCCGACAACTTGGTCATTTCGTAATTGATTAGTGAAATCATTTAAAACAATGTCGTAAAGTACACCTCTACACTACTTTCTTTTTTTTTTCTGTTTGGTAGCGTAGCAGTGTAGCAGTGTAGCGTAGTGTAGTGTTTTGCCGAGTGCGTGGGTGGGTGTCGCAAGTAGTGTTTGTATTCGAGACATGCACTTATGCTGCTCTAAAGGGAATTCTTGATTAAACCCAGTAACCCTTTGACGACGTCCATGGGGTTTGTACCATAAGCAAAGTTGAGTAAGGCATTAACAAAGTTCCAGCTCTTTGCAGCATTTTTTAAGGGATAGTCCAGGGGAGGGGGGATACCAGTTTTGATTGTTTTAGCAAACCTGTCTTTAGTAACAGCTTTTGGTCTCGTCAAGCTCAAGAGGCCTTCAGGACCAGCGAATCTTCCATACCCTGATTTCTTGACTCCACCAAAAGGTAAACCTTGGTTGAGGTAAGAGACCCCGAAATCGTTGATATTGACCATTCCAGCGTCCAAACGTGTGGCTATGTATTCGGCTTCCTTGCCATCGGAAGTGAAGATGGACGATCCTAAACCGTACCGCGTCGAATTTGCCAATTCTATAGCAGAGTTTATATCACCAGAAGGAAAAGTCATGATCAGAAACACCGGCCCAAACACTTCTTCGCGAGCTATCTTCATCGTTGTCGTCACTTTGGTTAGTAAAGTGGGTGAAAAGTAGTGTCCTTTACTCCATTTTGGATGAATGTACCTCTTTCCACCAACCACCAATTCGGCTCCTTGCGAGACAGCTTCTGCTATCAGCTCCTCCAATCGTTCGAACCGTACATCGGTGATCATGGCGCCCACATCCACTCTATCCACCTGCTTTTCTGCCTTGTTCTTCTTGTGTCCTTGATCCGCGTTCTTTCGTCGTCCAAATCTGACATCATCCATCCAACTTCCCAATTTCAAGTCTTTGATTCTTGGCGTCACCCTCCGGATGAAATCATCCACGATACTTTCATCGACAATAAATCTCTCGATCCCGATGCAGTTTTGTCCCGAAGCTTGGAAACAGCTTCTGATAAACGTCGAAGTGAAAAACTTCAAGTCTGCACTTTTGCATATCACAGCAGGATCTTTTCCACCCAATTCCAACGTTGTTGGGATCAAGTTTTCGGTAGCAGCCAAAGCGACCTTTTGACCTACTTGTTCAGATCCAATAAAAGTGATGTGTTGGATGTCTGGATGCAACGTCAAATGTTCCACTTGAGATGGCAAACAGGTCACCAATTGAACTATTTCTGGATCACCGCCACTTTTGGCGATACAGTGCCGAATAGCATCGATAAAGAATCGCGTTGACCAAGCGACCAATTCGTTGCATTTTAGGATGATGGAGTTACCGCTCATCAGAGCAGCTATGATGGGTCCGATACAGTTATGGGCAGGATAGTTCCAACTGACCAACCCCACCACTACGCCCATACTCTCGTACCGTACTTGACAGATCTTGTGCGCTAGGAGCAGGTTGTTGGGTCTAGTTTGCGGTTGCAGTACTTTTTCACCGTTTTTGATCGTCCATTGAAGTTTGGAACACGTAGTCAAGATTTCCCCAAACGCGGCGTCGATGGCCGTTTTGCCAGTGTCTCGGGAAGCAACTCTAGCGATCACTTCAGCTTCTTTCACCGTCCATCGCAGAATCGTTCGTAATGTTTTCCTTCGTTGCCCGAAACTCGATTGGGACCAAGACTTGTGTGCCTGCTTGGCCTTGTCGACTTTATCGTAGATCGAGTCTTTTGTATCAGCTTGGATATCACCAAGATGGTATCCCGTAGCTGGGTCGTAGCACTGGATGGTGTTGTTCGGTTTAGCTGGGTCGAAAATGTGGGGATTCTCGAGAATTTCACCTTTCCATCCCTGTACAGCTTCTTCAGGACAAGGGATGTAAACCGGTACAGCCTGTTCTTTCGCCCAATTGGAGAAACTCGTCACTGTTCTGGACACTAGTAGCATAACCAACAACGTCAAAAGAAGCTGTGTGGGCGATCGTACGATACCATTATTTTGAAAATGGGAGGCAGAGATGTGCAACCTCTGCTCCAGAAGGGACCAGATGTATCGATCGGTCTGTAAACAAAACAGCTGAATCTCCCGTCGGAATGATTCGGCCCACGGTTGGGTGCCTAAAGGCAAAGCTGCCACCATCGCCGAGCAACCACGGTTCAATTCGGTTCCTATGCAAGTGTCTAGAGGAAGAAGCCGAGACAGAACAACTGAGAGGGCGCGAGCAGGGAGGAGGTGCGGCCAAGAAAGGGAAGATGATGCAAGTAAAGGTGGCTAGGAAGGCAGGAAGTCAGGAAGTCAGGAAGGCAGGACGGCAGGAAGGCGGGGTGGTGGTGTTGGTCTTTTTCTTCTCAGGTGTCTTCTTTGTGCGATGCCAAGTTCGTGCGTGCGTGTGTGCATGACTGATGTATCCAGAGAATTTGTTAGATCTCGGCACTCACAACGCTCAACCTCAGGATCTTTCGCCACACACATCCGAGGCTCGTATAGCATGCAACACCAAAGGACACAGGATGCAAGCACACAACAGGATAGCATGGCATGGTTCGATTGCATGGTCTTAAAGTGTCTACACTAAGGTTCGGTTAAACAGACGTGCGCAGTGGAAAGCCTCCAAGAATCCGTGCTCTAGATGCTGTTTGCGTCGGGTCCGACATCCACCCATTCCCACTCTACACTTATAGCATGTACACCTAAAGGTTGTTTACGGAAATCGATTTGGTCTTTGGTGAAGCGGATGACTGTTTTTGCTCCCTTCCTGGGCACGTTATCCGTCCCGCCAAGTGTAGAACCGTGACCTGTGATGGGATCTTCAAAGGAAGGGATGAACCAGCACCACCCTGCCGACGTTACGTCTGGTAACTTGGAATGTTTGCTACCTGTCCTACCCACAAGTACTTTGATGCAGATTTCTCGATCCGCATCCACGATCTGTCCCTCACCTACTACGCCTTCCGAGGACTCTTGACCGACAAAAGGTAGGTAGGAATCGGAGGAAGGAGGTGTGGTGTTGGTTGCTGTCGACTGCAAGGACGACGACTGGGCTGGTGGATACGGACCATTAGTCGTGGAGTAGTACCCTGAATCGGAGGACGTTGTGGGAGTCTCAGAAACTGTGCCACCACCACCCTGTTTCCTGTTTCCCTTGCTGTCCTGTCCCTTTGGTTCGAACGTGTATCTCGAGAACGTCTTTCTTGTCGAATCGTTACCCCCCACTCTTGTGCTGTCCCCATCCACCACCAATCTTCCCACCGCATCAACAATCTTACGTTGCTCACCTTGCTTCTCAGCAATCAGCGAAAAGTACTGCAATTGGGGCTGATCATCCTTCCAATCGAAATTTCTTGCTCTCTCCACTTCTCCAGCAGTACAGATCCCCCAGTTACCAATCTTGTCAGCGTGCTTCTGATCAAATTTCTCGCCATCCCAACACTTTAAATCGCTTGCTTTCCGTCGTAGTGTCTTGAGGTATTCTTTTTGGGTTTGAGTTTCAGCGTCCAAATCTTTGGCGGGGGCAGAGGGGTCGTTGTTCCCAAAAGCTTTGGCTCGTCGACGCGCGGATCGTTCCCACGACTCTAACCGATCCACCAAACCATCATCATACCGGATCAGCTGCACCGAAAGCGAATCCGAGTGCGGCACAAGTCGCTCAAACCAGCTCTGTTTCTTCAATTTGGACCCACCGCTACCACCGTCACCGCTGCTGCTATTGTTGTTGTTATGGCTGCTACTTCGATCAATCCAAATTCGGGTGATCCGAATCCGTCTACGAGGCTGTCTAGTCAGACTCGTCATCTGGATACGTGGATCTCTGCCCGACAGGATCCTCGTCCAATATCCCACCCACCGTCGTTGCGAAGGTATAGAGACACCCATCTTAGGTTTGGTGCTAGTGGAATGATCTTCCGTGTTCTGGTTGAAAGCAGACTCGTCATCGTCCTCCTCGTCAAAGTCATCTGTAGTGTCACCTGCATCATTCCCTGGGAAATTGACGTTGTAAACGCTGTGGTTGCCATTGGTCTGACGACCTTCCGCAAAACTGTAGTTAGAAGCGTTGGGATCCAGATTCGTGCTGCTCTGCTGCTGGTCTGTCAGATGGAGAGCATCGCAGCTTCTGCCAGCAGGCTTTGCTCCTAAGGTCAACAACGAGAGGGAAGAATTTGCTCTTGAAGGCATCCCACCTGTGGACTGTGCCGAGGGACGTAATCCGGAGGAAGATGGATGGAGGGTGGATCTGCTCTTTTTAGATTTCAACGAGATGGACGACGAGGATGGGGATCCAGTTGGTTTCATCCTTCTCTGAGTGTGAAGATTAAAGATGGCCTCTAGACGTTGTGAGATTTGGTCGAGTTCGAATTCGGGATGCATGTCGTCGTTGTGGATGATACTCTGGTCAGGTGAGAGTGAAGCTTTTCTTCTCAGTGTTGAAGATGGTGAAGCGCGACCTGAGTCTGAGGATGTCCCAGCAGCTGTAGTAGGAATCTGAAGAAGGCTGCTACTGCTGTTTGCAAAGTCTTTCTGCGAAATGCTCCCATCGTCATTACGACTTTGAGGTGGTGAGATGTTGGTAGCTGTTCTGGCGGGAGCTTGGCTAGGTTGAATCTGTTGCGGTGGAATGTCTGGTTTCTTCATGCCACTATAGTTTTTGATCGTGGTAGGTGGAGTGGGGAGGTAAGGTAAGCTGACAAGGTAACAGCAAGTCATTGTGCCCGATCTACCTTTTCCAGCTTTACAATGGATAACTGCAACCGCATCTGGATCCGATTCCAACCATTCCGTGATATCTGCTACGAAGAGGGGGATCAAGGAGAGTGGTGGAACATGGTGGTCTGGGAAAGGAAACCTGGAGACTCGGCCATAAAATTCTCGTTCATCATAAGAGTTTTCTGTAACGGGACACATGTTGTAGATCCTATACAAGTCTTGGTGACGTTGGTCCAAAAACTTTTTGACTGAAGATCGCTTGTTTCGATACAAAGCTTGCAGACCTGATGCTGGAAATCCCATAATGATCAGATGGTCCGTCACATAGGTCAGATCCAGATCGAGGTCCAGAACCGGGTCTTGAAAGCGAGCTTTCTGACCCGAAACGATCCGCCGCGCGATGGAAGTCATCCTGATTCAGCGCGAGAAGAGTCGAACGACGAGTTAGGAAGCAGGCAGGACCAGATGGATGGTATGACCACAGAAGGTGTTGGACGCCAGGACGAGGGTGTGATCTGTTGGCTCCGCACTGGATGAAACGATCTCAGAGGTGTTCAAAGAACAAAGAGGATGGTGGTGATGGGTTGCGGTGGTGGTATCGTGTGCACCGATCTAGAGCAGAGACAGTAGCATTTGCGAATCTTGATTCTTGTTGGAGCTAAGTGTTGCAAAGGAAGGCGGAAGAGAGTCAGAGTGTTGGATGGTGGGTGTGGGTAAAGAGTTGTACATGTGACGGTTGTGTTGGAAGGTGGCTTGGGAGCAAGGCCAAGCCGATGAAGTTGCAAGTCAGTGGGAAGGAGGTCGGATCCATGGATCCATGTGGGTTGTGGGTCGGGGACGCAATTTCTCTCAAAGCAATCCTTCTCAAGGGTCGCTCAACGCACATGCACAAGCACATCCCAGGCACATATCGCAATGCGTTTGCCAAGACCACACTTAAAAGTTACGAGTACAGAGTAGTACAGTAAGTGTGGATGACAGTGATCTTATCCATCTGATTTAGCGAGCCGGAAGGAGAGGGTAGATGTCAGCAGCAACACCGTTACCTTTGCGAAAGCCATTTGAATCCTGATCTGCACTTGAGCCGGTGTGGTGTTGGTCTGATAGAAGGACGTTGATCCTAGAAGGGTTTTGGTTACTCTGCGTGGATGTGTGAGTGGGTTGAGCGTCTGAGTGAGCGGCTGACCTGAATTTGGGCAAATTGCCTGCCGTCAACGACGTCACTGGACAGTTCCGACCGCAAAATTCCAACCACCAACCACCGTCGAATTCACACCCCGCTTGACATCTTCTTGCCGGGTTTTTGAGGTCCTCTTTTCAGCTCGACACCAAAGCAAGGTAGGCACGCACTTGCCAGTTTCCCTACTTTTCCTACCTGCGTGTGTTGACTTGGTTACAGGGTGCAGTCTGGTTGATCTTGTTTTGCCCGTGTAGCTGAATGCCAAGACTTTTTCCGTCGTGTGCGCTGCAAGGTGAGCTAGCTAGGCCGGTTCAGTTGGCTCAAAGCTGCATGACAACGCTGGGAGAGCTCTTCATTTGTCGAGTGCCCTGAGAGTTATGCCTCCAGCAAAAGCAGGTCTGAGCTCGTAGCATCGCGAAGCATAACAAAGGTCCCTGCTTCAAGACCGTGCTAGACTATGTTAGCGACTGAGGAATGTATTGGCATGTCTTGTAGCCCATATACTGCGCCAACTGCTCGACAATGTGGGGAGCCGGGACCTCTTCTCCCACCTCAAACGCCGTTCAGCGGTCCAACGCCAGGCGTGGCCAGTTCAAGCACACCTTCCCAGCCATCCCATAACTAGCATGTTGCAGCAGTGTACCGCTCTGCCTTGCTCGGCTTTCTTAGGTGGGTGGGTCGCAGCTCAAAGATGGGCCGGTTGCAGATGCCGTATCATGTTAGATTTCTGCGGGCTGAAGATCAAGATCCGCCAACTTGGATCTAACAGAGAAGATCGAGTGGAGGAAATTTGGGGGATCGCGGTCGAGCCACAGATGTGAGAAGGCGGTTTGCTGAGCATAGGACCCTGATTGCCGTCTTCCTTCCTTCCTGCATCTTTCACCATCTCCCTCTCTGTCTCCTCCCGGCCAGATCTCCGACCCTTTCTTTACCATTGGAGCTCCAGGGTCTCTCAGCTTGATTACAGAACAGGCTTTCCACAAACCCAAAACACGACAACGTCCAACATGGCACAAGAGCATGGCGACCAGATGGATGAGTCCATACCAGGACCATCGCAACCATCCGCCTCTTCCCGCATGGCCTTCCAGAACTTTGAGCTCAACAACGACATCATTCCGCTTTCTTCTTCCTCGCTTGACTCGATCTTTCGTTTCGATAACGAGGAGCAACGATCCATCATTCGAACCCAAGCGTGGAAATCCGATCCGCACTTTTTCCAAAAAGTGAGAATCTCTGCCGTAGCCCTAATCAAGATGGTGATGCATGCACGATCGGGAGGGATCTACGAGATCATGGGTTTGATGCAAGGCAAGATAGATCCTGTTAATCGTACCATCTACATCATGGATTCTTTTGCTCTGCCGGTGGAAGGAACGGAAACGAGGGTCAATGCCCAAAACGAAGCCTACGAGTTCATGGTTCAGTATCTGGATCATTCCAAAGAGATCGGAAGATTGGAGAATGTGGTCGGTTGGTACCACTCCCATCCAGGATACGGTTGTTGGCTCTCAGGCATCGACGTAAACACCCAAAGAACCAACCAAACTTTCCAAGACCCTTTCGTAGCACTCGTCATCGACCCCAACCGTACCATCAGTAGTGGAAAAGTCGACATTGGTGCCTTTCGCACCTTACCCGAATCATACGTAGAAGCGCAACAAAAGAAACAAGAATCTTCATCATCTAACCAAGCTTCATCAGGTGGTGGTGGTGGTGGTGGTAGTAGTTCGGAATTTCAAAGCATCCCACTAAACAAGATTGAAGATTTCGGTGTTCATGCAAACCAATACTACAAACTCGAGATCGAACACTTTAAATCCACCCTCGATGAGAAACTTTTAGGTCTACTTTGGAACAAGTATTGGCAAAACACTTTATCTCAATCTGCGCTGGTTGTTAATAAAGCCTACACCACGGAACAAGTTGTCGATCTGGTTGGCAAGTTGAAACGAGTAGATTGTAGTAGTAATACCCATCATGTTCAGGGTGCTGGTCCTGGAGGTGGTGCTGCTGGTGGTGCGGATATTGGTGCTGGTGGTGGTGGTAGGATGGGTCGAAAGCCGATGACGAAAGGTTCTGGGTCCAAAGTAGGTGCTGGTTCCACAACAACGTCTCCAGAAGGTGGAGAAGCCAAAAACGATGACTCAAATCCAACTACTTCCACAGAAAGAGGAGGAGAAACAGGAGGAGCAAGTGAACCCATGGAAATGGTCCAAGAATTCAATCAAAAAGATAAAGCCTCTCCCCTCAACACGATCGTTCATACTGCCAAAACCATCTCTGGAGAACTATCTGCCGGTATACTCGTGCAAAATCTAAAATCTACACTCTTTCATCATCACCACCAAAATCATAATCATCCTCAACAACAAACACAGCAAAAACAGCAATAGCAATAGCAACATTTCGTAACACTCGTACTTGTTTTAAAGCGTCATCATGTACCACAAGTAGTAGCACAAGTAGTATCACACTACACTAGCTCATCGATCAAGTCTTATCAAAATCATGACTCACAACTCAACCAAGAAACACACACACACACACACACACACACACACACACAGTCAGTCATGAGTTTCAAATCAAGCAACCAAAACCTCACATCCGATAAGTTACAGTAATGTAGAAGGATTCTGATTTCTGAGATTTCTGAAAAAAAAGTATATCAAGATGATGATGATGATGTAGTACATGAGTTATACTAGTGTATGTTAAGACCGAGATTCTAAAAACAAGAAAAGAGAAGAGAAAGAAGAGGAGAAGAGAGGAAGAAAACAAGACAAGACAAGACAAGATTGGATCTAAACAATGATGATGATGATGATGATGACGACGATAGTAGTAGTAGTGATGTCGTTGGATGAATCGATGAAGGGCAGGAGAAGAGGTGATATGATGTGTGGAAGGGTATCCAAAGAATAATGGATGGCGTGGAAGACGATCATGAGGACGAGATATTCATGGTGGCAATAGCGGATCGTAAAAATAGTGGTAATGGAAGACGTTGTACACTTAGACAGGCTGATAGCCGAGGGTGACTCGAGGGGGAAGAAGGGTCAGGAGGACATCGGACGGTGACGACGACGACAGCGACAAAGATGAATCAATAGGTTTCGTCATCGTACTCGTTGGTGACGTCTTTCAGTGGCTGCTTGTTGCCGCTTTGGTGTTCGAAAGAGATGCTCTTGTTGGCCTGCCCGTGTTTCTTATCCTCTTCGAAGCTGGCCTGGGTAGCATGGGTTTGCGAGTCCAAGCTAGGCGTGTTGGCTCGACTGCTGCTGGACAAGGTGGGATTCGAGTTGGTATCAGGTCTCTCGATCTCCTTCACCTGGTAGAGATCGATTCGTAGCACGTTCAAATCTTGTGCCTCGTGTTGCGAGACAACACCTTCAGGGAACGAGCTGGCCGCCCAATCCACAACATAGGTGCTCGCTCTCATGAACTTTTTGTGAGCGTACTTCTTGTGGAAGTAAGGATGCGCGATGGGCCGCAAGCAGTAATCCAGCATGATCTCGGCAGTGCCCAACAGCTCTTGCTCCGAGTAGGTGGAGTAGTGCACCAATGTTGGCGTCCACTCTCCTCTCTCCAACACCTCTCGAGCCAGCCAGACCGCCGCAGCGGCAACCAGCGAAGGTGGATGCTCCATCAGACGATAATCCAGCAACGAGATCTCCATAAAGTACTTGGCAACGGTACGGGTCTGGATGTCGTAGTTGTCGGCTTTGCTGATTCGTCGCAAGAAGTTCATCGGGTTGGCGTACGAGAGGTTAAAGTCCAACACTTTCAACATGTAGCGTTCCGCTTGCAGGATCTCTTCGTCCGTGTATCCACCATCCGCCAGCAAATGGAAGTTCTGGATGGAAGGGCACAGCACCTCCTCGTACTTGCACGCCACAAACATGGCGGTGACACCGACCAGCTGCAGCTTGGATAGCGAGATGGTCCTCCGTGAAAGGAAACGGTCGATGATGTTGACAGCGAGGTAGAGCGTTTCGGGTAGTAGACGGAACTTGGCGTGGATATCGACCAACCAGTCCACCAGGATCGCTCGTACGTCCCAGTTAATGTCCTTCTGCAATGACATGTAGTCGCTGTTGGGCATGTTGTAGATCTCGAGCTCCTTCATATAATTAAAGATGTCGTTGACGTACTCGGCCACCATGAGAGGATCTTCGGCATCTTCAGCATCGAGATCCTCCCAGCCTTCATCCTTGGCGGGAGCCTGCTCCGTCTTGATTCGCTTGGCCTGAGGTGCTTCCACCTTTTCGTCGGTATCCTGCACCTCGTTGAGCTGTTGTGATCGGACCGATTTGACCGAAGGAGCGACTGAGGCGATGGAGGTGGTGGAGGCTTCGCGTCGAAGCCCAGTCTGAGAGTTGCCCGAGGCGGTTCGCACCATCTGGCTTCGTCGAGCAGCGGTGGTGGCGGCGGTTGTGGCAGCAGGAATTCGAGTAGCGTTGGTGGATGCTGAGGTGGATCCAGCAACCCGTCTGGAAACCCGAACTGGACGATCAACAGCGGCAGCATCTTCTTCCGCTGGTTTCGTGCGCACGACTCGGCGAGCCGCACCTACGCCGCTGGTGGTAGTGGTGGCAGCGGATGTGCGAGCAGAGGTGGTGGCCGCCGAAGTGGTAGCTCGAGCCTTGATCGGATCCTTGAGCGTTGCCTTACCCTTGCCGTCCTCTCCACCCACAACTCGGGTCCGATTGGCGTTGGTCAAATCTCCGAGCGCTGCTCTTTTCCGAGTTCCGAGAACGCCGGCTTGTGTCGCTGCTGTGGAGCTCGCTTTGCTTGTACCAGCGACGGCGACCTTGGAAGGTCCTGCGTCGGTAGCGCTCGTCTCTGCACCATACCGAGCAGCTCGGGAGGTGGTGGCGGCACTCACGCCAGCATTCTCTTTCGCCTGAGCTCCAGCAACCGAAGCTGTGCTCCGTGTCCGCAGAGGAATTCGCCGCGAGGCCTGTACAGCATGATCAGGAGGACGAGAAGACGCGATTAGTCAAAGGGGAGGATGACGGAAGTGGACAGAGACCAGCACCAAAATTACACTTACGATATTGGATGACATGTTAAAGGACTACGTCTATGTTCTAATTCAATAGGTAGTATTGCTGGTAGGCGCGGCAGTGCGTGACGAAACGCGAGACCTGCAAAGTTGATAGAAGGATAAGAGAGCTAACTTCCGAAAAGGAGGTCGAAGACGAAAGAAGCAGGGGAGTACGACGGAGGGTGACGAGGAATGGAGAGGGTGTTGTTAGCGTTTGATCATGGAGGAAGGGGGTATGCTGCTGGAAGGGTGCCGTGATGTGAATGAGGATGAATGCTGAACCAAAAGCGTGTCGGATGCGACCAAACTAGGATCGAGAGCGAGAAGGAGAAGCCAAGAATGCAAGCAAGACCAAGATGCAAAAGGAAGGGAGGGAAGTGAGAGGAGATGGGGAAGGCGAGGACGACGATGATGAGGATGAAGATGAAGATGAGGGGAGAGGAGCAAAAGAAGCCGAAGGTGAAGGATGGGAGCATCGTCTGACTTGCTGTGAGGCACAGAGAGGGCTGACTGACCAGGTCCAAGTCAAAGTCATCAAGGCCACGAAAAGCTGGGAAATTGGGAGCAGAAGAGGCGTTCGTGAAGGGCGTTTTGTAATGCATCCAATACAAAAACCCGTCACGCATATACAAAATCCGGAGGTGGAGTTTGGTTCACCTTACAAAACGCCTAACGCGGTCGGAATCAAATCGAGCCGTGTCCTATTCAAAGCCGCGAACATCGACTGGATTTGTAATCCCTCGATCTTGGGTCCAAATCAATTTGAGCCAGATCGAGATTCAACTTCCAACTTCGCCGGCCACCGCGAACAAGAATATTCGAACCTAACAACAAATCTTAACCCAAACATCGAAGCTTCACCACGACTGGAGAGCTTGCTCTACACATCGACTCGCCAGGTGGTAGACGTACTCGGACCGCATCGGAGCCCATCTCGCAGGCAGAACGAGACGCTGCAGATGCAAAGCTGTGCGATGCCATGAAGAGTGAACCGCGATGCAGGACATGCAGAGCCGTAGTGAGCTGATGGCATTAGAAGCAACAAGGCTGCCAAGCCGATTTGCAAACCGAGGCTCCTCCTCCTCGAAGCAGACCAGTATTTGCGCAGATGTCATCTGAGACGGGTCATGAGCGGGGCGAGAGCTTTAGCCAGGACAGATTTGGACAGCATTCAAAGAGTCAACACTAGCGCTGCCAGCCATGGGCTCTCCCAATACAGCGAGGGCCCGGAGCAGCGTCATAAAGCCAGGCATCAGCATCTCTGTTGACGATCTTGGAAGCATCGAGCCGCGCCAGAAGCAGCAAGGCGAACGAGACAGGTCGGCCAGGCTTTCGGCAGCTATGTGCCGCAGGCTAAAGCACGCTGTCTGGGGCGGATACGATGGGCTCTGAGGACAGTCGGTTGAAACAAGCATCGAACCAAGAGGGGGAAAACTCGTCCAATGAAATGAGGATCGCACTCAAGAACTTACCGGAAGTTGAAATGGTGATCGGACAGTTCCGTAGTAAGATGTCCTAGAAAGGTATGAGAAGTCGAGGTTGACTACGCTGCTTGAACTCGAAAGAACCAGAGTATGTTAGAAGCTTGAAGGGATGAGAGCGGGTCGACGATGTCGGATGGAGCTGGTCTGCACAACAAAGGTCTTGCGATGTTTGCGATGAGCAGCTGAGGTTGAGGTGGAATGAGCAGAAGGTGGGCGAAGTGGAAGAACCGGCAGAGATGGTGTAGGCCAAGAAGACAGGAGGATCTTCAGGTAGAACGGAACGAGGGCCGCTGTAGAGTCTAAGACACAGACTTGGCAGTGAGCCATTCAGCTGGCTTCCTCAAATGTCTGGCCGGACCTATGTTCTATGCGTGATGGGCTTCGCTCTGTCCGTCAATACAGACGCCTTTGTAGCTTTTTGCACTCTCGTTTATTGTTTTTCCAAGCTCGCTTTACAGCAAATTTGTTCGTATGCAACTCATTCTGGCGTTCGTGGTCGTGTTCTGAGCTTCACATTCAAAAAACCGTGATCTGCGTCTCGTCTCGTTTGGGTCTATGGTACGATACAACATCACCAGAGACTGCACTCCATCGACAATCGACGCTTGTTTCTTTTCTTCGCAGCAACGAATCTGGCTAGAGAATTGATCATCTACTCCAGAAAGCATACAACCAGAGATAGACTGAAAGGGGTCGCAGCGAGTTCGTCGATGCGCCATGACGAAGGAAGAGCTAACAACATTGACGCTTTCGGTTTCTCCTTCTCTTTGGTTGCCTTGTTAGAAGCGAAAATGACCAGCGGTAGGGAGCCATGCTTTCTCAGTCCCGAGCCTGGACGTCTACACAGTGCAGACCTTGGAAGGAAGGTCCTGCTTCTTGCTATAGCTTGTGTGTGTCTTCCATGGCCAGCATTATATTCTGCTGCAGAACTCGAATCGGAGAAAGCTAGGATAAAAAAAATCCCGAGGAAAAAAAAAGCCAAATGTTCGAAAATAACAGGACCTCGAAAACCCTCGGAAATTCTCACTCAACCTCCACGCGCGACGCGGACCAAAGATCACGTGGAAATCCGGCTTCTTTTTGGTCGCCTTCTTTTTCCTTCTCAGGATGTCACCAAGAAAGCGGAGCAGCTTGAATCACACTGAACGGCCCGAAATTTTGCCAATCTCACAAAAATACCCTCTTCTCTCCTGTCCTTCGAGAGTTCAAAACGACGTCTCGCTCTGCCACGAGTCCGGACTGACTTCATACATTTGAAGCCTGAATCCATCCAAGCGGGAAAGATAGAAATTGCTTGCACACGGAGAAGCCGACTACCATCCTGGCACCTCATCTCAGTAGAGTAGCTCGTGGGCCTGCGGCGTGCATTTCATTCAATTTGCTTGCTGTGGCGGTCTTCGTGTTGATTACATCCTTGGCGTGGCTTCCGTCGCGTGCAGCCCGTGTTTGATTGATCCACTTCACTGAGATTTTCAACTTTCTCACTCGACAGAATTCTAGCATCTCCGCTTTCCGAAAGGGAATCAAGCGGAAAGCGGGATGCGCTTGAGTGGAAGCAACACCTTGACTGAGCTCGGAACTTGACGACCATCCCTCCATCGTCCTCACCATCATCGCTTCAGTCGCATCCGATATCGATCCCACTCACTCTACCACCGGGATATAGAATGCAATCTGTCGCTTTCCGTAGCTGAACGTGCAAGAACTAGGCGAGCTACGCCGGCCGGCAGCCAATGTCGTAGTCTGACCACTGCAACGCGATCCAGGTTCTTTGAAGGACGCTGCTGAAGTACTGGCACACGCGGCTCCATGCCCACGCCAAGCTGCGACGTTCTCGACACCAGCAAGCTAAGAGAATCAGCATTGGTCTCGTTCGTCCTTCCTCCTGGTCCGTTGACCAACACATATCTCTCTACGGTCTCGAGCTATGTTGGCCAACATGCAGCCCCTTTCCAGCCTCGATTCCGCGGTCAATGCGGCCCGTCTAGGATCGAACGGTGGCGCAAGCAACCCCGTTCTTCCGACTCAAGAGCTAGCCAACGAGCCCTCAACCAGCAAGATGCCTCCCCAATCCCATCGACCACCTAAGCGACTCGCTGCTCCTTCCACATCTAGCTTCTCAGCGAGGGCTCCGATGAAGAGGAAAACTGCATCCACCAACGACGATAGCCTCGCCACCCGTCTTCAACCCAAGCTGACCCCAAGCTCCTGGCGCCGAGCCAAGTCGTATCAGCACGTCGACCTGGCTGGGCCGACACGCAGAACGGTACTAGAATGGCTTCCGAGGGAAGTTGTGTTCATGGTCCTCGGCATGCTCTCCTTTCCCGACATCCAAAACTTGCTTCGAGCGGATCGCAGAATTCGTCCGTTCGTCCACTCCAAAATATTTGCCAGTTGGCGCAAAAGGCTGGCGAGCTTCCTTTACAGAGAGCGCACCTATGACGAATCAACAGCATTGGACGAGGAATCGATGTTTGACGCGGAAGAGGGCAGCGGAGACGATGAGCCGGCAGCTCCTCCAAAATCCAAGGCTACCACCGCCTCGCTCAAAGACCATCAGCAAGCTGAAGCAGCTTTTCTGCAAGAGTACACCGATGCGCTCAGATGCCTATATTTGAAGACAGCGCCTTTGGATCTCACTGACCTGATTCCCTGCATGACCAAAGTGTGGCACGAGCATCGCTGCTTCAACACACTTCGCAAATGGTGTCGCGACTTTGCACTGGGACGGACCGCCGCCGACGAGCTATTCTCGCAGGTGGAGGAAACCCTCGCTACGGAGTTCCTCGCCTTCACGAGACTGTATCTAGCGATCGTTCGGATATCTCGAGCCTTCGCAACGTCTCTACCTCCCTTGCAGATCGGACGGTGCCTGGACTACGACTGCCGTTCTGCCCTCATCGAATTTTTTGCTCCTGGACGTATCGACAGGAGCGAAGTCCCATTCTGCTTGACCGAAGAACAGGCTCGCTTTGTCAATCGTGATGTTCGCCCAGGAGAGATCGTCAAGGTCCAAGCGTTTGCAGGCACTGGCAAGACGCGATCCCTGCTAGCCTATGCCGAACGGCGCCCAAAGAAGAAGTTCTTGTACATCGCCTTCAACGTTTCGGCGGCTAACTCGGCTCGAACTCGGTTTCCTTCCAACGTAGACTGCCGCACGATGCACTCGGTGGCGCTGCGCCAGGTGGTGCTGACAGCGGGACAGGAGATTGGCGACCTCCGTGTACGAGATGTTGTTCGCTTGCTCGGCGATCGGTTACCGGAAGGGCAGATGGTACGAAGTCAGAGCATGGCCACGCAGACGGGTCGAGATAACAAGTTGACGCAGACGGCAGTGGCCACCTACGTGTTGACGACGCTCCAGCGATTCTTCTACTCGGATGATGCCAACATCGCACCAGACAGGCACGTGCCTTCCAAGGTCTCCGCCGACACCGACCTCAAGATCCGTTCCATCGCACGCTGCGCCCAAGAACTATGGGATCTGATCCGTGAAGGCGCCATGGATCGAGGTGGCAAATCCATCCGATGCCCACACGATGCGTATGTCAAGCTGCTCCAACTGCAAGCGCCCCATCATTCGGAAAACTTTTTCAAAGGCTTCGACGTGCTACTTTTGGACGAAGCGCAGGATCTTTCGGCAGCCCAAGTCTCGATCCTTCTGAGGGCCAAGAAGCACTGCGGTATCCTGATTGTCGGTGATGTCTTTCAAAAGATCTATGGATTCCGAGGAGGGACAGCCAAAGCCTTCAACGAGCGCCTCTACCCTTCGAACGCCCATTTTCAGCTCACCAAGAGCTTTCGTTTCGGGGATGCTGTAGCGAAAATTGCCACCGAGATGCTCGCGTTGAGAAAGCCTGCAGCTTGGGAGAAGCCAAGTAAAAAACCAACTTTGAGCGGAGCAGGCGGTGAGACTGATCGGGTCTTTGCCGAAGCCCGGCTCCTTCTGAGAGGAGAGGATGACGCTGGGAGCGAGTCGGAAGCCGCCGAGGAAGAAGCGCCTGCTGCTGCTGCCGCCCGCTGCACTGTCGAAGGAGGCGAGGGTCGCCATGCTGTCGCTCTAGAAGTCGGCTCGATCCGTTCCATCGGATGCAGCGGCGAGATTCTCCCGCACACCCGCATCTTTCGGTCCAACCGAAAATTGTGTCTGACAGCCTTGGCCCTTTCCGCTTCGCTGCCTGAACCGCACAAGATCTTTCTCAAGACGAGCCAGACCCTGCAACCCGAAGCCATCGTCACTCTACTTCGAGACGCTCACATCCTCTATCACAACGACTCTCGGTCCATGTCGAGGAACTCGCTTCTGCGCGACTTTGCCAGCTGGAAGGATCTGGTGCAGCGGGTGGAGGCGGAAGGTGGAGGCGAGAGCCGTCTTAGTCTGGCTGTCGCTTTGGGTAGCCTCTTTGCTAGCTCCGACTTTCTTGACCAGGTGGCGAGGCTGGAGACTCGATTCAGCCGTGACGAGGATCAAGCGACGGTGGTGCTTACGACGGTGCATCAGGCCAAAGGTCTAGAATGGGATCGAGTCCACGTGGAGGACGACTTCCGGCCCGTGTTCGGAAGCGACCGATCGCAACGCTTAGAGGTTGCTGGCTTGTGGCACCAAGATGAGCTCAATCACCTCTACGTCGCCTTGACCCGAGCCAAGAAGCAGCTGATTATCTCGAAGCCCGTGTTGCAGTGGATCGCAGCCATTCGAGGACTTTACCGATACACGCTCTCCCCCAAATCGGGACCTTGTCATCTATGTCAAACAGCCAAGAACCTGGTCGTCTACAAGGAGTATCGCATGCCTTGCTTCGACTTTTTGAATCCCCGATGCAACGAGCGTTTTTCCCTCGTCACAAGTGTACCAGCGGATGCGAGCGATATCACCCCCTTCAGGGAACCACAGGGCTGTCTGAATTGTCTCACGACGCAAGGCGAACAGCTCGGAGATGCAGATTTGGTGCAATTCGTCTCTTCGGCCGCCAAAATCGCCAAACAACGTCCTAACGCTCCCAAGACGTCATCCGACTCGACTGCTTCTGTCAACACCGCTGCTGCTTCCACATCGGCTGCAAGTGCTATAACAACCAACCCCAACACGTTCAAGCTGGATCCTGCGAAGCATCCCTTCCTCTCATCCGATCATCGATCAATGAAATGGGCCATCATGCACCACGAATACAAGAGAGCCGTCTTCTCGTGGTTACCGGAGTAACTGGTCTCTTCAGTGGCCAAGAATGTCAACACTCTCCCTTTCCTGGGGCAATCCCCTCCAACCTCCCAACACAAATTCATCACCTTGCATTCCACCAAGCACAATCTGTATTTCTAAGCATTATCACCTGTACGCTAAACGAACGAACAAACGCAACCAAAGTCCTAGGGACAGAAAGCAAAAAAAACAACAATTTTCATTGCAGTGACAAGACAAGAGCGAGAGGAGAGCGATGATGCAGGAGGCCGAAAGACGAAGCTGTGAGAATGCGGAAGGTGGGAAGGTGCGATACGAGATTTTTTTCTTGGGGAGCCGTTTGTCGTGGGGATTGCGGTTCTCAGACACCGGCCATACCAAACATGCCCGTAGCGTCACGTACCCTGGCGACATCGCTTGCCGTCAGATGATGTTTTTGGGAGAGGAAAAAGTCTTCAAAGATGCGTTCGATTTCGCTGTCGCCTGGATTGCGACCGGAAGGACCTGGACTTGCTGCACCTGCTTCAGGATTCGGTCCCGAGAACTGCATCTCGAGATACGATCTTAGGCCGGTCCAAAACTCGGTGGATCGGATCTTGTTCTCGTGAAGACGTGAGATGGAAGGGCTGAGCGGAGGTGGAACAGGTGTGCCTGGATACTGCGTCGACCCGCCTGGCTGGTTTCCTGGACCAAGGGGCTTGCCTGCATTTCTTGCTGCGTTCCCGGACAGCGTTTCGTCGTCGGTGGTGAGCGTCAATTCCGGAATAGAGACTCCGGAAGCGGTCCGGTTGTGAGATCTTCCTGCGCCTCCTGATGTGATGATGGGCGCAGGAGCTTGCAAGTCAGAGGTCGATGGTTTCTTGACCGCAGCGGTGTTGGAAGTGGTCGGTGTTGAATCGGTAGACTGGCTCATCTCTTCGTATTGCTTGACCGTGTAGGTCTTTTGAGAAAAGGCATGCAGCTGGGCGATCTGGTCCTTCAACAGCTCGTTGACCATTCGATGACGCTTCAATGTTGGTAAGCCTTGGAAGGCGTCGCTGACGATCACGACATCGTAGGCTTGACCACAGCCTCCTGAGACATCGGAGACGACCTGAGGAGCGCCAAGTTGCAGATCGGAGGAAAAGAGAGAAGCATCAGAACACGGTCAGCTGAAGAGCCCATCCCAGCCAAAGCTACACTAAGGAAGACCTGATCTTTTGCATGGGATTTCATGTGTGGACCTACCAAGGTCGAAACGTTTTCCACCTTTTGTCGAATGGCAGCTTCGAGATCCTGTGATGAGACCATCTCGAAAAGTTCCGATCGAGTGAAAAGATGAAGATGTCGGAAGTTCCGCTTGCAAAGAGAGATCTCCTACGAGGCTTGTGATGCGAAAGAAAAGAGGCGCACGTTCCGATGGGATTCACACGATTCGGTTCCTTTGCTTTCGGTCGAGGGTTGATGAGCTTTGCTAAGGTTCTTCTGGAACTGCTCGACGGGCTCTATGAGACGATGAGATGATGAGAAAGAAAGGAAATGAACAAAGACAGCGCAGGGTGGGTGGGAAACAGGAACAACGATGGTGATGCTGCAGATTGGACCAGTGAGCCAACACGGCCCTTGTTCACCATATCTAAGGTTGTCCGTTAGCCGAGTTGCGAGAATCCTGCAAAGGAGGCGGCGCAGTTTTGGGTACGCACGATCCATTTCTTTGGCCTTTCCTTTTTCTCTTTTCTTTTTTCTTCGCGGGATGGTGACCGGAACCCATTTGAATCTGTTAGATCTTCGTCGGGCCCTGCTGGTCATCCTATATCAGAAGGTTGGGTATTTGCTTCGGCCATCAGTGTGACAGCTGACAGCTGATTGACTTTCCCTCCTCGTTCACAATATCAAGCATCTGTCAACATACAGACGTAGCGGAACAGGCTGGAGGCGCTGGAACGGAGGTACGCCATCGTTCACGACGTCATCATTGCAGCTGCCCGGTTCTCGTTCCCAGTTTCGAGGCTGGGCTGGCCCAGAGCCGTGCTTGCGGGACTGCCTCTGTTTCATACCACAGCCTGTTCTCGTCCCTGCTTCACTGTGGGTCTTGGTCGAACGCTGATCCATTCTATGACGCCTAGCGGCTCGAGAAGGATCGCCTGTGTGCAGATCGACTCCAAACATGCCGACGTAAAAGCTAACGCTGCCAAGGTGAGACGATTGGTGGACGAATTCGTCGTCCAGAGAGAGACCAAGCCCATCGACTTGCTTGTCCTCCCGGAACTAGCCTTGACCGGCTATGTCTTTAGCGATCATCGAGAAATCCAGCCGCTGCTTGAATCTAGATCCTCTGCGAATACGCCGAGCCTTGATCTTGCCGCTGAGCTAGCGCAGAAACTCTCTTGCTATGTCGTGATCGGCTATCCGGCACTTTGCGACCCATCCAGCGAGGGTCAAGATAGCGACCATGGTGAGAACACCACCGCGACTTCATCTGCCAAGTCGCTGATCTCCGTAAGCCATGATGCGAGACCGAATCAAGCACACGGTCAAGGTCCTCCACCACTTCATCACTCTGCCTTCAACTCAGCAGCCCTTGTCGATCCCAAGGGCCAACTGATTCACACGTTCCGCAAGCATTTCCTCTTTGACGACGACAAGCGGTGGGCCTCGGAGGGACCAGGATTCGAGACTCTTCATCTGCCCCACCTCGGTCGGATTTGCGTCGCGATCTGCATGGACCTGAATCCGTACGAGTTTCGAGCCCCTTTCGAAGCGTACGAGCTGGCATCCCATTGCGTCGATCAGAATGTCGACGTGCTCATTATGCCCATGGCATGGCTCTTGCCGAAAGATGAAGTTCCAGAAGGAGAGCATCCCGACTCACTAGTCACCTCAGAACCAAGTCTTTCGACGATCAACTACTGGGCGATGCGATGTCAACCCTTCTTCGGCGATCCGCAAGCACCTGAACGTGCGCGGTTAACGGCCAAAGATTCCAAGATGAGATACTTCATCTCGGCGAATCGGACAGGAAAGGAAGGTGACTCTATCTTTGCAGGCTCTTCGTGCGTGATGCAAATGAGATCGTCTCAACGTCCGCTTCTACTCGGCTCTCTGGGCGTGCACCAGGAAGGCGTGCTGATCGTAGACCTGCCTGCTTCCGACGGCTGAGCATCAATCGGTTAACCCTCGGGCTCGTCAGATATAAAGGCTCAGCCTACTTTGTGGATGCATGGGAAAGGACGCAACGTTACTACATTCCATAAATTTCTGCAAAAACCGGTCTCTTGTCCTTCACCTTCTACTTCCTCACGATGCGTGCAGCTCTCATCCTGACGCTGTGTTCGAATCTTCTTCTCTGGCTATGCCTCATCTCGGCTCCCATATGTCTCGCTCGACCTGGCCGAGGATTGGATCAGAACAGTCTTGGGTTCCGTCGCCGCGGCCTCTCTGGGGAGATTGAGGAGGTAGGCGAGACTTCCCACCAGCCACCTGTGGCGCCAGAAGCTCGTGCCGAGGGACAACCATCACTGTCTCCCATGTGGATCGCTCAGTCTCAACCGAGACTGGGTGCGGGTGCAGCGGTCACTGCACCCAGACCGATTGATCTTCAAGTGCCTGCAGCCACTATAAAAAGGTTCGACTACAATCACATTAACGGTCTACAAGCTTCTGACAGCTCGGAAGGGCTGAATGCAAAGCGTTACAAAAATGTTCCTTTCTACAATCGCTACCCCATCTATCCTTCCGACACCGATCAAGCTATCATCGAGCAGGCTCTGAAAGATCATAGTCGGGTCTACATGCTGAATCCTAGCGGGCCAAATCGAGGGTATGTGGTCTCACTTGACATGAATCATGTTCAAAAGAGAGTGCTACTCGCTGTTGAGCCACGCGAGACGTTGAGCAAGGTGTTCAAGTTCTACCAAATGGGCACCAATGTTCACAAAATGACAGAGTTTGGGCTCAAGTCTGATCCAAAGAAGGAGCTCGAAAGCGAACTCACGGTGAGCCACCTTCCCCATCTCTCTGTGGAGAGAGGGACTCGCAAGGTCCCAATCCCGATTCTGCAGGATGGCAAGGTGAGCCCTGGTCAAATGCGAGACGCTTTGAACAAGGCTTACAGTGAGGAGCAATTCTACTATATCTACAAGGGCACGGGCAAGGGCAAGGACAAGGACAAGGAGCCTGCAATCTGGAGATTCTGGCGGCTCAGTGCAGAAGAACAAGAGCAGCGAGCTGCTAGAATTCGGGAGGTTCTAAGGGGTGCCGGCGAGATTCAGGGAGCACCGCAAGAGCCTCGACCATATTTTGACTTCGAACCGGTGGAGGACAAGGAAGTGCGCGACAGTATTTTGGCAAGGCTCCGGTTCGCTAAGCCCTACGAGAAAAAGTATGGACCGATTGTCGGTTCCCTGTTTTATGGCAAGCCGATCGAAGTGGATATCCCAGCAGGCACCCCAGTAGGACAAGGCAGGGAAGGAACTTCTGCGACGGATGACAAGAAGAAGAAGAAGCTGGTCGGCAAAGGTCCTTTTAATGCGAAAACTGCTCAGCGATGGGACTTGATCAAAGCGACGCTAGAAAAGGGCAAGTTCCGAGTTTACAAGAACTTGAAGGCCTGGGAATTCACCCTAAAGCCTGCAGATCAAGCTCATCCCGAAGTGCCTCCGACATACAATGTCAGGAGTCTTTGGCCGTGGGAACGTCTCTCGGACATGACCCGGCCCGTATTGGGCGCCATCAAGATGCCTAAATAGGTGCAACACCGTTCTCTCGCCCCTTTTGTCACTCGGAAGGTACGAGCTGATCGGTGATCGCGAATCCTGCCCTTCATGCCTTGCTGAGTCGGGGCCAAGCCGAAGCTCGCCTTAGCTTCTCACCTTCTCACTGCTCTATGATCACACATGCTGCACTCTTTTGATTCGCTCGTCTAGTCATCTCTTCATATTGTCGTTAGAGAATCTCTTGCTTTCCGTGTCAATGCAAGCCAAGTTACTTCGTTGTTTGCCTAAACTTCGACTTGAAAGTGTGGCAATTTGAGATTGGCTTGGGTTGCTTCTTCAGCGTTCCTCGGGCGTTCCATTTACATCAGCAAAGGGAGGTGACGACGAGCGTCTGTTGAAGGGATTGAAAGCGCTTCTCTGGCTGCCCAACCAACGGAATGACGATGTGTGAGGAGGACGATAAGACCTTCATCGTATGCACATCGCTCAAATGAAATCGATGTGGGTCTAGATTCGCATGCACACTTGGCACATGCTTCTCATCACTTGACCATGTGGTTCCTCGAAGTTGCTCCCACATTTCATCTCCTCTGTCGACTGCGAACGGGCATTGATTCTGGCTCAAGTTGCGATCTTGACTGTATGAAGGGGTTTTCTTCTTCTTCTTCTTCCTTGCACTAGAAGCGCTTCAGTCCGTCACACTGAGAAAGCCTTGAAATAGTAAGAGCGCAGTGAGTACCGACCCCCTCACCAAACACTTTATAAATCAGGAACCTTTTCAACTCCCCTTTCCTGTTCTGATTACGACCGGCATACCAAGCTCCTGTCTTTGGTCACACATCCAAAACCACTTTTTAGGCTCTCATGATGCACAAACTCGCTCTCGCAATGGTCTTGGTTGGGATATTGGCCCTCCAAGTCGCTTCGAAACCTGCTGAACGACAGCCACCATTCGACAATTTGAAATTTAACCTTGTACGTCGATCAGGATACGCAAGCTTCGATGAGTGGCTGCAAGGCCAAGGTTCAGCTTCGACTCCGAAACCAGTGCCTCCAACAACCGCGGGATCTTCATCGGAAGCCGCCACACAGCCCCTCAAGCTTGGTATTGGCTTCGACGTTCAGAAATTCCTTGATGAGTACGGGAACCGAGCTGATCTGATTGCAAAATATCAGAGGCTTGAAGAATCGACGGAGACATACTTGTTTGAACACATCAGAAGAATTCAGGAAGACACTGTTCGCGTTCCAGTGTTCAAGGAAGGTGAGAAGACGCCGAGAAAGATTCAGTTTTATGCGCTCAAAAAGTATCGCAAATACTACTACGTCTTTAAGGATCCTCTCAAAGCCCCCATCGCCGTTCGGTACTCAAGCAGGAACAAGAAGATATCCACCGCTCAAGATTTGGACCAGGATCTGATCAGACGACTTCAGGAAATCGCTCAAGACAATAGCTTGTCTCGTGACGAGCACTTCTGGAGGCATTGGGTCCATCAAGTCCACAATCTGATCAAGACTTGACCCAACTGCGGTATCCACTTCATCGCAACGTCCGTCTCCGATGCTCCAAACCAGTAGATTCGGCTCTTTCATCCGCATCGCAAGCCTAGCGCTGTGTCTCTGTTCTTGTTCCTCCTAGTAATGTTAAGCTATTTTCGACTCGTTTCGTACAATAGAATGCCTTTCCACCCTTTTGCCACCCTGACTCGTCCTTGAATTTCCATGCCATTCTGTGCCCGTCTGAGAAAAAAAAAATGTCCGAAATGAGATTTGCAGCGAAGCAGAGTCTTGCTGGCAAATCACATGGAAAGAGCGGTTCACCGACGGTCAAGATGATGAACTTTGACCTGCAAGAAGTGAAGTCGGAAAGCCTCGATTCCTCAACGAAAGAGAGTATCGCTTCTCTTTCAAAGGTCTGGGCTGTAGCACTCTGAAGGGACGTCGATCTCGTGCAGGTGGGGTGGGAATCGGTCTGGAACCTTTGGTACTTCATTTCATTCCATGCCTCGCTGTTGCTTTCCAACGGGATCGTAAGAAGGCTGATGATGTGCTGTCTCCTAGAAAGTTTTCTCTCCCTTACCTGAGCACAAGCCAGAACGAACGAGGATGAACAAAGATATAAAGAGAGCAGAAAAGACTCTGCCTGCTCGTCATGGAGTTTCGCATTCCAACTGACCTTTACCAGCATCTGAGTAGAATGCGACCACTTACCTCCATTGTCTTCTTCGTTGTTGCTTTCGCAGGGTTTGCTGCATCTCTACCCTCCGGAGGAGGATGGGATGGTCATTCCGAACAGCGCTGGCTTGATAGATACCCTGGTGCGGGAGGTGGATACTCTTCGCTTATGTCACGTCGTCCTGGATCGCCTCCCCCTGCCCTTGCTCGAACTCAGCCTGTGGGTGGTCCCAACATTCTCGACACTTTAGCAGGGAACCCTTTGGGAGTGGATGCCGTTTTGACCCCCGAAGAGACGCAACAAGTGCACCATGCCTTGCCCAGATACGGACGTGTTGCCATCCTCAACGAAGGCCAGTCGAATTTACGACTGATGCAGTCCATTCTACGATACGAGCACGAATTCTATTACGTCTTTAACGACGAGAACAAACACCCCCTTCATCTCAATTTCGTCCAACAACGAGATGGAAACCTTCTGGGAAGCCGCCCCGTCTCGGACAAGGTCAAGAACTCTCTCCGTAAACGGGTTCGAAACAGTCCGCTCCCGGACAACTTCTTGGAGAATTGGAACCAGATCTACCAACGAAGTATCGATCGCAGAAACAGCCTCAGTAGCGGTGCATCTTCGAGCATCCCGGCAACCGACGAAGTCTTGGAAGACGTCAGCAGATTCGGAAGATTGCACTTGTAAGAAGCTCGTACCGCATGCCTGCATCGATCAGGCTAGTCAAGCTCTGAGCGCATCACATGGTTCCATTTCGTTTGTATCCATCACCTTAGCCTGCTTGTAGTTCTCCAAGTCATACTAGCGCGAAACAGTTCACACACATCTTGATCTGAAGTTTGTTGCCTCGCCTCCCTCCTCTCCATGCTTTTCCCACCTCAATGCCCAGCCTCAATTTTGTTTTCGCAATACAGTTGTCTCGTGTTTTTGTGGCTGAAGACTTGAATATATCCGCGCGCGCCCGTGTCGCCACAAGTCATCTTGTGTCACCATGTGTCGAGGTGAAACCGGCTTTCGGTTTGGTCATTGTTCCTGACAGAACCTCATGATAGTGGAGGAAATACCGCAAGGCACTCTTACCCCAGCTAACAGTGCGAAAGTCAGTGGGTGCCACCTCGTGACCCTGAGATCCTGAGTTTGCCCGTCTCTACTGAGCAATTCGTGAGATGAGGAGACTACCTTCTGAAGAGCTTGCCAGTCTCCAGGGCGCCATATAAGCTGCCGCTTGTCCATGCGTTTCCCTGTCATTGCCAGAGACTTTTCAGAACACTCTCCTTTCCAAGAACTCTTCCGTATCTGGCGGCTACACTTGCACAATGTGCTTGGTAAGACTGTACCCATTCCTTCTGGCGCTGCAGATGCTCGGGAGTCTGTCTAGCGCGGACATGATCTCACTCAAGCCTTCTGCTACGTCAGTGCTACGAAGACAGATGGAAAACAGGGCCGGTCCGAGCAGGCCTCCGAGTCACGAATATGGAGCTTACTTGGGAGGCTATCAAAAGGCTCCTCTGATGGCAAATGGAAGGATTGATGCTACTCTGGAGGCAATTGAGCAAGATCCTGTGGGAGGTGCCATCGAATCCACACGAGAGGCGAAACTGAATTCGTACAAGGACGTGCTTCATTTCACAGGTTTGCCGGTCTACAAGGTTGGAAGAGAACCGATTGCGGTGCTGCAGCAAGCGCTCAAAGATTACGGAGGCTTCGTGTACCGCTACAGCAGCGAGCCATACTTCCCGCCTCACCTCGTACAGTTGAATAACGAAGGCAAGATCTCCTATCCAGCCATCCTTGTTGAAGAGAGGCGACAGCTCAACCGAATCTTGAGGACTCGTGAAGCCATGATTCACAGACAACTTAACCAGGATGTGGTACGAATCATGTTTGGTCCTCCGATCCAAACACACTTGGACAGAGTCTTGGCTTCGCAAGCAAACGAACAAGAAGAGGAGGACATTGCAGTACCGAAAGTAAGGAGCAGTGAAGGCGATACCCTCGGTCGACTGCGCAATGCTCTGGAGAAGAAAGGCAGAGTTCGGTTCTTCGACGAGCCCCGCCTTCAGTTCTGGGACCTCGAGCTCGACGCTTTTGGTGCTGTCACAGCTGTTGGGAAATATCGATATTCACACGAGCAATTTTTCCCATTCGAAGACGTCGCAAGACACCTTCGACCTCGTGGTCTTTAGGTTCATGCCCACCTGTCATTCCTTGTGGTGGAGAAACCGAACGCTAGTCACGCTCTCATCCTCACTTATGAATGTAATCTCCAGTCTTTGTTTGTCACATTCCAAATGCCATCGTGAATGCAATTTACTCTGCCTACTTACAGTAGAGTGGCTATTGGTTATCCCGAGGCTGTGCACAAATGAAGCCGATCGGGGGGAACCACCCGCCTATCGATCTGGAGATCCTGTTGTACATTTGTCCACGAAAGAGATTCGATCAAGTCAACTGGATCATCATAGCATCGGCTCGTGATCCTCGGACTAATTCCTTACGTCCAAAGGGCACTCACAGCGCACAATAAACAGCTTGAAAGTGGGTCGGAAGCACAAAAAAGCATCATGCCCGTGCCAAGATGGGTGGGAGATTCTTGAGCATGGGAAAGTTGAGCTCATATTCGAGCGACGATTGAAGCTGCTAGAAGTGTGACGCGAAATCGATAGCTGATGTCGAACCATATGCAAGTTTCTCGACATGGCGATGTTGTAGCGGATGGATCAAAGCAGTGAGAAAGACACAACTGCCTCGGCAATCGATTGTGCTCTCAAACGCTCGAAGGATGAAATGATGTTGGATTCGTAGGTCAGAACAATCCAAGGTGCCACTTTGCGAGCTCGAGCGTACAAGAAATCCGAGGCATTGTCGAGTTCACTCTTCGCAGCTCTCGTTGATCGGAGCATTTCTGTCTGGGCCCTCCGTTGCACTGCGTCGTTTGAAATTGTCCGACTCGGAAACCCACCAGACATGAAATACCGGCCAAGCAAATCCCCCACCCCTTTCCCATTGTCTCCGATGACAATCTCAACCAGCAGCCTAGAATCAGCGAAACAGACCATGAACCAAGGGAAAGTGGCGAAAATGTTTAAGAAGGCGGAAACTAGAGTCGAGACCACTTCCTCGCTGACTGCTCACGTCTGGCCTTACTTGTGCTTCTCTTACTACTCGTCCTTACTACAGTGACTGCAACAGACCCTGCGTGCAGCTTTCAAAGCACACACTCTCTTGGGCCATGAAAGTGCTCGGAAACTTTGCGTGGCTTTTGTTCATCTCACTCGCAGTGACTGCTCTTGTCAATGCTGGTCCTCTACGTAATGACTCCAGATCGCTCGAGCGCAGGCAGTCTGGCGGTGGAGGATCCTCAGAAGGTGGAGAGTGGGATCCGAGCTCACCAACAAGACAGATTGGGTCTGGAAGCTACTCCAGCAGAGATTCAAGTCGAAGTTCGAGCTTTCCACGAGGAAATTACGAAACTGGAGAAAGCTCTCGAGCAGGCGGATCGATGTATGGCGTTTCCAGACCATCCCGACTTGGTTCTTTCGATAGACAGTTTTCAGGAAGCTCGGAGATCTCTCAAGACAATTCACCACGTCGAATCACGGATGAACGAGCTCTTTCGCTCCGACTGTCGCAGCAGCTAAGTATCGGCGTTCCAAGGCGGAATTGGGCTTTTGAAACGAGTCCTCCCATTCAACGTCCGACAGGGCATCGAGTGGAAGCAAGAGTGATTCAAGAATTGACGCCGCCTCCGCGCAACATGCCGAAGTTGGAAGGACTCGCAAAATACGAAGCCTATGGTGCGCTACCATGGCAATCTTCTTCGCCAGGAATATGGCACAAAAGGTTTCCGATCTACCTGGATTCGACAAATCCAACCAAGCAACAGTTGCAGCAGGCGTTGCGGGATTACGAAGGCTTCTACTACTACTACAACCGACCACAACGTAGTCAGCATGCGTTGAAAGTAAGTCTTGAACGCTCAGGCATCATTACTTCGGCTTTGAGCGATCACGGTCAGCGACTTCTGGACACGGATATGCAACAAACCAGCATCTACGAGGAGAGATTCGGTTGGTTTACCTCCCATATCAGGAACGGCATGCCGTTATCGCCCATCAACCTTGAGGTAGATCGAACCGACGCTCCCGAATTCTACCTGGATAGGTTGAACAGAGAAAACGGTTCACGAACTAGACAACAACAGCTGGCTAGAATGCTGCAAGCTCTGGAAGAAAAAGCAGCTATTTTTGTCCATGACTTTGAAGACCCAGCCAAGAGAACCTACAAATTGCGCTTTCGGCTCGATGATGTTGACAAAATCGTCGCCCACATAAAGCTTCTGCATTCAGGGGAAATAACACTTATCTGATACCGCTATTCGCTACAGAATACTTATCTGGCAAAACTTCATGACGCCCGTCACAATGCAGACTAACTCAAGCCCCCAAAATTTTTCACACTCCTTGATTTCCACCACGATGCTAGCGAAACTCTACATCTCCAGTGTCACTGCTCTCCGAAGACATGCCAACCCTTTCACAACAGTGAAGTTGTTAGAAATATGCGAATCAGCCGTCAATTGCTGGATCAGCCCGCTTTGAATCCTGCTCCTCCTCTGAAGCTTCCAGGTGCGCACCGCTCAATAGTGTAATACAAACAAAATCCCTTCGACGAGTGGATAGCAATTGGTTGGGTTGACCACGAGTATCAAACTCAGTCATCAAAAGGCTGGTAATTTTGATTGATGCCGTCCACAATTCTGCGTTTGCGGAGTCTTCGCCATGCTTCCTGAAGTACGTCGTCAAACGTAGCTGTATCTTGAGACTTTCAGACTCCGCCTGTCGAGCCAGTAGCTCGTGTTTCTGAAGGGGCGTAAGCTCCCAGGAAAAATGCAAGCTGAGCTCCGTTTGTTGCTGGCTTGACCTTCACGGTGTGTGGGAGGCGCATTTTGATCCCACATTCCGACCCATTTTATCGAGGGTACCGTGTGAGGTGGCAGCGTGTCGAAATGAGCTTCATGAGGCATCTCACGACTACTTTACTCTTCGCTTTACAGCGCTCGGCTTAGGAAGGAGAGGCATCACAACATAAAACTCTCGGCATCGCTTTCTAGTGCTCCCTCGACTCCTACTCACACTTTTCCCTTCTTTTTGCCTTATCTACATCCTTTCTGCGTCACTTTGTCACAATCTCCAAAGGACTGCACTAGTCACAACGATGCACCTAACGAAAGTCTTTGTTCTTTCATTCTTGTCGGCATTGCTGACAGCCTCTTTCGTACGCGGAATGGAAGGAGAGCGTTGGGTCAACCCAGGCCCTCGCGTCAATTCCATCGCAAGGCAAGACTACCCGTTTGCAAGCTATCCGTATGGATACCCGGGCGGAGGAGAAACTTCGACTGGGGGTTCCATGCCTCAAGGTGCGAATCGAGCAACCTTGGGAATGGAGGATACCTCTGCTCACATGGACTCCTTGAGACTCCTGCAGAGAACGCTCCAAACCATTCAACTAGGACGGCCCACTCCTCAGAATCTTCGAAAGCAGGTTTACAGTGGAGTCATGTACCACCAAGGTTATCCGGTCTATGATCTTGCAAGGACCTCGCATGAAGAGTTATCTCAAGCTTTGACCGACCATCCACGGGTCTTAGTTTATACGAAGGAAGCTGAAAATGCTCTTTATCAAGCATTCGACCTTCGAAACAGCGGAGGTAGCAGTGTCTCCTTCACTCATCTAGACGGTTCTTCTCAAAACCACGATCTCTTCAAGAAGATTGCCGATGCCGAAGAGACTCAGAGAGATTTCGGACTACGAGCTCGTCAAATCGTCCACGACAGACCTTTCTCTCCAGTCAAATGGAAATCTCTCTACCGAGCCCCGTCGGAGGAAAGCATGTGGAAGAATGGACAACAATTCCAGATCGGAACCAATGATGATATAGATCCAGTCAGACAGGCGCTGATTAAGAAGAAGATGGCTCGCGTTCTCGATCACACTGATGGTAGGGAGCTTGGCTTCATCCGACAAGCTGATGGAACTATCAAGGTGTTTGCCAGACCGATCAGCGAACTGGTCCAGCACATCCGCATCTAAGGCCTCTCTCTTCTCTCTTCTCTGTCAAACTTCAATTCGCTGCATATTTCCGCCTTCCAGGCTGAGTGAGGCCGAGAAGAAGCTTTATTCACTTGATTCGTAATGCCAAGTGTGACAGCGTATACCCAAACACTTTAGGGGGACGAAAGAACCGAGCAGAAGGTTATCTTTCTTGAGGCTCAAAACTGTGACTGCGAAGGACGTGGTCAAAATGAAGCACCTCACTGTGGGAGCAGAGATCCTGCGGGACAACGAAAGCTTCCAGGCCTTTTTTCATTTCGATCGTGATGTCTTTTCATGTGATCTGTTGTCGAATGAAATAGAGCATGCGCCAGCGAAGGCTCTAGAGTGCACACGTCGTATCACAACTTTCAAGGATGGGCGAGCCAAGGTAGAGGACTTGGCTTCATTTCGTCGATCTTAATCACGCCGCGGCTGCTGTAGCCTTCACGTTCTCATACTGTACGAAGTCAGGAATCATTGTTGCCAGCGAATCAGAGTACACTGTCCCACATTCGTTTCGATCTCCCGAGTCGACTGTGTTCTTCGAGTAAGTTCCTCTACGCCCTCGGAGTTCAGTTGAGAGCTCGCAACAATTCAGACATAAAAGGCGCCGACCACCCTCTTCCCTTCTCCCTCTTCACTTACATACCATTAACCCAAACCAAAAATCCGCGCTGGTATATTAGACCTCAGACTCGACTGCAGTGTCTTTAACGCCATGCGGTTCTCCTTGATCTCCCTGTTGGTGCTAGCACTTACAATCTGTGGGTCGCTGGCACAGATGGAGTCGCAGGCTTACAAAGGCAAAGGAATTGCGACCGATGACGCTGGAACTTCAAGTAGAGATCACTTCGGCGATCAAATTCGTAAGGCGCTCATTCCAAGGGGCGCAAAGCCACTCAGTGAGATGGAGAAGGAAAGAAGGTATGCCAACGTGATACATTTTCAAGGCACACCTGTCTACGATGTCTATGACACTCACGAAATCCAACAAGCGCTCGTTGACCATCCCAATGTCATTGTTTGGTTCGACGATATCGAAGGAAGGAAGGAGATCAAGCAGCTGTCTCGAAACCTGTTGGGCGAGATCGAAGTCCACGACCTTCCATGGTACAACCTCGTTGATATCATCGCACAATTGCATCAATATTCTAGTAACACAAAGGACTTTGGCTTACCAGTGGCGTACGTCATCCACGGCAGGCAGATAACACCAAGTCCGGCTGCCACTAGTCGTGCTTCCGTGACGGTAGGAGACGCCTTGGAAAGGGCTCCTACTGTCTTCAATACGGAAAAGTACGCTGAAACCGCGGCAAAGCTAAGGGAAGATTTGAAGAACACTGGAATGGTGGTGGTATCTCAACACGAACCTGGTTTCAAAAGAGTGCTGTTGCACCTCAGTGGCTCCGACTTCATGGGCTACCAAGTCAATCACCACATCATTGGATACATGACCCCCGAGCTGCGGTCCACACTTCTACAACCAATATATAAGCCGATCAGTCAAGAGCTAGCCCCTCAAAAGCCTATCAGCTCCCCGGACTACTTGACTGCCGCTATACAGTCCTCCAGCGGCCAAGCTGGTTCCTCAGCTTCTTCCAAACTATCTGGATCGTCAGAAGGAAGTTCGAGCCAGCCACGACGTCTTCCACGACTCAAACCCGATTCCATTGTGAAGGAAATCGGAAGATTCTGGAAAGATCCCACCAAGACACCTTTGGATCCTGATCAAAGACTGGCCACGTATTCCGGAAGGAGCCACTCCAGAGGCTGGCCTATCTACAATTTACTCGAGACGAAGCTTGGTGAGCTGCAGCAAGCCGTTGTTGATTACGACTCTGTATGGTACTATTACCATGGACCTCATCTCCCTACATTTGGCAGAATTGCAACTAATCCGGAGACGAAGAAGACGACGTATGAAAGTGCAAGGCTCACAGACGGTGTGCAAAATCAAGTAACGTTATACAACACGATGAAGAACGAAGGAGTTCCACAAGCGATCATAGATGTGGTTCATGGACCCCCATTCAGGCAGGATGCGCAAAGATATCACCAAATAGACTGGAAGCACAAAAGCTTAAGCAAGGCAAGGGTTGTTGAGAAAGAGAGCTCAGGTCTGGGCTCCGATCACGATAGGCTCAACCTGATCAAGAGACTGCGCACGAATCTGGAAAACCATGGATTAATCCGTTACAAAGAGGACGAGAATACCTACTATGGACTGGGCTTGAAGGTGTCTGGAAACATCGAATATCGGAAAATTGCCGCGTCTGACATGGAAGGGATTCTCGGCAAGATGAAGAATGTGTTGCGTATCCCTGGATGAGATGTTAAAGACTAGATCAGCTCCATCCGACTCTATCGTTCCATGCATCCCGTTTCAGGCTTCCTTCGCTTCAGTTTCTTTACCAGTTCCGATAATTTTATTCTTCTCCAGTTGAAAAAGAATCGTCTATAGAAAACTTTCTAGTGTCAACATGCATCGCTCTGTCTATCGTGTCCTTAAACTGCTTTTTGCTTTTTACATCTCTCACTTTCCCTGAACGAACATCCGTTTCTCGCTTTGCTTGCACTGTGTGCGACTAGGATGTGCTATGACGTATATTGAGGGGTGTGAGGCAAGAAGAAGGTAAGACATTTCTCGTCGATCTGCACGAAGGAGAGAAGCAGAACTTCACGTCTGCTCACTGTCTCGTTAAAGTCCTTTCTCTTAGATAGAAGAGCCGGTAGAGTGGTCCTCTAAGTGGTGATTGATCGCGCTGTCAAATGAACAAGATCTAGGCCATGCAAGACAATGGTCAGACTTTTACGCTCAATGAATCGATCTGCTTACAATGGGTGCTTGGGCGCTGGAATGAAGCTTGAGTCCCACCCAATCATGCCAGCGAAGAAGTTTTCCTAATGAAACGTTTTCTCACCCGCACGGCCTTATTGCTCGCCTGAAAACTATCCGAGCTCACTGACGAGACCTCGAAGACTATATAATCCTGAATTTGGGATCCAGACGTAGGATATTCGGTCATTCTCGATCCCTCCTTCAAGCTTTGACACCATCGTATATTCACTGTCACTTCGGTACTACACTCCTTTTCTTTTCGAGCAACATGCGCTTGTCATTGGTCTCGGTTGTGGTCTTGATATTGGCTCTGGCGCTAGGTCAGACCAAGGCAGCAGGTTCGAGTGGATCTGAAACGGTCCAACGGCCATCGGTTCCTTTCACGCCGACAGACTTCTTCACAAGCGAGTACGGTTCCAATCCATACATGTACGAATCAGGCAAGTTCTACATTCCCGACCACATCAAGCCGCTCAGTGATGCAGTCGAGAAGGAAGTCAAGTATGCTTCTGTACCACATTACAACTTTATGCCGTTGTACAGCTTGCACGAGACAAGCAAACAAGAGATTCAGCAGTCCTTGATGGATAACAAGAATATTATTTACTACTTCAAGGACCCAGAGACGGGCAAAATCAAGATCAGAAAGCTCTCCATCCCGGTCAATTATGGTGTACCATTCGTTAAGAGCGAAAGCCTCTACCAAGCGAACGAGCGCGAATTGAAAGACATGATCCAAAGAATGGGTTCTTTCCCGACTACCTCGATGGCCTCCGCAGCTGCAAGCCAGAATGCTCGTACTGACGAGGAGGATCTGCTCCGTGGAAAGTTCTACATCCCTGAAGACGTAAAGCCACTCACTGAGCTGCAGAAACAACGCAGGTATGACTCGGTCCTTCGATTTCGTAACATCCCCGTCTTTGATCTGCACAAGACTGCACCGCGAGATCTAGCTCAAGCTCTTGTCGACAACAAGATTATCATATGGTATACAAGGAGCTGGCCCAAGCACATTGTTGCCAGAATACTCTTCTTGCCGTCTCCCCACAGTCCTATCCCGAGCAGTAAATCGCTCGGATTCTTGGGTGAAAGATCGTTGTCGGAGATCGTCGAAGCAGATATCGAAAAGCAGGCAGCAAATCCTTTGATACAGCTCGAAGATACGCTGAAAGAAAGTGGAAGAAAGCCCTCAACTCCGGTTCGAGACCCTTTTTCGGGTCCCGCCTTCCCAAAGATAGAGAAACCAAGTCCGATGGCAATGCAAGATCGAGTCTTTAGTAGCGATCCGTACGGCAGCGTCAGGACCGAGCCTAATCCTCCACGCTCTCTTTCTCCTGAGGAAAAAGCTACACTGAAATGGAAGCAATTCGACGAGCTGCCTTGGGAAAAGAAGGCAGGAATGGTATGGGACGATCCAGACCAGTTCGTGCGATCGTTTCCCAGTTCGACCAAGCAACCATCTTTGGAATGGGAGAGGGTGGCAAGATATTCGGGCTTGATCCATGTAAACAGGGCACCGGTCTTCAAGTTGGGTGAAGCTACGTTGGGACAAGTTCAGCAAGCTGGAGTGGATTACGGAAGATTCTGGTATGTTGACCCAACCAAAACAGACGGTGAGGGTGGACTTAGACTGCACAGACAGCACATTTCTCTGTCTGGACAGCAAAATCGCAATCCCGTGCCTCAGAACCTCATCGATGAATACCGCACAAAGCTGGCCTCGGTACAAAACATGAGGCGACAGGGGGTGCCTAAAGCCTTGATTGATCTGATTCACGGACCTCCATTCCGCTGGTCAGGCTACGAAAGTGTCCCAACACCTTCATGGAACTTTGCTGCGAGGAAAGCGATTCCGGTGTCTTGGACAAACGACAAACTCGTCAACGTCCAGAATCTTCATAGAGTCCTCACTCAGCATAGAATCGCACGCTTCAAAGGACCATCGTCAAATCCTTTCGATTACTTACTAAGACTGACACACGAAGGAGAGGTCGAGTTCCAAAAACCGACAGAGATTTCCGGCTCCAAGCTCAAACACGTCTTCAAAGACGTGCCCAGACTTCTACATTTCCGCAAGAGGAGCCTGCCTGAATGAAGGCGAGGTCTACCTGCGAGCGGTCTGCTTTCCAAGCTCCCTCTGTGCATTGCCGACTTTCGTAGCTGTTGAACGCAATAACCAGATTGCGACGACCTGTTTCACTTCATCCCTGTCTTTCTCGTCTTCCTTTCCTTTGTGTCTTCCTGTATCGGCTTATATCAACCCACTCCGCTCAAACAGTTCAATTCGTAAATGCCAGTTTTGATCATCTTTTGTGTGGGAGAGTCGAATTTGAGAGTATTGACTGCGATTCAGGCCATTCCCATT
This sequence comes from Ustanciosporium gigantosporum, assembly GCA_928724795.1. Taxonomy (NCBI): domain Eukaryota; kingdom Fungi; phylum Basidiomycota; class Ustilaginomycetes; order Ustilaginales; family Cintractiaceae; genus Ustanciosporium; species Ustanciosporium gigantosporum. Next base: position 362,473 of record CAKMXM010000011.1, read on the forward strand.
CTCGTGCTTTCGAATTGATGATCATGGTGACGAAAGTCTGAGAATCCCACCACGGCGATGAAGCATTGACAACGGTCGAGGTGAACGTGGGCGAAAGTCAGCTCGTCATTCTTACGAGTCAGGGAACTACAGCTCTCGCTCTGTATCGTTGCAAACAAGGATAACCAAATCATGAAGTGGGATTCGTAGCATCGAGACAGGTCAACGTTTCATGTGGTGACCGAGTTCCACTTCAACAGTGCGCTCTTCAGCCCATCAGCGGTGAGGATAGATCAAAACGGCCCACTTACAAGGCAAATTGATGATATGGAGCCTTGACAACGTGTCCAGCTTTAGCAACGTCGTCAGCAACATCAGACCAGATGCGGACAAGAGCCAGTTCGAAGGACCCACTCACGTTGTTGTCGTTGCAGTTGTGACCCACCAGTGGATGCTCGCAGAACCAAGCCGTTGTGTGCTGCTTCCCGTGAGAGCCACTTCAACCTTCAACCTTGCATCCCGAAAAGACTTCCCGGATCAGTCCCATATAAATAAGCCCAAGAATTCGGTCGCCTCTTCTGTCCCGTCCGCTTCCTCTTAATTTCCACGGTAAACTGGCTTTACATTCACATTCATTTTTCTTCCTGCGCAACTGGTCTTGCCATCTCTCATCTCCATCGTCATGCTGGCCAGACGCTTTCTACCCGTACTTGTTCTCGTGTCCGTCTTCTTCCTTCCCGCTGTGCTGTGTCAGCCTATACATCCTCGACATCGACGAAGCACTTCCCTTCGGCTGCTTCGAAGAGAGGATGTAGAGGAGGCGAAGCCACTGTCTGAGGAGGAAAAGGCCAGGCAAGAGGCTGAGGCAAAGGCCAGGATTGTGGCCGCAGAAAAAGCCAAGCAATGGGCTGCGGAGAAAGAGGGAATTATAAAATGGAAGCCTGAGTTCCATTCTCTTCAAGAGGAGGGGGAAGAAGTCGATCCTCCGAAAATCATCAGTGGCTATCAAAGGATGGAAAATGAACGGAAAACGATCAATGAAGATTACCAGAGGTTTTTGATGGAGCAAGCACACTCAGGTGCAGAAGGGGAAGCGACACACTCGCCTATCGGCTCACTCATCGATCAACAGCACGCTGTTCCAGAAGCACAAGCATCGTCTGCTTCTAGAAACGGGATACTGAGCAACATCATGAATCGAGTCAGGAATGCAGGTACAAGTCTCAGTTCGGTACGATTCCCTAGCCTAAATCCGTTCGGTGGTCAGGCTTCGCCTAGTCGTGTCTCCGGAAGCACACCCGCCCCTGCTGTTGAGAAGGATCTGTATCCGGCAGCAGATCTGTATCCGCCGGATCAGGCTGCTTGGGCACGAGTGGCTAATTCGGCTCCCCAAAGAGGTATCTTTGCTAATGCACTGGATCGGATCAAGGGTGTTGGTTCTAGCCTGAGCAGTTTCCGACCTTCGAGCCTTTTCCCCTCGGGTGGCTCATCCCCTCGACCTGGAGCCCCAGCTGGAGCCGGAGGGTTGCCAGTCACACAGCTGAGCACGGGTCTGAATCCTCCTTCTCCTCAGCGAGGACCTCTTGCCAACGCGTTGGAACGAGTGCGGGGTTTTGGCTCAAGTATCCCATCTGTCCGGCTGACCAACTTGTTCCCCTCGGCTTCTCCTCCTCCCAAGATCACCACGACAGCCCAGACCTCGCTTTCTGAGGCCCTCCAAAACATCAAGGGAGGAGTTACAACCGATCCAGAAGCAGAAAGACGACTCTGGAACGAATACAACAACCTTCGCAAAGTTGCCAACACACCGATCAAGTATTGGGGCGGTACCGTCAACGATCAAGAGTTCCTACGAGAGCAGAAGGAACGAGGAAGATCTCTCTACCTGTACGACGAAGCAGGTAACGTATTTAGGATCAATGGCCAAGAAATCACCCAGCTCCCCAAAAACGAACGAGCAAACATCCTCAATGATATCGGATTCAAATCATCTCAACAAGCAACAGCCGCCGCCGCAAAGGGCTTCGGTTCGGCATCGTCAAGCGGTGGAATTTTGGATACTTTCACAGGCGGAGCCAAGAAACTCTTCGGTTCCTTTGGCGATATTGTATCCCGTTTGCGCCCAGTCTAGATTAGTTCTCACTTTGTAGGCTCGATATAGACTGTAGAGCAGTTGTAAGGTCGGTTGTCTTCTCTTATTTCTCCTTCCTTGTATCGGGGATCTTCAATTCACATTCTTTTCATCCACTGAATCTTTGACTGCGTCTTTGACTGAATCGGACAGGGTACGATTCTTGGCTGGCATTAAGGTCACATGTCGCTCTAAGCTGCTCGGAAGAGATCAATTCCCCTGTGCCGGCTCGAAACGCTGCTTATGAAGACTTTGGACAGCCAAGATGGCTCCGTGCCTTCCTTCAACGCACTCCAGCTGTCGAAACAGTATGAAAACAATGTGAGACTCAAGCGTGGCTGACCAGTTCAACAAGTGTGAAACAGCTCATGATGATCTCTGAATATCACGAGACCGAGCCTGGCTCGTATTGTATAGACTAGCAGTGAATGCAGTACAAGCCACCCGATGAAACCTTGGATTTGTTAAGCGCGGACCACATGAACCATTATTCCTCTTGAGCGGATTGTCGTGAGGTCTCTTCATCTCAGCTTGCGATAAGAACATGTCCAACACTCTTCATCCTGGCTTGTCGATCCTTGACTCCCCTTTTTCCTTTCTACCTTCGCCATAGTAAGAAGCGTGATATTTTTTCCAAGATGCACTTCCACTTTGCATTGCTATGGATTGGCATCCTTGCGTTGCTGTACGAGACACGAAATGGCTTTGCGCTGCCTTCAGGAGTTGGCGAATGGGATCGAGGGCAATTGCAACAACAGTCCCACTCGTTGGGTCGCAGTGACAGCATCCAATCTTTCCAAACAGCTCGACAAGACTCGTCTCGATCGTTTCGAACCGCTGACGAAGACTTCGCCGATGGAAGCCGAAGCGAAGATGAGGTTGATTGGCCTGGTTTGGATAGGGAGATTGAACGTGAGCCTCTACCAGAGAGCTCAAGCAGGATGGGCTTTTCCAGAGGCACCCACGAATCTCAGGACTCGTTCTACACGCGCGCCCACCAAAACGCCCTTCTTTACGATCACGAAACGGATTTTGATGCTGCTAGTCCAGTTAGACAAGTCCAACACATTCGGGATGAAATGGAAAGGGCATTGTTGTGGCAAAAGGTTCGAGACTCTGTAGCGAGGCGAAGCAGGGTGCTGGTCAACAATGTCTGGGTCAGTCCGATACACAGGGTCAAGGCTTCCCGACTTTGGAAAGCGTCAAGCGCTTCCTTGGAGAATGCTGCTGCGTTTCACGAGAACGAAAAAGTGAAGAAGATGGTCCAACGAATTCCGGACTTTTCAACCTCGGACCCGAACAACGCCCAACTTGGTCAATGGTTGACCTCTCACGGTGCTGCAGAAGCTCGATTCTGGAACGGTCATCCCATCCTATTCCTGCGCGGTGATAGAGAGGATCAGGTCACTCTGAACGAGTGGGTTCAACACAAAAGATGGCCTTACATCGCTTCTCGAAGTGGTAGAGTCTGGAAAGTCGAGGAGGATGCACAAGGCGGCGGCATGATCAAGCTCTCTCCAGTGCTAGAGCGAGATACGAGGCTCGGCATCATGCAGAGACTTGGAATCACTGTCTCCAACGAGTTGCCAAAGATGACTCCGTACGAATGGATCATCAGCAACGGAATGCTGGATACTGAGCAGGTCCCCAAACCCAAATTCGCTCAGCGCATGTCAAAGATTTTCGATGCCGTCAAGCACACTACTCTTGGCCATCTCGGTTTCGTAGCCGCTCACTAGAATCGCAAGATGCTACTTTTTTTAGGCGAAGATACGCTTCCGGTCCTCGTTCTTCTGTCTCCATACCTCTCTGACTCTTTTGTTATCGTTATGATGTACGTTTCGTTAGCTTCCCATCTTAAAAAATCTAACACAAGAGCTGCTGCTGCGGCATTCCGTATACTTTCTTCACTGCGGCAGTCGTATTGCATACGCGAGGCTACATCGGTGTTCACGTACGAGCCGGTAGATTGAAGACATAGCATGGAAAAGTCCCGATGTGGTGTGTACGATGATTTCGATTGCTCGCAAACAGAATTCAGACGAGCGAAAGTACTGCATCGTCGATGGACAAGGTCCCACAATGTGTCTACTCCTGCAGATGAAGGTACGAGGAAGAAACGGATATTTGCCAGCACGATACTGTACTGCACTGCATGCAAAGTCCCACCCGTCCGGCCCGCATGATATTTTAGGGGCATGCAGAGACCTCGCTCCCATACCAACCACGTCGGATCCCAACGGCATCGCCAACGCCCGACTAGGCGCTGAAGAAGAAGAAGAGGAGCTTAAAGACTTGCTCTTACTGCATTCACGCACGTCAGCTTCTAAACCGGCCCCTTTTCTCCGAAGTCCTCGAAGCTCATACTCCCATTGATGACTCTCTCTTGTCATTTCCAACGTCTCGGCTATACAACATGAAGCTGCGGAACGTTTTCTTGCTCTTCGTGCTTCTCTGCGTCACGACCATACTCCGGCAAGCGCTTTCCCAGGCTCAAGAACATTCGGTGGGAGAAAGACCTCTTTTAGCTCGACGAAGTTCTAGCAAACCGATTAAGGAAAAGGAAAGGGAAGTCTTCAGGGATGCGGAGGAAACATTCAGGAAGACGTCGATGCAACGGTTGCTATTCCAACTCGAACGGCTTCGATACAAGTTGCCAGCTTATGATGAACGGAGTAAGATGAAAAAATTGTTTTACTCTATCTCTTCGGCCGCTTTTGATGTTTCCAACAGTGACCGGGCTGCAGCGTTGAGGGAGAGATTTGGCACCGACCTCCCACGTATTCTATCTCGAATCAACGGGCTTAAAAAGTACAAGGGTCATCCTGTACTCTTTGATCTAAACGAGAAGAAGGTGGAGTATGTAAACGCAATACTCGTCTTGCAAGGGAAAAGTCCCATCTACGCATCACAATCAGGCTGGGTTTGGATGTTTGGTAAGACCAAAGATGGTAGACTCAAAGCTTTCCCCATTTACGATAGGAAACAAAGACACGAAATCGTTCGTAGACCCCACTTAGTCATGAAATCAATACAGGCTCTACCCAACATGGATCGGGAGAAGATTCTCACTCGAATCGCCGCAAACGAACCAGATCATCCCAAATTTAAGCTGAACATCAAGGAAAATATTCAAAAAATCATAGCGAAACTCTTCAACTCCCTTCACCTGGAACCACGTTGACGAGATACCGACCAGGTGCAGCATTCACTTCCATCTGGGCAAAGCAGCCGATAACTTGGCACTCCCTCTTTTATTCTTCTCGCATACACATTAGTAAGAACACTCGTTATAGAATGCGGATTCGCGAGTGCATGGACATCTTTGCACACCTTGGCATTGTCGCAGAACAGTGAGTTGACTTATATTTTCAGCTGATCTTGCAAAGCCCACAAGGTCGTAAAATTCTACCCTGTGTGTGGTTTTGGTTGGTGGGTTCCAGAAAAGTCGTTGCCAAGCGCCCTTTTTTACACACAGTCTAAAAATGCATTGTATGACGACGCAGGTGGGTAATTTCCACTCTGGAGTCTACTGCAGCAGTGTCTCTTATAGGCATTCGTTGCGTTGACGGTCGGCAACAGCGACGACTACAGTAGCTGTGTCGTGTGAGGGCAGCCATCCCACGTTCGTACAAGTCTTGCCTTTGGAAGGTGGGGCTTGACGAACGTTGCCATGACATATCGCACCGCTTCGGGGAAAGTTCGTGTGGGGTTGCTTTGGTGAAATACTACGCCGCGGTCGCTTAGTGGGAGCAAGGCCACGCCGAAGAAGTACTTGGATACGGATTGTAGCAGCCAACACCAATCTGCCCTCACAACAGAGCAAGAAACAAAAGACAAACGTGGCGTTGCTTTCTCACCATACTTGTTACAGTATCACAGCGTCCCACCGAAGATACCACCAGTATGATAGAGTCGGCTCTCACCTTTGAGCTGATAGCCTGTTCGTTAGGGAGCGTTCCTTGCTCCTTTTGAAGAGTCTGACAACCAATTCTCTGAGCAGCGGGACGAGTTGGAAGAACGTATAAAAAGAGCGTCTTCTCCGCTATGTTCGCACCACGATCCGATCCAGCATCATATCTACTACTATTCCTCCTCTTCTTCTTCTTTTGTCAAGCTCTGCATACCGCAACTAAGCGCAACACGTCCTCCAAAGATGAAGTTTTTCTGTGCTGCGATGGTCCTCGGTATCGTTGCTTCTCTCAGCTACGTTTCAGGATGCCAAGTCATCTATAATGGTTTCATCCAAGCCGGAAATGACCAACCTTGTGGTACCGGTCAAGTTTGTTGCATTCCTTCCTCTGCTAGACCCATTGTCGTGGAATGGGGAAGCTACGATGGGTACGTTGAAGGTAATCTCCGAAGGAAATCACTGTTTCATGTGCACTGACCAAAACCCTACCTATCTCCTTGTACTGTGCATTACTTGGCCTCTCACCAACGACACGAGATCAGAACTTGCAAGGATGCTGACCAAATTGGCATTAACACCGACATGTCTTGCTATTAGGCACCCCTTATCGCCTATCGTGAAGGTCCAATGCATTTCAAAGTCATATCCTTCACCTTACCATAGCCTGCTTCAGTAGATCCAAATCAAATCCAGCCGTTTTGTCGTCCTTTTTTCCATCGCATGCCGGAAACTCGGAAAGTGTGATGCTGGATTGAGCGATCTCAAAGGTGTTTGCGAACATGGTGTGTGGAACAACAAAGGCGTGTAGAAGGCATGAAAGTCAACAAGCACACCACAACCTCTTGCCTCTTCTGCTCGCCTCCAAGCAACAAACCCTGTTTGCATGCAGAGACACTGCACTGCACTTGGATCTTGGAGAGAGAAGGTCGGTGTGCACGAAATGAGGTCTTCATGCAGCGAGTGAGTCGGTGGATATTTTTCTGCTGCAGCATCGGGGTTGTGATGTGGGCTGACGATGCTGATGATGAAGATGGAGTCGGTAGGGTCACATTGCTGCTCCCTTTGCGGCTGTGTGGACGTGTTTCTACAGCAGTGTCGATGAGATATCTTGCCTTTCTTCCGGTTTCTGAGATGAAAAGGTCCTTGTGGCTTGCAGATGAAGGGACCCGCACTTTCACAAGATCGGCGTAGCCATGAATGGGTTCGTTACGATGAACCGTGCAGTAGGCAGTAACTTAGAAGGCGCTGGCTGGCTGGCTGTCTGGATGGAAGTCTGACTCGCTGGCAAACCCCCTTCAAGTTCTACTCCCTACACGCTCATCAATCTTTGTACATGACTGTTGCTTCTTTGTTCCATTGCCATGCTCAACACACCGTCTGGTATACAAAAGAGGTTCATCGACCGCCGACAGTCCTGTATTCTTTCCCTCTTTTAGCCATCACATTCATTTTGCTGACGTTCCTCCCCTACTTCTGTATCGATCCGTGGTCTAGTGATGTTGGTCATGCTAGTGGCATTGAGATCGACACTCCTTTGTCTGTTTGTCCTCCCAGCGCTACTTTCGTTTACGTTAGCCCATCCACTTCCTTATTCTCCTTCTGCTTCTGCTTCCTATCGTCATCGTCGACAAGAGGCACAACTACGACCACCTTCTTTATTCAGTTTCCGCGATCATCAGCAGCAAGTCCTTGTTAAGCGGGAAGATTTACAGCCGCCTCCAAACGACCCTTCTACTTCTTCTTCGGCAGGGCTCGATGGCCGACTTCCTACTTCTTCTTCTTCTTCTCCTACTTCTCCTGTTTCGCTTCATCCTCAAGAGCACTTGTCACGGGAGCCAGGCGTGGGATACGATGCGCGAATACAAGAAGCTCTTAAGCGGATCCGCCTTGCTAGGCAGTCGAAACTCGCCGCTTTCTTTTCGGGGTTGAGATCGAGGATCGGCCCTACCACTACCCATGCTGGGGAGCAGGATGAGTTTTTGGCAGCTGAGCAGGAACGCGAATCGACCATGCAACGGCTCCAAGAATGGAAGTCGCAGTTGGATGACCGAGCGAGAATCTCTCCTGGAAGATCTCAAGGAGCCCAACTAACCGAAACAGAACGGCAACTCTTGTACGATCGAAGGCCGACGTTTCAAGGTCTCCCCATCTTGGCTATGAATGGCGACGCTGCAACAACAATAAAGATCCCGATGCGTGCAAATCTACCCTTCTATTTGATTGGTGAGAGAGGAGCTATTTGGAAAGTTGTCCCGAACCAACAACAACATCATCTATTCGCCGAATCGTTGGTACAAAACCAACGTATCCAAGTCTTGAAAGCTATTGATAGCTTTCCGGACGTAAGAAACGGTTTGGCCTTCTCGAACCAAAAAAGTTTGATTGATTCGGCTTCAGGCAGAACACAGCAAGGCCATACGCCAATCTACGATATGAGACCCTTTTCCACAGATCCAGAATGGGATCTCGGACCACTTCGGCTACAAGGTGCCGTCACCACCGCCGCTGCCGATGGAAGGGAGGCACCAGCGCCTTCCAACGATGATCCTCGTGCCTCCTCCTCCTCCGCCTCAGTGTCGGGGGAATCGACCGAGTCAGAAGCCTCGTTCAAGACTGCTAGGACACATTTCTCCGAGGATGCTTCCGAAGCCGCATCCTCGGAACAGGGCGACGAGAGGATCAAGAACGCGATTGACCGTATCGCTACAGGTCGGCGAATGGCGCTGTTTTCCACACCTGAGACTCGATCTGCTGCGGCCGGGAAAAGGGAGCGTCTTGATATGCAACAATGGCTGTCCGACATCACAGCCAAGATTGAAAACAGGCTGCGGTCGGGATCCAACGCTGCTGTCGAGGATCTCAGGTTGAGCGAAGATGAAAAAAAGCTTCTTTTCGGAGACCAATTTGACTTGATTCGACGGTACAATGACGGGCTGCCCATTCTACGATCTTTCATGACACTCGATCGCAGCCTGGTGGTCAAACTCGTTGCCGAGAATCGTCCATTCTATCTTGTGGGCAAGACGGGAGGCGTTTGGAAGGTGGAAAACATTGCTGGAACTGATACCCTTCGTGCTGAACCCGTTTTCAGGGACCAAAGAGCCGAAATTCATCGCTTGGCAGGTATTCCATCTGATAGGATCGACGATATCATTCCAGATATGCGAGATTTTACGGTCCAGTCCAAATTCCATCTCCCAAGCTGGTCCATCGTTCCATATGTTCCAAGCCAATCGGCAACAGAGTTTGGTTCGAATCTACGAGGCAAAACCCTTGCTGATGCGGTACAAAGCGATGACATTGCAGAGAGTCTAACCGATCAGGCACGAATCTCTCCTGGTGCTTCTACTTCTGCTTCTGCTGCATCGCCAAAGCCACGACCTTGGAATGCAATCTACTACCAAAATCTTCTATCCAAACTTCGAGGCAGCGATTTCGCGAACCGAGCGTACTACAAAAATCTACTGGACAAGATGCGAGCCAAATACATTCGGATGAGGGACACGATGGGACTGTGGTATTGGGACGCAAAGTTCCGAATGTCCAATTTCTTCCACCACCGAGTCCCCGAACCAGCGGAACCAGATCATCGGTTACCCAGTACCGCATTCATGAATCACCAATTTGGCAAGATCCCAACAAAGGTCTTGACGGGATACGTTCACGTGCGAACTTCAGTCAGGGGTTGGTTGGACAAGTTCAAACCAAGAACAAGGACTGATGAGCAGACGTTCGATGGAGCAGCGAATAATGATCGTGTTGACAACTCTTTCATGGCCAAAGCTCGGCAACGTCTCGGACGCTTGAAAACGTCGATTTCCTACATTTGGACCAACCTGAAAACCAAATTCCCCCAAGTCTTTGACCGAGCCCGAGTTGTTGCCTAGGGAGCAAGTGAATGCCCCTCCCTCTAGCCTCACTACCAACCCTCGTCCGTCCGTCCATCCCTTCCCTTCGTTTCATCTCTTCGATTCACACCTGTATGTACAAAAGTTCAGACCCGAACACATTGTCGGGCTGATATGATCGTTCGATTGATCACCTCGTCGCAGTGATATCGGTATCTACACCATCCACGCCATGTTTTCCGAACTTGGTTCTTGCGAGTTCCACCGGGTTTTGGGAGGTGTACCACTGATTGTAGGATAAGAATCTTGATTTGAGCCAACGTATTTGGGGGGAAGTTTTTGGCGAGTTCACTAGTCGAATCGCTGCTTTGATTGGTGTTAAATCTGGATGGTTCTCAACCGTGATTTTGATGGGAATGTCTGAGGGTATACAAGTTCGTAAATCGTTGAAAAGACGGTGTTTGATACCCGGCACGTTTGCTAACCCACCAATTAACAATATGTTGGAATAAAACATGTCCCCATACCCCGTATAAGACGATGGTAAGGATCGTACGGATTCCAATACCATCGATGACAAGTCCCGCTGATCCAACCCAATCGAAGATGGATTGAAAAGAGTTTCCAACACGGAAAACCGCTCGTTTTCGAGAATTATCGATTGAACTTCTTCTTCTTCCTGGTCTTGTTGATCGCTGCTTCGGTTGAGTCCTTTCGATTTTTCGGAAATTGAAGACGACTGGCTGGCCTGTTCACCAGCGATAAAGACGGAATCGTATTCCAAGTCCAACACATCGTTCCGGCTTAGGTGGGATTTGGTGTCTGAATCTGTAACATGCTCCATCAACGGTTGATTGGTTGTGAGTGATTTTGCTTTCCTGTTGACAAACTCTTCTTTGGATTCTGGGCAAGGACCGTGTACTACTCCTCCGTATCTGGCTCTTTCCTGCGCTGATTGAGTGTTCCTGTCATTCGTAGACGACGGAGTCGCTGCAGTGAAGGAGGAGGAGGAGGAGGAGTAATCAGGTAAGACGTACTCGATCCTCACGGGGTTTTCCTTGTCGTATTTCGTAATCATCAAAAGATCTTCTACGGACCAATCGTTTGGCTTTTTCGTGCGTACTATCTCCTTTATCACTCCTTTTGGGTCTTTCCCCATATATTTCCTTCGATCGGTGGGACCGGCACAAGAACCAACGAAACAAGTTTTGCCGAAAATGTAGGAAACAAGGAAAAATTCCTCCATCATATCCAATTGTTTGAAACTGATCGTTTCCTTGAGCAAATTGATCAGAATCTTGGAACCTATATCCAACCGCTTTATGCTAGCGTAGACAGGTTGGTCACGAACGATGGGTATGACGTGACAGTAAGAATAACCCATGTCCACTATCAGGGACACTTCGGGTCGATCACGTCGTGGCGATTTGTCGTTCTTGGTGCTGGTGATGGAGGATCTCGAGTGTCGAGCTCTTTTCGCGGGTCGTTGCTCGGTGGTGGGTGCTGCTGGGTCGGTGGACGTGGCGTTGGATGAAGCATCCTGTCCTGCATTCTTTTCTTGTTGCGGCTGTTGTTCGGATAGATCTGAAGCTTGATTCTCAAGAGTGCGTTGCTGGTTCCACGCATCGGTCCAAGCGGCCAAAGTGGCTGGATCAGTCCTCCATATCGCCGCGGCACCATACTCTTCAAACAGCACGAGATCTGTAGCCGCCTCTACTTCTTCCAAATTGAAGTAGGACTCTGTCAAGATGACCGCCTTGTTATGCAACCATTTGCCTCCGGTGTTGCTCTTTTGAGGAGTACTTGAAGCTGAAGCGTTACGGCCCGTACCGGTGGCATCTGCACTTTGAGAAAAGTAGTCTTGAAAGACGTAATCCCAGATCAATTTCTGGGCTGCCCAGTCGACGATGACACCTTTTTGATGGGGTTGGCGTAAGTGCAGGCCTGCATAATCACGCAAGTCGTTGGTGATTTGGGACGAGATGTAGGTCCTTCGTCCTGCTGCTGTAGTCGACGATGAAGAAGAAGAGGAAGAAGAAGAAGCAGCAGCAAAAGATCGAGAGGAAGAGGTTCTCGCAATCAAATTTGGGTAGGTACGAATAATGGATTGTTGCATCACTTTCTGCGTGGATACCGAAGAAGCATTAGCAGCGGTGTTGCTAGCCGTTGAGGGGTATGGTACGGACGCAATGCGTATACTGTGCGCCCCATTGTCGATGATGACGATTTCAGAGATTTGCGACAGCGGGTCTTGAAGATTGCTTCCGCTACCGCTGGATGAGGAAGAGGATAAGGTGGCCTTACTGCCTGCTGATCCAGATGTTGTTGCTGGCATCGTAGGCTGTGCCCCTTCCGAAGGGAAGCTTCTATCGCATGTCAGAGGTCAGAACGAGAGTGATTGTGATCGCTTTCTTTTCAGAGTTGAGCTCTGATCGAAGCTATTCCAGAGCAGCTGTCCTGATGATGATGACGTTGACAATGCTGATGGGGATGACGATGGACAATCAGCAAGAAAGGATTACTTTATTGGTCTGCAAGGTGAACAAGGACCCTGGAACGGCTGCAGAGCGATTTAACAATTCCCCAAAAAGCGTTCACCTCCCCGATTCCCGAAAAAGTCGACCACGTAACGTCGGAATTTCTCCACTTTTACTGCACTGACGCCATATTCACCTATTCTTCACCGTCTGTAACTGCTTCAACGAGCATCCCAAGGCTCGTAATTCAGCTTGTACCGGTACACAAGAACAGCATTGAAGAGCAGAAGGGACAGTACCGCTTCGAGGAGCAGGACAAGAACAGAGATCAAGCCAAAACAAAGATGTCGTTCGGTAGACCGCCCACATTCTCCGATTTCAAGGTTTCGCCACCAGAAAGGGGCTCTTTTCCTCTAGATCATGAAGGTGCGTACCCGAACACACCAACCTTCCACTGTCCCCTTCAGCGCCATCTACTAACATATACACAATATTCGTGCCTGGAATCGCACATCTACCTCGGAATCGCTTCGCTTCGCGTAGGAGAATGCAAAACAGTCATGCAATCTTACCTACGATGTATGAAACTCAACAAGAACGATAACGGTAAATGTCGACACCTCTCCAAGGATTATTTACAGTGTAGGATGGACAAGTGAGTTTCCAAGTTCCCACAGGATTACCTCCTTTGCGTCTCTCACCCTTTTTCCTTTGAAGTTCAAGGTATGCTGATCAAACAAATCTGTGCTGCCCACGATGCTCATCTGTACCTGTCTATCTAAGAGGTCTAATGGAAAACGACAATATGACCAATCTAGGGTTCCAAGATACCACCAAGAGTCCAATAACACAAATAACATCTTCCTCCAATCAGGAACAAGCACCTTCAGCACCTTCAGCACCTTCATCACAACAACAAACATCGCATACTCCTTTCGGAACTTGCGACCGCGATCCAAACTTGAAGCCAGTACGGCAAGTTTAATTCACGATCCTACTTCAAACACTCAGTATAAACAGAAAGTCTATCTATTCATTCGGATGGGATACGAGTGCGCGTGGGAATTGTGACATTTTGAATCAGAAGTAAGTGTGTGATGATACAGGGTGGAGCAGTTGGCATGGTTCTGCAAGACAATAATTGCGCAGGGAGTGGGTTTAATTAAGACCACTTCTGCAGGAATTCACGATGGAATTTGCCATACCTTTCGATAAATTCGTCTGTTTCTTTGGCAAGGACGGTAGTTCTAAAAAAGCAGGAACCGTCTTTGGGGTCCGGATCTTTGCCGAACCCAGACCCGGGAACAACACAGATTCCTGTAGCATCCAACATTTCTAAACAGTAGAATTCGTCCACTTTCTTGCTCCTCTTTTTGGCTTCCTCGTGAGCCTTTTTCGGTAAAGTCACCCGTGGGAACAGGTATAATGCTCCTTGAGCAGGTTCCACCTCGACACCTTCTAGTTGGGCGAATTTTGAAGCCATCTTCTCCGACCGCGATTTCAAGGTGGCGTGGATCGAACCTGTTTCTTGCTCGTACAGTTCGTAAGAAGGCGAACCAGGTTCGGGAGGCTTGACCAACATATCCACCCCAATCTGTCCTTGAAGCGATGGACATAACGAGATGGAGGCCAGTTTGTAAATCTCGGCTTCCACTTGGGGTTGGATGTTGGTCAGTTCAAAGTACCCTCCCCTACGACCACATTCACCCGAAACACCTTTCGAGATACTGTGGAAGGAAACCAGTTCGACTTTCTCGGCAATTCGTCGTTCCTCGGCATCGTTGCTCTTGGAAAAGTCCATCAAGACTTTCTTGAACGATACAAAAGGTCGTTCCTGAGGTTGGTAGATGTTGGCTTGATACACTTCGTCTGCCATGAGAACCACGCGCTTGTGATAGGCCATTCGTACCAGATCTTGGATGTTTTCGTAGGATAGACACTGACCGGTTGGGTTGCCTGGGTTGATGACCGCACATGCTCGAACGTCCACGCCGTTGGATCGAGCGTCATCAATGGATTGACTCATACTCTTGACATCCAACGACCAATCATCGAATGGGTTCAGGTCGTACTTGACTGGCTGGGCGTTGTAAAGAGCCAAGGCAGCCGAGTAGAGAGGATACTGTGGGATGGGAATCATCACGCCGGATTGAGGCGAAGAGATAATGACCTGCAACAACAATTGAACTCCTCCCGAAGCACCAGTAGTAAGGTAGATGAGTTCGGGATCGGCGGGGTATCCATCACGCTTTTCGATGAATTCCGCAACATGTTTGCGGACGATAGCGGCTCCCTTAGAATGCGAGTAAGCGCCGACGGAACCGATATCTTCGAGAAGCAGCTTGGCTCGTTCCTGCGTGTCCTTGGGGAAGATGTTGTCGATACCTGGTTGCTCCATCAGTTCGGGATATTCGGTGAGAGCAGCAACCTGTCGCCAGAAGGTCAAAGGTTTCTGAGCGAGAAAGGGTTGCTGTTGAGGGTTACCAATATTGGCCGTGACGACGGACTCGAAGGCAAGTTTCTTGCCCGAAGCAATCTCGGAAGCATACTTGTTGGCTCGATTCGAGATCTCACCTCGAACGGCGTACTCTGCGGTCAAGACATGAGGATTGATGGTCTTGGTTGTCAATACGGGTTGATACTCGTATTTGGACTTGGAAGAGGAAGCGAAACCTCGAGATGAGGATGTTGATGCTTGGGTTGTGTAAGACGATCCATAGGCAGATTCTGGCATCCTGCTAGAAGAGGAGGAAGAGGTGGTAGAGGAGGCGGACGGAGAAGAGGAGCGATTCCTGGCAGCCATGGTGGCAGCTGTGGAGAACGATGCACAGGGGAGAGCACCACTTGCGGACGATGAGCAGAAGGCGGGGGTGAAGGAAGAGGAGGAAGAAGATAAGGAAACCGGGGTGATGGTGGAAGCGAATGATGAGGGACGGAAGGTACGACGAAGCAACAAGAGCGAGGATGACATGATAGGCCGTCGAGGAGGGTGAAAGAGGAGCGAGGGGGCCCGGCTAAGGTGTGACTCCGGTCTGGAGGAGGGGAAGAAGAGCACGAACAGCCACAGCGAGCGAGCGAGCTGGAGTGGGGATGACGCGGGGTGCAGCTAAGCTAGCGGACCTGATCTGGAGATGCAGTCGGTCGGAGGAATCAGGAATCAGGGTCTGTGTATGTGTGGTCCCGAAGGATCGAAGAAAGCAACGTAGAAGGGGCACCAAGACGCCGGGAAAAGAGACGGAAAGGAGCGAGACGTAAAACGCAGAGAAAGAGAGAGGAAAGGGGATGGAGACGACTTAGAAATGTCGTAGGATTTGACTGTTGAAAGACCTCACGTACGCCGGAAGAAGACGAGTCAAAGCAAGGCAGAAGAATCAAAGAATAATACAGTAGAAGAATCCGCTTCGCTCATCTTGTGACTCGCTTCACCCAGCCAAAGATAGACAGGAGAAAGAAAAAAATGTTTTGATTTTGCTTTGCTTTGCTCAGGAATACAATCAACGGTCACGTCACCGAGAAAAACGCCGTTACACTCATTACTCTTGGGCTCACCTTGCCCTCGCTTTCCATCCATCCATTCGTTCATCTGATCACGTCTTTCCCATCCTTTCAGCATTCATATGCACAGGGTGAGGGCTTTGACTGCAGACTGTGAGAGATGGTGCAGGTTATGTCTGCTACATCTTACCCAATGGAAAGCGATTTTCTCTGTTATGGTTATGGAAGCTCGTCGTTGGCAGAGACTGACTGGGAACCCGGCTTTTCGCGGCAAGCCGAAGACAAGTAAAGCCTGTGGGATCCGGACACAGTGTAGCAGCGACAGAGTCTGAGTCGGACATTTGATCGGAGGAGCCGAGCCATGCGGCCCAAAAAGATGCGGTGCATTGTTAGATCTTTTCTTCTGTGAGAAGAGCGAGCCGAACTTGGTCGTGTGAGTGCATTCTATGCCCAGGTCTGTTACTCTCCATGGCATCGGTCGCTTCCATTCCGACGATCCCGTCCAACGTCTTCGCATTCAAACATGCCTGCACCTCTGCGTCGTCGTCACGAGTCTCAACTGCTCAGCACAGCGAGATTTGGGTTATTGGTAACGGATTTGACGGGCGTCATTTCCACCTTTCCGTCCTGTGCCTTTGGATCTCTCATCTTGAGCTTCTCGAATCAAAAACAGCAATAATGTGACAATCTGCTTCAGACACGCAGCGACATCAGTTTT
This sequence comes from Ustanciosporium gigantosporum, assembly GCA_928724795.1. Classification (NCBI taxonomy): domain Eukaryota; kingdom Fungi; phylum Basidiomycota; class Ustilaginomycetes; order Ustilaginales; family Cintractiaceae; genus Ustanciosporium; species Ustanciosporium gigantosporum. Next base: position 379,034 of record CAKMXM010000011.1, read on the forward strand.
GGAAGGCAGTTGGAAAAGTGATGTTGAATTGCTATGATATTGTTGTGATTGCTAGATGTTGACAGAAAGAAGCGATGAGACATGATGCAAGGGGAGGGGAAACACAAAAAAGGGGGAGGTGCTACAGTAAGAGCGACACGTTGCTGAGGAAGGGGGTTTCTAAGCAGCTGGGGTTTTGAGCACGGTAGACAAAGCAAGTGCAGAAGCTAGGACTTCACGGAACGGGAGGAGACAAGGGTGAGCATAGAGGGCGATGTGTAGAAGGAGCATTTTGTCGGGAAAAAGGATGTATTGAAACGCTGGATGCACCAGAAGCTTGATTTCGCTCACCGTCTTGACCAGCTAGTATCGTCTTCTCGGCCTCTCATACGTCCAACTAGGCCGGTTCGGTGCTGCTGAGGAGGGTGTGCAGCGCGTATCTGCCCAAACTGACCTGAAAGGTGGTTTCTGCTACGCGTCCCAGCGTCATTGTCGAGCCAGAAGGCTGCTTCTCTTTCATCATCCTGACTGCTGCTGGTGGTCGGTTGACCATGACTGCGTGCGCCGTATAAGTCTTCTTCGGCATTCGAGTCACAATCATCATCATCATCGCTGTCGAGAAGACTACTTCGTAGACGTTTGGCTGGTCTCTCGCCTCCCTGCAGCAGCCCATTGCCTGCGCTTGCTTCGTGTTCCTCATCATCGCTCCAATCCGTCTGATCAAGCCGTGCTAGCAAGGCAGCGTTCCTTTTTTCAGCTTCTTGTTGCTTCGGACAAGCTGCTGCCAAAGTGGAACCTGATGAGCGCATACTGGTCGCTGCTTGAAGCCTCATGCAAGTTGTTGGAGCGGCTTTGTGGTCGAAGTGAGGGTCGAAACGGGCGTTGTGCTCTTCCTCCTGCTGCTTGTGATCTCGCTTTCTCTTGGCTGCTAGATGTTCAGCGAATAGCCCTCCGCCCAAGCCGCTCCTGTTTTGAGAGGTGTGCGTGAATGATGCACTCGAAGAAGAAGGAGAAGAGTAAGAAGAACGAGTGGGCTCTCCCGCAACCCGCGATCTTGGCTCGGGTGGAAACAAGAGTTTTGGTTGAAGTCGAGGAGGTCTAGGTCCGTCTACATATCCATCTTCTGAATCGTCCGAATCGTATTCCGGATCGGCGTACGTGACGCGTTGACCACGAAAGACGTACGTGATTTTACCCCTCTCTTTGCCTGGGATCTGTCTGGCTCTAGCATACGCCTGTGTGGCCCTAGGACCATGGAATCCGTGGTCTGCTGGTCCTCCAGCCAAGAATGGATTCTTGGGAGTATCCCGGATGGGAAGCGTTGTGGTGACATCCGTGTTGGCTACAGAGACGCGTTCCGAGAAAGGTCGCGCAGGATAGTAGTATTCCCCCCTCTGGTCAGAGTGCAATCGTAGCTGCGATCCGCTCGCCCTAGGAGTCGGCTCATCGTATGAACTGTCCAACAGGTCGATCTCGTCAGCTGATCCCTCGGCATCTTGTTCGCTGTCCAACTCATCGTAGTATGGATGTACGTGGTGGGATGGCGCGATCGAGGACCGGGTGGATGTGGAAGATCGCTCCAAGAAGGGATTTTGATCATCATCGGAAACGAAAGCTTGATTGCGAGTCACTTGAGCCTGAGATGATGTAGTCGGTGGGTAGGTATGCGACCGTATCACCGCAGCGGGTGCAAGGCGAACTGCCATCTGTCGTTCAACCTGAAGTTCTCCGTCGGACAAGGATGGCTCAGTTGAATGCTGCGCCTCCCCTTCCCCGTCTTCGTGCCTAACATCACGGCTCATGGGTGGCGTCGGCGGTCGAGTTCCATCATCGTTGTCGGACAGCTTCTTCTTGATGGGGCTGAAGCTTGCAGGGTGAGGATGCGCGACATCGAGCCCAGACTGTTCATTGTTGATGCTGGACCCTGATGTGAGGAAGACACTTGCCATAGTTCTGGCGCAGATACCACTGGATGTTCCGAGTGGGCCTGACTTGCTTCCAAACATGTCTAGTCCCGTAATACCTTTGAGGTTCCCTATGCGTGGCGGATCAGTCTTGTGCATTCGACCTGAAGAAGGCGGAGACAGGATGCCTTGATCGACAGACATGGTGGAGGTTGTGAAGGAGGTACGGCAGGACGATGCTGAAAGCAAGTGGGTGATTCGCTGGATGGTACGCCTCTGTCGAGAGGATCGCTCAAGCTGGACCACACAAAGGTAGCCAAGGGGATGAGATTGCTGAAAGAAGACTACGATGTCATGAACTTGTCAACGAGTTTACGCCGTCGTGTGGGTGTATGTTGCAGGTTAGGATTGGATGGCAAGTCAGTCGAACAAGGGTTGAGTGGAGGTGAGAGACCCTCGATTGGATGGGATGAAATGCTTTTCAGAAGGAAGATGGATGGAGGTTGCGGAAGCGGAACCGGACTGACAATGCTTTCTCGAATCAAAGCAGTGTCGCTGAAACAAAGGCGTGCGGATGGTGGTGGTGGAGCAAGATGTGTTTAGTTTGGGAGATGGATCGGTGAGTCAAGGAATGCGTATGAGATGGTGGCAGCGACGATGGAAGGGGTAAGGTTACTACGAAGAAGGAAGAGATGACGGTGGCAGAAGCGATTGCGAGACACTACTACTCTACGATTGATTACCTTCTTCGACCCAACCTCTGCTGCAGCACTTGGGACAACTGCTTTTCTCGTACGCTGAAGGTTCTTTGCGTGCCAGTGCCAGTTCAGTGAGGTGATTGAGGATGTACAAAGGATGTGCGGTGGGTGATTGTGTTGAACAAAAGATGAGCTTTGACCTCCTCAGATTATTATTGGAGAGAGAGAGGATGGATGAATTGAATTTTGGATGGATGTCTCTCCGCTTCAAGTTGGAATTTCACCAAACGCGGTCTCTCTCTCTTTGCACGATCCACATTTTGGTGGCTTGTCTTAGAGACTCTGACTGACCTTACAGCAGCGACGCGACTGGGCGAGGTTTTTCGCGTAAATTGGATTCTTGCACACAAGGAAGAGACAGAGTCGTGTCGCGTTAATGACGACCGCGTTGTCGTGGAACGAGGATCGAAACTCCACACGACAGAACCATAAATGAAATTTTGTTAGATTTTGAGCTAGACGCAAGACGAAGTTGTGTTCCGCGGAAGCTGCTCGAAAAAATGGAAGAACAGGAGACCGCTTGATGTTGCTTCGCTCCACTTCTGCTAAGTGGGCCAATCTGCACAGCATGTACCCAATCCAAGGGTGTATGCGCTGACATTGCAAGCAAAGGAGGCTTCAAGAAAGAAGACAGTCCGGTGGAAGGCGCAACAAATGTCCTCCTTCGCAGCGTTAAAGGCTCAGAGGGAAGCGAGGAGGAAGCCTTTGTCTGGCGTCGGACGAGCTGCTGCCGCTCTTACGTCTAAGCCAGAACCCAATGCTGCTGAAGTCGAGGCACCTACGCGGAATCGTTCGGGCGATACAATCAACAGCTCACTGACTGGGCCTGAGCCTGCCTCGGACGCGGCATGCTCGTCAACTGATTTCACGAAGAAGAACGACAACAAGGTGAGAGTCGAGGGCTTCCACAGATTGGAGCAAAATCCGGATGTTGCGCTACGGATCTCCTCTCTCTCGGGTCGAGGCCTATTTTACCTGCCTCAGAATGGCTCATCTTCAACGAGACCTGGGGACATTTTGCTGGCCGTGCAGCCACAGGTAGCTGTGCTGTCCTCTCCTCTACTCTCGCTACGCTGCTCGGGCTGCTTCTCTGATCCCTCGACATCGGCTTCAAGCTCAAAGCCTATCTACGCTGGAGGACTGCAGCGGTGCTCTGCATGCAAGTGGGTCAAGTACTGCTCTGCACAATGCCAAAAGAAAGACTGGAACGCTCACAAGCAGGAATGCAAGGCGTTATGCGCTATGCAGTCTCTTCGATCTCAACGAGTGGAACACAGCGTGAAAGGCAAGAAGCGAGTCAAGGAGCAGTTGAGCGAAGAGGAAGAGATGGAACAGGAAACCGGACAAGAGTTGGTCACGGGTGCGGTGACTGCCACGATTAGGGCCTTGGCGAGATGGATCTGGTTCCGAAAGCGAGCAAGGGCTCTCCAAGAGGGCATTGGAAGTCATGCCTTCGAGTTGCAGTCGATCAGAGATCGGCTTCCTTCCGAAAGATGTGAAGACTTCGGCCAAATCGCGATACGACTGGCGCAATATATCACAGCGAGTGCGAGATTGAAAGCATCGGTGGAAGGAGCTCTCACCTTTTCAGAAGCTGAAGCACTGCGAGGGTTAGGTATAGGCAGCGCGGCAGAACTGTTAGATGTAGTGATCGGCTTTTCCACCAACTCTTTCGCGCTGACGGACAGCGACCTAACCTCCGTCGGGATCTGCTTGGATGCTCGTATGGCGATGGTCAATCACTCTTGTGAGCCCAATGCGGCCGTGGTGTTTCCTTTCGGTGGTTCAGGCGAACGTATCATGCATCTCATAGCGCTCAAAAACATCGAGCCAAACGAGGAGATTCTGATTTCGTACGTCGACACAGCTGACTCTTTCGACGATCGGCAAAAGCAGCTGCAAGATCGATACTGTTTCGAGTGCCGATGTACACTATGTAGGAAGACGGTGAAGGCAAAGGAGGCCAAAACTGAAGATAGGGTCAAAAGATGGATCGATCCGAGGGAAGCAGTATGGTGTCTCAAGCGGTGCGGAGGCTGGTTGAATGCCTCTTCCAATGTCGCGGTCTGCAACAAGTGCCGGTCTCAGCAAGTCACTTCACAACAAGATGTCCAAGCGGTGCGCTTGCAGGCCAAAGAAGTGTTGGTCGATGCTACTCGGCTACTCGAATCGGGACAGTCCGAAGAGGCGTGGACGAGGTGCGCCCCTTTGATTCGAGACATGGTGGAGAAGTACGCGCCTTCATTCCAACCGCTCTTCTCATTGCTCAGGCTAGCAAGCACAGCACTGATCGAATCCGGATCGAAATCGCTTCCAAGTGTGGATCAGGATCAAGTGCAGGACCGAGATGCCGTCGTTCAACGTCACCGGGGAGCTATACAGAGTACGAGATACTGTTTTGAGGAAGCCATGAGGATCCAGATGCTGGTAGTAGCTGGGTGTCAGGCTTCTTTCACTCCCATATACAGTCAGGGTCATCCTGCGAGAGCCGTCGCGTTGGCTACTCTGGCCAAACTGGCACTAGCTCAGTTCGAGCAGCCCAACACGGAGGCCAAGAATGTGGGCACAGACGCAGTCGCGGAATCCATCTTGAAGAATCCTCCCACCGTTCCCGCCGCATTACGATTGCAATTTGCCAAGCAGGTACTGATACAGGCAATCCAAGAGCTCGACATTGGATTCGGTCGAGAGAACGATGGCGGTAAGGTGGGGCGAGAGAAGAGACAGGAATTGGAAGAGGTCGACCGCGAGATAGCTTTGCTGGCTCAGACAGGCCAAATCGCCATGTAAGATCGATTTTGTTGTGTTTCGGTATATCTGTCCTGATCATCTGGCCACTGCATCATCGCACATCAGTGATTCTTTCGGGCTGTCTCCGATGTCAGGTTCTCATCGATACCAGTGGATGAAGTTATGAGGAACTTGCCCACGATGGAATTAAATGAATCTAACATCGCAATACTGGATTCCCTTTGCTGGGTGTAGCCGACGCGTGTGTGCAGCTTGTGCGAGCGAGATTGATTAACGCGCGCGCGTTCTCTGAGCTTTGTCTGAGACTAAGAGTGTTGGAAGTCTCGCAGATATGACCATCTCCGCCAAAAGGGACAAGCAAAGAATCAATGCGTTGACTATCATTATTGGCTCTCCTTTCGTGCTTAGCCGTCCCCGACATCCACATCTACCTCCTCAACATCCCTCAGTCGCTACTCTTCATCTCTCTCAAACTCAGTAGTCGCAACCACAGCAGCGACAGTAACAGTAGCATTCGACGTGGGGTTCTGGCAGCGACAACCGAAAAGTAGCAGGTAGACGCAGTCACTGCGGGTTGAGTATCTCTGGGTCCGGATCCTCCGCTCGAGCCACCACAGCAGCCACTTCGACGTGCTCCTCTTGGCTTCCCATATACCCTAAGCTGACCCTCGAGGCCAGTCTCTCCATATCCACCATGGTCACGTCCACCACAACCACCGTCGCCAGCTCGACTCGACGTCAAGCTTTAGCGCGTCTTTCTCTCAAAGGCAAATTGTACCAAAAGGGCACTTCCACCGATGCTCTTCTCAAACGAGTCAAGCAGGTTCGCACAGAGCTGTCCGAGATGGATCAAGATGCTGTCGACGTCAACTCGCTCAAAGACATCTGCAAGGAATTGGTCACACCAGCGCTCATGCTCCACAAGGATAAAGCGGTCAAAGCCAACGTCGCATGTTGTCTGGCCGATATGCTCCGTCTCTTTGCTCCCAATGCTCCCTTCAACCCAAGCGAGTTGCGTGATATCTTCCAGTTCTTCCTACATCAACTCACCATGCCCAACGCAGGGCTCAGCAAACCCAACGAACCTCAATACCCAGAATACTTTTACCTTCTTGAATCCCTCAGCAACGTCAAAAGTGTCGTCCTCGTCTGCGACCTCAACAATGCGGATGAGATGATGGTTGAGTACTTCAGAGGCTTCTTGGACCTCGCTCGACCCGATATGTCCAAGAACGTCGAGATTTGTTTGGCTGATGTCCTCGTTCAGTTGATCGACGAATGCGCGACGCTACCAGCCGAAGTCCTAGAGCTTCTTCTGGCCAACTTCACCAACAAAGCAGTCAAGCACAACCCTGCCGCTCACAGACTTGCTGTCGAGGTCTGCTCCAATACCAAAGATCGTCTGCAAAAGTACGTTGCGCAGTATTTCAACGAAGTCATCATCACCGCTTCCAGAGAAGAGGATCAGGACGAACGGCTCGAGAACCTACAAACAGCTCATTCCCTCATCATTCAGATCAATCGAGTTGTGCCCAGTCTGTTGCTCAACGTCATTCCCCAATTGGAAGAAGAGTTGCGAGCGGAGGATGTTCAACTCAGAATCATGGCCACCAAGGTGTTGGGCCAGATGTTTGCCGAGAAACCTAGCAACGCTGCCGAGTCAGGAGATCTTGCCAAAAGGTACCCCGGTACTTGGAAAGCCTGGATAGGTCGTGCCCAGGACAAGTCCTCTTCGCTGCGAGTGATTTGGGCAGAGAGCACCAAAGCGCTTCTGGTCAACCATCCAGAGTTGCAATCGGATCTGACGCCAGTCCTCAAACAAAAGTTGCTCGAACCGGATGAGCGTGTTCGTGCTGCTACCGCCAAGACTCTGGGATCATTGGATTACGAAACATCGCTGCACCATGTCGAGAAATCCGTTTTACTGACACTGGCAGATCGATGCAAGGACAAGAAGGCGCTCGTCCGTCGCGAGGCACTGGAAGCTGTGGGTAAATTGTTCGACATGGCCTACCCCGAGATCGAGAACCACGATCCAGCGGCCATCCAGCAATTCGCATGGATTCCTCAAGAAGTCTTCAAATGTCTCTACGCGGGCAGCACCGATATCCACCAGATGGTGGCTGCTACCGTCGAAAAGTACATTCTGCCGATACCTTCCAACCTTGATGAGGACGAGGCTGCATGGGTGCATCGTCTCTTGCTGGTGATGAAGTACATGGAATCAGAGGCCACCAAGGCTCTTTTGCGATTGACTAACCTGATCTTCCCACGCCCCTCCATCTTTGATAACTTCATCGACTGTTGCGAACAGTATAACGGAGGTGATGTCGCGGCCGACAAAGACTCGATGCTGGTTCGAACCATGCTGACCGACCGGATTCGAAGGTGCAGCACGCTGTTCGCGGATCCGGAAAAGGCGAAGACGGATTTGCATGCTTTCGCCAAACTCAACGATGCTAGGATCTACCGCTTGCTCCGAACCTGCTTCGATCCTCAACAGGACCTGAAAACCTTGGTCAAGAGCCGAAACGATGCTCTACGTCGGATCGAGAACAGCAACAGCAACATCCTCGAGACTATGAAGATCTTTATCCGCAACGGTAGCTTCTTTATCCTGAATCGAAGTTCAGTCCCTACTCTGATCAAGCGACTTCAGCAACCCCTGTCCAAGAAAGCGAGTTCCAGCCAGAGCCACGGCCAGGACGAATCACAAGCTAGTACGAGCAGCAGCAGCTACCTCGGAAGTGATGTGTCCGATACCGAAGCATTCAAGGCTTCCGCCAACGAGTTGTTGGAATTCTTATCAAAGAGATGTCCCCAGATGTTTTCCTTGAACCTTCCCGAGCTCTGCAAGAGTCTTTTCGAGGAAAACAACAAGATGTTAGCACAGACGTGTCTCCAAGCTCTGGCTTGCGTTGCTCAGTGGAACCCGGCCAAAGTTCAGTTGGATAAGAAGACCTTGGAACGACTTGCCAAGTATGTTTTGAAGGGTACACCTCTCCAATCGAAACATGCGGCCAAATTGCTTTCGATCGTCGCTACCGGTGGTGCGAGAGGCGGGAGGAAGGTGGCGGGTCAGAAGCCAGGTACTCCTGGAACCAGCGTATCGGGGTCGGTGGCCTACGGTGTTTTGGAAGAAGTGCTGGACAACTTGGCCAAGCATTTGAGTAGTTCTAAACCGGAACGGCAGGTAGCTAGTCTTTACTCCCTCGCTCAGATGTTCAAACATGCCCCCGACGCATCCGAAAACGTTAGCGACAGTGTCGTCAAGACAATCCTCACGGATATCTTGCTCAAACCTCTACCTGCTAGCAAAGCCAAGACGATTGCGAATGGCGGCGGGGGAGAGGACTGGATCGAGGATGATAAACTAGATCACGATCTTCGCGCCAAACTGCTTGCGTTGCAAGTCTTGACGAAACGATGTGAAGCTTTTTCCGAAACGGAGAGTGCGAATGATATGGCGAGACCGATTTTCCGGTTACTGTGGGCGGTGATCTCGGCGGGAGAAGCTAGGGCGCTGAACACCCCCCCAGCGGCCAAATCTCGGATGAGGTTGCAGGCAGCGATCTGCGTATTCAAGCTAGCGAGGCATAAGGCGTACGACGCTTGTATAGGCAGAGAGTACTTCCATTTGGCCTTCACCGTTCAGGATGAAAGCTTCAATGTGCGGTCCAAAGTCCTGCACAAGTTGTTGACGTATTTGCAGCGACGAAAAATCGATTCAAGATTCCTAGCTATGGCGTTTTTGGCTGCTTACGATCCCGAAGAAGAGAATCGGACTATGGTTCTCAAACATTGTCAAGTTCTCAGTGCAAGTTTACCCCCCGATCAAAGGTTAAAGACTTTGGACGTCTCCTTCCCGCGATTCATCCATCTTTTGGCCAACCATCCCGACTTCTCAAGAGAATCGAGCGATGACTTGAACCAGTTCGTAAGATATATCGATTTCTTCCTGGAGGCGTTATGTAACGCCACCAACGTTTCATTGTTTTTTTACCTCGCTACGAGAATCAAAGGGGTTAGGGACGCTGAGTCTCAGGGAGCAAGTGAAAACTTGTATACACTTTCCGAACTTTCTCAACTGCTGATCAAACGAAAAGCTGCAGCCAATGGATGGACGATTGAAAGCTATCCTGCAAAAATCACCCTCCCATCAGACATCTTTAAACCTTTGCCAAGTAGAGACGTACAGAGGGAGATTTATGATAGAATGTACCTCCCCAAACAACTTGCTGATAAATTGGCCCAACTTCCGGCCAAATCTTCCTCCAAATCTTCGGCGAGTGGGAGCGCGAGTGCCGGTGCAAGTGCAAAGAACAAATGGTCCGTTTCAACTAGACTACCTTCCTCTTCGACAACAACGACGAGTAAGAAGAGGAAACAAGCAACAACGGGTTCGAAATCAAGTAAATCTGTCGCTAAGAAGAGAAGGAAGAAACGCAACGATGATGATGACGACGATGATGACGAGGAGGAAGATGAAGATGAGGACGAAGATGAGGAGGAGCAGGAAAGCGAAAAAGAGCCAGACTCGGCCGACGAAAGCTCCGAATTGAGCGACGTTGATTGATTCTCTCCGGATTCGATCATTCCTCCTCCATCTCCAACCTAGCTTCACCTCAGAATAGTTAGATGATTTTCAGAGCAACTTGTCTTTCATCACCATCATCATCTTGTCCTTGTACTGCCCGATTTTTACCCCTTTGTACAGCGCATTCGATCGCACTACATGTACTCATGCACACCTTCCTGTTCACTTTGCCATTTTCCATGATTTACAGTTCCGTTGCCTTGCTTTCATCTGTCTGTAGTTGTTTTCGAGAAAGCAACTTTAAATCACCATAAATTTCTTCGTTTGTTCGATACCTTACTCCCTTCCTGCCTTTCCTCGCGTCTTTCTGTGAAGTGAAGCGATCGTGGATTCATCATCCACACAATATCTCTTGTCCAACAACCAACATAGGTAACTGTTATCAATAATAATGTCTATTGTCACCATTTACGGGCGACAAGAAGGACGTGTCAAGCATCCCTTGCAAACAATTGAGGACTGTAGTGGCCAAGTCATGTGAACCCACCTGTCATCAGCACGGCCAAGGTAAGTTTCTGTGCAAGCGATCCTCATGTCTCACCTGCTACCTTCTGAAGCAATGTCATGCTTCGTCGTACTAAAGACCCGTACCTTTTGTGAACTATGAATTGTGCACGACTGCAGCCTGGCAAAAATGATCCATGATGCATCTTGAGAAAAAGGTGTATAAAGACAAGTACTTTAGAAATACAAGGGTACAGGGTACAGATAAACATACATAATTGTTAGCAGAGCAGGCAGGAACAGAAACGATTTCATCCTAGAAGCACCGGTTGGACCAAATTGCAGACGGCTAGCAGCACGACGCATCAACGCATCCAACCACCTCTACCTCGATTCGACATCCCCGATCCACCTCTACCTGAGCCTCTCGGACGACCGCCCCATCCTCCACCTCTGTACCCACCGCCCCTTCCGCCAGGCAGCGCTGAAGACGAAGAGGGCGGAAGCGACGATGGAGCAGGTGCGGCGTAGTGTTGGCCTGAGCCTGCCATGGACCCACCCCCGATGCTGACCGAGTCGTCGTAGTCTCGCGGATCTCGCATGTCCCTCATCATGTCTCGGTACTCTCTCGGATGATCTCGAGCAGATGGATGAGGCATTCCACCCACCCCACCACCACCACCGCCACCTCCATTCATGCCTAGACTTCTTCCTCGGACTACGATACCTCGGTTGTAGGGATCCGACGATCGCTCATACGGCGAAGCTGGGCCCAGCACAGGGTCCTCGTATTCGTTCAGCGAAGGCCGACGGTAAGGATGGCCGTGGGAGTGAGGATGAGGGTGGGCATGCGGATCCACCATGCGCCCTGCCAACCCGGGCGTGCCATGATGATCGCGTTCGTCCCGTGGTGTAGACATCGTGCGCACATCTCGAGGGTCTCGTTCCCCTCGATGGAACATTTCCCGATCCCGATCCCTTTCGCCTCCTCGTCCGTGGTATTCTCGCCCAAAATCTCTGTCTCGTTCTCGTTCTCGATCCCACCGCGCCCGGTCGGCCCATCCTGCATCTCTACCATCTCGCAGCATCGGATCGGTCCCCGGCCGAGACTGGAACTCTCTAAGCTCTCTCGCTTCGACCCACGCATCCATGCGAGGATCATGTTCCCTCATACTGGCTGGGCCTTTAGGTATGCCAGCATAGTCGCGAGGGGTGCCACCGGGAATCGATGCAGCTGCAGGGGAAGGAGGGCTCATGTGAGTAGCTGGGTATCGTGCAGACATGGAGCTGCTGGAGCTCGAAGCAGGCGAAGGTGCTACGCCTGCTCCCGTGACCGACATCGATCTGCCAGGCGTCGCAATCATGGCGTTGGGACCAGAAGCAATGGGCGCAGGGGCAGAAGCGGAGCCTGTTGCCGAGCTTGCCGATGTCACGGCGTTGGCACCGGTCGGTAACGCTGCCGGCGGAAGTGCCGGATGACTGCTGCCAGGCGTCGTCATAAACGCTCGTGGTGCCTTTGGCGGGTTGAAAGCGGTAGAGGAGGAAGGCGATTGAGGTGGACGACTCGAGGGTCGCACCGGACCTAGGAAAGGCGACTGCGTCGGATTGGATGGCGATTCGACGGGTGAAACGCCCGATAACGAGCTGGAGTTCGTTATCGACGTTGAGACAGGGGCGACGGATGGCGCGATGAAACCTTGCCCGTCCTTGCCACTGACACTGGCGGCGCTAGTCGACTTGCCTTCGTCTCCTTGAGATTGACCCTGGGCCCGACGAGACTCGAGTCGCATCAGCAGAGACGGCGCTTCTGACCCAGCGGTGGGAGTCGCTGCGCTTGCAGCTGTAGGATCGACGCCTACACCGGCAGCTGCAGATGCTGCAGGTGGCATTTCGATGTCGGCGATCGACGTCTCGTCAGCGGCGGCCACGCCCACTGGCGCGGCCTGATCTGGCGATTGCATCGTCTCATCCTTGACCTCGTCTTGAGCAGGCTTGGCAAACGCAGTTGTAGGTGCCGGTGCTGAGGCTTCCGGAGACGGAGATTTCGGAATCTCGACCGATCGGATGGCCGTGGGCGCCGAGATGGAGCTGAAAAGTGCTTTTATCGGAGACAGATCGTGTCTCTTGCCGCCTTCCGAGTCGCTGTCACGACGCGACGGCTGGGGCTGAGACTGCGGCGGGAAAGGGAAGGTTGTTCTGGGAACAGAATTGTCGGCATGCGTCAAGTTCGGCGTGGGCGCGATCGAAGTCGTTGGCGAAGCAACATTGGCAGCTGTGTTTGTGGCGGACGATGCAAGGGGAGCGTTCAACACCGGCTCCCGCTTCTCACCCCCAGGTGTCGGAAGGGACTCGATGACAGGCGTGGGCAATGGCGACGGTGTAGGAAGAGGAGCAGAGGCATTCTGCTGTTCCGAGATCCTTCGCTCGGCAAGTCGACGCTTGTACTCGGCCAAAGATAGCTTGACCCGAGGCTCCTCCTTCTTCTTGATCTCGGGCTTGGGATCCTCAGGCTTCTCGGGCTTGGATTCTCCGGCTGAGTTTGCCGGCTCCTTCTTAGCGTCTGCAGCGTCGCTGGCAGGAGCAGTGGCCGAGGCGGTAGCTTGAGTATGCTCAGTCTCTACCGGTGCAACTTCTTGGTTTGCGGACTTATCTGTCGGAACGGGCGTAGGCTCGTCGGGAGCAGGTCCGGATTTCTCTGGGGGTCTGAGCTCGCTCGCCTGAGCTGAAACGACACCCTCGCGCTTGACAACAGGCGTAGGCGTTACTCTGGCGTCGGTCCTCTCGCTCTCGTTGTTGTCGCTGCTCTCGGAATCCGACACAATCCGACGAATCTTCTTGATTTTGCTCGGGGTCTCGTTCTTGGTGCTGTTTTTGGCTGTGCTTGCGACGGGGGACGAGGGAGTCTTGCTTTTAGATTCACTTCTTTCCGATCGTTGGACCTTGCCCTCAGATACGGTCAGATGTTTCTTAGTCGCGTCCTTAATGGCCGGGCGCCGTATGGCCTTGACCACAGAGGCGTCCACGCTGGGCGGTTTGAGCGTCTTGGTGGGGGTCGAAGTAGCACTCGCAGTGTCTTCGGTTGGCGTTGCATCTGCCTCGTCCTCTTCCTCATCATCGTCGTCGCTTGACTCAGTGTCCCCCATATCGAGGATGGACTCGCGATGCAAGCGAGCTTCTTCCCTCAGCTTCCGTTTTGAGGCCGATTCCTTGGAAACCTTCTTCCCCGATTTCGTGGAATTGCTTTCATCGCCATGTCGAGCTGCACGCCTCTGCTTTGCACGCTCCTTGTCTGAGTGTCGCTTCTCATTTTCGGCCTTGTGCTTGGCTGACAAGCTCGGTACGGGAGGAGGTGGGCTGAGATCATTATCGTCCGAGCCCGGCGACGGTAGAGACGACAAGGGCGAGCTTGGGTCAGCAATACCCGACTTGCGCCGCTTCTTGACCGGAGTAACTGCTTGAGGATCCTCTTCTTCTTCTTCTTCATCTTCGTCGCTGGTATCGAAGTTGATGCTGAGACGAGACGGTCCGTGTTTGGCTTTGCGTTTGACGCCCGACTTGCTCTTGGAGGATGTGCGGCTATGGCCGGTGTTTGGTTGGCGGTTGGCGGATCTACTTGACTCGTCGTCGTTTTGCTCGTCGTCGCTCGGAGACATGGTAACCTTGATACGGGTGCGCATCGAACGCTTCTTTGGAGGAAGCAAGAAAAAGCCGGAATGATCCGCCGGCTGATGAGTGGAGCCTCTGACTTTGACGCCGCCAACTCCTCTGCCTAGGCCATCAGCCATGCGAAGGGCGCGTGCCAGGTCGAGATCCTCTTCGCCGGACGAGAACTCGTCCTGACTGACGCCCGATAGAGGATCCGTCAAGGAAGAGGCCGCTGAGCGCGCGTCATGGTCATCGTCGCTATCGGTCATTTGACTGTCCTCGTCGGCATCCGTCGGAGCGGAAACAGGTGCATGACCCGCAATGGCGCCTCCGCAGCCGATCTCTCCTTGATCGAGACTCTCGTCCATCAACATGGCATCCTCGTTGGCGTTGACTCCGAGCAATGCTTGAGTTCGCTCCTCACTATCTCGAAGGGAGCCGTCATCCTTGACAGAGGTGTCAGGAGTCGGGGGCAAGCTGGGCATCCTCCACGAACGTGTGGCTCCAACGAGAGGGGTGAAGTCGGGAAGCTTGGCTCGTCGATTGGATTTTCCAGGCATGGTGACGTTGAGCAGGGACATGCCGTTGCCGACCCGGAGCATCTGAGCGACGGCACAGTCTTGCTTGCGCCCGTTGTTGGCACTGGCTCCGCCTCCGCCTCCCGGAGGAGCTGCTGAACCAATGCAAGCGCACAAGACGCATCCGAGCAGAGCTGCTGAGACGGTACTCATCTTGGCTGAGAATTCGGTATCGGCGTAAGGGAACTCGCCCTTCTCGACCAGTGCGACCATGTTGGCGGTGTGTTTGTCGGCATCGTAGTCGGAGCTGTTTGATTCCATGTAAGGGTTCTGGACGAGCTCGGGCAGAAAGTGCACGATGTGCGAGTCATCCCACTCCCAGCCCAGCGTGATCTCGTGCGTTCTCGAAATGTCGGAGATGGCAAAGATACCAAAAAGCAATTCAGGCTCGTCGCTACCGCTGTTGCTGTCCGGAAGTGGCGAATCTCGATGCAAGGGATGTGGTTGCTGGTATTGCCTAATGATGGTGATGGGTGACTGCGCACGTGAGCTGACGTGGGATCGATTGGGGAGCTGACCGTTCCTGCGGAAAAGGATAGGACGGAGGACGGCGTTGGGATGACAGCTAAAACGAGCGAACCTGGCTTCATTGCCAAATCTGCGAGCGTCGATGGCGAGATTGAGCGGTGGAGGAAAGAGGTGGACATGTGGCTTGGTGGCGCCAAGAGCAGCAAACTGGTTGATGGGATCTTTGCGGTAAGCGTCGGCACTATAGAGCTCACCTCTGTACTCGGAGATGAAAGAGCCGGCAGGGATGGGAGAGTCAGCAAAGAGGCCGTGCATGACAGGTCTGGAGAAAGACTTGGAGGCAGACCATCCACGTTGTGGTTCGTCGGCAGCATTGTTGATCTGGAGGACGTTGTTAAAGACGCCAGCCGAAGCGGTTTCCGAGATATGCTTGACATAGGTACGCGCCGCCAAGTCAGTAAGAGAGGAACCTTCCATCTCGACAGGTACACATTCGCCCCCTATAGCGGTGAGACCCAACAGGGACTTGTCGGTGGGGGAATCGATGTCGTGGGGAGGCGAAATATCATCTTGGTCCATGGAATTCTCGTGGATCTTGGTGCTGTTATGCGAGCTCTTTGGCGCGACGGGCGCTATCATCTTGCCTGATGCGGCGGGCAGAGCTCGGACAGGGCTGCCTGCTTCCCAGTCCAGCATGGCGGCAGCTAAGTTGGCAAGGATGTTGGAATCAGAGACGACGTTCTTGGAGATTGGAGTGAATTCGACGTGCCACGCTTCGAGTTGTTCGGCGACGTCGAAAGGATCGTCGTAGCGTTCGTTGCTGGTGCCGGGGGTATAGATGCCCTTGTTGGGAGTGGAAGAAGTGGGGGTATCGGGAGCTTTGCGCGAACCTTTTTGGCCTTTGCGCTGCTTGGCGCCACGACTACTGCTGGCAGCACTAGCGGGCAACTCGGGAACGACGAATTGGGTATTTGTGAGATCGAGAGCCTGACTTGGTTTACGCGAACGATGTTGGCTGGAGGGGACGGAGGTGGGAGCGGGAGAGGGGATTGGGATGTGGGAGGGTGGTGCATCGTCGAACGAGTTAGGATCCTGGGGAAGAGCAGATGATGGTGAGGATGATGTGTAAGCAGCTTCTTTGGTGAGATATTCCTGGGTGTAGTTGGCGGAGGCGAGCGCTTGGGCTTGCCTCTTGAGGTTGCGATCCATGAGGGCTTTGCGAGCCTCATTGTTCTTTCGCTTCTGCTGATGGGCTTGGGCGAAAGCAACATCGACGGGACGAGGTTCACACTGTTCGCAAAGGTATTCGTCAGGTACGGAAGCTTGTGACATACCAAAGCAAGCGCAATGCTGCCAGACGAGACAACGATCGCACTGGATGGTAAAGCCATCGTCATCGTCACAACCGCATATGCAACGGATGATACCAGCCTCTTCATCGACAGTGCCTTGATCGTCGTCATTGTCCTGTGCATCTTCGTCCGCAGTTTGATTTGCCGTCATCTCAGGTGCACGAGCGTCATCGCCATCGTTGTTGTTGTTGTTGTTGTTGGTGGTGGTGGTGGTGTTGGTGAGATTGCGGTGGGCATCGAACTCGAATCTGGATGAGGAAGCAGCTGGATTGGTAGACGAAGAGGACGACGAAGAGTTGGATGGCAAGGCGGATCTGCTGGTGGGTGGGGCGTCTCGGTTGAAGACGCCCATAGCTGGTGGCTTGATCATGATGGCAAAGTGTGGAAAGCCAGCAAAGTTGAGGTCAACGATCCGGAAACGACTGGACAACGGCTATTGGAGGTAGAATAGTGGGAGCTGAGACGCATCTAGAAGTCGGCAGAGATCGAAGCTCGGATCATCCTACAGTCTGTGAGCAGAAGGGGATATACGTAATCGGCCAAGCCGAGCAAGCTGTAAAAGTGAGCGAAAGGCTGTAGTGAATGTCGAGAAGAGAGAGAGAGAGAGAGAAGAGGATCGAGGTGCGGGACGAAGAAGATCACGTCGAGCTCATGAGGAAGTGCCAAGTGTGTAGAGGGTCATTGAAAGAGCCCTCCCTTGTCGTGGCTTGATGTGGATGGGATGAAGGATGACGAGGCGACGGAAAGAAGGTGGTAAGAAAGTCCAGTGGGAGGTAGTAGGGTAGAAGAGAGAGTGAGGGAGAGAGAGGCAAAGAGACAGAGAGACAGAGGGAGTGCCAAAGACGGAGCATCCGTCGTCGACTTGGGCCAAGTGCAGGAGAGAAAGAAAAAGAAGAGGCGACGCTTAGGCGTACAAGTCGCATTCAATGTCGCAGCTTCACCGCCAAAACACGCGCAATGGACGCAAAATTTTTGATGCCCTTTCGACTGAGCCATCTTCCAGACTTTGAATCGAATGTCGCCGTTTGGTACTCGTTTGAAAGCGTCGATTTGTGGCAGAAAACAATCAAACAATTCTCACGCTCACTGAAAAGTGGAAATCCAAGAAGAAATCTCACATCCGACGAACATCAACTACAAATTTACTCACGACTTTCTCACACTCACACTCAGGCTGTGTGTGACTTGGTGATGATCTTGTAGGCATCTCTGAGCATTACTCCATCACCATCCAGCCAGGCATTGTCTGGATTTAGCCTGTATCAGACTGCACCGTCTACGCCCACCAACATGACCATACTCTAAACTGAGAGACAAGCACCCGGCACCATCCTACAGCATGCCACCCAAAAAGCCAGACTACTCTGGCTACCAGTATTCGGCCCTTTCCTCTTTGGTCATCAACTCGGACCGATCGCATCGCAGACCCGATGAACCTTCGGGAGAGGCCGAATCACTAGCTGGGCGTATCAACGCTCGTGATATGGGCTCAGCTGTCAAGTCGGAAGGAATCAAAGATCTCGACAAGAAACGCAAGAAAGCCGAAGCCGACGATGACCTCAAACAGCGCAATCCAAAGAGACAAGCTGCCACTGCATCCATCCAAAACACCTACACCGACATCCTCCAAGCTACAGCTGAGCTCGAAGGTTTGAGATATCAGCCTAGGACGGCAGATACCCGACAGATCTACGAACTCATTCTCACCATCGTCCACACTGCTTTGGGCGATCAGGCTCAGGATGTCGTTCGCTCCGCTGCCGACACCACCCTCGAGATTCTCAAGGATGACGACCTCAAGGATCTCGAAAAGAACAAAGAGATCCAAGACATCCTTGGTCCACTCTCCACCGACACCTTTGGTCAGCTCCTCAACCTCAGTAAAAAGATCACCGACTACGACGATGACGAACAGAAGGCTGACAATCCGGATAATGATGCCAAGCTCGGAGAGGTCGATGAGAAGACAGGCGTAGCTGTCCTCTTTGACGAGGATGAGGAAGAGAGCGATCAGGATGGTGTTGATTATGTCGTCCGCGACGAGTCCGATGATGACGACGATGATCAGCAAGGTCCTGACACAAAAGCGAATGGTCAAGATGACGACGACGACGCATCAGCAGACGACAACGATCAAGATCGACAAGACGAAGAGGTGATCCTAGGCGCAGATACCACATCCACCTCCGCTAAAGATGCGAATCACGTCACTCCTCACGACATTGATGCCTTCTGGATCCAGCGACAAATGGCACATTACTATCAAGATGCGCACGAAGCTGCCGAAAAGGCCACAGCCGCCTTCGACATCCTCTCTGCCGAATCCGACATTCGAGATTGCGAAAACAGTCTCATGGAACTTTTCGAGTACGAAAACTTCGAGTTGGTTCAGCTTCTCACCAAGAATCGCGAAGTGGTGGTGTGGTGCACAAGGCTGGCACGCGCTGATGAGGATGAGAAGGTCAATGTTCAGGTTGCCATCAGGGAGAAGGGCGCTGGTTGGATCTTGAAGGCCTTGCAGGGCAACAAGGCCAATGGGGCTACCAATGCTGCTCATGGTCTCACTCCCATCGACTTGCAAGATGCTCAGCAGAGAGCCAAGCGACTCACATCCCGCGCCACCATTGCTCCTGGATCCACTGCACAGCCAAGGAAAGGTGTTGATCTCGAGGCCATGGCTTTCAGTCAAGGTGGACATCTCAATACCAATGCCAAAGTGCGTCTACCTGAAGGTAGTTTCAAGAGAACCAAGAAAGGCTACGAAGAGATCCACATCCCTGCTCCCATCAAGCGAACCGTTGGAGAAGGCGAACTTGTGCCCATCGCAAGTCTTCCCTTCTGGGCCCAAGCCGCCTTCCCTGGTGCCACCACGCTCAATCCCGTTCAATCCAAATGCTACCCTCTTGCCTTCGGCTCCGATGAGCCTATGCTGCTATGTGCTCCGACAGGCGCAGGTAAGACCAACGTTGCCATGCTCACCATCCTCAATGAGATCAACAAATGGCGCGACCCAGACACCGGCGACATCGACCTCAATGCCTTCAAGATCGTCTACGTCGCTCCAATGAAGGCGCTCGTCTCCGAGCAAGCGGGTAACTTTCGAGATCGTCTGCAGTCCTACGGCATCACAGTCAACGAGCTGACCGGAGACAGTCAACTCACCAAGGCACAGATCGCCGAGACCCAAATCATCGTCACCACCCCGGAGAAGTGGGATGTCGTCAGTCGAAAAAGTTCCGATACCTCCTACACCAACCTCGTCCATCTCATGATCGTCGACGAGATTCATTTGCTTCATGATGATCGAGGTCCTGTTCTCGAGGCCATCATCGCCAGAACTATTCGGAGGATGGAGCAGATGAGCGACCCTGTGCGTCTCGTCGGCCTCTCAGCCACTCTGCCCAACTACCAAGACGTTGCCACCTTCCTGCGCGTCAATCCAAAGACGGGTCTTTTCTACTTTGAAAGCAACTACCGTCCCTGTCCACTCAAGCAGGAGTATGTTGGAATCACCGAAAAGAAAGCGATCAAGCGGCTGCTTGTCATGAACGAAGTCACCTACGAGAAGACGCTCGACCAAGCTGGTAAGAATCAGGTTCTCATCTTTGTCCACTCACGAAAGGAGACCGCAAAAACCGCCAAATTCATCAGAGACAAGGCCATGGAGCAAGATACTCTCAATCAGTTCCTTCCACAGTCTCCCGCTAGTCAAGAAGTCCTGCGTTCCGAGCTAGAGAATGTCACCGATGCGAATCTGAGGGACGTGATGCCCTACGGCTTCGGTATCCACCATGCTGGCATGTCGAGACTTGATCGAGAGCTGGTGGAAGCACTGTTCGCTGATGGACATCTGCAGGTATTGATATCAACCGCAACTTTGGCTTGGGGTGTCAATCTCCCTGCTCACACCGTCATCATCAAAGGCACGCAGATCTACAATCCCGAAAAGGGACGGTGGTGCGAGATCACGCCTCAGGACATGCTGCAGATGCTCGGTCGTGCCGGTCGACCTCAGTATGACACTTTTGGAGAAGGCATCATCATCACCAACCATTCCGAACTGCAGTACTACCTCAGTCTGCTCAACCAACAGCTACCCATCGAATCGCAGCTGGTCTCCAAGTTGGCCGACAACCTCAATGCAGAGATCGTTTTGGGAACCATTCGCAACCGAGATGAAGCAGTCGCCTGGTTGGGCTACACCTATCTCTACGTCAGAATGCTCCGATCCCCTGCGCTCTACAGCGTCACAGCCGACTACGCCGAAGACGATCCGTTCCTGGAGCAGAAGCGAGCCGACATCGCTCACACCGCCGCAGCTTTGCTCGAAAAGTGTGGATTGCTCAGGTACGATCGGAAAACCGGCAACTTCACATCCAACGAGCTCGGCAGGATCGCTTCGCACTACTACATCACCCACCACAGCATGTCCGTCTACCATCAGCAGATCAAGCCCCATCTAGGCATGATCGAGCTCTTCCGTATCTTTGCGCTTTCCAGCGAATTCAAGCATCAGGTGGTCCGCCAGGATGAAAAGCTCGAAGTTGGCAAGCTCTTGGAGCGGGTTCCCATTCCCGTCAAGGAATCTTTGGACGATCCCATCGCCAAAGTGAATGTGCTGTTGCAGACATGGATCTCGCAACTCAAGTTGGATGGATACGTGTTGGCAGCCGACATGGTGTACGTCACCCAATCCGCAGGGCGGATCCTTCGAGCCATCTTTGAGATCTGTCTCAAGCGAGGATACGCTCGTCTCAGTCATCTGGCTTTGGATCTGTGCAAGATGGTGGAAACCCGCCAGTGGGGATCCATGACACCTCTGCGACAGTTCAAAGGTGTCCCAGCCGATCTGATTCGTAGGTTGGAGCGGAAAGAGTACCCTTGGAATCGACTGCGCGATTTGGAACCTAATGAGATTGGAGAGTTGATCGGTATTCCGAAAGCGGGTCGACTGGTTCATCGTCTCGTCAACCAGTTCCCGCGTCTAGAGCTGCAAGCTTTCTTCCAACCTCTCACTCGATCCTTGCTCCACGTCCAACTCACCATCACGCCCGACTTTCACTGGGACGAGAAGGTGCACGGTGGCGCTCAAGGCTTTTGGATCATGGTGGAGGACGTAGACGCAGAAATCCTGCATTACCACGACCAGTTCTTGTTGCTCAAAAAGTACGCCGAGGAAGAACATGTCGTCAGCTTCACCGTTCCCATGACTGAACCCATCCCGCCCAACTACTTCATCAGTGTCGTTAGCGATCGCTGGTTGCAGAGTCAAGTCCGACTACCCATCTCGTTCAAGAATCTCATTCTGCCCGACAAGTTTCCCCCCCACACGCCCCTGCTGGATCTCCAGCCCCAACCTGTCACAGCTCTGGGTGACAAGGAAGCCGAACAGCTCTATGCAAACGCTCTCACCCGCTTCAATAAGGTTCAGACACAGACCTTCCACGCGTTGTATGGAAGCGATGACACGGTCTTTGTGGGCGCACCCGTTGGAAGCGGCAAGACGATTTGTGCCGAGTTGGCACTGCTTCGACTCTGGAAAGACCCGGAAGCTGGGCGCGCCGTCTGCATCGTCCCCTACGAAGTGATGATTGCGCCGCGAGTCGCCGAGTGGAAGGCCAAGTTTGGCAACTTCCGCGGAGGCAAAGATGTGGTTGGATTGACCGGCGAGACGAGCGCCGATCTGCGTCTGTTGGAGATGGCCGACATAGTCGTTTCCACGCCTGAGCATTGGGACGTTCTGTCGCGTCGATGGAGGCAGCGTAAGAACGTACAGACCGTTTCGCTGTACATCTTTGACGATCTGCATTTGATTGGGGATTGGAAAGTTGGGGCTGTTTACGAGATTGTCTGTTCGCGAGCTCGATTTGTGGCAGCTCAAACGCAAAATCGAACGCGAATGGTAGCACTGAGCGTACCTCTGGGCAACGCTCGAGATGTGGGAGACTGGCTGGGTGCATCGTCCAGCAATGTCTTCAACTTTGCCCCGAGCGCGAGACAAGTGCCTCTGGAAGTGCATCTTCAGTCCTTCAATATCCCTCATTTCCCAAGCATGATGATCGCGATGGTCAAGCCGGTCTACTTGGCGATCATCGAATATGCACCTGATCAGCCCGTGATCGTCTTCGTACCCAGCAGAAAACAAGCCAAACTGACTGCCGATGACATTCTGGCTTACGTGATGGCGGATAGCGATCGCGATGGAGACGCGACAGGCTCCGATGATGGGGCTAGTCGATTCCTCAATATCGAATTGGAAGATTTGAAACCTCATCTGGCTAGGGTCGAAGATCGGGATTTGCGGGAGCTTTTGCAATCGGGCATCGCTTACTACCACGAAGGATTGTCTCGAAACGATCGAAGGACTGTGGAACGGCTTTTCACGGCGGGTGCGATTCAGGTCGTCGTTGCTTCCAAGGGCGTGATCTGGAACTTGCCGCTTTCCGCTCACTTGGTGATCCTCATGTCTGTTCAGACCTACGATGGACGAGAGCATCGATACGTCGATTACGCATTACCAGAGATGTTGCAGATGGTGGGCAAGTCCACTGTTGCGAATCAAGATGGTGTTTCAAGATGCATCTTGTTGGCTCAACAGACGAGGAAGGATTACTTTAAGAAATTCTTGACCGAGGCTCTACCCGTTGAATCCAAATTGCACAACTTTGTGGCGGATTTCTTCAATTCCGAGATCGTTTCCCGTACAGTGGATGATAAACAGGCTGCTGTGGATATCCTAACATGGACGTTGATGTATCGAAGGTTACAGGCCAATCCCCAAGTCTACAACTGTCAAGGCAAGACAATGAATCACATCGGAGATTTCTTGTCCGAGTTGGTCGAGACAAGTTTGACCGACTTGGAAAACTCGAAGTGTATCAGCATCGAAGACGAGATGGATGTATCTCCGTTGAATTTGGGTATGATTGCCAGTTACTACAACGTCAGCTACATTACCATCGATGTCTTCAACATGTCGTTGAAACAACGTACCAAGATGAAAGGGTTAATGGAGATCGTATCCTCTGCATCAGAGTTCGAGGATTTGATTCCCATTCGACAGCACGAAGATGTAGTTTTGGGACGACTTTACGACAGACTACCTTTTAAGCTCGACAAGGTCAACTTCAACTCTCCTTACCATAAAGTCTTTATTCTTCTTCAAGCCTATTTCTCGAGGATCGTTCTACCGGTGGATCTGGAAGCCGATTTGCAGATTGTTTTGGGCAAGATCCTCACCTTACTTTCGGCTACTGTGGACGTCATGTCTTCCAACGCTTATTTGAACGCTATTGTAGCGATGGAGTTGAGTCAGATGGTCGTTCAAGCTGTCTGGAACACGGATCCGGGAGCAGTTCTTCAACAAGTTCCTCATTTCACTCGGGACGTGGTGCAAAGATGCCGAGAGAAGGGTGTCGAAGATGTATTCGGTCTATCGGATCTCTTGGCCGAGATCTCGGATGAGGAGAGGGATGAAGTACTCCAGATCCGGGATCAGAAGCAACTTGCGCAAGTGGCCAAGTTCGTCAACTCGTTCCCCTACATCGAGCTTTCGGTTGTGGTTCAGAACAAAGACGATTTGAACGCCTCCGATCCGATCAGTGTTTCGATTCGATTGGAGAAAGATGAAGACGACGAAGAAGACGGTGAAGAAAGTTTGGTGGTTCAATCGGCATTCTATCCCAACAACAACAAGAAATTGGTTCAATGGTGGATTGTAATTGGTGATCCTGGAACTAAGAATCTGTTGGCTATCAAGAAGATTACAGTAAGAAAAACTTTGGAGATGGAGTTGGAGTTTAATTTGCCAAAGGGCAGGTGGTCAGGGTTGAAAGCTTGGTTGATCTGCGATAGCTATTTAGGCGCCGATAGAGAAGTCGAATTGGACGAAATCGAGGTCGCTGAAGCTAGGGAGGATGATTCCGACGATGAGGAGGAGGATGACGAGGAAGAGGAGGACGAAGAAGATGATGGGAGTGGCAAGGAATGAGGACAACATCACGAGGCGCTTACGTGTAACAAATAGCCGTCTTTGCAATAACGACTTCCACTTGATTACCCTTTGCGTAGGATCTTTGCGTCTCAGTCTGTCTTTTGGGTGTCAAAGAATGGTTTGGAGTAACGGTAGCCGTAGACGTGAGTGTTGGTGATAAGCGGTATTCTGAGAGTTGTTGGGTGCTCGAACAGGGAAGTGCAAGTCGCTTGCGTTGTTTCGACATCCTATTTATGATTCATGATTCTACAGTACCTTACTCGACTGCCGGAGTGTTGAGCTAGTATGAATCTTGAGAGCACAACTGTCTCGTCCATCCTGAGGTTTTGAGACCAAAGATGCGAGCACAATTGTTGTACAAGGCAGGGCAGGGCGGTAAGGACAACGACCTGGTTTCAGTTTTACGACCAGGCTTACAGTACAACGGTAGGTGGCATGTCGAAGTTTGTCACCATCTAACTATACTTAGCTTATTCCCAGGCTTTGTCCCTCGGATGCGCTACGCCAATATGCGGATTTCGCGAGAAACTACTGTACTAACCCGATGAACAGGTATGCGTCCGTCACCACGGGACGCGTTTATCATCGGTCTCGCTCAAATAAGACAATACCCACAAACGCACACATTCACACACTTGCGTCACAACATAGATCCAAGACTCAAGAGATTCCAGGATTCGTATTCGTTCGAAAGATGTGAAGGTACCAAAGCGTACATACGACTTGCCGGACAAGAGAGGAGAGCGAGGAACGTAGAGAACGCGGAGAACACAGAAGAGGACGTGGGAGTCGAAACGCAGAGGGAAAGTGGGACTCGGAGAGTGAAGTGAAAACGTGGAGTGCTAACGGATGTGGATCCAATTCCCAAGGCCGGAAATTTGAGATCCAGATCCATGAGCAAGCTATAAGGATTGGTTGGTATTGGTAGTTTGAGAGGTGAGGGTATTTGGTGCCAAGTGGGCGAGCAAAGGCGAGCAGGAGGATTGGACCGAAAGACGTTGGGTGAGGAGAGCGAGGGGGGAGGGGTATCCTTCGTGACAAGTGCGGGTGTGTCCACAGATCACATGTAAACCTTCTTGATTTCGCTCTCGTATTTCTTGATGATGTCCTTTCGGGAGAGTTTCTGGGCAGCCGTCATGGCCAATTCTTCGGGAACTAGCAAGACGGTTTGCAACATTTCCAAGTTCTTGAATCCAGCTTTCTTGCCCTGTTGATTGATGTCTTCCATAACCAATTTGGCGACTTGACGGTTCTTGCAAAGCTCTTCCAGATCGCCGGATGCACCGGCTTTTTGAGCAGCAGAAGTCAAGTTGTCTTCTCGAGGGAAAACGATAGCCATGGGTTGTTTGGCGTCGGAACTGGCGTGTACGCAGATATTGGAGACCAAGTTGGAGGATTTGTAGACCGATTCGAGACGTTCAATGGCAATATACTCTCCTCCGGACAACTTGACCAGGTTCTTCTTTCGGTCAATGATGGAAAGCGTTCCATTAGCGTTCCACTGACCAACATCTCCGGTCATGAACCATCCATCCTCAAACACTTCCTTGTTCAGATCGTCTCGCTTGAAGTATCCCTTGGTGATGGCAGGGCCCCGAATCAGCACTTCACCCTGAGGAGGGTTGTTGGTCGCAAAGTATCCAGCATCCGGTACGTCTCGAAGCTTGATCTCGATGGCAGGCACACATCCTCCGGAAGGACCGTAGCTGTAGAATTCGGGATGAAGAATGGCAGTCATACCGCACGATTCTGTCAGACCGTAACCTTGCAGCAAAGTGACTAGAGCCGTGTTGAGGAATTCCTGGGTCTCTTTGGAAAGGGCAGCACCTCCCGAAAGAGCGATGCGAAGTCGACCACCAGTCTGCTCTTTGACCGCTTTGAAGACGACAGCATCCATTACTGAAGACAGGATGGGGATCTTGTTCTTCTTGATGGTCATGGCGCCTCCGAATACGTTCTTCTTCAACGAGCCTCCCGAGTTGACCTTGGACAGAATTCCCTTTCGGATCAGCTCCCAAACTGCGGGAACACCGATCATGATGGATGGCTTGAATGCCTTGATATCTCCATCGCAGTGTCGAACCGAAGCCTGTGTCAATGTCTTGACCTTACCGTATCCCATCGTTACACCAACATAGATCAGCGTGCACTCGACGATGAATTCGAGAATGTGAGCTAAAGGCAAGTAGGCGAGGAAGGTGTCATCGGGCCTCAGCAATTCACCAATGTGAAGTTCGACGGCGGCGATGGCAGCGACGAGGTTGCCGTGAGTCAGGACGACACCTTTGGGAGCGCCAGTGGATCCCGAGGTGTACATGATACAGGCAATGTCGTCGCGAGTAGGAAGGTGTGGCTCGGCAGGGTTGGCTTTTCCGTCTTGCCAGAGCTCCTCGATGGTGAGGATGCGACCGCCTCGAGGTTCAAGCACCTCCTTGATCTTGTTGAGCTTATCTTCGGGCGCTTTTCCATCGTAGACGACGAATTTGACGGTTTCGGTCTTGCCGATCACATTGGAAAGAGTGTCAAGCAGCTCGGCGTTGGTAAAGATACCGACGACTTCGGGCTCGTTGAGAGAGTGCTGCAGACCTTCTTCACCGAGCGTCTCGTAGGCGGTACAGAAAGGAATTCCCTGTCGGAAGCAAGCATGAGCCATGTTCTGCCAGTTGACACTGCAAAACGAGGAGGGTGATCCGAAGAAGAGCATCGGAGAGAAGATTCACAGGTTAGCAGCACATCCTGCAAGCGATAAGAATACAATTAGCCAGACAAGCAGCTTGACAGCAGTGTACGTACGCAGTAGTGGCATAAATGTTGAATCGCGTTTCTTTCGACATGCCCAGGTTCACAAGACCGCTGGAGGCATGCTGAATGCGTTCCTCAAACTCGCTGTAGGTGAGATACTTGTAGTTGGAGAGCTCATAGTATTGCCATTTCTTGGTTTCCTTGACCTCCTTTCCGTCCACCTTCTTGGTAACTTCTTTTTCTTCATCGTGCATCCGAACCACGTCTCGCCATCCCATGATGGGACGGTTGGGAAAGCCTGTACGACGTGAAAGAAGGAAGAATTCCGATGAATCTTCGTGTCAGCACTTGTCGTACGCGATCATCTGCGAATACTAGGGCTGAACCGAACAGTGCGGAGCGCATCAATCGTTTGGGCCCTTGACTTTTAGCATCTACTTACGCTCCTTGGCCTTCAAGAAGACATCGCCCATGGTGTTGATGCCTTCAGAAGGTCGCTCGAGAAGCTTGTCGGGAGATCGATAGGATCGGCGGATCCGGGTCTCGCCTTTGGCGGCGGCATCTCCGACCTCTACACTCGCAAGCTTGGTCATGTTGAAACAGGGATTCAAGTTGTGATCCACCAGTATACCGGATTAAGAGGGTGGGACGGGGCGGTGGATAGCGTCCAAAGTGATGTGATGGTGTGGTGAATTGATCCTGACACCCTTTGGGATTGTTCGGTGCGATGATGAAGGAAGGGGAATAGAGGATGAAGGATGGAGATATGAGCCAAGATTAGTGACGCCAAGGTGTGACGGAGATGGGTCTGGATTCGCAGCGACTTGCTTGCCAAGAGTGGAACTGAGGTCAGGGATTGCAAGTGTCGTCAACTCAGCAGCGGTGCCGCGGCGTATACGGCAAATTACCAAGAAAATGAACAAGTGATAGAGAACACTCTCTCTGACTTGTATCTTACGCGCCTCAAGGTGGGGACGTCAGAACGTGAATGCGAGAAAGCTGAGCCCAGAAGAGGTCATTGAGAACGGGCGTGACACAGGGGAGAAGCAGCAGCAGCAGCAACTCTATCGGATGATGCGGGCAGTCAGCCCCAATCCGATTTTCTTAGGCATGACGAGGTATGCAGAGGCAGAGAGACACAGACACAGACACAGACACACAGGCACACAGCAAAGAGGGGGAAAATGCTTCGGACAATGAATTTCGCGAAACAGGACACGCACAAAGAGCATCTCTCTCTCTGTCTCTGTGTGTGCGACTGGTGCGGTGTGGAGGAAAATCATCGCAGCAAAATAAGCGAGCTCGAGCCAATTTGCAAATCGAAACCCAAAGTACAGGAATCCGGTCCATCCTTCCAACATCTTTCTCAAGTTGGTGCCAATCCGTTCCTGTGATCCACAGTGCCACAAAGTCGAGACCTACAATGCATCCATCACATATAGCAAGGAACGATGCTGCACTATGCACATCGTGTTAGGCATTGAAGATGGCGGAGAATCAGCTGTGTTGGTCGTTGATTGGGGCTGCGAAGATCAAGATCTGCGTGAATCAAGTTGCTGATGATGTTGCTGCTTGCTGCTTTGTTCTTTTCTCTTACGGTCCTTCCGTTGCCTAACTTCTCCCGTGACAACTCTTGTCGGTAAGCGAGGTCGCCAGGGCCCCGCACACTTTCCGAACTTTGGGTATCCGTGTACAATACTTTGACGCCGACTAAATTGGAGAGCTCAGGAGGATCGAACCAACCTTTCCTTTCCGGGTTTCGTCAAAGATGCAATCCACAATATAAACCCATTTGCAGCAGCACAAGCACCAGCAGCAGCGGAAGGCCCGGTCACTGATATGCAGTCAGCGAGGAAGCCCATCCGGCCCGTCTGCACATCGTTGTTGCCTTTTTTTTTCAGTCTCAGACGAATCCTGAATACAGCCGCCCTTGACGTTCCCGTTGCTCGAGCCTCAAGATTGTTGCTCCAGATAGGGCTCGTCAGAGACCTGTGAATGCAAGCGGATACTTATCTCGACACCACTCGACAGTATGCGGGGGCAGAGAGTGTTGTAGCCCAACATTGCGGTGAGATAGACCAAAGAGTGCCCTTATTCATGGATGTGAATAGAAGATCCTAGCTCGCACCGACGGCTACGGCTACGGCTACGGCTACGACATGAATGACACCGAGCTCGAGTATGTTCATGACAAATCTAGTCAGAATGATGATCATTGAGAGATAATGGGAGAGAGGCTAAGCTGATGACGACAGTTCCTTTGTTCACATCTTGACTTGGTAGTCATCTCGTCATCGCAAGCGGACAAATCTCGAACAAGTACATGCTAAGGCAGGGGATTGGCGCTCAGGTCCCAAACTTACTTGGCGTATCTCAATTGTTGAGCATGGGAATAGCATGAAAAAATGGGGAAGGGATGACCAAAGGGAAACGATAGTACGCTGTGAAAGGTCCTGGTGTCGTGTGTGGGTGGACACTCCAGAGTTGATGACATGGTCCGGATCGCTTGACAGGTTGCCGAGGCCAGAGTTTGAGATTGGGGTCTCCCCGCATCGTCCAGCCATGAGCAACTTCCGAGGTTGCGCCACCACTTGGCCAAACGACTTGTCCAATTCCTCTTATTGAGGGAAGTACAGAACCTCGTATACTTAGCCAAAAGCTAGCCGCGGGAATCATGTTCATGCTTTCACACGATTCTTCTTCCTCCTACGAGCACACCTTCATGGGAGGGGAACGGTCTAACACAGAAAAGGTAGTCTTTTCGGCCGTGAAAACTTTCGATGATATCCGCGGCGCGACTGAAAAGCGACACATCTTGACGTTCGCGCGACCCGTTAAAGCTGGGTGCGGTTGGTTGGTGGCAGAGAAAAGACTTCGAAAGCCTTCTTCTCGGACCCTGATTCTGCATTTGCAGCGTTATTTGCACAGTCCGTCGCGACCGTTGTCGACAACATCGTCAGCTCAAGGCTCCTTCCCGACGAATCCGTGCTGCATACAATCGATCAAGCACGTCCGGTCCTCAAGCTTCGCGCACATGCAACGATAAGAAGAAGCAACGCATCAATCCACTTTGCTTCGCTAGATCGGATACCAACCAACCATGCTGTACGCAGAAGCCGAGAAGGTGCTTTGTTTCCACGGTCCCTTGATATACGCTGCCAAGATCCTCAAAGCGGAGAAATGGACGGGCGACGATAACGCTACAGGCGCAGTAGGTCCACACTATCTCGTTCACTACGATGGATGGAAGAAGACTTGGGATGAATGGGTGCCTGAAACACGATTATTGAAGTATAACGACGAAAATTTGGCTCGCAAAGCGGCGTTACTAGAAGCCTCCAAATCAGGCTCCCTCAACTCTTCCTCACATACCGAAAAGAGCACTTCCAGCGCAGCAAAGAGAGGCAGGGATTCGGATGCTCACGATCGCAAATCCGGTAGCTCCCGGGCAACCAAACGTGGTAGAGAGACGGTGGAACACGAAGAAGACTTTGTCAAGCGTCCAGAGGTCAAAATCTCCATTCCCGAGGAGCTCAAGCTGCAATTGGTAGACGATTGGGAAAACATCACCAAAAAGGGAGAATTGGTCCCACTGCCCAGAAAACCTTGCGTTAACGAGATCTTGCAAGACTACAAAAAGTACCATCTAGCCAACAAGAAGGAACCCAAAAGATCCCCGCAGGTAGTCGAAGAAGTCTTGAAAGGTCTCAAGCTCTACTTTGATCGCTCTCTGGGCCAAAATTTGCTCTATCGATTCGAACGAGCCCAGTACGTTGATTACAGGAAAAAGAACGGTCCCAAGATGGGGGATGGAGATGTTGGCAACGCAAGATCCAGCAACGGCAGCATGGGAGGTGATATGGAGCCCAGCGACATCTACGGCGCTGAACACCTTCTCAGACTCTTTGTCAACTTGCCCATGATCATCGTACACACGTCCATGGATGCTGAATCCATCAGTCTGCTCAAAGATCATCTCGCTGACTTTTTAGCGTGAGTATCTCCATGTTTCCTTCCTCAGATTCGTTGCTTTCGTGTCGTACTGAACCATTCCGCCTTTCGACTCCATCTGCAGGTTCATGTCCAAAGAGAAGCATCGTCTCTTTGTACGAGAATACGAAGCTGCCTCTCCCGCCTATCACAGACTCAGCTCAACATAGCCTCTGCTCCAAATCGCCACTGTCATCGCTCCTTCTCACAGATCTTCATCTTTTTGTCATCTTGCTCATCAGGGGACTTCCCCCGCTGTAATACTAGTAGAATTTCTTTGTTCAGAACAGATTGACATCGTTATATCGACTGCGAGGGCACTTTACATCGTTATATCGACTGCGAGGGCACTTTCACTTCCCCTCCAGTTCACCCCGTCAAGTGTCTGATGCCGAAGGACAATGGATCCGGGATCTTCTCCTCCTGCGCCCATCCGTCGTGCGAAGGACAGGCGCTATTGAGGGAGGATCCGGTGATACGGTAGAAGCAAGAAGCAGATTCGGCCAGTCTCGCTCCTCTTTGATCTCGACAACGACATCTCCATCAACCACTCCTGTGGGACAGATGCTACTGTGGCCATCTTGCTCTACGCAAAGCCGTGGTCGCCGGATAGCAAGGAACTGTAAAAGGATCGTAAAGTGAGTCTTTCCGTCTAGCTTAATGATCCTCTTGCGTCTTCTGATGCTTACGAAGACCTTCTGACACAGCCTCCAGCATCCTCCCAACACAGTGGCCCCGAGAATGAACGTGGCGAGCAAGGACTTGAAGAGCGTGATGAGTAGCCCGATTAGAACCTCAACCCTGACGGACCCTGGCCAAGCAGCCAGTAGCCATCGAATGACTTGAAATCTCGAGACTATGTGTAGCTGTGATTCAGTCCTCCTTTGAAATGCCAGCGAGATGGAGTCATGCTGTACTCACAGCTTCCGAAGGGGTGCGCCAATTGTTCGATTTGCGTTACAGACCACTGGTATATGGTGTCGTACCAGCTGAACATCGGATCGAGACCTCCAGCTATGTTCCCTGACTGCCTTCTGACAGCATTCAGATGTGTTTGAGTTTGATTGACCTCGTCGGCGACAGCTAGCAAGTCCGCATGCAGCTTTTCGACCATATTTGCACCAGTCTTCAGCATCACCAAGTGGTCTTCGTGCTGCTGCAGGATAGATTTACCCTGTTGCAGGATCCGTCCGTTCAGCCTATCATGCCCTCGGGAGAGCGAGTCAAGACTGAGCAGCGAAGCGTTCAGGCTATTCGTGAGGACAGAAGAGAGACGCACTGGCTCCTGGAAGTGATTCTCCATGAACCTGGAGGACTCTGAAAGGATAAGTTCTGTCACTTCTCGGATCTCTTCCTTCGTCCTTCTCGCGATGTGTTCTTGAAGGAGCGAAAGCTGCAGGACGGATCCTAATCAAATGAGTCGCATGCCCACATCTGGGAAAGGTAGTTTATGAAATCGTTACTTACCTGATCTGGCATCCGCTCAAGCACTTTCAGCTCGGAATGTAGAAGGCTCATGATGCTGGTTTCGAAATGCTTCATCCTCATCTGCAATGCCGGCTGATTCCACAGCGAGAACCTGTCGACATGAGTAGAGGAACCTAAGCCGACACGAAGCTTATGCACTCACATCGATGCCTTCCGCAGTAGCTACTAAGACTTCATTTCGAGCTCGCTGCTCCTCTAGAAAGCTCCACAGGTGCGAGCGAAAGTCCTGTCACGAATGCACAGAGATATCAGCTCTAGCTGTTTTCAGCTCTCTGTGTCTTCCAGTCACTCACCTCAAGGATGTTTGGCACCTGTGCTTTCAAGTCATTGAGCTGCTGACTCCACGCCTTCCTCTCGCTTTGCTCCTCTTCTTGTTCTTCTTTGTGTTGCTTCATCCATCTTCCCAAGAATCGAAGCAGAGACAGTTTTTGGTTTGTAACTTGGGCATAAAGATCCCTTGCTCTATCTGACTTTGTATGACAAACCATTGTCAAGATCTCGTCCATCTTGTACATGCTTCAAGGGAGGACGTGCTCACCAATATCTTTCCAACGCTGTAACGCAAAGCACATCTGAGGTATCTCGCGAAGGTAACCGGAGTAGGTCGACCAGTATCTCGTGCTCCTTGACAGAGCTCTGGTCGTGGCAAGCAAGGTCTCGGATCAGTTTCTCTCAGATGGGGATCAAGCCAACAGAAATGTTGGGAGAATCGACTCACTCGACGCAGCATTCGAATAGAGGGACATCTTCCTGAACCGAAGGCAATCCAGCGTGGACACGTTCACACTCCATCGGAATGCTTTGCCTAGCCGCTTTGAGGTCGCATAGCGTCAAGAGGACAGACACTGTTGGAACGAACCGGATGAATCTCTCATTTACACCGTCTGCATAATGGAGCGGACAGAACATCTTCAGGAAATGTCGACTTACCCGCCATTCGGTCGCTGCTGTTCATGTCAGAACCTCCTCTTCCGCAATCACTCTTGACAGCGGTTAGAACGTGAGAATGGCAATCCGTATCGCCATGCGGCTTCCAAGATTTCATCCGGTCTGCTACTTTCTCAGTAATTGCAAAAGATCCAGGGCGTCGTTATGAAGTGGCAGGCCTTAGCTTACCTTGGTCTCCAAACAATTCTTTCCTCTCCGACTCCGTTAGGCCGAGCTCACTCCTACCTGTAGGTATCTGAAGGAGTTTTTGCTCCGCCACTGCTGCTGCCACTCCGATGCCGATCACCAAGAGTAGCAGTACCGCTTGCACTAATCCTTTGGCTGGCATCTGGTAGAGCTGGAAGCGACGGAACGAAGAACCTTTCTACTAGGTGGTGAAAAGGCTACCCATCAGAGGGAAGCATTATGCAGCAATCGGGATACAAGGCACGACATTCTCAGAGCAGCACCGTACTCTTGTCGACCTTTCGCCGAAATTCGGTGCTGTACGGCTAGGCTTCGGCCAATTTGACATCGAATTAACAAGAGGGCTGAAGCGGAGAATCTCCGGTAGAACGTGGTCGAGAGGAAATCGTGACGACTGAGCGTGGGAAACGGATCAGCCTGAACCTTCAGGTTCTGTATTTCAACGCTACAGGCTGATATTCAGGGAACCTCAACAACACAAATCCGGGCTCAGGTTCTATCCACAATTATTGTAGACATCTTCGATATAACTAGTTTTGAGTCAAATCACAACGGGGGAACGCCGAGCAAGAGGAGAGGAGAGGTTACACTGTGAGAAAATACACCGCAAGGCAAAGCAAGGGAGAGCGAAGGATAAGGTGAGAGAGAGGAGGAGGGGAAAAGAGCGAGAGCGAAAAAGCTGAACCTCTTGAAGTCACTAATTGTGACGCGACAGAGTGGGAAGCGTTCACGCGGCTTCGAGGCCTCAAAAGCGACTCTTCGCTGTCGGGCGGTCGGCTTATCCCCATAGTCGCAATGGATGCCTCCTCCTCTCTCCTTCGAATGATAGCTGAGCGTTTGACAGGGAAAGACACTGGTCGGCACACAACCTAATTTCGAAGGGAGAAGCCTTTCTTCTTGGTGGCTTGTGACACTTTTTCCGGCGTCAATGGTCGACCGGATTCGAGTCTCCTTCGCTTGTCTTCCAGCTCGAGTCGCTGCTTCTCGAGAGCATCCCGCATCTCTCGATGTCGAGCATACAGCTCTTCCTCGCTCTGTTTCAACTTGGCTTCCTTCTCTGCTACCTTTTGCTGGAAGACGAGCTTCATCTCGTTTTCCATCTTCCTCAATCGGGCTTCGTGGATCGCTCGCTCTTCGGCCATCTTAGCAGCTGGGTTGACCTCCTTGAATACAGAGTGGTCCTGAGTAACACCCATGGCCACCAGCTTCTCCGTTCGGTACTTTTCGTACAGGACGTTGTTGGTGTGTTCCTTGAGCTCCTCCATGTGCGTGTGGATGAGCATCTGTCGCAGCTTGACGAAGTCGCAGTGATCCTCATTGTCAACTTCGATAACACCCCACGGATACGCTCGGCCCCGTACCCTTCGTCCGTCAGGTGTGTCGATCTCGGTGTTGGAACCAACGACGGCAAAAGGAACCTTGGTGGAGATCTCTTGGATTTCCAGCATGGTCTCCTCATCTTCGGTCTCGTAGATAGGTGCGTGGAAGATCTCGATCTTGTGGTAGGCGATGTCGTTGAGGATTCGTTGCTTGAACTGTACGATCTCTTCGTCGGTCAGGGTGTCGGATTTGGCGATGACGGGGATGAGGTTGACTTTCTGGTGCAATCTTCGCATGAATTCGATGTCGATGGGTCGCAGGCTGTCAAGTAACGTCAAGCAATCCGATAGAAGTCCTTCAGAGTCAGTGATGAGCTTTTCGATACTCTAGACCACGCAGAAGAGCGGGAATGGAGCGCTTAGTGGATGAGAAGGACTTACGCATGACCCGTAGGTTGGATGAAGTAGATGCAGGCGTGAACCCGGTTGTCTTGCATCTTGTTTCGGTTGACCCGGTTCTCCTGTTCGAGGTAGGCATCGAACCGAGATTCGATGTTGTCTACGATCGGTTTCCAACTGTATTAGGAAGAGAGAAGCGGAAATATCGAAGGATGTCAGTGTGATTGTTCAAAGGGCGGAAGATGTCAGGGAGCTGATCAGCAGTCGTGCGGATCCACTTACCTCTCATCATTGTTGATGAAGTCTCCGAAACCAGGCGTATCGACCACATTGAGTCGCAAACGAACGCCGTTCTCCTCGATATCGGAGCTGATGCTCTCAATCGCTACCGTCTTGGGTCGCTCCTGGTGCGGAGGCGGGACCTCCTTGCGCGGGTAGAGGGTGGTGTTGAAGAGCGTATTGATCAAGGTGGACTTTCCCAGTCCTGATTCACCTACTACCATGGCAGTGAAGTTGAACCCCTTTCGAACACTCTTTCGATGCACCTGGTTAGGTAGATTAGCGAAGCCAACATAGCCGGTGAGCTTCTTTCGTGCCGCAGCCACGCCGGATGTTGGTGCGGATGCAGCAGGAGAGGCGGATTCGGCGCCGTTCATGTTGATCAATTAGCTTCGCAAGGATCGACAAAGTCAGAGTTGGCTCGGAAAAGCTGGTGTAGAAAGCTGAGCGAGAATGATGGTAGTATCGAAGTCTCTTGAGATCAGGACAACGATGCGAGGTTCGGATAGGCAATCACGAGGCAATCGAGGATCCCAGCCCTTTTTATTGGTGTGTTTGCAGTTTGAACAAGAAGCAAGGGTGTCAAGGCTTGAGATCACAGGCTCCGGTGGTCTGGCACGCTTCGCCTGTGTTAAGAACGTGGAGGATGGAGCAGGTGCCGAAATTTGAAGCTTCGAAAGCAAAGAGAAAGGTAGTAGCTGAGAAAAGCGAGGATCGAAGTGAAGGGAAGAGAGACAAGGGGAGAGGAGGAAAAGAAGCAAGGACAGGGAATGTTCGGCAGAAGGACTAAGGTGGTAAGGTGTCGGATGGTGACGGCGTCGGCAGCGGAGAGAATGCTATCGATATAATGGTAGACTCGACGAGGTTGTGATGTCGAGCTGGGACACACACGCACAGGCTGTGAAGTTGAAGAGGGTTTTGGGCCAGCGCTTTCACTCCAGCTAAGCGCATCCTTCCAATTCATCGGAAAGCGTGTGTGCGTGTGCGTTGTGTGTGTGTCTTAGAAATTAAAGTCGCCTAGCTCTGTTTGTGTAAAGTCTTTAGTCTAGAGACCTTAAGTTGAAAGTCGCTGTTTGAAGTCCAACCTACAAACTAACCTTGCCTGGCGTTTTCGCTAACTTAGACTTGGTTACCCAGTTACAGGTGAAGGTGCAAGGGATCTGAGGCTCGCTTGTCACCTCGAGTGTCAGGCTTCCACTCCGGAAATCACTTGTACGATCCAACCATCTGTTTCGTCAGGCAGACTGTCACCGCTTCTGTGCATCGTACGGTTCTCTTACAAGTCTCATTTGTGTGACGTTTGATCATCGAGGATCGTTGAGGAGCGTCAGAGGCGGTCTGGCAAAACTTATATGGAGAAGAGCCCTGGTCACAGTGCCATGCAGCCTCTTGGCTCAACGATGAATCACAGCGCAAAGGAATGACCCTCTTCTTCGTTCTTGGCTCTTTGACGAGCACATCACGGGCTTTGCCGATGTAACTTGCAGTGAGGCCCCGCACCACCAACAACCATCAAGCCTGCGCTGTAGTAGACTAGGAAGCTCCCAGTACGATGCTTGCTGGTACGGAGGGAGATTACAAGCCTGGAATTGGCGCGTGCACTTTCAGGTCGATCATCCTTTCGTTTGTTAGACCGACATCTTCAGCCCGGAAAAAGAGGGTTCTTCCAATCGGCCGACTAAGCGAAAGCTGGTCAAAGCGCAGTGCAGACAAGATGCTTAGGCTTGGAAAGCACAACGTGCGCTTGAGCCGATTACAAGAACGATTAAGATTTTTGAAGTCCTGATTTTCAACACAAAAATCTCCGCTAAGAAATTTTACATGAAGCAGAAGAAAATCTTGCCCAACTTTTTCTTCTGACACTTTGAACGGAAGCACGAACACGCTGCACCCAACGGCAAATTTTACACGGTGTTGAACCGGAAGAAGAAAAGGGTTCTCACAGAACAGCAACTGGACCTGTGTGGTTGTTGCTGGACGCACTGCAAATGACAGCTGATCCTTCCGACCCGTGCACACCCCCTCTCGTTAGCAAGGGCATCGTGGACGAATCTTCTCAATACCTCGGTTCTTCACGTCTTCTACTCTTGCCTCCTTCCCACCACACCCTCCTCTTTCCTCCATATTTGTTTCCGTACTCCGTTTCTCTCCCATCCGTTTATTCTCACATACAAAATGTCCAACTACAAGGTATGTCGTTCTGACGATTCAAGCCTCTGACTATGCACGATGGCGTTGAAGGGGCGTGTGCCTTACTGATGCCACAATTTGCTTTCGTTGGTTCTGCTCCGCTCTTCTGACAGGTTGCTGATATCTCCCTGGCCGCTTTCGGTCGAAAGGAGATCGAGATCGCTGAAGGTGAGATGCCTGGTCTCATGGCTCTCCGAAAGAAGTACGGCAACGAGCAGCCTCTGAAGGGTGCTCGAATCGCTGGTTCTTTGCACATGACCATCCAAACGGCTGTCCTCATCGAGACCCTCGTTGTTCTTGGCGCTCAGGTCACTTGGGCTTCCTGCAACATCTTTTCCACCCAGGACCACGCCGCTGCTGCCATCGCCGCCACCGGTGTCCCTGTTTTCGCCTGGAAGGGTGAGACTGAGGACGAGTACAACTGGTGCTTGGAACAGACCATCTCCGCTCACCCCGAAGGTCCCAACATGATCCTCGACGACGGTGGAGACCTCACCTGGCTCGTCCACGAGAAGTACCCGCAGCTTCTCGACCAGATCCGAGGTGTCTCGGAAGAGACTACCACCGGTGTTCACTTCCTCTACTCTGCCATGAAGAAGGGCACCCTCAAGCTTGCCGCCATCAACGTTAACGACTCGGTCACCAAGTCCAAGTTCGACAACTATTACGGTTGCCGAGAGTCGCTCGTCGACGGTATCAAGCGAGCCACCGATGTCATGCTCGGCGGTAAGGTGGCCATCGTCGCAGGTTTTGGTGATGTTGGCAAGGGTTGCGCCGAGTCGCTCCGAGGTTACGGATGCCGAGTCATCGTCACCGAGATCGACCCCATCAACGCTCTTCAAGCCTCCATGGCCGGCTACCAGGTCGATGTGATGGACGACGTTGCTTCCATCGCTGACATCTTTGTCACGACCACCGGTTGCCGAGACATCATCACTGGCAAGCACTTCGAGGCCATGAAGGACGATGCCATCGTCTGCAACATCGGACACTTCGACATTGAAATCGATGTCGCCTGGCTCAAGGCTAACGCCCAGTCTGTCGTCAACATCAAGCCCCAGGTCGACCGATACACCATGAAGAACGGCAAGCGAATCATCCTCCTCGCTGAGGGCCGATTGGTCAACCTGGGTTGCGCCACTGGCCACCCTTCTTTCATCATGTCTGCTTCCTTCTGCAACCAGACGCTTGCTCAGATTGCTCTCTGGAACGACAAGGAGGGTCAGTACAAGCGAGGCCAGGTCTACATGCTTCCCAAGGCTCTCGACGAGGAAGTTGCCCTTGCTCACCTTGGCCGACTCAACGTCAAGCTTACCCAGCTCACGAAGGTTCAGGCCGACTACCTCGACCTGCCTGTCGAAGGTCCTTACAAGCGAGACACCTACCGATACTAGACGTGTCGCCTCCGATCGTTGGCCTTTCGCCTCAAGGAAAGACTTCGATACGATGCAGCTTCGAACGTCAAGTCCGTCGCTTTTCTCTCGCTCGATTTCGGCTCCGGTTTTAGATTCTCGTACAACAACCATCTCTCTGCAAGAGTCTGGCAAGACTCACTGTAACAGTACTCAACGGGCTATACACCAAAACCACCTCATCGCATTTCTCGGTTCTCTCCTTCTCCTTCCCCTTCTGATGTGCATCCATTCCTACAGGCGACAGACGTAGGCTTAGAAACCTCATCCTGTCCAGCTCTCAGACACCAAAAGATTCGTTACCCCTCTTCCTTCGATCATGCGTACTTTCATCGGTTTCTCTATTCACTTGCAATGCATCATATCCCCCGACCTTCTCAACAAGGTCTTTCATTCACATTTGCTGATTGAATTCAGCTCGATTTCGTTTTGTGTGCGTCGGAAGCCGCTTCCGAACCCTGTGTTGCTCTGTGTCGGTGAGTTCTTCGTGTGCCAAGGTGCTGAGTTCTCTGTTCTCGGAAGACACCGAGCCGACAGATGACCGAAGAACAAGGAGGGTGAAATGGGAGTCCATCGGATTTGACTGCTCTTTCTTCTTCTTTTCGGCCCAGGCGAGTCGCGTGATCCGAGCGTTTGATTTTGGCTGCCGGTTAAGCCGCCGAGGATTTTTGGCAGAAATTGGCAAAGCACACTCAACTCGGTGTGCACTCGTCACCTTCCTTCCTTGGTTCCATCGTGTCCACCAACAAAATCACAAAAGAGCGGGAAGACCCCGTCAATGTACCTCATCGTCCCTCTACCACTATCCCTATCAAGAACGCAGATCCTTCCCGTACTCCAACGACCTCTATCGACGACTTCGATCCGAAGTCTTATTGCTCACCGTGGAAACGCATCCACCTTGTTCAACCTGTCTCCCCCATCGATCTCGTCCTCTCCTTCGTTGTTCCGACCGTCTGGGACACGTGGAGCTCTGAAGTTCGCTGGACCTCAAGAAACCTCTTTTGGACTGCAGCACTTGGCATCCTCGAAACGCTCCAACTTCTCTTCTCTGTCCAAAGACCACGACGACGAAATGGGCGCCATTGCAACAGGGAGAGTCGATACGACCCAACGTGTCCAGGCTCTTCGAGACTTGATGAAAAAGGAAGGAGTTTCAGCTTACGTCATCCCTTCTGAGGACGAACACGCTTCAGAGTATCCAGCCGAGTCCGATCTTCGACGTGGCTATATCACTGGCTTCACAGGTTCGGCCGGATGTGCCGTCGTGACTTTGGAGAAAGCTCTCCTCTTCACAGACGGACGCTACTTTTTGCAGGCTGGTCAACAGCTGGAGCCGTCCGTGTGGACGCTGATGAAACAGGGCGAACCAAGTGTGCCTACGTGGCAAGAGTACTTGTGGAAGAACATCCCAGCCAAGTCCAAGATTGGCATGGACGCTAGTTTGATTTCTGCTGATGACGCTAAAGATATCTCGGCGGAGCTGACCAAGATCGGGTCGCAATTGGTACCCATCAAGCAGAATCTGGTCGACCAAGTCTGGACTGATCGTCCGAACCGACCAGGCAAGCCGATCTTCGTTCTCAGAGACGAAGTAGCTGGCAGATCGTCGAGCGATAAGATCAAGGAGTTGAGAGATGAAATCAAGAAGAAATCCGCCAAGGGCTTTGTCGCCAACATGCTTGACGAGGTTGCTTGGTTGTTCAATCTGCGAGGTACCGATGTACCCTACAATCCTGTCTTCTTCTCTTTCGCGGTCGTTACGCTCGAACAGGTTCTGTTGTACGTCAACGACAGTCAGCTCAGCGACGAGGTCAAGCAGCATCTTGGAAACGAAGTCGAATTACGCCCATACTCCAGCTTCTACGACGATTTGCACAAGATTGGATCCGAGCTCAAGGATGGAGGCAAGATTCTCATCGGTAAAAGAGCCTCCCTCGCTGTACAGGAAGCTTTGGGTGGCGCATCCAAGGTTGAAATCACCCGCAGTATCATTGGAGACCAGAAAAGTATCAAGAATGAGGTCGAGCTGGAAGGTTTCCGACAGAGCCACACCCGGGATGGTGCCGCGTTGTGTCGGTACTTTGCCTGGTTGGAGGAGCAGCTTCACGCAGGCAAGAAGGTGACGGAGTCAGAAGGTGCGGATAAGCTGTCTTCGTTCCGTCAGCACCTGGAGCACTTCCGAGGAGAGTCTTTCACCACCATCTCGTCGACGGGTCCAAATGGCGCCATCATCCACTACTCCCCTGATCCCAAGACTTGCCCGGCCATCGATGTCAACGAGATCTATCTGTGTGACTCTGGGGCTCAGTTCACGGATGGCACGACCGACGTCACTCGTACCTGGCACTTTGGCAAACCTACTCCTGAGCAGATTCGAGCTTTCACTCGAGTCCTGCAAGGTCACATTGCCATCGACCGAGCAGTCTTCCCGAAAGGCACAACCGGATACTTGCTCGATGTACTGGCGCGACGGGCCCTTTGGGAAGACGGTCTTGATTACCGACATGGAACGGGACACGGAGTCGGACATTTCCTCAACGTCCATGAGGGACCACAAGGCATCGGTACAAGAGCTGTGTTCAACGACACTTCCTTAAAAGAGAACATGGTGGTCTCGAACGAGCCTGGATACTACGAAGATGGCAAGTGGGGAATTCGAATCGAGAACCTGGTCATCGTACGTCCCGCCAAGACTCCCAATAACTTCGGCGACAAGGGCTACCTCACTTTCGAACACTTGACCATGTGTCCCATCCAAACTTCTCTTGTGGACGCCAATTTGCTCAACAAGGACGAGAAGGATTGGTTGAATGCTTACCACGCTGAAGTCTTGCGCAAAGTTGGACCTCTGATCCAAGACGATCAAAGAGCCACCGAGTGGTTGAAGCGACATTGCCAGGCTCAACTTTAGTTTTACCCTTTTGGGGAAACATCTCACATATTTTCGACCGACACGCTCATTATTGCCCAAAATGATGTTGTAATGAAAACATGTCGCCGCTTTCTTAGAGCTTAGTTTCAGTGAGACGTTCCGGTCTTTTGTGTGATATCACAAGCCGTGACGAGTAGCAGAGGGAGTAGCAGTGCGGAAGCATGAGTCGCTTGAATACAGCCTTGTAGAGGATCATGGTGGTCACGGTTACATCAGGTTTCTTTCCGAATATCGCGCGGGAAAAGTTGGTAATTTTCTGCATTTTTTAGGTTCAAAACTTCGGATAATTTTGTGTGACAAGAAGAAGCTGCTCTAGTCCACCTAAAGGCAAATTTCATCATTCTATGCACAACCAGTAAAACAGAGAAAGTGTAAAAGAAAACTGGAGAAAGCAGAGCAAGTCATGATGAGAAGGAGCCAAAAAAAGAGAGAGTCCTACGGGGATTGAACCCGCGACCTGCAGAATCCTGAAGGGAACTTCGTACAACCGAAGTCTGCCGCTCTACCGCTGAGCTAAAGACCCTTTTTACTGGTCGAAGGTCCAAGCTTTGCGTACATAATACTGAATGAAACAGATGCTGGCTACGCTCCTCTATGCCGCCGCTGTTCCGCTCCTTTACCCCTCCAACCCCTCCTTCCGCTCCTTCCCCTTCTTCTCATCCGTCAATAGAGAAC
The DNA here is from genome assembly GCA_928724795.1 of Ustanciosporium gigantosporum. Lineage (NCBI taxonomy): Eukaryota > Fungi > Basidiomycota > Ustilaginomycetes > Ustilaginales > Cintractiaceae > Ustanciosporium > Ustanciosporium gigantosporum. Next base: position 422,066 of record CAKMXM010000011.1, read on the forward strand.
ACGATCTTCACAAAACTTTATGGAAAGCACGCAGATTACATTCGAGGAAACCGGTACGAGATTTAAGGACATGTAGAGCAGAGAAGTGAGAATTACAGGTGTCTTCGACCGCCATCGTCTCTGTCAGCCGGTGACAGCATTAAGCGAGACAAAGAGCTTGACTGAAAACCCAAGAGACAGAGCAAAAGAACAGGGAACGGGAGGAAAGTGCAGGTGACTTTGAGCAAGAAGGTGAGAGCAAGAAGCGTGAATAGTTGCTTGCTGGGTCCGGCGAAGTCCTGAATGGATGAGGCTGAGCTTGCACGGCGTCCATCCAAAAAACATCCTCACATCGAGAAGCTGGATCGCGAAGGGCTTCCAGCAGGTGTATCTGGAAGCGACGTCAGACCAGAAGTATTGGCAAATCTCTGGATCATTGCGGGACCTGCCATGGACATCATATTGATGCTGTTAGGAATCTCGGTCAGTACGCTTCGGTTGGCCGCAATTTCTTGAGCGTAGGGCTTCTCCAGCGTCACGGTTTGCCCGAATCGATCTCGGACTTGGTCGTGACCCTGAACTTTCTCGGGTACCGTTTTCACATTCCAAGCCTGAAATTGCTCGCTTGCTGATCTGTTGACAGGTAAGGGTTCTGTGAACGTATCGGTGTTATCCCAGACCTGGCTGAGGCTCGATCTCTTGATGACTGTGGAAAATGGCAGCAAGGGATGGTGTCCTTGAGCTGGACTCAGCATCGTGCATTGCCGAGCTGGACCAGAAAAAGGCGAAACTGGACTGGACTGGGCACCGGTGGGAAGCTGAAGGTGGGTATACGCTGGAGTACCGGGCAAAGAGCCCGCAAGTGGTGCGGGCGAGTATGACTGCCGCATCTGGCACGAAGCTGGGTCCAAATTGTTGGCATTGAAGGTGTTAGATAGCTCGCCACCTTCAACTGGAACCGCTAGAGTCAGCTGATTCATCGGCGGTGCGGGAGAGCCGCTCTCCATGCTTCGAGGGCGAAACGAGGTGCCGAAGGGACCATCGAATACATCTGAACTAGCCGGAGCTGAACAGTACAGAGAAGCGTCGGAGCTTGCACTAGGGGTAGCGGAGACGACCGACATACTCCGAGGGTGGCCGTAAGGTGCAGTGAACATCGCGTAACGCGGCAACGTGTTTCGAACAGGTGTTCCAGGGCTGACAGGATGAGGTCGAAGCATCGGTGAGGTGGGATACGGCATTATCTCTGCCATGGAGGAGTACTGCGGCGTACCAATAAAGTCACGCAGGTTACCAGTCACCTTCTTCTTTCGTTCTACTCTCGAAAAGGTACAGAGTCTTCCCTGCTTGGTACATCGAAGACATGGCTGCTGTCCGGTGCACTGCAAGCAAATGTTACCCGAAAGGATCAATGAGTCCGATACGTCAGTCAACGGTCGGTCCTTTCTCCACAACTCAGGGACCTAGTTGGTAGTACAGCTTGGAGACTCACCTTTGCCTTTCGGTGACGGCAATGCTCACACGCATGCGTGACACGAACGCCTTTGTTGTCGAACATCTGACGAAGCTGTTGTTCAGCTAATCTTTGTGCCTCTTCATGGTCGTGTCTACTCTGTTGCTCCAGCAGCTCGGCCTGAGCTTGAATGTCAGCAAGATTCACATTAGCTTGAGGCTGACCTAGGTTAGCAACAGAGGCACGTGGGTTCTCCTTGTCTTCCCGGTCGTTCATCTGAATCAGAAAGCTCGGACTCATATGAGCATCGCTTTTCTGTGACACTGTCCTTGGTTCAGAATCTGCGTGGGATCGAAACGCACCGTCGTTAGGCATCGTTGATGATTGCGTCAATGGGATCTTTCTTGCATTGATGTCCCACAAGCTGGATGACGAGGTTGTCCGACTTTGGAGCGTCATTGCTTCCATCGCTCTGGTGTGAGCTGCTTATCCTGCTTTTCAAAGCCAAGGGAAGAGTCGGTGTTTTATACTGAGTCTTTTAGAGCGGTATCGTCTGTCTCCGAGATAGCTGAACTTGACGGTCAGATAGCAGGAACTCGAGAAAGCACATTAAAGGGAAGTGGACGGGTAAGGATGTTGCGCGTGTATGACAACGAGGATCGTGAGGGCTAGAAAAAGGGAAATGGGATCCAGGGAGAGCGCAATTCTGAGGAACGAGGAGAGTAGAGTACGCAGCGGAAGGAAGGCAAGGCCATGAGAGACGTCCATCGGGAAAAAGAGGGGGTTGAGAAGGAGAGGGCGTCGGCAAGACTTGACCCTTTTGACGGGTTCACCGGACAATTTCGCCGGAAACAGAAGAAACGTCCTCTACGGTAAGGCGTCGAAAGTAGGCATCTCTCGGACTGGCATTTGAGTAAATTACCCGGTAATTTGGCCAGAACGAAGGAGGTGCCTTGGAAGAAGAACTCCAGTCCAAGGCAAATCAACATGAAAGTCTCGACTCTGGAAATGATATCGAGGAAACGCTCCGATAGAGATCGTGTACTGCATCCATCTTTCCTGCCCAAGAGCATGATATCGGATGAGCTGGGTGGCCCGCTGTGTGTATGGACCACGCTGTATGTATGGAGCAAGCATCAGAAATTCGCATTGACGCGATCCTGACAATGCTCGATAGTGGCCTATCGCCGATGTACTGCAAGTCGGCTGAAGCGAACACGACCAGGGTAACTGACCCAGAACCCAAAAGCTGGGATCTGCAAGACACAGTGAAAACACCGTTTGGTTGGTGGGAATTTCCAAAGCCTGCTGGCGTGGCACATGCGAAGCTGAATGAAAGGAACAAAAGATCGACTCTTCGGCGAGATGAAGCGCGATGAAGCGTGACTTTTGAGGGCGCAGCTTCTTACACAAGCTCCATACGAACGTGAGTAGTATGGTCGACTTACTCTGTCGTGTGTCATAGGGTCGGAGAGCCTGTTGTGTGGATCGAGGGGAATCAAAGTCAGGAGCGTCTTTATGAACGACGGAGACAAAGGGGAGTGATCAAAGGAATCACACAGAGGCAGCCTGAAAGGCGCAAAAGGACGTTATCTTTCAGCCTCCTCTTTATCTGCGAAGTGGGATCCATTTCAGTTCGCGCTGAGAGTGTTGACAACAGACAACAGCAGAGGCGCATGTCAGACAAGGTTGCGCAGTGATCCTGAACCATCTTTGCGTACCGCAAAATCGAAAATTCTTGCGCGGACACCGTTCTTTTGTGCTTCGCCAGCACAGTAGCGGTGTTTCTGAGGAGAGGCATTGAATGGTTACGCCAAGCGACGCGGTGGAGTCGATAGTGATTGTGGAATGAAGTCAAAGGGAAGCCATCACAAAGGCGAGCAGATGTGGGAGGTGCACACTGACCGGCAAACGAGCATTTTTGATGGGTCTGGTCGCTCACACTCCATGAACACCTGGTCTGAACTCAAGTCGTTGCGACCTGTCCGTCCTTCCCGAGACTGATTTGCATCTAACTGTCAGTAGCGCCAATCTTCTCTTGCCAACCTGGCTGACTCGAGCATTTCTTTCTAGGAGAGCCATGCCGTCTTTGTAGGACGACTTGGTGCTGAATTGAAAGGATAGTACGAACAGCGTCTTCCCCTGGACGAGGCCTCTCGGTTAAACAGTATCAAGTGGGTCGACGATCCTGCCATGTGGCAATACAGGAGGCAGGTGATGCGGCAATGCTTGGAGAAGGTCCTTTTGTCGTTCGGTGACCTTGTCCGAAAATCCTCCGAGCATTTTCAACGCTTCATTTGAGTACTGGGAGCTCACAAAACCCGAATACACTCGCATGGACGATGCCAATGCCCAAAACCTTGATTGCGCAACATCATGCTCGAATTGGTGGCAGACCACGAGAGCACGCATGTTGATATCTTGGCACTCAAGGCCAGACCGGCTCTCATGATTCAAGACGGGCCATGCTCGGCCCAGGCTCGCTTCAAGCACAGACCAAGAGCTGCGGCTCACTTTCTTCCTGCAGATCCACATTGCGCTGATGCGCTTCATTTGCATGGCAACTTACAGTGCATAAAGTACGGACCCGTTGAGGCCCCTTCCTCACCGGGCTTGCATGTGTCAAAGTTACTCCTGCTGAACTGAGCTCGAAGTGCCATGTGGAGCGGTCAGAACGTATGATTGCTAAAACTATTGAGCATGGAACGAGCACGGTGGACGCGCGCTTTAGAAGTCCCTGAGGAAGCGTTCGCCAAGCTTCCTTGCGACGCGGGTCGGAAAGCCTCTCTTGACAAGCTCATCAAGCTTCGTTCCGATTTCGTTTGTCTTGCCCAGCATGGCCAGCACAAGGAGATAAGCTTCTTCAAGTTCGATCCGATGATAACGATCTCCATGATCCTGGGCCTTCGGTCGACGCATGTCGAATATAACATAGACCCTGGCGGCGAAATCAGGCTTGCCGGATTCAGCGAGCTTATATATCAGCTCTGCGACAGCATCGGCCTGAACTCGGATGGGCCTGACAAGGTGTGAACTTCCAGGAGGTAGTGTATCAGGCTTTGTCGAAAGAACTCCATCTACTGCACAAGACGCTTGAACGCTTTGTTTGAAGACCTGCATCGCTTCAAGAATCTGGTCGCTCGAGAGTAGTTGCCCTGCAACATCGTCGGAGGATCCAGCTTGGTGGGGCCCGAGGTGAGACAGGAGCAGCAGTGTCCAAGAATCGTCGTCCGGGTCCACGTGGAGACCTTGAAGCTCTTCGAACAACTTCTTCATTTGATGCCGGCTGACTTCATCTGCACTTCGGTCGAACCTCGGCTGGGCTGCGTCTGTCAGATCAGCTTGGGTGGATGGTCCAGCGACTTCGCGGATGCTGGCAAGGTGAGCTCGCATGGCAGCGTTGTAGGCTTGACGCACGTGGCGAATGGTAACAATGTTCCGCGAATGGTCCAGATCAGATGGCCCTGTTCGTTCGCGCGGGCGTAGCTCTGTCCTTACATTTCGAAGCAAGTAATGCGTAAGACCCAACCGAAATTCGTCAAAGAGTCGAAACAAGCCCCGCTGGCGCTCCTGCGTCCACGCCGCCTCGACTCGACTGGCCCGGTCTAGAGCGATGCTCATGATCTCTAGACTTGAGTCGAGCAAGGATGATGACGTACTCGAATCGGCACCTGGAGTCGGAGGAATCTGGGATGCCATGCTTTCGGAAGTCAAAGCTATCGCCATTTCCACGGCATGCTCTGGATATCCTGCGTCGGCGAAAGAGGTAACGAAGGTACGCGCTAGTCGGGCAGGGACAGACATCCTCACATCTTGTAATTCTTGCAAAACTCGTTGCGCAATTGAAGTGAAACCGGTCCGGAGCAAAGCCTGAACGAAAACGGACGTCAACCGCGACGACAGCACGTTACCGCTTGCGATCCAGTCGAGGTATAGCTGGACAGCAAAATACGGCTTGGGAGCGATGTGGATGCTCTCGACAAAGAACCATCCGAAACTGGATCCGTCCGGTGCGCTGAAAGGGTGCAATGCGGCTCGAGACAAAGATTGGGCATCACCTTCCGACGACCATAAATCGGAGTGAGGATCTCGCCGACGGATGAGCTGATAGAGACGTTTCGAGAAGCTGTAATCGCGTGTGCGCATGTGCAGCCCAAGCAGAGTAGCATGCACAGGAAAGCTCAAGGAGTCTCGCGCCAGGTCGGGATCTCTGGACAGGATGATGGTGGTGACGCGCCGCAAATACATCTGGAGGATTCGTCTGCTACCTTTCTTCTCATTGCGCTCGGCTATCTGCTTCGTGATCGGAGTCAATTTATCGCGAGAAGGTCCTAAATTGACGACGCCGGTAGGCAAGCATGCGGTAAAGGCTCTGACGAGAGCTTCGTACGTTCGATCATCGTTATCCACTCCAATCCTGACAGCAATGGTGAAGAGCTTGACAACGAGATGCAGGTCGTTGAAAAGGCTGCGGTGGACGTCGGCAGATTTGCGCATCTGGGAAGTGATCGCGAGTTCCATGCGTCGTGCAAGTCCCTGGAGAACGACATTGACAAGATCGTGGTCCGGTACCTTGATGGCGGGCTCTGTGGGTGAAGGTGAATCATCTCGAAGCTCAAGTGGGCTCGGAGCTCTGGGAGAGGAGACGAGATCGATGATGTGCAGAGCAGGTTGAAGAATTCCACGCTGCGCAAGGACCAAAGCAACTCGTTCGCTGAATGCATGGATGGTGTCGGATGAAACTGCAGGACCTTCGGTAGGCGTCTGCCACGGGTGAAAACGGGACCTAAGCGTCGTGCGCTCATCGAAGTTGAAGCTAGATCCTGCAGAGTCGAACTTGTCTTGCTCGAAGGGCAGAAGCCATGCCAGGGTCGAAGAGTCAAGGACGCGTAAGCAACGATGAATTACTCCTTTCGATGCTGCGACGTCCGCGGCTAAGGTCAAATGCAGAGCTTGAAGGATGGGATGGTTCAAATTCGGTTTCAAAGGATCGTCGATGGGTGAAGGGAGATTTGCTCGCTTTGGAGTTGTCACCTCTTCTCGTTCCGCTAAAGCAGATAGAAGCTGATCGAATGGGCGATGATCGAGCGGCTCGTCGACATCTTCTTCTCCCGAAACGTTGCGGGATTCCTCGAGCATCTTTTGCATTTCGCGCAGAGCTACATCGACAGCGCCCAGTCTTGAGAGAGAAGAAATCAAGCGGCCATGAACAGACGACTCGATGCGACGAGCAAGGGGTTCGCTATCACGCTCTATGTTTCCGATGAGCTCCGAGAGACATTTGACGAGACGGGGACGACGCTTTGGTTGCCTCGAGTTCGACTGCAGCATTTGTTGCTCCTCCTCTACGACTAGCAGATACAGGAGGCGTAACGCAATGGCGGTTGGAACGTGATCTAGACCATCTTGATCAGGAGTCGTAATTCTATCGGAGCTGCCGATCTCGCAATTCTGCCTTTCTTGGCAAAGCTGCAGGATGCGGTCGCATGTTTGGCTGACGAGCTCTAGGTTTTGCGTCGAATCCTCCGACAAACCTTTGACGGGCTTTCGACATTGCAGTGTGGTGATCACATCTAGGACGTCTCGAGGTAGGGCTGCTCGATGCGTGCCAAGTTCTTGATATACAACCCAGCTTTCATCTGCGTCGAGCGCATCGATAGCCTTGGCTAGCCTTTCGTGACGTTCGTCCTTGATCAAGATCTGAACGTCAGGGAGAGGTGGTAGATATCGTTCGGTCTGAGGAGCGAGTCTTCCATCGACTTGGGAAGAACTTGAGCGTGACGGGAGGAAGTCGGGACGGGAAAAGTAAAAGTAAGGTACAGAGTGTACAGAATGGCGAAACGTGTTTCGGAACAGGTTCTTAGAGGATGGCTGATACCACGATCGAGAGGCGGTGGCACTGGTCTTTGATGCGAAGTTGAGTCGGTCAGCTGATTGTAAGAGTGAAGTAAGGGAGGCAAAGTGGCGATCTGACTGTCTGTATGTTGTAGCATGCTTGGTGGCTGCAGCTGTGGACAAGACGCATGATGGGCAAGCTATCCCTTTGGAAAGGCTGCATGTTCCGGTGCGAAGCATGAGCTCTGCTGCTCAGATCCTTTGGTCTGCTAGCCGTCGTCCACTTCCACAATAGCAGCCGCACGTCCGGGGTGCTTCAGTTCGACAAGGACTTGCTTTCCTTTTCAACGTAGACGGCGACCATTCTTTGTAAGGATCTTCTACTTCCTTTCAAGGCGTTGAAGGCATGCGATGGAGCGAGCCAGCTCGGATGAGGCTTCAGAGCAGTCCTGTGGAAGCTAGGTGGGTCGAAGCTGCCGAGGTGATGTGAGGTAGCCAAGAAGGTGTCTTTGAAAGCGCACCCACAAAGTGAGCCTTGCCAAGCTCTTGTGACTTTTTTTGGTTGCCTATCGCCGATCCTACTTTCTTTCGACCATGAGACAAAATGTTAGGCCGCGGTTCTGACCAAAGAAACGCTCTACCCGCACATGACTGAATCCACACCATGATACCAAGCAAGCCTGAAGCTGAGTGCCGTAAGGATAGTCCGAATGGCCAAACACGGGCTCTACATGGCTACGCAAAGTCTGATGTAACTCTCCGCAGCTAAATCAATGATATTTGGCCGAATGAGTGTCTGCTTGGATGGGAGGCTACGCTCAACATGATTTTCGGAAGAAGGACCGAATTCGGACTTCGAGATTTATTTTCCTTCTCATCTTCTCGCTTTGGGGACCCTGCAGACTCTTTTTTTGATTGAGTTTTGTCGCATAACTTAACGTCGCTGCGACATGATGGACGGACGAAATCGCTTGTACTCGGCGATATAGAGAGGGACAAAAGAACTGCCAAGTTCGAATTCTCGACGAGACACATTTGAGCTGTAAAGGTAAGGCTTTCTCGAACTGGTCATCATCTTGTTTTCACTCGATCGCGATCCAAATTTTTAACGGACAGTGAGACAAGAGAGGGGCATCGGTTGAGATCAACACGCAACAAACTGGAGAGGCAAACTATGGCAAAGCACCGCACGTGAACAACGCTCTCCGTATCGGATCGGTGAGGATCTTGCTAGAGGCTCAGAGGACGGCTGGACATTGAGAAGGTGATCATCCTCTGCGGCAGACATCTTGCCTCAATCTCGAAGATTTTGTTCTTCATCGTCCTCCACCATCCTCCTCTCAGTATTTCTTCCAACGTGCTGTGATCCGTAAGACTTTGACATCACCCCTAGTTTGGAAGAAGAATCAGAACACCGCTACCGGTCGGTGGACTTGCTGGTGCAGACCTGGCATCGGTCCTTCCTGCAGGACGATCGCTCATTCCGACGGCAATTCCGAGCATACAACTCTTTCGTGCACTAAAGTCAACGTTGGAAGGGTACCTTTCATCGGATAACGCGATCGCTCGCTCCCATGCCTGTCCAGACAGGTACACTTCGGTAGAGGCAGCGTTGCAATCGGTCCAAGTCACGACGTCACTATGAAGGCTTCCTGTCTTCCGAGAATCTTAATCGTCGATCATTTTGACTCGTACACGCTGAACCTGCTTTCTCTCCTTCGTCGTGCGGATGATGATGGAGCGGAGAAGGAGCTGATCGCAGCTGTCACCGATCGTGTGGTCATCTTGCCTCATACCCACCCGCTCTTGTCGCCGGACAACTTCCATCAACATGTACGACCGCACATCGATGCCATCATCCTATCGCCAGGGCCCGGAAGCCCCGAGAACTCTGACGATTTTGGCGCTGCTGAAGCTCTGCTGAAGGATCCCAAGCTTGATCTCCCGGTTCTGGGTGTCTGTCTAGGCCATCAAGGCATTGCCACCGCTTTTGGAGGTCGGATCGTCCGAGCTACCAGCGTCCGACACGGACTTCTCAGCAAGCTCAAATTGGTCAAGCCCGATAAGGAAGCAGGGAAATCGGTCAGCAGAGTCTCGCTTCTGGATGGCGTACCTCAAGATGCTGAGGTGATCCGGTACAATAGCCTGGTGGTCGATCCAGAAACGCTTCCTGAATGTTTGCAGGTCACTGCTTGGAGCTGCGATGAAGTCTCGCCTGCCCCCGTCCCTCGGCCGGGCAAGTTCAGAAGGCAACACCATTCTCCTATGCCCGCATCGTCTCAACCAAGCCCAAGAGCCACTACACCTTTGCAGTCCGTGCCGTCGTCGCCTTCCTTGTCGAATCATCCTGCTTCTTCGGTCGGCAGCCTCGAACAAGTTTCCCACGCTGACAAGTCCGTTGCTTCTGAAGCATCCAGTGTTGACGAAATGGACGTGCGTGATGCTCACGACTCGGTCACTCGATCGCGCTCGGCCATCATGGCTCTGCAGCACAAGACGCTGCCCTTCCATGGTGTTCAGTTCCATCCTGAGAGCATCGAGTCCACCTTCGGTCACCGTATCATGTCCAACTTCTTGTCCATCGTCTTTGGGTTTTGGGCAGCAAGATCCACTTCTGGGGAATCTTCTCAAGCTCAGGATGCCACGGATCGGATCATTTCTTGGCGGTCTCCCTCAACGATGCTGCCCAGCCACCTTGTCCAGGCGGGCCAAAGATGTCAGGCTGGATCGACTCCGGTCTCCAAACCTTTGCTACTGGCCTCACGTTCCAAGCCCTTCAATGTCGCAGTTCGACGCTTTGCGGCTTCCGCATCTGACGTGAAGATGGTCAGCCGTATGCCCCGCATCTTCGATCAACTCTTCCGTCATGCCAGCCCAATCGGCGCGGTCTGGCTGGACAGCGCTCGCGAAAAGGATCCTCATAGCCGCTATAGCTATATGGCTATACCGTCATTTCTGCTGTCCTATCAGAGCGACAGCGGCTATGTAGTGGCATCTGCGAGCGAGAGATTGACGACAAATTTGCCCCTCAACACCTCTACTTTCTGGGAGTACATGGATATCCTACAGCATGACCTGCGTGCTTGCACAGATACAACCGCGTCGACGAAGTCAAAGATTGCAGAAGGCGATCTGCCGGACGGCAATATCTTCAGAACAGGCTTCGTAGGCTATTGGGGCTATGATATGAAGAATGAAAGTCTGCAGCTTGGTGTCCCTGCGCCGCGAGAAGGCGAATCTGGCTTCGACGCCGAGTTCTTCTTCTGTAACCGTGTGCTGGCTTTCGATCACCACCTCGATCAATGGGTCGCCTTAGCCCTGACTACCGACCCGGACGGATCGTTGACCTCGGGTCCGATAGAAAGGCTCGAATCTACATTGAGAGACTTCCGAGATTCGGTCTGTCCTTCAGCTCGATTCGCTCAGTCCGCCCAAGAAGCTGAAGCGTGGTTTGATCACATCGCCCAGCAGATTGATACTTTGTGCCGAGAGCCTCATGACATTGCCATGGCCCGCGATTCGACGGCTATCCGAGAAGCTTTGCCTGTCCTGCGACCGAAGATGTTGGCCGAAGACTACATGGAACAGATTGAATCCTCAAGAGAGCTGATTGCCGCTGGTGAAAGCTATGAATTATGCCTCACCAACCTGTTTTCAGGGCGTCTGCCTCCACTCGAACTGGATTCGCCATCCGGACTCGTAGATCTGGACCACTTCGATCTGCATTGCAAGCTTCGAGCTCGTAATCCTGCCCCGTACTCGTCTTATCTGAAACTGCCAACATTCGAAAATACCAAGACGAGAAACGTGAACGAACCAAGAAGAGGAAGAGCCATCGTCAGCACCAGTCCGGAGAGATTCATGCGCATCACACGGGACGGAAAGGTCGAGATGAAGCCCATCAAGGGCACCTGCGCACGTGCTGGATTCGGTCCGGGAGAAGAATCCATGCGACCTGGTCACGGCAGTCATGAGGAGGAAGAGATCAAGAGGAAATGGAGGGAAGCAGAAGACGAAAGACGCAGAGCCAAGCTAGCTGCCGACGTGAAGGAAAGAGCGGAAAACTTGATGATCGTCGATCTGATTCGAGCGGACCTCTTCTCGTTCTGTCGATTGGATAGCGTGTCGGTTCCGAGTCTCATGAAGATCGAGTCTTACGAAACAGTCCATCAGCTGGTCACTACAGTCGTTGGCGAGCTCAAGTCCAACATCGGGACGACGGAGGCAATTCGACGTTGCTTTCCGCCTGGAAGCATGACAGGAGCCCCGAAAAGACGTAGTGTGCAGCTCCTGGAGCGCCTCGAGCTCAATCTTACCGATGCTCAGAGGGACGACCAGCTGAGGTCCAGAAGAGGCATCTACTCTGGTATCATCGGCTGGATGGGACTGGACGGTGCTGCTGACTTCTCCGTCGTCATTCGAACCCTGGTCGCCGATGGAGATGCGATCTCCATCGGGGCAGGTGGCGGTCTAACCTACTTGTCCGACCCACAGATGGAGTGGCAGGAAGCCTTGGACAAGGTCAATGCTTTAGCCCGAGTCGATCTCTCTGAACCGGCTCCATCCTCTCTCCTCACATGAGGCTAGCCACTCTTTGTTTCGCATCTCGTCAGTCACGAGCCGGTCTTTCAACAGCGACCGGCCGCACATAGAAGAACCGCATCCCAGACCTTTGTCCATTGAACCTATTGCTACACTATGTCTTCCCAACCTTGTATCACTATATCGTCGCCTTTTCAACCTGGCTGCCTTTAATTTTTGGCTCACGTAACGGAAGACGTCGGAGTTGACTCTCGTCGCTCTGCCTCAAGTTTTAAGGTTTGTGAATCGTTGTTTCTTTCGCGAAGCGTCAAACAGACCGAAGAAAGAGTTGGTGGACAGGAAAAGGGAGATGGCCATGGCCGGAGAAAGAAGCAAGACTGGTTGAACAGTCGTATTGCATGGTGAAGGGCTGTTGAAGGCCAAGGAAGCGAGCGGAGACGAAGCATAGCGATAAAATGGAGCAAGGATCTGGACTGCGATTCAAGATTTTTTTTGTATATATTTTTTGCTCTTTTGGTCGATTTCGTTGAACTTGGAAGAGGTCAACACTGAAATCGAGAGGGCCGAATGCCAGCCCAGTATCATCTCACCTGAATGGTGAGAAAAGAACTGGTAAAGCTGGCTCCGGGGCATCGAGTTGGCGACACAGATCAACCAACGCCGTCGCAACCGACTGCGCCTCTCTTCATGCTCTTGGGTTCACCGAGCATACCTCTTCCTTTCTCGACATCTCCACCCAGATTCTGGATTCGCTTCTCTTTCTCGGCCAGAAGTTCAGCGACTTCTCGCTCAAGCAGTCTACGCTGGGCGCCTGCTCGTTTGCCTGCAGCGATCACATTTTCGAGAAGCTCCACGTTGGAGATCTTGTGATCAGAGCTCTTGGCTTCAACGCCAGTACCGAGGGATCGCTGGTCTTCGGCGCCGAACTCGTTGTAGCTTTCTTCGAGGACCTTGAGAACAACGCTGAGATTGTTGGGGAGGTATTGAAGAATGGGAGATCCTCCGGTAGCGATGTCGTAGGTGGTTCGCTGGATAATGTAGGACTTGGTGAACATCCAGTGTCGGTTTCGGAATTCTCGAATCTGGTCCACCAACAAGATGTACAGCGCCTTGGTACGAGGGCTGCTCGACATGGCAAAGTTTCGAGTACCGGCCAAAGTGGCTCGTGCTTCCAGCTGAGCGAGGAATTCTCGCTGGTTCTTGGGTCGATAAGTTCGGAAGTCTCGAAGAGTCTTGGTGAGGTCGTTGTTGGGCATGTGAGCGGTGATCTCCAGGAGGTTGTCTCCTGTGGGTACAATGGAGTCGTTGGCACCGGACTCGCCTCGGTAGAATTGTGGCTCTTCAGATACACCCTCGTAAAGCACACCTTCTGGGAACATAGCATTCATCTTTTTGGGGCCCGTGCCGAAGATGAAGGATCGGTACTTGAGGTAGTCGGCAGGCAAAGATCGGTTCCACATGGTTTCCATGGACTCGTTGATCTTTCGGTAGGTGATGAGGAGTCGCTCGAAGGCATCCTCGAAGGCTGTGACGTCTTTATTGTTGCAAGCACGAAGAGCATCCTCAGTAGCACTGACGAGTTGGCCGGTGTAGGAGACCATCTCAACGTGGACGAGGATGAAGCCTCTTTCCGAGCCAGAAGCGTCTTCGAAAGATCGGATCAACTCCATGTTGTCAAAGCTGTACCTTCCAGCATTGCCGTGGAAGTTGGGGTCTTTGACTCGGTAGTTGACCAAAGCGTACGAAGAAGCGTACTCCATGTAAGGGAAGTGACCGAGCTTGTCGGCCAGCTTCTTGAGCGGAACGGCAAGTTGCCGTGGGAGAACGTTACGTCCTTGGGCATAGTAGCCGGTTTGTCTGTACGCCTGATCAACAGGCTCGAGTAGATAGGCAGACGTAGCAAAGCAGTAATCTCGGAAGAGTGCAGCAAGCAGCTGAGAGTTTCCTGATTCGATAGCAGCATCAACAGCTTTGGCCTCGGGACCATCCGCCTTCAGCTCTTGGAGAACAGCATCGCCAAATTGACCTTTACCGAGAAGACCGGTGGCACGTTGACCGTTGGCATCGGCAGGTTGGTGGATCGTCATCCTGTCCAAGAGCGACGAAAGGCCGTAGAAGGCGCTGGGCAGGCTAGCAAGAGGGTCTTCTCGAGGGAGGAAACCGCGTTCACGGGAAATGACAAAAGGCGGAAGCTTGGAGATAGCATCCTTGTCGCCTGCCTTCACCTGAGGGAGCTCCTCGAGAAGGTAAGGCTCAACATCGGGCGCCTTGGAAGAGCTTCGGAGCGTGGCATCCGAAACCTGAGCAAAGCCTCGACGAGCGAGACTAGGTGCAACCAGACGAAAAGCTGCCTGCTGAAGGGTTCGGTTTCTGACCGTAGGTAGCATGGTTGGTGTCTAGAACGAGGTGACAAAGAAGTTTACGAAGGGTAAGTTAGTTAGTCACGGCGTGGATTATGGAAGAAGGGAGGAACGGGATGGAGGAGGTCCAGGTGCAAAAGATAAGGGACGGACTCAAGCTCAAGCTCACAGTCACAGTCACAGTCAACGGAACACGCCGAGCGCACAAGCGGGGTTGGCTTTTCCGCAAAGATCAGCAGAGTTACTTCGCTGTCGATAAAGGTGGGTTGGCAGTGAAGGTTCTCAGGATCAACGATCTGTGCGCAAGCAGGATGGAGAGCGGATGGATGTTCCGATGTGCTGTGCAGATGGAATCGATGTGAAGGGCGGCTTATGAAGGCAAGTCTGATGATAGAAGGATGTCAGCTCGGAAAGGCCCAGGGAAAGGCCCAGCTATTGGCCCAGCTATTGGCCCTGTCAAAGGCCCGAACGGTCACGAACGAGAGGCTGGTCTTGGATGGTGAGCAATCCGGCGAAAGGCCCAGCCTATCACGACCTACCGTCATGATAAGCATGCTACGCTTCTCACGAAGAGAGCACACTCTGTGTGTGATACGCGTAAAGGTGTGCTGCATGTCTGCTGTCAAGCAACGAAGCGAATCGGGTGAGCCCAAATCCCAAGTCGCAGGCTCCAACAGCCCGTGTTTTGGCCCGAAAACCGCGTTGTGCTTTCTCACTTGCTGTGAGTATGGAGTATGGATAACGGAGAAGGCCCGGTCAGATAGCCGATTTCATTCTCCTGGATTAGCCTCGGAATGAGAACCTCTCAGGTTATGGCCAACATCCGCCTCGCTCGCACAAAAAATTTCTCGCACAGATACGCACCCCATCTCTTTGGTAGCTTGGCTACAACGCGGAGCTCGCTTGATCTTCAGCTCGTGTACCCTGAGTTGGGTGACAATAATGCCCGACCAAGTTCCCAGATAGCAACAGGAGTGATCACGTCTCACGAGGATCAGCCGCAAATCAAACGCGCAAAATCCCCAAAAATGTGCTTCAAAAAACATGCAAAAAAAGATGTTGCTCTACCTATGACTGTAAGGTCGAGAATCAAACACATTGAGAAGATCAAGCTTTTGTCGCACTTGTGCTGTTTGGGTGAATTGAGTGAGCTGCGGGTCCTACCATCAAACCTGTACTATTACTCAGCTACTTGTGCTTGCTGGACACAGACAGCAAGAAATGGGCAAGGTGAGCAATGTGCGGAATGATAGAGAGAGAGATGCGGACGTGGATCTCCAGCGAGAGATTATTCGTGCTTTGAAAGGAATTGTAAAAATTGATAGATCTGTCAGGGATAGGCCGATCGATCATATCGGGCCGATCGATTCGCATGCTGACCAGTGCGACATTTCCCCGGATTTTCACATGCGTACTCCTGACCTAGTTCTTCGTCGAAGGGTGGACATCGAGTTCTTTCGACCCCAACCGCACTCATTCATTCGTATTCGTCACCATCACTACTTCCAGATAGGGAGTAACATCGCTGTAGACCTTCAGTGTCAGTGAACTGAACCAACATCAGCTCGGAGCGTGCTCAACGTTCCCCTCAGCCAATCGCTCAGCATGGACAGCCTCGATCTGCCCACACACCAACTCATCCTCGATGAGCTGGCCCTCAACTTAGCCGCTGACATCGATACCATTCCCTCAGCTAGATCCAAGGTGCGAAGTCTCTTTGCTCAATCTGCTACCTCCAGCAAGGTCACCACCGGAACCAAGTTCTACCTCTCAGCTTCAGCTGCTAGGACCCAGATCAGCTTGGCTCTCTTCGCCTCGTCCATCTCGTCGGCTTCTCGATCTACCGCCCACACCACCGATATCAAGAACGATGAGCATCTCATGCCTGTTCTAGACGATCTCGCGCTTCTTCTCAACGATCTCACTCTCATCCAATTCGACGATGACATGAGCTGGAACAAGTACCCTCTCGCCGATCAGCTCGCCTTCGCACTCGTCTCGAGCTTCCTCGCCATTTCCACCAATGCTCCTCACCACCGAGTAAAATGTCTCGATGCCATCTTCGATTTCTCTTCCAAGCTCGCATCTGCTCTCAGTGCCACTTCTGGAGATGCTCACCTTGTGGTCACCAAGCTCGTACCTCTGTTCAATGGCTTCTACCGGGCCCTTTCTTCGGTCGCCTTCGCCTGGAGCATCCAAGAATTTGCTAAGCTCGCTTCTGTCCTCAATCCTCTCATCACCTCCACGCAGACGGTTCGACGACTCAACGAAGTTCTCCTTCTCTTGTCCGACCAGCAAGAGGTGAGACAGCAGGCCGGTCGAGCTACCAGACGCGTTCCCAAGCTCGCCACCGTCAGACCCAACGATGATCAATCCGAAGCCAGCGTCGACACCTTCTTCTCCGGGGACGAAGACGAGGACGCCGACTTTGTCGAACTAGATGGAGGCTTTTCCTTCAACGATAACAGCTCTACTTCTGGTGATGACCATGATTTCCGTCTCTCATTCCTCTCTCGGTACCGAGCAGCTGGCACGCCTCTTTCCGGTCATTACGTCCTTCTTGCGGCCATAGATACGCTCGAATCGGTTTTGGCTCAGTCCCTCGCCTTGGCTGCCAAACCTCCCATCAAAGACTTTTCCGACTTTCAAAAGCTTGGTCTCGACCTCGACCGCATCGATCCCAGCCGTCAATCTCAGGCCGACCGGTTCGATCTCGACTCGGAGAAACTCAGCGGCGTCGATGAACACGGTCACAGTCGAGCTGCGCTTGCTCCCCAGGCTACTCAAAAGGCTTGGCAGTCGCTGCTCCGCTTCGCAGTGAGCCCTGACTCCATCAAGACCCTCGCTAAACATCCTCAGAATGGTCACGCCAACGGATCGGCTCAGGTGGAGCAGCAGACTACCAATGGATCCAGCATCCTTTCTGCCATCCCGATCATTGGCACATCCGGTAACTCCTCGGCAGCCTTTGGAGATCCCGCTGCGGTCGAGACGAGCGTCAAATCGCTTGGCGATATTGACGACACGCTCTACACCGTCCTGCGAGCAAGCAATCGCAGCTTTCACGATGCTCAGCGATTCTTCGAGAGCGAAGGCGCCAGGAATCTGGAAATTCTCACCGATCTCTACACTTCCGAGATCCTTGCTCAAGCTCTCAGGCTTTCCGCCCTCGCTTCTCTGGCCCGCTACATCGCTAACGGCACTAGCATCGACAACAACGTCTTCGTCCGCATTCGAACCCTGCTTAGCGAGACTTCTCCCATCGTCGATGCTACTGTGCAAGGAGCAGCCCTGCAGAGCGTCGGTGTCCTAGTTCGGAACATGAGCTCGCTGGCCCTCCCCATGACCCGAGTACTTCGACACTTCGTCACCTCGCCCCTCCTCGTCTTCGAGTCCGGTCCGAATGGGACGCTGTCTCCGGTTCTCCTCTCAGCTGCACGCTGCCTCGCGACCTGCGTAACCATCGCTCCCGGAGACGACTTGGTCGTTTCGACCATGTATAACCTCCTCAACTATCTCGGTCGAGATGGTTCCGCTGGCGGAGTGGGAGTCGGCGGAGTCGCCGGAAGTGGTGTTTCGATCCGAAGCGGTGCGTCCCGCGCTGTCACGGCGCGCGATCACTTGAATGGTGTACAATTCTCTGGCTCTCAAGCCAGCATCGCTCTGAGATCCGAAGATCAGAAGCGCCTCATCAACCTCAGCACCATCACCATCATTTCTCGTCTTGCCCTCGAAGTCGGCAAGCCTGATGTCACCGCCCTCACCATCTCGATGCTCCTCCAGAGACTACGAAACGCTGATCTTGCCTCTGAGGCAGCCATCCTTGACAATCTGGTTCCGCTCGCGCTTGCGGGTCCCAGAAACGCCTACATCGACGTCGTCAAGGCTCTTTCGTCTGTTTCTCGGAGCGCTCTCACGGGAGGTGCCAACCGGCGCGCTGCCGTCGCTGTCGAAGCGGCCCAGCTTAAGCTCGCACGGGGTCTAGGACGACTCGACGAGAAGGAAGAGCGCGAATCCAAAGCTGCCGACGACGATGAACCCTCTGGAGGTCGAAAGGAGATCTACCTTATCGAGCTCCTTCAGCTCTTCGCCGAGAAGGGCATCCAGCTGCAGTCGGTGGCTGCTTCTGGCAAGAGCAGTGCCGAGGAGCTTGCTGAGCTGAACACGGACTTGGCCACTCTGCTGCCCGCCATCTCCGCTGTTTTGGAGCACAAGGATATCAACCCTCAACTCGAGCCGACCACCGAGATGGTCTCGCTCTTCCGAAACATGTGGTTCCTCTCAGTGCTCTTCGGCTTCGCCTCACCCGCCAACATCAAGCGTAACGCTCCGACCAACGGTCCTCCTCCTTCTGCTCCTTCCACAGCTGCCGAGGCCCAAGCCGAAATCGTCGCCAGATCGTTGAGCATGATCTCGCTCAAGACCCCCATCCTTGTGCCCGAGACCGCCCATAATTACCTGGAGAGCGATCTTGAATTTAACTCGGTTCTCAAGCGTGAATTCTCCCACGTCACCCTTGACTCGCAGCGCAAGTCGCTCGCTGCCGTCATTCCTTCCCACGCCTCCGAGATCCGCTCCTTCAGCTATGCGCAGGTTACCTTCCTGTCCACGATCTACGACCTCGAATGCCTTCGAAGCAGCATGGGACGACCTTCCATGGTGCTCTGGTATTTCACCAACGATGGTCTCAACAATAGTGCTCTCGTCGGCGCCATGCAGGCCATCGCCGACAAGGTGATCGAATTCTTCATTCGTGATCTGGGCAAACAGGTGGACAAGCACTCGCTCGACCCTCGAGTATCGACCGAGGTCAAGAATCTCATGCTCGGGTGCTGCCATCGGGTCAACAAGGTGCGCTCCGTCTCGCAGAGCATACTGAACAAGCTCGTCTACGCTCTGCCGTCCCTATTGTGTGACCAAGATGTTGTGATCACCATGCTCGAGATCTTGACCTTGCTTCGAGAAGGATGCGAGGCCGAGTATAAAGACGAGTTCGCCCCCGTCTATCACTTCCGCTCCGAGAGGGCCAACATTTCGTTCGACCTCTCTGACTCGTACAGTCAAAGAAACGACATTCTCACGTCGTTCTTGCAGAAGTCACGAGAGTATCTGACCTTGATCATGGGTATGGCCCCTCTCGAGCTTCAGGGGATCTTGGAACGATACTTGGGCACCTTCGACGATTCCATCCTTCCTGGCCGAAGTGAGCTGGGCAAAAGCGTGGCTCTCGACTTTGTCCGCAGCATGCCAGTGTCGGCTCGGAAAGAGAAGCTTCTACCTTCCCTCGGTGGGTGGAGATCCGATGCCAGCAGCTCCTTCATTGGCGAGCTTTCTGCAAAGAGTACTTATCTCGGCGAGATGACGGGCATCCATCTTGCCCTTACCAAAGGTCTCGTCGATATCTCCAAGGACCCGACCACGACCATGTCACCATCCAGCGTCGCCGAATGTCGGCAACAGCTTGCGACTGTGGCACACGATGTCGGGATGCGGCGCAAACCTCTTCCGTTCTCTGAGCTGCGTCGACTGCTCTACCGATCTGCCGCCCTCTTGGTGGCTCTGCCTGAGCCTGACTATGAGCTTCTCCACTTCATTGTGTCCATTCCGTTCCTCATCTTCACGCCTGAGGCCATCTCGACGGCTTGTCAGGTGTGGACTTGGATCATCGGAGCGCGACCTGAGGTCGAGACCAAGATCATGGTTGAGCTCACGATAGGGTGGGCCATGTCCGCGAAGGCTCGAAAGGGCATCTTCTCCACGTCTCTCACGTCCAAGCATCCCTTCTTGCGAAAGACTGAGATGGGAGCTTTCAATCGGGAAGAAATCACTGCCGAACAGGAACAGGCCGCTCGGCTCTTCACTCCTCACCTCACTCTCATCCATCTGATGTCGAGCAGATACCAGGCTTTCCGATACCGAGACCCCACTATGGTCCTTGCATTAGTGAGGTTGATTCAGCACTCTGGGGCTGCTGCCGAACTCATTAGCACCCATCCTCTGGCTCGAGAAACTCGGTTCTCGCTCGTCAACTTCGGTTTCCGACTCATTCAGACGAGTCAATTGGAGGGACTCGTCGAGCATCATCTAAGGGAAGCTCTATACAAGATCGCTTTCGCCTGGTTCACCGCTTCCCCGCAATGGTCCTTCGGTGGTAACCGACTTCAGTTGAGCGCTGATATGCAGGTCATGCAGGAGACTCTCGACCTGCTGTCGTACGATGTCGTTCGAGCCGATCAGCACATTACCAGCTTCCCTCCCACCCTATCCTCGGTACGGATGCCGGGCGGCTTGACTGTTGCTGAGGCCATCAAGTCGTTTGGGGAGAAGAAACGATTGCTTCAGCTCTTGATCGAGAATGAATACTCTCGTCTCTCGGTGTGGGCCAACCCGCTGAACGCAAGCAGTCGAGGTGCAGACTTTGTTGGGTCAGTCACCAGAACCATGACGGACGCTTCCTGGACCCCGCTTGTGGAATCAGCTTGGCGGATCAACCCCATCATCGCAGTCCAGCTTGGAACTCGATTCCAGTCCAAGACGATTCACAGCGTCCTTGGCCGATTGATCCGATCTCAACCGTTCAAGGTTGTGGATGCACCTGGTGCGCTCAAGTACATGCTCGAAGATCATCTCAAACTAGCCAGAAAGGAAGAAGCGGATCTCAAATGGCTGTCCTACTGGGCTGCGGTGTCACCTGTCGAAGCGATCGATCTGTTCCAGCCCGAGTACGAGAACCATCCCATGGTCTTGCAGTACGCCATGCGATCTCTGGAACAGCACCCTGTTGATCTGACCTTCTTCTATGTGCCTCAGGTCGTGCAAGCCTTGCGAACAGATGCCTACGGATACGTGGAGCAGTTCATCTTTGAGACCTCAAAGATATCGCAGCTCTTCTGCCATCAGATCATCTGGAACATGAAGGCCAACTCGTACAAGGACGATGATGCTGAAGAGCCCGATTCAATGAAACCGACATTGGACCGAATGGTGGAAAACATCGTCAATGCTTTGTCGGGAGAGGCTCAAGACTTCTACGAGCGAGAGTTCGGTTTCTTCGATGAAGTCACCTCGATTTCAGGAAAGCTGAAACCGTTCATCAAGAAGTCCAAACCTGAGAAGAAGGCCAAGATCGATGAAGAGATGGCCAAGATCAAAGTGGATTCCGGAGTGTACCTGCCCTCGAATGCTGACGGTGTGGTGGTGGATCTGGATCGAAAGTCGGGTCGACCGCTGCAATCGCATGCTAAGGCGCCTTTCATGGCCACTTTCAAGGTACATAG
The DNA here is from genome assembly GCA_928724795.1 of Ustanciosporium gigantosporum. Classification (NCBI taxonomy): domain Eukaryota; kingdom Fungi; phylum Basidiomycota; class Ustilaginomycetes; order Ustilaginales; family Cintractiaceae; genus Ustanciosporium; species Ustanciosporium gigantosporum. The sequence continues at coordinate 443,512 of CAKMXM010000011.1, forward strand.
GGAAGTGATCAAACCAGGAGATGAAGGCGACGAGAACACGCCACCTAAGAAGACCGGACTGGACGTTTGGCAGGCTGCAATCTTCAAGGTGGGAGATGACTGCAGGCAGGACGTGTTGGCTTTGCAGGTGATCGCGATGTTCAAGAACGTATACACCACGGTAGGCGTCGATCTGTACCTGAACCCGTACAGAGTCACCGCTACAGGACCAGGTTGCGGTGTGATCGATGTGGTACCCAATGCAACTTCACGAGACGAGATGGGTAGGGCCAAGATCAACCATCTTCTCACTTTCTTCATTGGAAAGTACGGCAATCCGGATTCGATCGCGTTCCAGAAAGCGAGGCTCAACTTTATCCAATCCATGGCGGCTTACTCTGTGGTTTGCCACATCCTACAGATTCGAGATCGACACAACGGAAACATGATGATCGATGGAGATGGGCATATCGTACATATCGATTTCGGATTCCTGTTCGATATCGGTCCGGGTGGAATGCGGTTCGAACCGTATTCGTTCAAGCTGTCTCACGAGATGATTGATGTGATGGGAGGACCCAATTCGCAAGGATTCCGCATGTTTGAAGAACTGGTGGTCAAAGCTTTCTTGGCAGCTCGACCTTTCTGTGACGAGATCGTAGATACGTGTAAACTCATGCTTGGTACAGAGCTACCTTCTTTCAAAGGCATGCCTACCATCGATCGACTCAGGGACCGATTCAAGCCGGATCTCACCGAGAGGGAGGCCGCACAACACGCCCAATGGCTCGTCAAAGATGCGTACGGTAACAGAAGAGCCGTTCTGTACGACAAACTCCAGGAAGTCACCAATGATATCCCCTTCGCTCGTTAGAGACGTCGTGTGAAGCTTTTGTAAACTTTATAGATCGCGATACACACAACCATTTCTCTTCCGCTTTTGGCTTGTAGAATCGACTGCTTTTTCGATCATCTTCACCCCACCGAGACTGGTTGTGCTCCTTGCTCTGAGTCTTAACCACGTTTCCTGTCCACGGCGAGATAGAAAGGTAAGCATGAGGGTCGATCGGGCAGATTTTTTACCGTCTCGGTCGCTTTCGTTTCCGAAGGATCGGCTGTCTTTGCCGCTTTCATTCGATGGTCGACTTTAGTTTCTTGGTTCCTCGTCATGCTTGTCAACCGGGATTCGCTGGATCGAGGTTCGGCGTCCACGATTCAATCGCTCCGCTCATAGATTAGGTCCTAGATGGCAGTCAGCTCACGAGACAAGTCGACACTTTCACGCCGCAGCCAAGCTCCAGACATACAAGTCAGACATGGAGAGGATGATGTATCCACAAAAAAAGGAGAGTCCATTCAGAATGCTATGCGAAAGAGTCCATGGTAGGAAGGAAGGAAGGTGGGACGAGGTAGAGCACAGGAACAGATCAGACTAATACAAGCGATGGATCCCACGCTTCAGGACGTCAAAAGTGACGGGTGATGGGCCCGTGTGTGGCCTGCGAAGACGAAGAGGGGCCTGGGGAAAGGAAGGGGGATGGAACGAAAGTGAATGAAGAAACGAACGTGCGATGATGCTATGTCCCTTTCAACCGTTGCAACTTTCGGTGCTGCGATGAAAAAGAGCGACTTGGAAAGTCGAGATGCGATGGAATGCGATCCTCGAGAATAGAAAATGCAGCATGATAGACAACGATGATCTAAACAAGACAGAATGTCTAGTGATCCTTAGCAAAGTCCAAGTCTCGCCTCCTCCTCGAGCTCGAAGAGCCACCGGCAGGGTTCGACCATCCGTATGTCTTGAACGATCCACATGGGTTGGCAAGGTTAGTGTAGAAATTTCGCACATTGCTGCCCTTCCCGGGTGTGTCGATAATTCCAAGCTGGATGAGGTCGAGGAAAGAGTAATCTTGCATGATTTGATCTCTGACCGCCAAGATCTGGGTGGTGGATGTGTTAGCCTTGAAATTCCAGAAAATGGAACCAGCGGACCATCCGTAGGTAGCCATTTGCATGTCGAGGTAAGTCTTGGTGTAGGAGCTCGAGTTGAGGTTGTTGACGGCAGAGTATTCACCGATGATGACGGGGATCGGGAAGTTCTGAGCTGCTGCTCCGTATTCGCATACGGCGGTCTGGATATCACTGGCTCCCGGCAATGGTACCGAGAACCAACCAGGGTAAGGGTGATCCTCGTAGAGCAAGAAGTTGGGGTCTTTGCCAGCGATGAAGCTTCGCCAAGTGTTCATCTTATCCGAGGCACTTCCGGGTACGAAGCCATGGTGGAAGGTCATGGGGATGCCGTACTGAACGCACGTGGCGTAACTTCGCTCGTAATAGGCTGTAGTGACCGAGAGACGGGTTTGATTGATGGTATTGGTACCGTCGTCATTGATGACTCGAGGCTCGTTGACCACGCCAATCGAGTTGATAATAGAGCTGTAGTTGCTGCCCTTGTACCAGTCGAGAACAGCCTTGAGGAAAGCGTCCGATCGATCTTGGTTAGCTTGAGTGAACCACTGAATATCGGTAGTGTTGTGTCCGGACGACTGATCGCCGTTTTGGGAGCCGGGCATGCCGTGAAGGTCGAGCATGACGTACATGTTTCGAGCATAGCACCAGGAGAGCATCTTATTCAGCTGATCAACGTATCCAGTGGTGACGTAAGGCTCTCCAGCGACGGTGGGAATGAAGGCCCAGAATCCGATGGGAATTCGTACGATGTTGACTCCTGCATTCTGTAGAACATCCATGTCCGCTTCGGTGATCCAGGTATTCTGGTGATCGGCGAGAACCGAGGCGGCATTGCTTCCTAGAGCCTGAGTCAGTCGGAATTCATCCCAAGCATTGGGACCGCCAACTTGGACTACCCAATCTTCGAGCTGCCATCGCTCAATGACGAGCCACGACCCAAGACTGACACCGTATGCCTTGGTGTTGGTGTCGGTCCAATTCCACTTTGCGAACGAGGTGATTTTGGGAGCAGAAGCAGAAGTGGTGCTAGTGGGGCTGCTGCCTTTGCTGCTGGAGCCGCCGCTGGTACCGCCGCTGGTACCACCGTTGGTACTGTCGGCATTGCTATTGGAAGAGAGGTTTTTGTTGTTACTAGATTTGGTGGCTTGACTGATGCCTACACCCGCAGCAACACCAATGATGGCGAGGATGGCCAGGACGATGAAACTGAACAGGATGGGTCGACGTCGGATGAAGTTGGGTCTCTTTTTGGCACTCATGGCAGCGCCAGCGCCTGCACCGCCAGCATTGGCATAGTACGCCGGGTTGTAGCCCTCGCCTCTTCGTCCAACACGTGCCTCGTACGGCAGTGGGGAAGCTGCCGAAGTAGCGGCACCGCCCTCTTTGCTAAAATAGTAGGTGCTAGATCGATCGGCTGGTTGACCATCGGATGACATGAGCAGACCTTGATGGGAAGGAGAAGGAGTGGCGACATCATTTCGATCATACTTTTCGTATTGGCTGCTGACTGAGTAACCGCCAATAGTACCGGGAGTGTCTGGTCGAAGTGTTTGAAACTCGGTGTAGTCTCCGGGAGGCGAGAAGGTAGGTGAGTGGGGATCCGGACTGTAATAGCCCGAGTTGGGGGCTTGCGACCTCGGTCGAGGCATGATGAACGATCTGTCTAGAGAGAACGGCAGCGACTTGTTTGGAGAAAGAGCGTCGTCGGCGTGCTAGCAGATGGGTAGGAAGGGTTCGGTGGGACTTGGTACAAGGACAGCCCGATTGCGAAAGCCAAGGTACAAAGCAAGACTGCGGATGAGGGGAACGAGGTGGCGAACAGAAGAAGGGAGCGAAGGAGGGAAATGCAGATGTGAATGGCAAAACGAGGGAAGGGTAGAAGTAGGAAAACAGGATAAACGGATGGCTGAAGGAAAGGTAGATGGAATGGAAGGTTGTCTCAGAAAAGAAGGGAAACAGGGGCCAAATATGACGGTGTAAGAGGGAAGGAGATACGAGGAAAGAAAACAAGGAAACTGGACGACAAGTCGCAAGACTACTTGGAAGGCAGAAGCAGGTGCAGAAACCGAGTCGCAGCGAGCAGAGGCAGCAAGCGGTCACGCACTTCCGACCTTGCAGGTGCAGTCACGAACGACAGAAGGAAGCGATGGCTGGAGCGGTCTCGAGACGGAAAATCCAAAGAGGGGGGGAGGTGTACGGTAGGACAAGAGACGCTAAAGCAGGTGCTCTCAGGGCGGGGAGTCAAAGCCAAGAAAGATTGGGGAGAATTGGCACATGTGTGTGTGGTAAGCCGCCCTGGGAGGCTGTTGCATGAGGCTAGACGAAGGCCAAACACGATGCTAGCTGAAAGCGCAACTGAAGTGCTTTACAGAGTGTGTACATCAGGGCTGAGGTGGTGCGACGGGAAGCAGGAGCAGTGCGTGGAAAAGGGCTAGCCAAGCGGCATACAGTAACAAGCGGGCCAAGCAAGCAGACAAAAGTGGGCAGGCCAAGCAGAGAGCCAAGCCTAGGATGTCCAGGGGGCCAAGGGAAGCAGATAGTTTGGCGAGATGGGCGGTCATCGAATTTCGAGGTTAGGCGAGCGAGAATCGGATGGTCGCACAAAGCACAGAGATTCCCAAGAAAATCCAAAAATACAGCGCTGAGAAAGCTGGTAAAGCGAATCGTGTGTAGAAGCTACTCTACTCGACCCTGGAAACGCATGATGGCCTCTTGTAACAACGACAGGCCATAGCTTTCGACGCTCCAAACGGGTACAGAGGAGACGGTGACATCCCGAAGCCTGCCAAAGCGGAAAGCATCTCAGATGTCGAGAAGATAGATTTCATGTGTGGATCCTCCTCGTTTGGGCTGGTAAGTTGTGTGGATCCCAAACACGATATTCGGCCAAGATCGAGTAAGCGAGGATTGTTTGATGTGGAAATCCAGTCGAGGTGTGAAGAAAGCCTGTTGTATTTTGCATGGATCGAGGCGCTAGGGGAGATCGACAGCCAGTAGTAGAGTAGTACCCTGATTTGTATGTGAACGGCTCTGATCGTATGTTTGCCAACTGTCAGCAACAGCAGCGTTTGCGTAATTGGTGTGGTGGTACTTGTTCTTGACTTGGTTGGGTCCCCCTTTCGGCTATACTCCGATCTCGAATTCGAGAAGCCAAGAAGACCCTTACTACTAGACACTAATATAATATGTAAGTTACGAGGCCGCTAATGGTCGGTTTTGTATTCGACCACGGAAACCCGTAAGCGCATTCAACCGAACCGTGTTACTCTTGTAGTCCCATCTGATTCATGCGCTCGCTCGAGTTTGGTGTGATTTTCCTCTCGCGGGACCGCTCACACTCACATCAACCAACACCGACCAATTTACGCAGTTCGATGCAAAAAGGCCCAACCACCCTGAAGTGTGCCAATTCCGCCTTCGCAATCACCGTGTCCTAGAAAGCAAAAAAAGCTACCGTCTACGCCGACGACGGGAACCAACCTTCATCTTTCATCAGTCGGGTAATGAGTTGAGCGTGCGTCGGAATGAAAAGCCACTCTGTGCATCTCCCAACTGGCTGATGAGTTCATGACAAGGCCGACTCATCCTCAATTTGTTTCATCTGCTTGCATCTCAGAGGTTGAAGTGGAAAAGGGTTGACTCCCTGATTCCGTTGTTGATCAAGCAAATCAACTCTTCTGTCCTTCAAAGTGATGATGCAGTGCTGCCATTCCTGCAAGCCATGGTCATAATCGAATCACTCCGCCCCAATAACAAGGTCCTTAGCTTTGGATTTGAAATTTTTCAAGGCTTCTTTTTCTTTGACTCGAGGTGTTTTTTTCCTTCTTTCGCTCGCTTCCGTTGGATTTTACCGTACCTTCCTTCGAACACAGTGATATACCGAAAAACTTCCTAGGAACTGGCCGAGCCGCTTTGGAATGCCAGACCATCACCTTCGACTGAGACGGGAAGAGAACGGAAGAATCTCGAGCAAACAGAGTGCGTGCAGGACTGCATTATCAGGCTACACTGCACAGAAGCTTTCCAGACCGAATTCCGTTTCATGTTGCCGTGCAAGACCGTGTTGACGGTGTCGAATGCTTGGTCGTACTCTCGCTTTGCACTGTATGTACGTTCAGCGTCCCGAGTCAATCGCTCGTACATGATGCTTCGTGCGGATCCCTGACAGCCCCTGGACCCGTCATCGCCCCGCACAAGCACCAAGAATCTGTCCAGCTGGTCTTCACCTGTATCGCTTCTCTATTCCATCGGAAAAGATGCCTTGCCAAGACCTGGAAAGGGTGTCAATCTAAGGTCCAGATAGCCTTGGCGAAAGAGCAACTCTCGAATCCGCCTGTCATGCTCTTCTTGCCCCTTCCGCTCTCTGTGCTGCATCCGGCTCAATGATGAGCTGCGAGCTCGACTCTCTCGTTCGTACTAACGCACGTTCTGAGCCAAGCATGTCGGCACTGATATCTTGCCTCACAGGATCCTTGACCATATTGCAATTCTCGCGGTGCCGATCTGCTGATCGTAGACGTTCTGGGTAAGACGAGCGATTCGCTTGCCGCCTGTCCACCTGCCGATCTGACAACTTTGTGAACATGAGTTTCGACCCGTTCCTAGATTGTTCCGCGTTGACTAGCAGCCCGGCTTGACCTTGCGATCCTTCGCTCCGACATTCTACGCATCCAAGCCTTCTGGATCGCTAGGCGATCTCTGAACCCTGACTGACTAGCTGATCACTCGCGGATACCCAGCCTAGTATTGAGCCTGCTGTTCCGGATGTTTTGCAAAGAATGGTGTTTTGATTTGCAATCAGGACAACCACTCATCAAGCCGATTCGATGGCATCTTCGACCTAACTTACCAACAACGCACGCGGCTGACAATGCACCACATGAACGCCTCGGAATGTCCTCATCAGTATCTTGTAAGCGACAAGCCCGGAGCGGCATCGTTCTTGTGCTCGAGTCTTGTCAACAACGTCGCGCGACCATGAACCACCTCGGACAAACTCTGCAGCTGTCTGACTTGATCCCCCGCACGACAACAAAGCTGGGCAGGGTTCATCTGCCGGCTGTTTTCCGTTGGTTAAGCATGGTCCCGTCTTGGATTTCGAGCCAAGCCTTCTGGAATGTGTGCACATCTGATTTGTGTGTTCTTTTGTGCTGTCTGTCGCTTCCTGCGAAGAAGGTTCGGAACGTTCTTTTTTTTTTGACTTCCAACGCACGCGTCAACTGCAGCTTTCTTCTGTCAGTCTCCGCGTCTGTGGCTCCATGTCCGAACCCTGAGGCACTCCCCGAGTCCGAAGAGCCCAATCTCTGCTCGGTAACCACCATGAGTTGCAGCAGCGCCATTCATGACTTTCTTGAGCTTCTGGACTTTCTGCTGCTCTGATCACTGGACCCTATTCAGTAAAAGAACGTAGAGATAGACAGCCCAAATTAGAGTCTTATTCTGCAAAAGCGGACGAGACCGACCGATGAATTGCCATCGATCGGGGAAGTGCAAGCAACCCTGATTTACCAACGAGCTTGAGCCTTGCTTTTCTCCAGCTACATAGATGATCTTAGCGAGTGTCATGATATCTGCGGCCATAGAACCTTGAAAGCACCGCATCCCGTCCGATCTGCGAAGTTAAGCAAGGTATCGCCTAGTCAGTACTGCGGTGGGGGACCACGCGGGAATCCTAGGTGCTGCAGTTCCTTTTTATTTCCTTGCAGGCTTCGGTGTTAGATTTTTGATTCGATCTCAGTTTTCGCACAGGGTAACCAACGAGAAGGAGATGCCTCCACTCAGCGGAACTTCCGACTTCCGCTTCCGCTTCCGCTTCAGCTTCCAACCTCGCATCCTCAATCAGCTCGGTCAACTTTCCCATCAAGCTTATCTCTTCCATCATTGGCTTCGGATTGGTCAAGACTAGTCGTTCATGGCGAGCACTTCCACGATGACGGTCGATTGGTCTCACAGGTTCGATCACATCGACAAGATCCTCGACAAACCCGGACCGTCAACGGACGAAGCCTTCCAGGCCGGTTCTACCGTCAAGACTTTTCTCCGGGAACAATGCAAGATCTTGGTGATTGGGGCTGGTGGACTCGGCTGCGAGATCCTCTCCAATCTGGCTTTGAGTGGGTTTCGTGACATTCACATCATCGATATGGATACCATCGACGTCTCAAATCTGAATCGCCAGTTCCTCTTTCGCGAAAGAGATGTCGGCAGGCCGAAGGCTACTGTAGCTGCCGAGTTCGTTCAGAGAAGGGTTCCTGGTGTCCGTATCACTCCCTACCACGGCAAAATTCAGGACAAGGATGACGACTATTATATGCAATTCAATATCGTCATCTGCGGTCTAGATTCGGTGGAAGCAAGAAGATGGATCAATGCCACCTTGGTCAACCTGGTCGATAGCGAGAACCCTGAGTCGCTGAAACCCCTCATCGACGGCGGAACCGAAGGCTTCAAAGGTCAGGCGAGGGTCATCTTGCCCACTATCACATCCTGCTACGAATGCTCCCTCGACATGCTCAACAAGCAAACGACATACCCTATTTGTACGATCGCCAATACACCGAGGCTTCCCGAGCACTGCATAGAATGGGCCAGCGTGTTAGAATGGCCCCGCGTCTTTGGAGGTACGTTGACTTGAACATCGTACAAACAATGAACCCACTTGAACCCGCTAACCAAGTCATTTCGTTTCCAAACTCTAGACAAGAAACTCGATAACGACGATCCAGATCATATCCAGTGGCTGTTCGAACAAGCTTCCCAACGTGCTGCATCCTTCAACATCTCTGGTGTCACTTGGAATCTCACCCAAGGTGTTGTCAAGAATATTATTCCCGCCATCGCCAGCACAAATGCGATTGTCGCTGCCGCCTGCGTATTAGAAGCTTTCAAATTCGCCACCACATCGGCGCCGTACCTCAATAACTATATGATGTTCACCGGCAACGACAGCGTCTATACATATACCTTCGAGCACGAGAAGCGTCCTGATTGTCCCGTTTGCGGCGGAGAAAGCCGCGATTTGCCCATCAGCCCGAACAGCAAGCTTGCAGAGCTTCTTGAACAGCTTCAAGAGATCGCGGATCTGCAGATCAAGAAGCCTTCGCTTTCTCTGTCCGGGAGACCACTCTACTACCAAGCTCCGCCTCAGATCGAGCAAGCAACACGTCCGAACTTGGAAAAGAGCATATCGGAGCTATGCGAAGACGGAGACGAAATCACTGTAACAGACGCCAGGTTGCCATTCACTCTAGGCATTATCGTCAAGTTCACTCCGTGAGCAATCCCAAACAATTGCAGTCACATACGCAGAATAGAAGGCACTTTGACCGTCGAGGATTGTTATAGAGCAAACAGGTACTTGATCGAAGCATCCGACGTTGTCCTGAAGGGCACAAAAAGCAAACATTAGCGACTGCAGCGTGGCAAAAAGGCAGGATCTTCACGCCCTTGCATCTTAGACTTACATCGCCATGCCGTCGTGGCCCGTCCTCTGAATCCAGTCGACCGTCCATCGTCTTGTGCTGATGTCGGAGGCTCTCTCCATGGCTTCCAGGTGACTGTGGTAATTCTTAGCGCGTTGGATTCGATCGGCACCTATTGAGACAATTAGGCGGAATATCAATACAAGTTGCTCCTTTCCGCCTTACCAGATCAATAGAGGGGACATCTCACCTTGTGCCATAGCAGCAGGACGTTCGTCACCAGTTCCGTTATCGGAATCACCGTTCAAGAAATGGACGTTTCGTTCTTGTAGCAAGCGCCTGAGGAAGAACTGTCTCGGCTTACCTTGGATGGCCAGATACTTGGGGATGTGCTCGTAAAGTCGTTCGAAGCCGTCTGTTAAGGCCGAATAGGAACGGTGTTGATCGCCCTTCGTCAGTCGAGCATTCCTCCTCGCTTGCTGGGGATGGAAAACTTACACTTGTACTCGTTCATGTCCTGCACCCAAAGAAATCTGTGTGTCAGCCCGATGTCATTGAGAGCGCAGCGATTTTCTGGTACACCACTCACATCAGAAGGAGGTCCAGCTCGGTCTTCTGTGAAATACAGATAAGTGGCTGGGTTCATGACCACGTAGTACAAGTCGATTTGCGATCCTTCTGGCAGATCGGCGGCACCAAGCACCGAGTAGCGGTGAATCAATTGACCGCCCAAACTGTGTCCCGCTGTTTATACCATCGGGGAAAGTCGCTTGCTTGTCAGTGAGACCGCTGCTTACAAGACTTCCGATGAGCGAAGCCTGATTGCTGCTTACAGAGTACGATCCTCCTAAGCTTCGGATAGATCTCACGGTCCTGAAAGCGTTCTATAATCGCATCGAGGGCCTCAAACGAGGAGACGCTGGTGTCGTCGTACGGATATTGGTTGGGAGAGCCGTCACCCCACTGAAGTTTGCAAAAGTTGGCACTCGAAATAGTCAGTTTGGTAGCATCCAAAGAACGGGGATGGGAGAGACCTTAGACATACCCCATTTCCTTTCCAAACCAGTACATCTCCAGTGGAAGCTTTTCCTTGCCAGCCAAATCTGGCCTTGTCTAGACCGTTGAACTGATCAGAAGAACATAGATCGACTCAGGATGAGCTCAAAACTATCGACTCGACTTTGGTATCTTCAATTCACATGTTGAACGAGTGACTCCCTTTTATACTTACGAATAAAGGAGCTAAGAGAAGTGTGCTCCCTTGGGCAGCTCCTGACTTGTTCCTTGCAGCCTGAACTTCCTTGTAAGCATCCCAGGCATTCCTCTCTGCCAAAAGAAGCAGAAAGAAATGCTCATTCAGTCAAGTTGTCGCGGCTCAACTGCAGGTGAGTGAACCAACATACCTCTTCCATGAACATGCAGGATGACCTGTTCGATGTTCTTTTCAGTATCTGCATTTCTCCAGTCATCGACGTAGACAGGCAAGACAACTTTCCTGCCTTGATAGCTTGACGACCAGGAGAGTATCTCGACCTTGGCTCCATTGACTGATGCAATGCACTTTGAATCAGCATCACTTTCCCATTCAAGCGCCTTCAAGTTGGTACTCACCCTTTTCAACATCGATCCTGCTGTCGCATGGTTCAAAGGCGACTTTTTGTGCTTGATGCTGACTTCTGATGACCTTGCTCATGACCCAAAAAGCAGCCAGGATGAGGAAAGAGGCTGCCAAGACTCGCGGGAGTGTTAGATGGTAGACAGTCCTTTTTCGTCCAGTGGCTGTTGAGTTCGGTTGCTCCTGCGCTAGACTCTGGTATCTCGGGCGAACGAAGGGCTTCAATAACTGTTGCCAGCGCTCTTGGATGCTCATTGCGAAGCTGAATTTGCTGTATCACCATCGGCGCGCAAGATGCGATAGTCGTAGGTGGGAGAGAAGGCACCCAGTCTTGCTTTCGAGGGTCGATCATGTAAATCCTGCGTCAAGGTTTCGAGCATACGTTATACTCAACTGCACGGATCGCCGAGATCAACACTTCCACTTCTACTTTTTTGTGGACCCTGAACTTCGGCCAATTTCTCGACTCGCCGCGGTGATTTTCGCACGATCCTCATCTTGTAATTCGGAGCAGTTCGAAGCCGGGCGAAACATTACGTATGAACATTCAGAGAAGATGGAGAAGTCTAATCATGCAGAGTCTTCAGCATCGTCTAAGAGATAGGAAACATCTATAAGGTCGGAGCGCTGCTGAGAAAGGGAGGGATGTGTCGGTCGGACACCATCGTTGGAAGAACGAGTCGAATCTTGTGGTGAAGAAGCATCCCAGGATTCGAGGCAATGCTCGAAAGGCGTAAGATGAGGCTTGCCACCGTTCCAAAGATGCTGGCCACCAGACTGAGAAGGGTCGAAGCACCACTGCAGGCCCACTACAGCTCGATCCATCATCCATCGACTGACTTCAGCTGGATGGATACGATCCGTTGCTGATGCGGACCCATCACATCGGGACGCCAAGGGAAGCACGGTGACGAGCTCTATGCTTACTTTATGCATCCTGTCTACCGATCTCGGTTGACGGAGACTTCGAAGCCAGTAGCGGTAACGCTCCGAGTAGCCAACAAAGTCCTTTTCTGCGTGACCAACCATAAGCAGATGCTTCAATTTAGCGCTCTTATCTATCAGCGTCTGCAAGAGATTCGGCCTTCCTTTCGCGTCGAGCTCCGCAGCCGACGGCTCGCTTCTCCTTGATGGTACAAGCGCGGGTACAATGAGAGCAAGATGCGTGAGATTTGGCAATTGACTGATCGCGGCTATGTTCAGATGGGTCAAACGAAAACGTGGCCCGTGAAGCTGAAGGTGGGTAAGTCGAGACCATCTGAGAGGGAAGTCGTCTGTGCGAGACCAGAAGGAATTGTCAAGCTCCCCGCCATAATGGCCCATCAAGCAGCTAAAAGACTTGATACGTGCCGTCATGGTCTCGAAAACATTCATTTGAGAACCATGCGTTTTCGACATCTTGAGACCTCTTGGCACGCCTTCCAGGTCGAGCTCTTCGAGAGCTTGACAATGTCGGAGGATGCCGCGAATCAGAGGCATACACTCTTTCTCAAATTCGGCTTGCGCGCTGGTAGCGTCAAAAAGAGCTGGTCGGGCTCGTTGAGCGTCCTTTTCGTTCTGCGAGCAATTCCTTTCGTGCCGAAAAGATATTGCGCGGACTCTTCCTCGAGTGATGTCGCCCAATCCTAATCTGTTGGCCTCCAAAGCCTTCAAGAAGGATCGCATACGCTTGGCACCGTGCAATTGAACCCTGGGTAAAAGCAGCTCCGCCAAAATAGATCTGTAGCATGCTCGATTGACGGAGGCCAGCTCCAGTAGACGTTGAGTAGCATGCTGACCACCCGGAAAGGCGTGCATCTCTTGGTAAACCACCTCTCTCGCTGCGGCAAGCACTATTTGGATCAGAAGCTCTAGTGGCAGACGGGGGGTAGTAAGGACAGGATATTTGCTGGTCGATCCATGGTCGAGGGAGAACGTGTGTATCGAAGCGCCGCCGATCGTTTCGATGTATTGCTCTTTCACTAGAGCGGTACGTGTGGTCCCTACAGTGCTGTGACTGGTCCGCTTCTGCCGATCATGGCTGCTGTGGTGCCAGGCGCTCTTCAGGCGCTGATAAAACCAAGTGGAGTCGGGTGGAATCATCTTTGGAGCGCTGCAGGTATCAACATCGAGTCTGGTATTTCATTCGCTATTTTCTCTCGCACAACTGTGATGGTTGCGCCGAGCACCGTTCCCGCCGACCCTCGCAATCCGAGGCACTTTCGTCGCAGTCCAAGTTAAACGAACGAGAAAAGGTGTTGCGATCGGGATGTTCCAGAGGCGAGGTTATGTACGGAAGATGGTGGGAGAGAAGATGAGTTGGCCTGTTCGCGATCACTGATAACGTTGAACGATTCGGTTCCTGCGCGTGTATGCTTAAATAAAGTGTTTTTGCTGCCCTTTGAGCGAGGCCTTCGCACGTCTTAATGACTCGGTGGTCATTCACTACGAATCACTCAGTCAGGCAAGATCCGCACTTCGAGGCTACGAACGCTTTGAGAACAGGCTGACATTGATGCAGGAAACGGCAGAACAGGATATGCAAAGGAGGGCTTAGTGCTTAGGGATATAGAAAAGTCAGAATTGAGGATTGGTCCAAGGCGTAGGCAGAGAACAATGATGATCCGCTCAGAGAGAGTAGCATTCTCTTGGAACGTGTTGCCAATCGGAAGGTCTGCGAGAGCCATAGCCTTCAGATGCTGATCATGACCCAATCCGTGGCGTAATCGCATTGGGTAACTTTTCGAAAGGACGGAAGAAGATGCTTTGAGCAAAGATTGTGACGAAAACTTAGACTTGGAGTAAAGGCTTTGAGGGAGATGAGCCCCAACGTATCTGAGATGGACAATCCATCAGCGCCAAGCAAAACGCTATAATCAGATGAGGGCTCGATTTGCTGGTTGCACTCGCTGTGCTCTGAAAGGGCCAAACTTTACATGGCAACACAGTTGCATCCTCCACCGGCGGGAGCGTAAGGATCTTCGCCTTTGCCTACGGGACCCCAGACCGAAGGGACGAGGTAGTCTCGGGTACTTTTGCAGTAGTTGATTAAGCTGTGCGCACAACGCAGGTAGAAAGCGGTCAGTTGCTATCCTTGACAAGTGAAACATGGACAAATCGCAACCTCATCGGAAAAGGAATACGCACCTCTGACTGGCTTCAGATACTCGGATACGAGGTCGCTCCAGATCCTCCTTGAGTCTCTGGTTGTGCTCTGTCAGCCTACGGAGCTTCAGCTCTGACATGGACTGCTTGTGAGGCTTGACATTCATCTTGGCTGATGCGTCGGAGGGAAGCCTATCTGGTAGTGTTAACGTCCCGTATTGCCCGACTTCTAAAGACGGGTGGAAGTTGTGCTACTGTCCGATCTTCACGACCCGGAAGGACGTTGATCTCGCTGGACGACAAAGATGATGGCGATGATGATGATGAAGATGATGAAGATGATGAAGATGTTCCGTTCCGCCGTTGTACCAAGTCAATCGGCGGCCAAGAGAGTCTGGATGAGGAGGACCGGGCCCAACAACGCTGGAGTCTCGCTAAAGCCTGGAGGAGCGAAGTTCCAAGCAACGAAAGCGTGTCTGTCTCTCCTTTCTCGGCCGTTAAGAAATGCGATTCAATCGGCAGGGAATCGGCCTTTTGGTCGGATCTGCTGTCCGCTTCTTTTCCGCATCATCTTGATAAGACTGATTTCACGCAGACGTTGGACAAGATTAAGAAGCTTCTTCGTTTTTTGTTTGCTCCGTCGTCGAAACAGCGCCGACTGACTCGTTCTCCCGCTTGCTTCAGCTTTCCGGTTTCACGAGCTCCTCCTTGACGATCCTCTGACCCACCATCTTCCATCTCACCATCATCTTTATCTTCCGAAAAGTCATCGCCGGCAAGATCGTTTGTCTCGGTGTCGAGTCTACTTCTCTCCTCTGCGTTCATTCAGTTCCCATCGGTCAAATCGCAATCAGCAAGGTCACCGGTCGAGTATCAGATCAAGACCAAGAATTTCCATCTTGCAAAGGTGCGTCGCTCTTCCTGACATCTGGTGTAGGCAGCCATCAACAGCAGAATCGGAATCGAAGCCGTCCACCTCTGAAGCTATTGGCGCCGAGCAGCCAGGTGCTGGACTTTCCTTCGTTTCCTACGGGTCACGTTGGTCGTAGACAGTTACTGACATCCTTCATTATTACTTCCCATATCCGCCCCCCTTCCTGTAAACAACGACACCCCTCCGACTACCTCAACATTATCATTTGGTTCTCCTGTCGCCACATCCCTCGACGCTGCTCTGGAACACTGCAACTCTCCTTTTGGGTTGATCTACCTTAATGTCGCCGCTGCTATTTTCCCCTTGAAACTCCCATGATCATCTTGACGTCGATGCGCGCACTTGACCGGGTACATGCTGTCCACGTCCTGACGCCGCGCGGATCATCAATCTCTGGCTGTCTCCCATGCTACTTCGCCTGGACGATGTTGTTCTCTCTTGATCCAACATCTTGATCTTGACGAATCATCGGATCGTTTTCTCGGCTATCGGAATTCCTCGCCTCAATCGCGATCTAACACGCTTACTTCCTACCTATGCTTGCTATCCATTTCTTGTCCCTGACCTTGAAATTATCCCCGCGTCATCCGAACTTGGACCATGGCCGGCTCTCTCCGTGGCTCTGGTTGCTCGCTTCGACATCTTTTCCCCACTCCTTCTGATCATCTTTTGCCCCATTTGGTGTCTCATCCGTGCCGGCTTGCCCACTTTGACCCGCACTTCTACATCCACCCTTCGTATTGGATACTTGCTCTCTCATTTCCTCGGCTATTTGGGGCTTTCGGTCCTTCCAATTGGTATACTCGTAAAATTCATTTGTTCGGTTCCCCACCTTCCGTTCATCAATCGTGTCATTTATATATCTGATCAAACATTTCGCTCTTTCGTTTGGCCACTCCCCACAACCACAACGCAACCCTTCTCCTTTCGGCCCCAAGTAGATGTCTTCAGCCCGATTCGCTAACAGGGCCGCTTCCAGAATCCTCGCACCTACAGCTCGATCCTTCTCGACAAGCTCTTCTCGTGCAATTCGATCCACCAGCCTCGCTCGATCGACTCTCGCCGGCGCCTCGCTCTTCGCTGCGGCTCGTCCAATCACGAAGCACCATCCGCTTAGTGCTACCACTCCCGCCTTCGTAAACTCGAGGCTCTTTTCTACAACCATGCCAGCAGGTAAGTCACCATTTGTTGAAGTGATCTTTGTCTTCTCGCCAAACACGGCAACTCCCTGGCCACCGATCGCGAGGTCAGATCCTTGTTGGGCAAGATCTGATTGATCTGCTGCAAATCTCTCGAAAGGCCCGAGCGCGTGTCCGCAAATTTAGGCGGCTGGATTTGTTAGACCTCCTTCGCGTTGATTGCCCCGGCCGAAAATCAGATTTGGAAGTTTCGATTTTCGGTTACACCGGCAGTTCCATTCGCCGCTCGACCGGATCTTCAACGTCGTCGTACGAGGTTCCGTGGTCCTGGTGGTTTTGATGCTACTCCTCTTACTCTACGTCCATCTTCCGTTTCTGGCTCCAATCTCTATCGACTTCGTGCTGACCATTCCACCTCCTACTTTGCCACCATGCCGATGGTTCGTCCGCGTGGTTCGACGCGTGCAGCCAAGATCAAGGTTGCCAACCCAGTGGTTGAGCTCGATGGAGATGAGATGACCCGAATCATTTGGCACAAGATTCGAGAAGAGCTTATCCTCCCTTTCTTGGACATTGACCTCAAGTACTTCGATCTCGGTCTCGAACACCGTGATGCCACGGATGATAAGGTCACCGTAGAAGCCGCCGAGGCGATTAAGAAGTACAAGGTCGGTGTCAAGTGCGCCACGATCACCCCTGACGAAGAACGAGTCAAAGAGTTCAACCTCAAGAAGATGTGGCTGAGTCCTAACGGTACCATTCGAAACATCCTTGGGGGTACAGTCTTCCGAGCTCCCATCATTCTGGATGACCTTCCACGACCTGTCCCTGGTTGGACCAAGCCCATCATCATCGGTCGACACGCTTTCGGTGACCAATACCGATGCCAGAACTTTGCCGTGAACAAACCTGGAAAGTTCACGATGCAGTTTGTCCCTGCTGACGGGTCAGAACCCCAGAAATGGGACGTCTTCGACTTTCCCGAAGGCGGAGGAGTCGGTCTTGGCATGTACAACACCACGGAATCCATTACCGGCTTCGCCCACGCCTCCTTCAAGATGGCTCTCGAGAAGAACATGCCTCTCTACATGTCGACCAAGAACACCATCCTCAAAGCCTACGATGGGCGCTTCAAAGATATCTTCCAAGAGATTTACGAATCCCAGTACAAAAAGGACTTCGAGGCCAAAGGGCTATGGTACGAACACCGTCTCATCGACGACATGGTTGCTCAGGCTATCAAATCTGACGGCGGATTTACGCTCGCACTTAAAAATTATGACGGTGATGTGCTTTCAGATGTAGTAGCGCAAGGCTATGGTTCGCTTGGTATGATGACCTCGGAACTTATCACGCCGGATGGTCAAATCTTAGAGTCTGAGGCCGCTCACGGCACTGTGACTCGTCATTATCGAGAGCACCAAAAAGGGAACGAAACGAGCACCAACAGCGTGGCCTCGATCTACGCTTGGACCCGAGGTCTCGCTTTCCGAGGCAAGCTCGACAACAACGAGGAGCTTGTGCTCTTCGCACGAGAGCTCGAGAACGCATGTATCGAGACTATGGCCAAGGATCGCGTTATGACCAAGGATCTCGCACTGGTGTACCACGGCAAGAACATGAAGCGAGAGCACTACGTTACGTAAGTTCATTGACCCTCTTTATGCTCCAAGCTTGTAACGTACACCTGACCACCTTGCTGACCTTTTCATGTTGCGTCTTTGCACTAACCCCCATGCAGGACTACGGAATTCCTCGATCACGTTGCCAAAAAGCTCAAGCAGAAGCTCTCGGAACAAGGCATCGAGGCGGGTAAGCTCTGAAGCTCGGTATTTGGATTTCCCTTTACTAAAAGTATGGCGCTGGCCATTCGATCGCATGTTCGACGTTCCTCATCGTGACACTTCTATCAGCCATCGACGGTTTGGCCGCATCCGCAATTCTGGAATCTAACAAAATAAATTCTCTTTAATTGACGCGAATTTGTGGACTCAGCAGCCAATCGGCGACGTGACTTAAGTGAAAGTCGGAAACGGCGTGCGGCACGCTCGGTTCAACACCTGTAAGACCCTCTATGTTGAAGGCTTGCTTCAGAAGAGTTAGGCCGGAGGCGACATGCGATGAGCAGAAAAAGTGCCTGGATTGACACTCTGGCGACAGTACATGTGGGTATCGATGAATTCTTGGGAGATATGCATGCTGATGAGGTGATTTGATCTAGATACTGCCAGAGACGATGGAGAAGCTGGCCTCAGCCGCCCAGGCATCTTTGAGCAACCCAAGATGAGATGATCGAGGTTCTGCTATACGATAGAGACGTTGGAGTCTCTCACTGGCCAGAGACCTTTTGCAGGCCGGAAATGAGCCGGTCCTCGAAAATGGACTCGACAAATTCTCCTTCCTCGGTGAACCATTCGCCTGCGATCACCAAAAGGAAATGGAATGCTTGTCAGTCATGAACTAGATGACATTGCATTGCATCTTCACTTACCCATGTGCCCGAGGCAGAGGGAGTCCTTCTTGTGGCCGAGCAAGGACTTGCCTTTGTTGCTCTTGCGTGTGTAGTCGATCTCTAGAGTGTAGGTGGGGGGTGTCAGGATTGGCTTGCCATCGGCTGTCTTGTTGCCCTTCCTGGTCGCCTTGGGCAGCGGGGGAGATTCAATGGTAAGGCTCTCGGTTTCGATCTAAAAGAAGAAATTCGAGGTGATCAGAACAAGTCCCGAAGGAGGACTTTGGTGGGACAGATGGGGTTTTCGACTCACTCGCTTGGAGAGCATCTTTCTTGTGCCCGAAAAGATGGTGTGGCCTTGCAAATAGGCATCCATCAGCTGAATAGACGAGAGTATGGCATATCTAATCGGAGTGGAATAGGACGGCAATGCTCAGGCTCCTGTGATACTTTGCTTTTCCATTTTCGCTTCCGAACTCACATGACTACAGCGATGGCACAACCCTTCTTGTTCTTGGTCCATTCTTTTTCCACAAAATAAGCCCAGATGGAAGTGCCGATCATAATAGCAGAAGCGGAGAAGCCGAGCACCAAACGCAAATCGGTGTGAAAATGATTGGCCCTGAAAGGTGCGAAAGTGCTCTCATCCGAAGTAGCACGATCGGAAGTCTTTCGGGTCAGTATCTGTCGAAGAGGAGAGACAGTAGGTTCTCAAAGTTAGACGAGATGGACACAAAGTCGAAGTCAAATCAAGACATACCCTCTCAACTGCTTCATCGCAGGTGGCCTTAAGCTCAGTGAGATTAGAATTGTCGATGAAGATGCGCTTCGAGTCGGGCGAATTGGCAGCCGATTCGGAACTTGGTCCCGCCATGATGTTGCATAAGACGCTTTCTGTGAAGGAGATGGGTCGTGAAGCTTGCTGTTAGTCGAAGCGGAGGAGAAAACGATTCCCTAGTCTGAGTCGATCCTGGCGATGTGGTAGGTAGGGTTCGAGAAGGTGAGTGAAATGAGATGGAGCGGGGTGCGTGCGTGGAAGCTTTGAACTTCTTGCTTGCTATCCAAGGAGATGTCAGATTCACAAATCGGGGCCCTTGTTAGCTAGATCAGATCACAATCGGCGTGGGGAAGGTGCGCAGAGCTTGGAAATGAGGTTGCCAATTCAAAAGTTGCAGGCAGACTTTGAAAACAGAAGGGAGAGAGTGTAAGGGAAAAAAAAAAAAAAAGGAACTCTGTGGCTCATGATTTCACCTCTCGCTTGCCAGAATTAAATCGACTTTGGAAGAAAATGGAGAATTTTTGAAAATCAGCGGATCGCAAGTGTCAGCTTCAAATCCGCTCCTGCAACCAACTTTCCTTGCACCCTCAAAGGGACCACCGCCAGAGTGTAGAGAAGAGAGTAGGGGTATCCCACGAAGAAATCCCACAAACGAGCTTCTCCAAAGCACCGTGCCTCCCTTTCCCTCCCCATCATCATCGTCTATTGACAAGCCCGGCACGTTCTTTTGCGCCAGGCACACCATTTCACCACCCACCTACAGCTCGTTCCTTCAAGCGCAGGTCGCACAAATTTGCCCAGCATGCGTAAGTCTTCACAGAGTCAACTCATCCCTCAGCTTTTCCTACTTCAAAATCAAGTCGTAACTTCGATGACCTCGAGGCAAGATCTTGGCTCCGAACGACATTACTAACTCTGACCCATCCTCAATTTCATGTCACAGCGCCTAGAAAGGGTCAGACAATGTCGCTCAACGACTTCCTTGCCGATGAAACTACTGGCAAAACGTCTTGGGCCGACGAGATGGACGATCTTCCTCTAGCTCCAGTTCCCCGAGAGTCCAGCTATCGACGAGGCGGCGACTTCCTCTCCAGCGTTCCTGACAGAGCCGATCGGGACCGAGATTTCCAACGACCCGAAAGAAGCTTCCCGCCCCGTGAGGAGCTTCCGCTTCCCGACAAGCCTCCTTTCACCGCCTTCGTAGGCAACCTCTCTTTCGACGTGGCCGACGCCGACGTAGAAGAATTCTTCGCCCCTTGCAAGGTCGCCAACGTTCGAATTGCGGCTGGACACGACGGAAAGCCAAAGGGCTTCGGTTATGTCGAATTTCAGACTCAAGACGATCTCAGGAACGCCCTCGACCGATCTGGAGGTCAGCTCGCCAACAGGACTGTTCGAGTCAGTGTTGCTGAGCCTCCCAAGAGTGCCTTTGGTGGAGAGCGATCCGCTTATTCCAGCCTGGCCGACGACGCTTCACAATGGCGACGAGCTGGCCCTCTGCCTCCGGCTGAACCTCGTGGAGGCTTTGCACCGCGCCCTGAAAGGAGCGGCGTTCCCCGCTCCGAAGGTGGTGGATTCGACGGTATGGACGTCAGCGGAGGTGTTCGAAGCGGCTTCGGCGCCAAATTTCAGGCTGCTCCCCCTTCTGCTCGTCCCCCTCGTGACGCGGCTCCTCTTGAGCCCAGTCAAGGTGATTTGGCTTCGCAGTGGAGAACCGGTAAGCCCGTCGAAGGCAGATCTCCTGCCTCCTCCCGAAGACCTTCCGGCATGGCTGAGAACGACTCCCGACGACCTTCCTTCAGACGGCACAACGACGCCAATGATGTCGACGAACGATACTCTTCACAAGAGCGAATGGGCTTCGGATCCAAATTCCAAGCTGACCAGACTCCCCCAGAGAGCCCTGGCAACGTCAAGAAGGGCTTCGGTTTCGGTTCCGGCGACCGACGAGGCAGCGGTCAACAAGCTGCTCCTGCATCTGCTTCAGACAATCTCGAAAACTGGAGGAGCTCCAAGAAACCAGTCTCTGGCTCACCAGGCCCTGCGCCAGCTTCAACCGCCCCTCCTGCTGAGAGAAAGAAGCTCGAAATGAAACCTCGAAGCGCTGAATCTAGCAGTGTCGCTGCTCCCGCCTCATCCTCCTCAAAGCCCAGTCCCTTCGGAAACGCCAAGCCTGTAGATGCTGCTGAGCGCGAGAGGCAGATCGAAGAAAAGCTCTCGCAAAAGGAGAAGGAGAGGCAAGAAGAGATCAAGGCCAAGAAGGAGAAAGCAAGAGCGGAGAAGGAGAAGGAGAAGGAGAAGGAGAAAGAGAAAGAGAAAGAGAAAGAGAAAGAGAACCAGAAAGAAAAGCAGAAGAAGGAAAAGACGGAATCCGTCGAGGGCAAAAAGGATGACAAGCCAGCTGAAGATGCTGCCGCTGAAGATTCAAACCCGAACGCTGAAGCTGCTGCTGTCACCAAGGCGGCCCCCAAAGTTGCCCCCACTGGTGCATGGGGAGGGGGACGGAAGCCCTCGGGTGCCCTCGTTGGTGGCGAGACCCAAGCACCAGAGACGAATGGAGAGTCCAAATCCGAGGCAGAGGAAGTTGCGGAAAAAGTTGCGGAAGCCAAGATTGAGGCTTGATTCTTCACCGAATTTCAATCATGAATCCTCCACTAGCATGATTCTCCTCCCTGGCCATCCCGTGAACCAAAAGGGTACCTGTCACCCAAGCAGCAGAGCCCACACACACTCTCCACCTTCGGGAGAGCTGACTCCAAACACTCGATTCTGGATACCCTCTCCCTTCTCTCTCTCGGATTCGTCTCCGAAGGTGGATGAGGTTTCGATGTTTCTATTTTCACTCCTTTCACGCCAATGTGCCTGTACTGTACAAAGATGTTCGCTCTCAGCGGCAATGCATGTGATCCTATAGCCGTGGGCTTGCGGCTTCGTCTATCTCCCTCGTCGTAACTTTCAGGCACGGACGGATGAAGGGCGAGCGGAAGATGTGCAGAATGATCTTGTAGATCAGAGACGACGACGCGAGCCTAGAATCTTTGGTGTTTTGCTTTTATGCAGTAGGGATGCACGATCCCAAGCTATAAAGTACAATCTGAAGCGGACGGAGCTTATGAGTAGAGGGCCAAAGAGTAAGAATTGCTCCAGGTAGCGAGTTAGTACAGTTGGCCAGTGGTGTTCCAGTTTTGTCCAGCTGCAATTAGCTTTCGAACGGCCTCTTGGCAAAAGATCACACCCATCTCTGTGGAACAAATACCGGCAGGACCGCCAGCATCGCCGCCGCCTGTCCTCTTCTTTCGGTCTCCGACACGCCACCATCCAACGAGGCTGCCAGAGCTTTTGGCTGGCGCAATCAACGACGTTCGTTGCTCGTCGCCCCAGCCGTCCAAGTCAGCGTGAATCTTCCAGAAGCTGGAGAGCACGGCAACGGGGCGCTTGGCGAGTAGATTCTCATATTTCTGGCTGGTCTCGTTTAGGCGAGCAAAGTTGGGGCTTGAAATGCCAAGGTTGGCGTCCAGACGTTCGAGCCACGACGACATGAGGAGTCGTGCATTGGAGCCTCCTGCTCCGAGCACACGCCAGCCGCCGCCGCCGAGATCACCGGCGGCAGCGCTACCCCGTTGTCCTGGAGCCAGAATGCGATCGACTACGGACCTTCCCTTGAGTAGACCGATGAGGCGAGTGAGACCGAGAGGCTCAGCAAGAGCGGGGACGAGATCGTACAGTAAGGAGCCCAATGGACCGTGGTAGCGCGCCATGTAGCCAGCACGGGCACCAGACGTGCCCTTGACCTTCTCGGTATACCAAGTCTGGGGAGTTTCAGCGTCGATGTGAAGAAAGGAGTGGACCAGATCCGGGTGCTGCACGGCGAAATCTTGGGCGAAGAGGTGACCGTATCCAGTCGAGACGAGCATGAACTGGCCAAGATTGCTGCTGTTCTTCCTTCCAAAGTCATGGCTGGAGGATAGCTCTCCGTTTGCCTTGAGAGCGTGAATAAGGGCTTCGGTCTGCAGTTTAATCGAGAGAGGCTGGTAGACGAAATCTGAGTGTCCATAGCCGATACGATCCCAGAAGCAGACTTTCTCAAGGGCTAGGTGTCCATCGTCGCTCCCCTGGCGAGGCAGACCCGCTCTACTGACCATTTCGCGAAGGAACTGGGCACCGATGACACCAGAGACGTCTCGTTCGGTCATGACGAGAGCGGTGGGACCTGGCGAGGTATGCTTCTTTTTGGATGGATTTGCACGCTCTGCAGCTTGTTCGCAGGCCAGATGCAGTCGAAAAGAAACGGGATAGGGGTTGGTATCGGCGGGATCTTGGGGGTAGACGGGGTCCTTGGTGAGAGCTCTTGGGTGGACTAGGGTAAGGTTGCCAAGGGGCTTGAAGGCGGAATCAGCTGCGTCCACGACCAGGTCGACGGTGATAAGGAGGGCCACCAGTGCGACACTTAGGCAACCAAAAAAAGCCCAAATGAGCTTAAACCGACGGCCCCACTTGGCTTGGGCTCGGGACAAAGGGATTTCTGCGACGATGGGGGCACCGATGTCAGGATTGACAGTGAAGGTTATCCTTTGTTTTTGAAGGTGGTGCGATGATGCGAAGGCCCAGAGGGTGGAAAGAAGAGTGAGTCCGACGGCTGTAAAGCCCAGGTAGGAATGAGTCTCTCTGAACTCTGGGACAGCGAACAACAAGGCGAAGTCGACAATCGAACAGAGGAGGACGAAAAGGTGAAAGATGTTGGTGGCACGGGAAGCCAACTCGAAGAAAAGCAAACCCGGAGCGAGTATGGAGGCTGAGATGATGGCGAGCCAGAAAGGCAACACAGCGGGAGAACGATGAGGTGGAAGTAGAAGTGGAATGGGCTGAAAGTAGTTTATGCCGAGCAAGATCAGCATGATGGTGGTTGGTAGCAGAAGGAAGGATCCAAGAAGAAAGTAGAAACGAAGGGTCTTGGTGAGGTAGGGTGACCTAGGCTCAGAGCGATGGGCAGTGGGTTGTGGTTGCGGTATGGATCGATAGTCGCTGCTAGAGGAAGCGGCCTGCCCCAAGAGAGGCTGTCTCTCATCGGCATCGTTGTTGCGGGAGGCTGAAGAGCCCTTTGGAGCCATCCTGTGTTTGCTTGTTACGAGCTGCCTCTGCCTGGCTCGCTGTTGTCTAGGTAGCTACGTTAGGATGCAGAAGCGATGAAGTCAGCCACAGTAGTTCTCAGAGATGGACGAGGAGGAGGACGAGAAGCTCCAAAGGATCGTGTCGCAGTAGGTGTATGAGCAAGATGGCTGGGGTACGTTGTGCAAGCAGGGCTAGCGAGCATATTTAGGATGCATGTACTGTACGATGATGAGCTGGGGGAAGTGGAGGCCTGGAATTTTGTTTGGACTTTTTATTTTATTTTTAAATTTCATGTTTTCTGTTGTATTTTTTTTTTTTTAGCAACTTTCTGTTGAGCCGTGGTGCCTGCTTGATCCAAGTTACGGGCTTCGTTAGGCTCGTGACGCTTGGAAAGAGTCAAGATCAAGGAATCCATACTCACGACCTGCAATTTGGATCGCGTCTCTTGGCTGCGTGTGCTGTCGGAGCTCCAACACGATGCCGATTCTCTCTCTGTTGGACTTTTGTTAAAAATGATGCTTGGGCTGCGAATCGTGCGAGTGCAGACGCACTTGACTCTAGCTGCTTGAGCTTGACAATTTCGCACGCTCTCCTCGTGAGCTTTGCCTATCCCTTTGCCGTTCTTCCTGATGTGTCAACCCGAGCTAGCCCCATCACCTGCTTCATTCCGTTTCGATCCAACCTCTAACCCCACCAACCTGACCCATGGCCTGACTCTCGTCACTCATCCCCCCGAGATCATCATTTAGGATCGGACGCATCAAAGCCAACCTCACCAATCTTTCTTCTCTACCGCCACCAACGGACCCGATCAAAACGAGCTGGAGGATCCTGCACAGCAAAGAACGAAGCGCGTATCTCACCAGTCCTCTTCAACAGACTTGACAGTCATCTCAAATAGCCTTCGACCTACTGACGCTCACACGTGCACACGGATCTTGAGCTGAAGAGGTGGCGAGCTCATCGCATCTCCTATTCGAGAGATCTATTGGTCGCCTCCACTACTTCTTGCAAACCTTATGTCGGAACCCTGAAACCATCCTTTTTCGACACTCACCTGTCCCTAGTCTGATCTAGACTCGAGCCGGCTCGGAACAATTCCGATCATGAGTGACGGCACTCTCTTCGGGCTGCCACTCAAACATGCTTCACTTGCCATCCTCACCCTCCAGAACACGGCGCTAGGCGTTGTGATGCATCATAGTCGAGTCTCAGCGCCCGTGGGCAAGGCGTATTTTTTCCCCACCGCAGTCCTTCTCACCGAGTTCCTCAAGTGTCTCATCTCCATATTCATCGCCACAGTGTCGATAGAGGATTCTCGCGACTCTTTACCACTACCCAACTCGTCGCACCAGCACTCTCATCCCAAGTCGAAACGCAGCACCAAAGAATCCGATGCGCTCCGACCGCATGCATCGACGCGGCTAACCGACAACGGCTCCTCTCCGTCTTCGCATACCAAGCTCGATCTGGTCATCGATCAAGTCACAGCGCCTGATTACTGGAAGCTCTCCATCCCTGCTTTTCTTTATGTCTTGCAAAACAACCTCCAATACATCGCCGTCTCCAACCTGGAACCTCCTGTCTTCATCTGCGCTTACCAAATGAAGATCCTCACTACCGCCTTCTTCAGTATCGTTTTGCTCCGAAAAAAGATCGGAATGTGGCAGTGGGCATCCCTTGGCATGCTTGCTGTGGGTGTCGCCATCGTCCAGATTCAGAGCAAGTCCGTCTCGGGCCTTGTTCCTTTCGAGGTTCGAACGCACGGATATGGTCATGTCTCAGCTGGTCGTGCCGCCGATCTTCCTCCTCCACCGCCGCCACCTCCCTTTGATTCTCATCGAGCGCCACCACCAGAGAGAATTCCTTTGCTTGGCTCCTTTCTCGGCGGTTCCGGCGCAAAGGATCCGGATCGTCTGCCACCTTCTTCGCCTTCCTTTGACGGCTCCCGCATTTCCATGAGCATGGAGGAGAGCGCAAAAGCCGACAAGCCCATGCAGCCTCTGCAAGGGTTCATCGCTGTCATCGCCGCATGTTTCACCTCAGGCCTAGCTGGTGTTTACTTCGAAATGGTTCTCAAAACGTCTTCGGCTAATTTGTGGGCCCGCAATGTCCAGCTCTCGGGCTGGTCCTTGCTGCCGGCTGCCCTTCCTGTTCTGCTCGACATGCTGCGACACGGTCCATCCTCCCCCTTCCTGCACTTTGGCGCCAGCGCCTGGGCCACCGTCATCCTTCAAGTCACTGGAGGTCTCGCCGTCGCTATGGTGATCAAGCACGCCGACAATATCCTCAAGGGCTTCGCCGTGAGCTTCAGTATCATCCTCAGCTTCGGCTTCAGCGTTGCCTTCTTCGAGTTCCCCGTCACGGCTCCTTTTGCTTTCGGCGCAGCATTGGTCATATTCAGCACTCTCTCCTACTCGCGTGGTTCTTTCAAAGGCTTCAAAAAGCTGTCCGGCTCGCTGAGTTTAGGCCACGATTCTCGCCCCGGTTCGCCACCACCCACGCACCTGCATCTGCATAAAGCGAGAACCCTCAAAGACTAGCACGAAGAAGTTTAGGATCAGAGGAGGTAAAGCGTCTGATATTACCTTTCCCTGTCGTCGTAGTACAATAGAAGGCCGTTTGTGACGATGCCGGACAGCGTCCGCTACCTCTCAGCAACAAGTGATACCCTACATACAATCTTGAAACCCATCTCTTTTCTCTTCGCAGCGGAGATTCTTCTCGGAAAGCGTGCTTGCTGACTTTGCTATCTGTGCGTTTGAGCCCTCAATTTTACGACATGAGCACGGACCTTAGGGTAGAGTCATATCTGGTGACTCGGCCTTGTTGACCATCTGACGAAATGCAATGTCAAGGTATCTTGATCGCCATTGGTGTGTCATTCTCGGCTGTCAACCTAGCTTGACACTCAAAAACGCACAGCCAATGCTGAATAAGGCACCTGTCTTGGCAACACGATTCGCGATCAAGAATGGAAATTATCCCGCTATGAGTGTTGTGCTGTGACGTACGGTCCCTGCGGATCCTTTCGTGATTGAATCTGGGCTCGATAGCAGATCGGGAAGTCCCGTCGTTTTGCGTGCACTTGTGCACTTGCTTTGAGCTCAGGACGACGGCGGGACCGAAGGTGGTGGACCGTAGCCTGGTGGTGGACGGCTCATCGGCGGGGGCATGTTGAAATGTCCTGGCAGTGGTGGTGGTGGAACTGAGTAGGGTCCAGCAGGTGGGAACCCGGACATGCCCCCTGGACCGAAACCAGGAAGAGGAAGTTGCCCGCTCATCAGAGCTTTGTGCGCTTCCAATTGGATGCGCAGCTGCTCTTTGGTCAAGATCATCTTTTCAATTCTTGGCCTCTTGTTCTGTACGCCCCCGACATCGCCTTCCGCTTTTTGGGTTGCCCTTTTCTCTTTCCATTCGGCGAAATCCTTTTCCGGGATTCCTGCCATCCCATAGATCTCGATGTCGAACGAGTCTCTTCCTGGCAGCGTATTTTCAAGTCTGTAGTGGTGGAAAGCATGGTGGGTAAAATCGTTATCGGCAAGAAGGATTCGTGCGTCGGATCTGAGCTTACCTGTCCGGTTCTGCTTTGTGGACCTGAGTCAGATGAACCGCAAGACCACCGGCGGTGTTCAATCTCCTGGGGCATTGAGGACATCTGTAATGCTTCGACTTCTGATGCTGCAGTAAGACTGAGTAATACAGGGCAGACGCTGAGATCAGTCTCGGGCACCAGGACCGCCGGTGTCAGCCCTTTTGGCTCGGTCGTCCGTGTTTTGGCTTACCTTTCTCGTCTTCAAACTCCCGACTGTTGTCACAGCGTCGTCGGCGGAGGTGTGATCGCAGGTCAGTAAGCGATGACACGACAGCCAACAGATCCCGTAAGCAACTTACTCGCAGTACCAGCACCATGCTTCCAGCTGTGGCGCCTTCCTTTTCTTCTTCGTCATCTCCACTGGACCGGCTCTACTCGTCGGTTGGGTGGTGTGAAGGTTGGAAGTTCGGACAGGATGTCGGCTCCACAGACGAGTTGGCCGAATTGCGGAAGCCAAAACGCGTGATCAGTCATGCTTACGTTTGTTGCTCCATCCTTTTGTCTGTTCGAGCCCACGCATCTGATTGGTATAGCGAACAGGACCCTGGTTCCGCACGGTTATGAACGCACAAGCAAACGGGGCGAAGGCTCCCTAGGCCGTAGGTTCAGATTGCTTGCTGAACTGACTATGGCCTCCGAACAGTTGTGGTCGCGGCACAGGCGGTATCGTCCCTGCTGCATGAAGAAAGTGTTTCGGGAGACACTCGAAGCTTCAACGGGAAACAAGATTGGTTGTTTGTGATTGTCAGAAAAATGAAGGATTCGACACATTTTTCTCCTGCATCTGGTAGGGTGACAAAAAAATCCTGGTTCTGCTGAGGCTAGGAGCTGCAGCATATGGAGCTGCACGAACGAAGAACACGTACGCAAGTCAATGAGCGCCACACGGCTCAGCCCGATGATGTCAAGAAGCCATCGTTCGACCCGCACGACGTCGAAATGGCCCCGGTGTTGTTGTATTCGTTGCTTCTGCTACGTTGTTTATTGATTAGGAAAATAGATTGAAGAGATATTAACAAAAGTTGCGGCGATAAATGGTCCAGTCATTCATGGCTTACACAATCGGCGCTGAACATTTGCTATTTTTTGTAGAGATGCTCACCAGGAGACTGGCGGCCATCTACTTCTGTAATCACCCTGAAAATGGCCTCGAAACTATTCGGATCAGTTTATATTGTCGCAAAAAAAAAGTATCTCGCTCAGGTCGTGCTGGAGCGCAGCTGATCTCGTCAAAAGAATGTCTGGACTTCGGACCAAGCAAAGAGAAGGGAGTGATTGAATGTGATGGTAAGGCTGCGCCGGCGTATCTCAAATTTGCGGTGGTCTTATCGACATCTTAAACTGGGCTCGATATTGATTCATCATTGTTGGGATACACAAAGCCGACAAGTAGCTATTGGTGGGCGAGCAGGAGATTGGGACAAGCTCCGGTGAAAAACACCCATCTAGGGCGTTCGAACGATGTGCATGTGCTGAGCGACGTTGGTCAGTCCCCACTGTCTGCTTCAGGATCTAAATTCTCCGGAAAGGAAAGGAGTCACGCTTGAAGGAAACGGTCACCGCGGCGTCTCCCGACGTGGTTGTAGATACAGGCAAATGTTGTGGCAAATCAAGCAATTACAGGCGCTTTCTTCCGAAAAGCCTACCATCATGATGTACCTACCCTGGCCGAGACCTCAGGAGTAAGTTATGATCCAACGAAAGTCTGCCTGCATAAAAAGCCTGCTCCTTTTTGGGTCAATAAAAACAACGTTTGAGGCAACGTTGTTGGTCCATATGTCGATTTGCGTCATGTCGAAGCGAATCACCAGGCTGGGTGTCGCTGAGTCCATTTTTGGCGACTTGTTCAAACTACCGGATCCTAGGTGCAGAACACACAACTGGAGAAGGGGACCGGGACAATTTTATTCCACTATTTGCTGAGTAGATCGGACTATGGGTCAAGGATGCAACGATGCATGGTTTCGTTTCTGATGCCGTCGACAAGTCCTCATCGAACAGGCGCTGTCAGTCCGAAAGATCAAAATGGTTTGACCGGACAGGATCCAACACCACCGCAATCATCACACTGTTGCTTTCAAGACGTTACTGGCGACGTTTGGCAAAAGCGTCGTGACAGCATCTTTCCTGGCTGGTTCACATTTGATGGCTCGCTTTCGACCGCCTGCGGGTCGAAACTCGCTGAATGTGAGCGCCACGATGCGATCCATCTAAACTCTTCCTAGGTTCATAATTTTGCCTGATATGCTGAGTCAATAAAAGTGCTTTCGCATGAGAGAGGAGGCATTTCGACGTCAGGACATTTTGTGAGACTCGGATCGCTGAAAGAATTGTAA
This sequence comes from Ustanciosporium gigantosporum, assembly GCA_928724795.1. Classification (NCBI taxonomy): domain Eukaryota; kingdom Fungi; phylum Basidiomycota; class Ustilaginomycetes; order Ustilaginales; family Cintractiaceae; genus Ustanciosporium; species Ustanciosporium gigantosporum. The sequence continues at coordinate 473,922 of CAKMXM010000011.1, forward strand.
TATCTGCTTTCACGAGGTGTCTTTCGATCGAGCCCACGAGGTCACATATTGTTGCTAGTAAGAAATTTGCTAGCAACACGGCCCTTCAATTGTTGAGCGATAGAAAATCTAATCAGCGAGATCAGCGTTCTGATGATGTTTCTTCAGAGTACTGAGTCGCAGGTGGCATTCGGGAAGTCAATGTATTTACAAAATCTCTTCCGAAGGCTGCCAAACGAAGCATTTACGTTCAAAATGGCAAGATATATGCCGCGTTTTTTTTTTCTGGACCTACGAAAAGGCAGGAATTTTTCCGTTGTTTCTTTCCCTCTCTCTCTCTCTCTCTCTCTTTCTTCTCTGCTGGGCGTCGCAATTGCGGTAATCTGTCTCGAATATCTGTTCACTCCTACTCAAAACCCACTTCATTTACAGGGGCTCTTTGATCGACCTCGAATGCTGATGTCATCCTCGTATCTCATTCGACTCCATAGAATCGAGATGGCTCCGAAAACGTAGCTGTCACGCGAAGAGGCCCCTTCGATTGAAGTCAGGATGCTGGTACAAGTCAAGAAGGCGCGAGCTTCCACTTGTTTGAGTACTATAAAACTCGCCGTTCCGGTCCACCCTTTTCCTTCACCTGAGGGCTTCGTGTGAGTACTTAGGCTGACCGATACAAACGCTAAGTCACACTACCCGAATGAACCCCCCTTGAGCAGCAAGATCGATTTCGAGACGAAAGAAGAGCTGCTGCTGTGTCCGGTCGGACAAAGGTATTTCGGATCCGCATCTGTCAAGAAAGAAAAAGTTAAGAAGAATCCGATCCTGTGTCACATTCTGCGCGTTGGCGAGATCAACACTTTCTCACCTCTAGCAACTGAATCGCAATTCCACCGTGGTCCCTTCCCTCTTCTGATCAGGGTTCGATAGTCTGGCCCGAGGAATACTGAACGATGGCGATGCCAGACGTTCCAAAGAGCCAAGGCCTCCGCTTTCAGAAGCCTGGTAATGCAGCCTTTGCAAAAGCAACAGCCAGAGCAGATGCCGCTTCCGCGGCTGCTCTCCGGACTCGGCGCAATGCCCTCTTCCAGGACCATGCTCGAGCACACCAGAAACCAGCTTGGTCGCCAACCTTCTCCGCAGCTTTCCGCTTCCTACTGATCATTCGTGTATCGTCCGCCATGTACGCCACCATCAAAGACTGCGACGAAACCTTCGGGTACTGGGAACCTCTTCACCTTCTCGTTTTCCCGCCGGGTCAGAGCCACGGCCGAGGGACCGCACCTTTCCAGACCTGGGAATATTCTCCTCAGTTTGCGATTCGATCATGGGCCTTCGTGCTCCAGTACATGCCTTTCGCCCGAGGTCTCGCCCTCCTCGGCGTGGGCAAGAGGCAGGTTTTCTTTGCTGTACGACTGTTGCTGGCTTTTATGTCTACTTTCGTCGAGGCAAGATTCTACAAAGCTGTTGCTGATGTCTTCAGCCCCAGAGTGGGCCGCTACTGTCTCGTAGCTATGGCCACCAGCGCAGGTATGTTTGAAGCCTCGACCGCTCTCTTGCCGTCGTCTTTCGTTATGCACGCTACCACCTTGGCATATTCTTTCTGGCTCTACCCAACTCGAACGCCTCCCTCGGACCGGTCCGTCCTGTCAAACCCCAATCAGCGACCTTTTCAGGAGCATCGACTGATCGCTACCTGTGTGGCATTTGCCGTTGGAGCACTCCTCGGATGGCCATTCGCCATCGTTCTCGCTATTCCGTTCGTCTTCGAACATCTCTTCATTCTGGGAGACGACGTCATTGCAAGCAACAAGACCTTCGACTGGCTCCTGTCTCGATGGTCCAGCGCAATCGGTGTTGCTGTTTTGGTATCACTCACAGCCGTACCCATTCTCACGATCGACACCCTCGCCTACGGTAAAATCACCTTCGTGCCCCTAAACACCATCGTTTACAACATTCTGTCCAGATCAAGAGGCGCTGGCCCTGAGCTGTACGGTTCCGAGCCTTCCAACTTCTACTTTACCAACCTCTTGCTCAACTTCAACGTGTTTTTAGCTCTTGCCCTCCTGGCTTTGCCCCTGCTCTTCTTGACCGCCGTTGTCGATCCGAAGCGCTTCCGGCGTCCGTTGTCTGACTTGCAATCCAAGAAAGGCCATGCTGCACAAGCTGAGCCTTCCAGTCTTATCACCCTGACCTTGCTTCGAACGATTCCCTTCTATCTTTGGCTCCTTGTTCTGTCTTTTCAAGATCACAAGGAAGAGAGATTCATGTACCCGGCTTACCCTCTCGTCTGCATGAACGCTGCCGTCGCTCTCTATCTTCTTCGTTCCCTAGCCGAAGTGGCCTTCGTCAAGGTGACCAAATCTCCTTACAGAGTGCGTTCTACCCTCGAACTTTGTTCTTAGTTGTACTTCACGCTGACTTGATTCTTTTTTTCTCTTACCTCATGCAGGCGTCCAGATCCAGCCTCTTCACAGCGACCACCTCCTCGATTCTCACCATCGGAATCGTCCTCGGCGTTCTGCGTTCTGTGGGGCAGCTCACTCACTACCATGCACCCTTCGACGTGCTCTTCCACTTTGAAGGGTTCGAGCTGCCAAGAGTCGTAGCTCAAGAATTTCCGGATTCCCTCAATCCCTCAGTCAAAGCCAGAATCGCCAAAGGCCTATCGCCGGTTGCGACTCAGGAAGAGAAAAACTACAACGACAGAGGATATGGCTCGGAGAATGCTGGTAAGAGCATAGATCTCTCGATAGACCTTTTGCCTCTGACACAACTCAGCCAGCCTGTTCGTCTTTGCTATGGCAAGGAGTGGCACCGATTTCCGAACCACTTCCTCATCCCAGCCGGCGTTGAAGTTGAATGGATCAGGAGCGAGTTCCGGGGCATTCTACCAAAGCATTTCGATATCCAAGGAATTTCGCCGCTCCAGAAGGAAGATAGTTTGGTAGACACACTCGATTCGACCCTTGGCTGGCTATGGCCATGGGCACCGCTCACAAGACGGCTGCAGTCCGGTTTCAATGATCTGAACCAGGAAGAGACGGATCGATACGTGGACGCTTCCTCTTGCGACTACATCATCGATCTCGACCTTCCCCACAGAAACTTAGCTGTGGAGGACACCCCATCATCTCTCGAGCCACGATTTGCGACCCTGTCGACACAGTGGGACCGCGTTATATGTCTTCCCTTCCTCGATGCAGAATACAGTCGGCCGGCCTCTGATCCGAGAGACACGCTCGTCCGCAAATTCACGAGCAGGATTTTGGCCGCGTTGCATCGGGCTTTCTGGTTGCCCAGATCTTGGCCGGGAAACGCTAACATGAACGGAGACTACTGCCTCCTTCGCAACCGCGAGAGCCGATTCAGTCCAAGGGAGGCCCAAGGTGCTTAGAATGAAAGTTCAAACCTCGATGGGCGGTACATGCTGCACAAATTGAACTAAGCTATAACATCTTCCGAAGTCTTTCGTCTTGATCGTGCTCGAACGCTAGTCTGACTTCATCTTCCTGACATGCCAGCATGAGACGAGCGAAGCTCGAGGCTCGGCCCGTGCCTGCCCCTTGCCCGACACAGATGACAAGTCCCAACGAGCACAGAGAAGCTAGAGGGCCGCTGATTGACGTCTGATCCCAGTCAAAAATCGGAGGGCGAATCGCATACATGCGACAGATAGCTCGATGATGCGATGTAACGTCAGCCAGATTGCTCTCTGCTAGACCAGACCGTCGGAGACAGCTGAGCAAACTCAACAGAAGAATCTTCGCATGCAACGAAAGGGAAAGAATGTGCGAGACTTTGCCTGATTTGACCATGGAATCGAGAACAGCCTTCATGTCGAGAATCGTGACTGGTGTAGGGGGCTCACTCGAGCCCGACGTCGAGGCTCTGACTTCGACCAGCTCGATTGCCCGTCGGCAGACGTCGAGCATTCGTCTGGCATCTCCCGACACGTTCGAGACTCGTTTGGAGACGTACGTGATGGCGTCAATGCCCAGAACGTTGGCACATCCTTGGGTAGCGGCTGCGTCTTCGCTCTTGGTCGACGATCCGGCCAGAATTGCCGAACTACTGCTCTGTTCTGTGATTCCCAATCTTGACTTGACAATCTCGACCAACTGTCGATCCGTGTAAGGCAGAAAGGTGATCCGGGTCATGCCGAGTCGGCTCGCTACTTTAGGATTTAGTGTTCTTTCCGGCAGATCCATAGTGTTGGCGACAGCGATCACAACGAGCCGAGACCCTCGGGTGTTGGGCCAATTGAACATGTTGTACATGACATCTTGGCGTGCTGTGACGAGTTGGTCCAATTCGTCCATCAGGACAACAGTAGCTGCTCGCCCAGGGCCTGCGCCGACGCCGGCACCGCCTGCAGCTCCGGACAATGTAGCGCCGACACGTGCAAAATGAGATGACAGCAGTCCGAGAGCAGTCTTTGGTGACGTTCTCTGTCCACCGCTGATGGCAGACCACAGCAAAGTGTACGCCTGAGATGCGTCCGCCATTTTCATACCGTTAATCTCGACGAACGAGAAAGGGTTCATCTCATTCCTCTCTGCACGGGCTGTGAGAGCCCGGATGACCTCCCGAACTGTGGCCGTCTTACCCGTTCCTGGCACGCCAGAGACGTAGACGCATCCGCCTATACCTTCCTCGACAGCATCTTCGACGCAAGCCATTATCTCCTCGTACTGATCTTCTCGGCATGGAAGATGATCAGGAGTAGCTCCTACGTGAAGCAGTCTCTTGGCGCGCTCGTGGGCGGAAAGGGTCTCCACTTGATCCGAGGAGAGCAAGGATAGCTTCGGAGGACGCGCGGGAAGGGAAGGATGAGGAAGGTTCCGCGCTTTTATGCCCATCATTCGTGCTCTCGATCTAGGCGTCATCTGTGCTTTGGCGGGACTAGCAAGACCGTAAATGGCCTTCTGCGGCGTCGAGAGCACTCTTCGCTTGGACGGTGTCATTGGCGCATCCTTGAGATGCTTGACCCTCTTCCTTGGTGTGAGCTTGAGCGAGCTCTCGAAGTCCTCGTCATCATCGTCATCTACGCCTGCTTCTGAAGGAGGCGCGCTGAACTGACTTCCTTCGTCTTCTGAAGATTCTGGCGTGTCTAGGTGCCTAGCCTTGACAAGCAGGTCATTTTCCACCTCAAACTCGTCGCCGCTCTGAAAGGAATCATCCGAACCAAGCTCGGAATCTGATGAAAACGGGTTTGACTTTCGACGATCACGACGGCATTTTGGCGCGACAACTCCAGCTGAGAGGCTTTCATCGTTTCTTGGACGTCCCGGCCTGCGTTTGGGAAGCTGAAGATCGACAATCTTGGGCGTCGAATAATGACCTTTTCCGGCATTCTGCACAGCTGAACTAGCGACAGAGAGTCCCTCTCCCAGCGCTGATCTCTCGGCCTCTTCCACTAGATCCTTCACTCCCTGACCCTGAGAAGAAGCAATATCTGAAGAGTCATCTTTCAAATCCCATCCTGCACCTTGCTTTCCTTTCTGCTTAAGCTTGGCCCAGTCAATCTTCCAGAACAGCTCGCGATTCGGATCGACAGCTCGCTCGCAAAAGAGGTGCGTCGGAAAGGACTTGTTCTTGTAGACAGTGTGAACTTTTGCCTGCCTCCTCTTGGGTCCTTGGCCATTGTGTTGCAGCGTCGACAAAGCAGATCCGTCCTTGATAGCATGCATGCATTCCGCCAGGCTCGAATGAACGTGAGCTTTCGCTAGAACTTCCTCAACATCAAAGGAATAATCATGGAGCGAAGGACCGGCTTCAAAAGTATCGCCTTCTTGACCAGATTTCGCAGAGGTCTTGGTCCTGCGCTTACTGATGGTAGATGCTTTGTGGGTGTAATAGATCTCGTGTCGATTCGTGATGCCAATCATGCGCTTCTTGGCCATGGTTGACATCCATTCCGGCCAGTGTAGAAGACGACATACTCCAAAGATCTTGCCTTCTTCTTCTCTATCTGTCCAAAGATGGGTCAAGACACCAGCGAGGGGAGCCTGATAGGAAGATGGCAGATAAACGATGTCTCCGATACGAAACTCTTCTGGCTCCTCCGTTGGCTTCATTGAAGGTCCGGCTTTGGGCTCACGCTCGTTTTCATCATCTTCGGAGGAAGAGGAGGAGGAGTCAGCGTCAGAGTTTGGTTGAGCATCTGAGGCTCGTGGTACTCTCTTGAAGGCCCGAAAGTGAATTGAGGTCTTGGAGTCGTCGTTTGCGATTGGCTCGAGCGGCTCAAATAGGTAGGCTGTTGATGGCTGGGATCGCATCTTTGTGCCTAAGTGACAGGATCGCTGGATACCGGCTCGACAGGGAAGAGAGAGAGGGAGAGAGAGGGAGAGAGAGAGTTAGAGTGATGTGACATGATCCTCCTGCTTTTTTTTTCCCCCTGTGACGAGCCACGGCATCCATCACTATTTGGCAACGTTCTCTTGTGCACCCAACTTTTCCAGCCCAACCAACCAACCCTCATGGTGAACTCATTCAGCAACTGCGAAAGTCTCGCTCACTCTTGAGAAAAACAGTCGCGCGTCGCGTAAAGTGCACAAGTCAGATAACATACATGCACAGTTCTTTTGAATCGCACGATACAGCACTCGTGCTCACATGCTCTCCACGGCTGAACCTTTGACGTGAGCCAGAAGTCACCGGGTTCCAGAGTCACATGCCATGCTGTTGAACGCAGCAGTCACATCGCTCCATTCTATGTCCTATGTCCTCTGTCCTCCTCATAGACTGACATCTACAAACATAGTCATGAAGGGAGTCGGAGCAGCAGCTCTAAGAAGAAGTGGGATACGCAAGCCGACTCGGAGTCTTTTCAAGGTCAGGCCCTTCTCTTCATCGGCTGCGTTGCAAGAGAATCGTTACTATCCACCTCCGGAACCTTTCGGTGCTGGCTCATTCAACACGGAGTCATCGCCCTTTTCGACATTCGGAGCATCGCCAGATCTCCTGACCCACTACCTGTCACTACAACCCGCACCTTTGACGCTGCGCCAGCTTATGGCTCAAGGCGGAAAACCTGGTCAACCCTTAACGTCGGATCAGCTACTGCTTTCGGCGCAGTACACTCAACGCGAGCTCCCCATCAGACTAGCCAGAAGAGTAGGAGGTTTCCGTGCGCTACCCTTCATTGTGGGTAGCAATCCATTCATCTCCAAAATCGCTCGCCTTTACGCATCAAGCTTCGAAACGATCGCCAAGTTTGGTCCCATCAACACGCAGGAAGACAATCTCAAATTCACAGCAGTGATCGAGGATCTAGTCTCTGCACATGCACAGAACATCCCGACTTTGGCGCGAGGGTTTCAGGAATCGAGAAAATACATGGACACCAGACAGGTCTCCGCTTTCTTAGACGCTGCGATCCATTCACGTATCGCCATTCGTCTCATCGCCGAGCAGCACCTAGCATTATCAGCGACCTCGGAAAATCTGGGTCACATTCATCCCAAGACGACCAACAATATCGCATCGCACCATCTGGATCCCGACCTACCCGCGGAGGGCACCTCTACCGATGGTCATCACGAGTATGGCTCACCCACTGCTGTCGGCATTATCGAGACCAAGCTCAGCCCCGCTAGAATGACACGCATGTGCGCAGCCTTTGTCAGAGATCTTTGCGAAGGGACCCTTGGTTCTGCACCGGATCTGATCCTCGAAGGCGACCTCGATGTGACCTACACAGGGGTGCCCGTGCATCTCGAGTATGTCATGACAGAGCTGCTCAAGAACTCGTACCGAGCAACAACCGAAAGCTTTTTCAAACAACAAGAGGCGGGGAAGGTAGACAGCATGCCGCCCGTCATCGTCACCATTGCCCAGTCAGCGAACCACGTTTCGCTCCGCATACGGGATCAAGGCGGAGGCATCTCCCCTCAATATCTTCCTCACGTCTTCAGCTACGCCTTCACCACCGCAGGCGCGTCAGAACTGGAGGAAGCGGAAGAGACAGGAGGCGGACCTTACGCCATGCAAGCGGTTGGCGGAACTGGCGGCGACGCCCTCGCCGAAATGGGCAAGATGGGCCTGGCTTCCGGACTGGGGACATTGGCAGGGCTAGGGTATGGCCTTCCTATGGCTAGGATTTATGCGGAGTATTGGAAGAACGGTTCCGCGCTAGATCTTGTCTCTCTGTACGGTCATGGATGCGATACTTTTGTGAAATTACCAAGACATATCGAGCTTTCTAACACAGTCATATAGTCAATTGACAATGTATTTGTACCTCTTTCTCAGTCGCTCATCCATACCTTTTCATCTCCAATGTTCCGGCACAGCAGAGACTCGCATCATTTGAGGCTTAACACTGACACACATAGATGGTGGTGATCATTCTTGGGGGAAATCAAACGTATACAAGAGGAAAAGTGTAGGATGCAAGGGAGATCGAAGCAGGAGGAAGGCCGCTTCTCTATTCCTTCTTGGCTAGGGAAATGACTGGAAGAGTAAAGTAAGAGTTTGTAGGGGATAGGAAGGAAGCGGTGCCGAGGTAGAAACCTGCAAATCCGGTGGCAATACCGAAGGCGCCTCCTGCAACTTGAAGATGGGCGTTACCAGTGTAGTAGAAGGCTCCGAGCATGATGAAGGTGACCCAAAGGAAGAAGATGAGGACGAAGAGGGAGACGGAGCCTCGCAAGGAGGCAATCTGCAAAATCAGAAGGGAAGGCGGGAACGAATACATTTTCGTCAAAACGTCAGTCTACGTGCCCGGATCTTGGAGGCGAAAATTCAGCGTGGTTCAGACGCGCAGAGCAACGTACCAGGTAGATAGTGGTGATTCCAAACCAAACCCATAGGTAGAGGCCAATGCCTGACGTGGCTTCTCCAGCGAAGGGCGAGCCTGCGGCGTAGACACCGGGCTGACCGTTATATTCTCCCATGAAACCAAAGAAGGGAATCTGTTTTTGCAAAAGGGCACATGTCAGCAAGGACTAAGAACAAATGAACACTGCGTCAATGAGGGTCTGTAGATTCTCTCCAACTTACCAAAATCATAGCAAAGCCCCACCAAAACATTCCGAAAGAGCAGAAGACGGTAGCACCGAACGTGTTACCGGAAGCGAATTCCCACAAGCCTGCGAGGAATTGACCTAGACCACCATAGGCCAAAGCGAAGCCGATAATGGCGTCGGGGATCGCAATGCCGACCACGCCGACATTGTACAAGGACAGGAGAAGCGTGGTGGTCGAGAAGCCGAACACTGCGAACAAAAAAGAGAGAAAAAGAAAGGAAAGACAGGAAATTTTGAGGATCTTGGTCAGATATTTCACTCTCACTGTTGGTCGTTGTCTCGATCAGAAATATGATTACTTACCACCGAGAGGGAGAGGATTGGCAATTCTTCGGTGGGAGTTGGCAATTGCGATGAGGTCGTCATCGGCAAAGTGGCCTCCAGGAGTCAAAGTTCTACTGAGATGGGTACCATGGCCACCTCCTCCGTTGTATTGAGGTGCACGGTGAGGGAAGCCCTTCTCTGCTTCGTAGTGGGCACCGTTGCCGTTGCCGTTGACGGCACCGTTTTCGTTGGCAGCGTGACCATTTTGGTTGACGACTTCTGCCATGATCTGTACTTGTCAAAGGTGAAGGTACTTGTTGTTGTTGTTGTTGTAGTTGTTGTTGTTGAGGACGTGATCGATGATAGCAAAGGAAGGGAAAAATGGATGGTGGGAGGGAAGATCGAGTGAAGAAGATAGGATGGTAGAAGGGAGAGGAGGTGACGGAATCGTCGTTGGACTGGGAGGAATGGGCTCGCCCGCGATTGCGCAGGGTCAGTTCGCAAAACAGGATGTCAATCAGGACCGCAAAGAGCACAGACAGGATTGCACATGCTCGCCAAGGAGTATGGCGAGCATTCCTTATTCCTTTGGAGAGAGAGGCAGAGAGAAACAGGCCTGCCTCGCGCGTTAAACAACAGTCAAGGAACGAGATGCCAACGGTAGCCAAATCATGCGAGATGCAGAGTGTAGTCGTAAGATCGTGAGTCCAAATTAAGCGGACCAGACTAATGATATGCCAACAGCATGCTGGCGGGGTAAGAATGACACACCGTGAGCGAGGCACAACAACTCACCGACTCGTTTGACGCCAGAATGTGGAGTTGACAAAGAGCACGGATGGGGAAGTGTACACAAGCAAGATCTACACGAACTCGGGCCCGCGCCACGGATGGTTCGCTCGAGACTCGGCAAGGTTGAGGGTTGTTCTGTGTTTCGATCAAGACGAGAGAGGAGAGTGAAGGGGTCTGTTTTGAAACACGAGGTCTTGGGTAAAGTGTCCAGACCTAGAGATGACCAGCTCGGACGGTGCAGGCGATTTCAAGCTAAGTTAAGTTGTTGCCAAAAGAAAGAGTGCAAGATGTGCTCATCGTCGAGCAGTCGGAGTCACGGGGAATTTGATGCCGAGTCTGCAAAACAAGTGCAGTTCCGCGGCAAGAAAGAGGGGTCAAGGAATGTAATGTCTGTGCGCCGATGCCAGATGAGGTTGTCCGTTTGCGGAGCTGGCGGAGGCGGAGTACCAAAACTCACCGAAAACAGCGATAGAAAATGAAAGAAAACAAAATATTAAGGGGCGAAAAACGAGGTTCGAGAAATTGCGGGGTAAACCCTCGCCATCAACAACACATCAACACCCCATCAACACTTCACCACCCTGCTCTGCACGCACCTGGGCCACCACAGTTACTCAGCACCAACTTCGTTTTCACTTCCCAACGTTAGCCTAGCCCGTCTCCGAGTCTCTTTGCCGAAGCATAGAATCCAAAGAACGCCTCAATCTCTTTTGCTGGGTTACACTCTTACAACGGTTGGTCTTGGGCTTGATCGCTGGCTCGAGGCCCTTTGTTGTTTAGCATATCTTCATTTTGTCCATCGTGTCTCGCTTCCGTGATCAACGTAGCGCGCTGTTTTTTGGGCATGACCTGCGCAGTCATTCCGTTGTTCCTCGTCTCACCATGCCATAAGGGGCATGTAGGAGACAAATGTTGTCTGTCCATCCATTCACGCCATGTGACCTTGCTCAGTAATGCGTTCCTTGTTTCTGGTCATCCAAAGTTCTACGATCTACACTATTTCTGTTTGTTGTTTGAGTTACTGCAGATATGAGGTTATAATTGTGAACCTTCGCCCCTGTTTCGCCCTGGTTGGATCGGATCGTCGGAGGGGGAGGGGGGCCCCGTCCAATAAACCCACATTATTGCCTCCGAGGATCGCAAACTTGAGACGGTGAAACCCATCCGAGCTCCGACCAAGGAGACGGCGTTTGTGAACCTCGGCGGCGAAGCGACAGACTGTTTCGCGCGTTGCATCAGTTAGCCTAGAGTAGTACAGTACAACAACACTCTTGGTCCACCACCACGCACTCCAGACCATAGCGAAACAAAACCCCGCCAAGCCCTGTAAGCGATCAGGTTTTGACCGTCGGACCCTCGGCAAGAAAATCCACGATCATAATTTCCCCACATCTCCACGACCTTGACCAATTTGGTCGTCACCACACTTGTGCTCTGTGCAAGTTCTGATCAGCCGCGTGCCTCTCTCAGATTTCCTTACACGATCCTTTTGAGATCAAGTTTCTATCTGTGTGCAGTCCTTCCCAGTAGTAGACTGTCCGCATTCTGCTGGCATCATGCGCACAGATCTGTCGGATCTGGCATGATTGTTGTTCTCGCTCTGCAACGTTCTGTTGCCAACCTCACCAAACACGCCAAAGATGTGTGTGTGTGTGTGTGTGTGTGTCACCTTTCCCTGCCCGTGCCACACCTGTCCTACAACCACTCACTCTAGAGTGGTTGGATTTCCTTTCCTTGTCAACTTTTGTCCTCTCTCCTCGTCCCTGCTCTTGTCCAACCTCCCTCGCTTTCTCTTTCGTTCCAACCATTCTGCTCCATCACCACCATCATCGCCATCTTGACACTTCATCCTTCCTTCACTCTCCTCAAATCGATCTTTTAGCTCCCTCGCCTTCACTCTTCCGTGACAAAATCCTTCGAAATGTCGGCCAACTACAAACACCCGACATTGAAGCAGCAATGGGGTCTCGAAAAGGACCCTAACGCTGGCGACGACGTCGTGACCTCCAAAGGTCACAGGCTTACCAGAACCTTGACTGCCGGTGGACACGAAGTCGACTCATCCCAACCTGGTTTCCCTGTCTATCATCGAAGGATCGCCAAGTAAGTTCACTAGCGATTGGCTCTAGGTAGCTTGGTTGCAGTAAAATGTCTTCGGTAGAGTATTTGCTCATCTTTTTCGTGATACATTTCTGTGATCTCCTTGCAGTCCATTCCCGTTGATGGCCATTTCGACCGGAGCATCCCTTTTGATTTTAGGTTTCATTCTGGTCCAAGTTCGAGGTATCACCAACCCCACTATCTGTGAGTAAATCGCAAAGCTCCACCTCGAGTGTTTTGCACGCACCTTTGATCGGCGACATTCGTGCTGACATTTCCCACGCATGCTCTTCTCTCTGCGTGAATTGGCCCAATCAGTTTACACTATTGGCTTGCCCCTCGGAATGATTGGTAACTTCACCGCCTCCATGTTTGCTTTCGCTACGGGATCCACTTGGCTGGCCACTACTGCTGGAACCTTGGCCGGTCTTCTCGGTGGTTCTTCGTTCCTCTTCTTGCCTTGGACCGGGATTCAAGCTGCATACATCGGGGGTGCTGCCAACCAGCTGGCCGGTCTGCAAGAGTACTACAAGGCGGCCGCCATGCTCTACTTCATCTCCCTGATTCCCATCTTCTTGATCTTCATGGCCTCCTTCCGAACTAGTATCCCAACCGCGAACGCCTCCCTGTTCATCGTTGTCGCTCTCGGTCTCCTTGGAGGTGGCTACATCTCAGGCTCTCCCAACTTTACCATCCTCAAAGCCAGCGGTGCTTTCTTCATCCTCGTTGGAATCACTCTCTTCTACGCTGCACTCTCCGTCATGCTTGCCGAGGAGGGAGCCAACATTCTCCCTGTCTTCCCTCTTCCTCGAATCGAATAAACGTTTGCTTCGATCGAGGATTGGTGGGATGTTATCCCCTTTTGTCCGTCTGGCCAACCCTCTCAAGAAGCTCTCGACGATCCGCTCCTTAAAGTTAGAGCTCCTTCTTTCTTGATTGGTCCTGTAACAGTCATTCCGGTTCCTTTGCTCCATATTTTTAACGCACTCCCCTTTCTGCTTCACAATATCTACGATCAATGCTTGAACTTGCCTGCTTCTGTGAGCATCCGGTCCTGACAACCATGAGCATCCTAAGAGGTATGTCCGGTTGACTACCGATCATTGTGCAATTACGAAAACCGAGTGCCGCGAAGCCTACTACGAAGCGGCCAAAATGAGGTACTTTGGACTCCTGCCCCGATGCGCATTGCACCTCGCCAAAGGAGCGTCGAATGAGGAAAACAGGTCATACACGCAACAGCAGGCAAATTTGGCGGAGGATTTTCGAAGAATTCGGGCTAAAAGGCCGAATTATAGCCGAACTATTTTCCATCGTACAAAAGCGAGACCTTCTTCTGATCCCTGATACGCTGTTCGCAACGTTTTCTTCTCATCTTCATATCGAGACATCAGAGGTCCCCTATCGACAACATCAAAGGAAAGCAAGCGAAATGGACATTGAAGGGTGGGTAGAAAGTTCGTGGGCAGCTGTCAAAGTATGTGCCAATCACTGATGTCTGCAGCACACCCTCTTCTCATCCAATGGTTATTGTCCCGTGTCACTTCTTTCTTCTCCCTTCAGCTTCAGAAAGGCCGGCTACGCAGCTGTAGATAAGATCTGCGACTACTATTATTCTCTGGATAAGCTGCCGGTGCAGGCACAGGTCGAGCCAGGGTTTCTCTCCAAATCTGTGCCGTCATCGGCTCCTGAACAAGGAGAACCATGGTCTCGGATCGAGCATGACTACCATTCGGTCATCATGCCCGGAATCACTCACTGGCAGCATCCCAACTTCTACGCCTACTTTCCGTGTAATGCAACCTTCGAGGGTGCGCTAGCAGATTTATACTGCGCAAGTATCTCCAACCCAGGCTTCAATTGGTCGTGCTCCCCGGCCGTGACAGAGCTGGAGATCTTGATGATGGACTGGATCGCCAAGATGCTTGGATTGGACGAAGCTTTCCTGTCCACATCCAAATCGGGCAAGGGAGGCGGCATCATCCTCGGATCTGCAAGCGAAGTTGCTGTGACGGTAGCGATAGCAGCTAGGGAGAGATGTATCAGTCTTCTGGCAGACAAGTATCCCATGCCCTCTGCAAATCAGGCGAATGGTTCCAACCATGCCAGTGCAGCGGACCTCGATCCAGACCACCAGGTATCTCAGAATGGTAGGTCCGCAGCTGAAGTGGGCCAAGAGGTCACCTTGGACGCTAATACTAGACTTGCACGCTGGAGAGGCAACCTGACATCCAGATTGGTCATGTACGGGACCACGCAGACCCACTCGATCGGAGCCAAGGCAGCTTTGATCCTTGGTCTGGATTTCCGAGCGCTTGAAGTCAAGAAAGAAGACGCCTACGCTCTCCGCGGCGAAACGCTTCGAGCTGCTATCGAAGAAGATGAGAGGCAGGGGCGCGTTCCTTTCATGCTGATCGGAACGGTCGGTACCACAAGCTCGGGTGCTATCGACAATCTCACCGAGATCGTCGAAGTCACTCGAAACCACCCCACATTGTGGCTACACATCGATGCAGCTTATGCCGGAGTGTCGCTGTCTCTGCCCGAGATGCGCTCGCAACTTCATCTGGATGCTATCAATGCTCATGTCGACTCCTTCAGCACCAATCTGCACAAGTGGGGATTGGTCCAATTCGACTGCTCGCCGCTTCACGTCAGAGATAGGGGAGATCTATCAAGAGCCCTGACCATCACTCCTGATTATCTTCGAACCAAACACGGTGATGCAGGCAATGTGCTCGACTTGCGAAATTTGCAAATCTCGCTGGGTCGAAGGTTCCGTAGTCTCAAGGTCTGGTTTGTTCTGAGGTCTTTCGGTCAAGAGGGATTCAGGGAGCACCTGCGTGCTTCGATCAGATCAGCCAGCCTCTTCGAACACAACGTGCGAAACGACGCATCTGGTCTCTTTGAGATTGTAGCGCCGCCGCGATGGGGTCTGGTGGTTTTCCGAATCAAGCCACCGTCACCTGAACACAAAGCCGATCTAGACACACTCAACAAAGCTTTCTGGGAAGATCTGCAAGGCTTTTCAGCTCAATTTGTGCTGACTCAAACCACTTTGCCCGAGGTAGGATTCTGTATCCGATTTGTTGTGGGAAGCCCTAGAACCAAAGAGGATCATGTCCAAAGGACGTGGAGCTTCGTGCGCCAAAGCGCTGAAAGGACCTGGCGAAGTTACATCGCCCAAGATTCCATCAAGTAGAGCATCTGCTGCTTTTAGGTATAGATCGAATTGTATGCTATCATGGTCCTCAATGCTGTGTGTGAGAGGTTTTAGGGAAGCCGGTCATTTGAGCGGGCTAAAGGGAAGAGGTCGCATGATCTGGGCGTGCATCTTGTCGATCAACTTGACTGTTTGACTGACGGTGTCGTTCCAGGTTTCGACTTGCCAAGCCAGATCTCGTGTCCTCTTTCGTTCGTCCAGGGAAGGATATTCCCAAATGTGGAAGACCGTATGCAATCCACCGATCTGAGTGAACCAAGCTCCGATAGGTTCAACGAACTTTCTTCGAGCTTCAAGACCACGTCGCCAATGCTGCTCCCACTCTAGCAGGTGTCCCGGTTTGAGGTGATACGTTCGTAGTTCGTAAAGACCGTTCGTGGTTCGGGGTGGGCTAGAAGGCCAAAAACTGAACTCCTGCGTCAGCCAGTTGGATCGATTGGAGAGCATAGGACGGATCTGTTCAGTCAATTTCTTGAAGTCTGGGTCGCTGCGGAGAGCTTGCTCAGCTTTGTCGTAACCTGCGTAGCCATCGTATTCCCATATGTGGTAGAAGGTTTCGAGATCTCCGACGGTGACCTCCCAGCTTCCGGTGAGACGCATAGGCAAGCCTTTGCCTACTAGCTTGGGGAAATACTCTGCGATCAATGCCTTGTATTCCTCTGTTCTTCCAGGAACCACGTGCTGTCTCTGAATCTCGTGGATGTATTTACCTCGTGCAACTTGCATGGAGTGAGATTGTGTGGTGACTCCTTCGGCCTTAGCCTTGTCGGACCCATGGAGAAGGGACTTGAGCAAGCTTTGCTTATGTTGGCTACCCGAGACAGATTGTGAAGAGTTGGAAGAAGCGTCATCTGCGTAGCAAGTACGAGAAGGTACAATCAAGGTTCTTGAAGCGACCACGCTCGAGGCAGGAACGCTTCTTGTACACGCCCGAAGTGTAGTTCTGAGACCACGACTGGCAATGGAAGCATTGATCATCTTGAGAGCAGCCCCGGTCAAGAGATCTTGAATTAGAGAATGGATTCCAGACTATCCCTGTAGGTGTTCGAGGGGATGGATGGCAAGTGGGAGGTAGGGTGAGGTGATGGTTCAGGTGCTGAGTTGGGGGTTGATGGATTGTAGAAGAGGACGCTCGAGCCACACCGGTAAAGTGAGCGAGCATACTGTGGATGCACACAAATGTGGGTAATTAAACGAGTCTAGCCCAGACACAAACGCGGGGTTCGGAAATTGTGCATTTGGACGATCTCACGTGACGTCAACCAGCCTTGAATTGGCCTGACCTGCCTGGTTCGAGCTGACGAAAAGAGCCCGGGGTCGTCGAGAGATTCAAAGCAGATATGTTTGAGACCGTATTCTTGCGCCGATCTTAGCAGCTTATTCACCCAGCGACGATTCGCAGCCGAGATGGTAGTGGAGCGAATCTGTTCAGTCTAGATATCGGCTAGTCAATCCGTCCGATCGGTACACAAATCGGCAGATGCCGGCTGTTTTTGACTTCTATGGCTGTTAGATTTCAAGGAGTGATTATTCTTAGCAAGGTCCGATTTTTCGACACAGCCTTGACCTCCGTCATCGTTCGGAGTCAGTTCAGCAGCGAATTATGGCTCCATCCGCTCTTGAGCCATTTATTGCGTAGGGCGCATCGCTTCCCTACGCATCCATCCCACTACTCAACTCTACGTCGACGGCCCGCCATCTCTTTCGCTCACTTCCATCATCTGAACAGCGAACAGCTTCCCACAAGATACCCACTGCTTTGCAAAGTAGAATCATACCCAACCGGCAAACTTCGATCAAGGCTGGACAACACAAATCGTCCTCCACTTTGCCAAACTGTCCCTTCTTGAACCATGTCGTTTCTCAAGAAGGCGCAACAGCAAGTTGCGCACACTTCCAAGCTTCCTGCACTCGGAAATCGGGACTTGAGATCGTTGCAGGACACGATCAACACTGAGAAGAGCTTTATGCAGAGTAACTCCAAAGCCGCCACAGATTTCAAAAAGAATGCGGAAGCCCTCAAGACGTGGGCAGCCGACGAAGGTGAAGACCTCAACGATATCGTCGGCAAGCTGTCCGTGCTATACGATCACTATCAGACCTCACAAAACCGACTTAACTCCCATCTAGGCACAGTTCGACTCCACTTCAAGTCTATCCGAACCAGAGAGGAGTCTTTATCCGAACTGAAATCTCGCAAGCGATCCCTTGGCTCTGATATCGAAAAAGTCGAAAAGAAGCTGGCAAAGATGGGTCCCGAAAACAAGGAACTGATGAAGGTCACATCTCAGCTGAAGGAGATGAGGAACGAAATGGAGGGCCTCCGGGTTGAGGTCATGAATGAAGAAGCCGCCATCGGCGACTTCAAGAGAAGGACTGTCAAAGAAGCGCTTGGCATCAAATCCGGTGCTTTGCTCGAGATGGCCGAGAAACTCACTATCGTTGCCGAGGTCTCTAAGCTCATTCTCGAAGAGATTCCGCTTCAGCCCACCACGCCGGGCATGCCTCGAGTCGAATATCTCGGATATGCCAAAACCGAGTCGCTGCTACAAGAAGCTACACGATGCATCGCTGATGTCGGCTTCACCCCTTCCGGTCTCTCTGCCGGCATTCCCCGATTCGCTGATATGTCCATGGCGGATACCACAGCCAACGGATCACGGGATATCACCAATCAATATCAGGCTCACGAGCATGACCCTTATAACGAGCATTCAGCGCACGCCAACGGAGACGAGGTGGCCGGCGATACCGGTTACATTCCTGCAGCCGATCAGGTTCTCAGCCACGAAGAAATGGCAAGAACGCCCATCTACGCCGCTCATGCTTCTCGATCGCAGTGGGCTCAGGAAGGGGCTCAAGACATGTCCGACCCAGCCACCCACGAGTGGGCCCAGGCGGAGAGGGGCGATACTTCGGCTGCTGCTGCTGCATCTGCTGCGATGGCTGCTACTGCTGGAGCCGATCTCAACGCTGTACCTGGGCACGGCGATCCTCACCAGGCAGATGGCGGCTTCATGATGCAGACAAGCTCCTCCCATGCCGGGTCTGCAGCCGTCCCGCTCAATCAACAGATCGCATCCAACAGGAATAGCGCCGACTATCAAAGCGCACAAGGCGGTCATGCCGGCGAAAACGTTGCTTCTGCTGAAGGTCATCAGTCTGATGCTTACGACGGATATGCCGCATCATCGGGGAATCACCACACACACAACCTTCCAGCACCTCCTGCTACTATGCTCGGTGCACCGACCCTTCCACCTCTGCGCACAGCTACGCCGCTGAACGATCTTTCCGGTGGTCCTGCTAGCGCTGGCGCCAATCTGGCTTCATCGAATGTCACCTCTCCTACAACTTATGCGACAACGGATAACGCGGCTTATTTCCAATCCATCGGTAGCACTCGAGCAATGCAAGAGGCCGTGCGAAGGTCAACTTCTCCCGCGCCCAACCAGAATCGGCTCTCGTCCTACGGTGCATTGGGTGCACCTGCTTCTCAAGGCGGATCACCGGGGGTCGAAGGCAAGAAAGTTACAGCGGCAGCATTCCGAAAAGGTTTCAACCGCAATCCCTCAAGTCAAGCTAATATGACGCTGCCTCCGTCAGCGTCGGGATCTGTCTACTACGAAGATCCGACGATGTCGAATCCCTTGCCAGCACCTCTTTCAAATCCCCACGCCGACTTGACGACCCCGGTCCCGCCTGGAGCTTACAACAGCACTACACCAGAGTCGGAGACCTATATCCAACCTTTGCACATCCAAAAACGCAATTCGAATTCGCACAATCCCCTTGGTGCCGCTGCTGTTGCTGGCACTCCGAATAACTTGCAAGGGAGGAGATACTCGAATGACTTGAATGTGTCCGGGTCCGAGCATCCTGCTCCCCCCTACCTTCCTGATCAGAGTCAACATCATCATCAGCAGCAGCAAGGATACCCGGCGCAACCTCAGGTACAACGTCAAATGTCTTCACAGTATGCTGAATACGCGGCTCCTCCGCCACCTGGTTATGGTTATGCCTGAAAAAAAGCTCCAGGTTTCTGCTCGACCTTCTGCTCCCTTGGTCTAAGCCCCGGACTGGCGCCCGATCTTTCTGACATTCCTCGGTCCTACCCTCTTGACTTGCTTCGGTTTTTGTAAAGCATACACGTACTGCTCACGTGATCGACACCTCTAATTGCACTCTATTCGATTCTCTGCGTGAAATTTGCATCTTGATGAGGAGACAACACTGCGTAGCTTTCCATCGTGGTTAGCGTGCAATGTGTGATTATACTTGGAGCTGGAACTAGAATGACGACGAAACTATTGTACATAACAAAAAGGCGGGACGGTCTGTTTTCTATCGGAGATGATGTCTGGTGAGGAATCGAGATTCCAGGTTCTCACATGTTTTGTCGGAGCGGAGAAGGGGCGTACCTGGCTTCCGTTGGCAAGGCTTTGGGCGTCTCTTCTGGCGTGCTCTTTTGTGAAGTTGGAGGGCTGAGATGATCAGCGAAGTAGTTGTGAGCTGCTGGGGGATCTGGAAGGGTGTAAGGGCTTGGGGGGAAGTGTCTGGATTGGGAGGGAGACATGGATCTGCTGCCAGGTCGACTTGCTGGTGCTGAGGCCGCCGCGGGTTCTCTAGCGTCTTCGTCGTTCTCATGGCGGTATGGTTGGGGTGTATCGTAAGGAATTTGGTTAAACAGAACCGAGACCGATTCACCGTAGTGACTTCTTCTGATGGTTTCGGCAAGGACGTGACTGATATCGATTTCTTCGATTTTGTTGCACTTGGCTCGGTTGAATGCCTGAGGAAGGGTGTTGGTGACGATCAGCTTCTCCAATCGAGATTTGGCGATTCTTTCCAAAGCTGGACCAGATAGGATACCGTGGGTGACGATGGCAAGAACTCGCTCGGCTCCGTACTCGATAAGCTTTTCAGCTGCAAGCTCGAGTGTTCCACAGGTGTCAGCCATATCGTCCACCAGAATCGCCGTCTTGCCTTCAACGTTACCGACCAACACCATCCTGCTGACTTCGTTGGCGCGTTTTCGTTCCTTGTGGAAGAGGGCGAAGTCCAGCTCCAAACGATCGGCAAGACTGGTTGCTCTCTTTGCTCCTCCGGCATCCGGAGATACGATTACCGCTTTGTTGACGTCCACCATCTCTCGGATGTATTGCAGAGCAGCAGGCTCGGCATAGAGGTTGTCCACCGGAACATCGAAGAAGCCTTGAATCTGAGAAGCGTGAAGATCCATTGTGATGACATGGTCGCAGCCAGCCTTTTCGAGCATATTAGCGATCAACTTGGCGGTGATAGGAGCACGAGATTTGTCCTTCTTGTCCTGTCGAGCGTAGAAGAAGTGAGGGATGACAGCAGTGATTCGTTTGGCAGAAGCTGTCTTGCAAGCATGGATCATGATCAAGAGTTCCATCAAGCTGGTGTTGGGCGAAGCAGCAGCTCCTGTTGGGGTAGGAGATACGCACGATGTATTGATGATGTAGCAATCGTGCTCTCGAACCGATTCGGCGATTCGGACGATGGATTCTCCAGACTCGTTGCGGGTGACGGTTGCCTTTCCCAAGGTTTGACCAAGTCGCTTGGCGATGAGCTCTGCTAGTTCCGGGTGCGACGTTCCCGAGAACACTTTGATGCCTCCTGCGGTGACTGACATGGTTCGCTGACGATGTTCGAGCACGAATGTGACTGGACGATGAGGAGAGGTCCTGAGGGCTCACGAAGGAGGGAAAGAAGCACTTGATGTCGGTCTCTCCTTTTTCGTTCTAGCTGAACTCGAGAAGAAACCAATTACAGTATTCATGGCTATGGAAATGAAATATTTGCGGAGAGCTCAAGCCATGCGATCAAGAACACATCTCACTGCACTCATCACTCTACTCTGTCACATCGCGACCACGACCAAATTTTTCCTGTTTGTGACTTTAAGGTTCTTCTTGATCCAACGCTCCTCTCGCACGATTCAGTTTCCTTGACCTAAAAGATCTAACAATTTTTCGAAAAGGCCAGTTCCTTTTGTTAGATTGTTTGATTTGATTTTTCTGACCGAGGCAAACTCCACTTCTTATGCAACGCGCTGTGTATGACATCTGTCGGGAATGCAAGATGAGATTACCAAACGAAGATCCTCGTCATGGAAAATTTACATGCATGAGCTTCGCATTTTGTACGACCCTGGGTTCCCCAAACTTGGTACTGCTTTCTGACCAGAGTCACCTGTCCTTCTTACCGCACCCCATCCATCCGGCTCATGTTACTGAGATCGACTCTGCTACCCGTCCTGCGATCACTGCTATCACTCCAACAGACCACTCCAAAGCTTCGCTCAGCAAGAGCATCGGCCCTCTCGCCTTTCGTACTGTCCAGCATAGCCGCTACCTCGTCCCAGAGCATCTCCATCGCCTCTGTTGTCATGGCTCCCAAAAGAAAGGAAGAAGATCTCAAGCAAGAGCCTCACGATGCAGATGAAAAAGCTCTCGACCCTTCTCTAGCTGAGGATCCAGACGAAGATGAACAAGATACTTCTCGTCGACCATCAAAACGCTCGAAACCCACATCTGCTTCTACTTCTTCCAAGAGCTCAGCTACAACTGGTGGAGAGAAGCCAAAGAAACAGTACGGATCAAATGCTTATGCAAAAAGTGGAGAAGGATGGCACCGTTCAGACTTCAATCCCAATCCAAAGGGTAGAGTCGACGACAAGACACCCTTGCAAGAGCTGGAGCAAGCTCTGAAGGCTCACTCTCCGAATAAGAAGAACGACGCCAACGACGGCAAGAATGTTCTCTTTTGGATGCGAATGCACGACCTTCGCATTCACGACTCCAGAGCTCTAGCGCATGCCTCCAAACTGGCTGAGGAGAGACGAAAGAAAGGCAAAGGCGGAAATCTCATAGCTCTTCATGTCCTCTCTCCCGGTGATTTCAGAGCTCATGATCGAGGGGCGAGACGAATCGACTTTGTCCTTCGCACTCTCGCCGATCTCAAAAATCAGTTCGACAAGATCAATATTCCTTTCGTCGTGGCGACCATCGAACCGAGAACCTCTATCGGCGATCGAATCTTTGAGATGGCCAAAAAATGGAACGTCTCTCAAATCACAGGTAACATCGAGTACGAAGTGGATGAACTCTGGAGGGACGTGCAAATGGTCAAGAAGGCCGACAAAGCAGGCGTTGCGATGAGTCTGTTCCACGATTGTTACGTCGTGCCGCCTGGCAGAGTCCTCACCAATGACGGCAGGCCCTACTCCGTCTTCTCGCCTTGGAACCGGAGATGGACTGATGCGATCTCCAAAGACATGAGCTTGATCGAAGCTTCACCCGATCCTCAGCCTAATGACAAGTCGATTCACAAGGATGAGTCTCTCGGAAAGTTGTTCCATCTCGAGAAACTCGGCAAGGAATTTGGCATCCCAGAAGAGCTTCCAGGTTTCGAGTGTAAGGATCGAGATTACATGGCAAAGATTTGGCCCGTGAAGGACGGGGCACCCAAACGGGTCCTGGATAATTTCATGAAGGGCAAAGGAGGGCTTACCGTCCTCGACAGCCCCGCGGACGAGCCCGACTCCAAAGATGTTGGTGGCAATTCGAAAGAGTCCCGGCTTGGCAGGTATGCCGAAGGCAGAAATCTGATGAACGAGAATGGCACCAGTCGAATCAGCCCTTACCTGGCTGCAGGCCTGGTTTCCGCCCGAGAATGTCTGCGTCGAACAAAGGAGCTCACCAAGGGCAAGCTACACGTGGGTAGAGACTCTGGAGCTGCTATGTGGAACACCGAGATTTCTTTCCGTGACTTTTACGGACATGTTCTTGCAGCATGGCCAAAAGTCTGCATGGGCCACGCCTTTATCACCAAGTACGAGAACGTCAAGTGGGAATCGAATCCCGAGACACTTCAGGCTTGGAAGGAAGGCAAGACAGGATATCCCATCGTGGATGCTGCTCAGCGACAATGCATCAAGCAGGGTTACATTCACAATCGAGGAAGAATGATTTCTGCCATGTTCCTCACCAAGCATCTTCTGCACGACTGGAGAGAAGGAGAACGTCACTTTTCGCTCAACTTTGTCGATCAGGACTTTGCCAGTAACAATGGTGGATGGCAGTGGTCCGCTTCGACAGGCACTGATCCTCAACCTTACTTCAGGATCTTCAACCCCCTTTCCCAATCCGAGAAGAGTGACCCACAGGGAGACTTCATTCGACATTTCGTGCCCGAACTCAAAAACGTTAAAGGAAAAGCCATCCACGACCCTTTCAACCGCCTTTCCAAGTCTGAATTCGAAAAGCTCGGATATCCAAAACCCATTGTCGTCCATCAGGAGGCTCGAGAAAGAGCTTTACGCCGATTCAAGAATCCTGGAGACGAGTGACCCGGCGTAACCATTGTTATTCCTAACACTGTATAAGTTCTATATTGACAGCAATCTCCAGCACAGAAGAAATACAGTTGTGGGTTGTGAGGAGCTGACATGCGCTCTGGGCCATGCACGGGGACTAGTGTCGATCTCAAGGACCAGAGGATTGAGATCACGTGTCGCTAGAGGATCTCAAGGGTCCAACTGACCAGAAGGGACCGCAGGATGTGCCCCCAGTGGCACTAGATGGCCGTTCCGCTCGACTGGAAATGCAGTAGTTGTCAAATACACTAGTTACATCACAGCTACTGTGGCACATCAGTCAGCACAAACGATTCGAAGATGTGATAACCTCTCCGCGTGATGTCCCGGCCGTGGCTATTGGATTCATCGGTCTACAGACCTCGCGGCGTAAACTTTGAAATGGGATGTGGACGGGAGTTTAATGTGACTTATGCAGATTGTGATCCGACTGGCAGAGACCCGATGAATTGAGAGAAGCCTGGCCCGGAGAGGACAGAACGCAATGTGCGCTCCTATGATATCTCTTTGTGACCAGGCAAGACGGGGACATTTCAACGTGATCAGCTGGAGTTGAGAGTCATGCATACCGCACGTCGCCTGGAGATGCCGATCGCAGGCTTAGGCCCGATTTGCGAGATGGAGACCATACTAACTGGACCAATTACAAACGCTCCACTCTTGGCAGAGCATCTCAATTGGTATCACTTTCGACATCTGAAGCTGGGCTGACCGGTCTTACAGTCAAGCTTGCCAACGTCGCCGGGGTGCCGAGAATGAGGCATCCTGACAATCGCAAGCCAGTATCTGAAGGCTATATCGGAGACGGAAGTTGGAGTAGCGGAATCGTCGTGGGGAAATCTGGTTCTGGACTGAGCATAGGCTTGCTCGAGACCGGAGTATTATCGCGAGAGAAGGAAAAAGCGGAGACTGGACAAGCGAAGCTTACAAATGGACCCGAGGAGCTCATTTACCGGTGATGCCGCTCTGGGGCACCAGAGAATAGCAGCGGGTTGGGGGAGGATGAGGGGGAGGAGCCCCACAGGTGTGTGCGAGAACAGGACGATGGACCGGGGGAAGGTACAGTACAAAGAACTGCCGTCAAGCTTCTTGGTGAGCGACCGGTGCAACCACAGACCGTCAAGCACATAGCTGCATTGACCGGTCAAAAAGTGCACGCAGCGTTTGCACCGATCAGGAACAGACCCAGCGTTTTGATCTCAGTTTGCGTATTCGCTGCTCGATCCCACTCGGAAATAAACGATTTTTTTTTGATTTGTGCTTGCCAAAGAAGGCTCATACGATCCGATCTGGATGTGGGAATCCTTGGTGTCTCACCAAGATCACGGACGAGTATTGTCTGGTCCGACTGATCAGCCTCAAGAAGACCTGAGAACTTTCCAGAGGGAGGCCTTTCCGTTTGAAACCGCTATGTTCTCCAAGATGTCAGCAAAACGGAATCGTTAATACATCCGATCTGGTTTGCCGAGATCGCTCAGCGCAAGGTCAGGAACGACAAGGTGAAGTGAACAAAAAGAGGGTCGTAGGAGAATTCCATCAATAAAGATTCCGAGGGAGTGGTGTTTTGGTTGATCCAGCTGAAACCATGTGATGAAGCTTCGCTACATACACTATCAGGTACGATTGCACTGAAAACTTCTCTCTACCAGCTGCGCTGTTCGTATTTTAGCGGCACAGCGGAGAGGTTCAAAACAGGCATATCAAGTACGCCGGTCAAAAGCGAAAGGATCTCGCCGGGTCGAGCTTGTTGGCTGCGCTCGGTTTGCTTTTTTCGGAAAGTGAATGGATCACGAATCTGCGAGAATACAATGTCCAGTACCTTAAACCGTTCTGCTTCGTCAGGCAGTGCCGTGCAACGTCTATGTCAAGCGGGTGCACAGACGGATGAATGTTACGTAGGCGGCACCACGGAAGAGAAACACCAAGAAGCTTCAGGCAGGACGCTTCCACGTGGCGACTCGTGGATCTCAATAGAAGGGCTCAACTCTCCGTGCGATATGTCCGCTTTCGCCGATGTCCTCAGCATCGTTGTTCGTGACAAATGGCTGGACCGTACGGGAAAGGCAATCACATCATTCCACAGGCGAGCGAAGCAACGATCGTTTCAAATTGAGACACCCATGATCGAACACTGCGTTGGAGGAATGACCTGAATGGATGGCTCGCAGGGACTCGATGCCTTTCTGTTTTGGTTCTCCACCTCGGTCGAGATCTTGATGTTGGGCGAAATGATGATCAGTTCTTTTGGCGAGGACACGATCTAGACTGAATCGGATTATTTTTTACGGGGCTCCCTCCCCGGAACTGACTCGAAGACAAATCAATTTTACGTTGCACATACCGCAAATTGGTTCAGCGTAAGAAACAAATATGTACTGTAGTTATTATTCGACCTGGAAACCTCAATGTCGAAACTGTTCAAAGAAACGAAGTGCAAGGAGGGATGGCAACGTAAGCTAAGTAATCGGATGTGTCGGCTCAGAAAAGGCTTTTGGCCGGGCCAAGCCACCAATCATGGAGCAGTTCTCGTGACTTGTGTTCGGTTAGGGCCATGAATCCACATGATTGTTCCCCACCCTCCCCGGTTTTTTATCTATTTATTTATTTTGAAGGTGAAATCGGATCACACATATCGAGGAGTTTCAAATGGATTTGAATCAGCAACCTCATTACAAGCTCATGATCTTTGACTCGCTGGAAAATTCAACATATTTAATGTTTCGGTCATTCTGTGGATTTGGATTTGCTGCAACAGAGAGATCTCTTGTGCATACTTCGGGAAGAGAGGTCTGCAGCGCAACAGTCCCGAATCTGCTGCGGATCAATAAAACTTCCAACTCGGATCCGGCTGCTCAAGTGCCAAGTGCCAAGAAGTGCGAGAATGTAGTTTCAACATTTTCACATTCCTTTTAGAGGCTGAATAAGGAACTTCTTCTTCATCATGAGAAAAGATTTCAAAAGGAGGGTGAGCTCGCCTTTGATTTGCTTACATTGGTAGCAAGCCTAGTCTTCGAATGGGCCCCACGTTATTCCTTCAACTCAGCGTTTGCGGGGTGAGGGGTAGAAGGGGTAGGAGCGCTTTGGGGAAAGATGAGGAGGTGGGGTTCGAGGGGGTTAGAGCCCTCTGGACATCGACGAACGAAAGGCTACGCCGGTGATGCTCGCAAGCAATTTGTTCTGCCCGGCAACGGTTGAGCTCCTCACCGTCCCTTCCTGCGCCGGCAACGTGAGATACAGCCTTCTCATTGGATGACTTTGAATTTCTATTCTCCTACAATCGTTCATGCGTGTCCAACGTTCCCGGTGATTTAGCCCGCTGACCTTTTCCTTTGACTGGGCTTTTGCCTACCCCACATTTCTCCTTTCCTTCTCTCCGCCTCCCCCCTCACTTTATCCCCGAAAATATTTCCCTTGACAACGGAGTATCATGTACGATGGAAGTCCCGACGGAATGGTTGGACACAGTTCATATTGTCCCTTGCTAGCTGTTACAGTGCAAGGCGAAAGAAATCTTGATCTGCACTTCCGGGGTAGTCACAGACTCCAGCAATACAAAAATAAGCAGATGAGGATACAAAGTGCGTCAGTCAACCATTCGATACGAAGCAACAGAGTGCGCATCTTCCGAACAAGAGGCTTGCTGAGTTTTCTTCTCCTCGATGCCGGCCCCTCCGCTGTTTGTAGTTCTCAATAACTTATGCTTTCGTTGTTTCTTTCTTTGACCCCGCAAACGCCAATCGGCCCATCCGTAATTCTACAACACGGTCGGGTTCGAAAGCCAAGAGTTACCGGTGAGACATGCCCGCTGACCTTCGTTCTTCCTCTGTTCTGGAGCCCAAGCCGCTTGACTCAATTTCACTGTCTCTCTCCAAAACCCTGCCCCAACCGCTCCTCTTTGCCCCTCGTCTGGTCTCTTTCGTTTTCCTGCGTCCCTCTTTTCCCCTCCTTCGTTTTGAATTCAAGATCCGATTTCACCTTCATCTACCTGACCGATGCACTTCAATCCAGCAAGCAGAATCCCATCGCGACCAGCCTGATTCAAAGTGCAGTTCCACAAGAGTCTCATCCGCGATTCAGGATGGTCGCACAAGCTGAATGTACTACTTTGTAGCCAGCCAAAACCCACACAATTGCACGATTTATGTCTTCTTTGCTCTCGTTCCTGATTTGTTTCGCTTTGGTGCGAACCTGCACTCGAATGCTTTCCTTTACCGATCCTGCCTGCGTCTAGTCCTGTGTCTCAGTCAAAGTGCCGATGAACCTTCCGTTTTTCGCGTGGTCTTGTGTGTTCCTTTCCCGTGATTCGACCACGGTCTTCGCTTCCGCCATCAACTTCATCGCTTCTTTTCGTGTAACGACTACGATTCGGATGTTGCTGCTGTTCGAATCCAATCTACTGTAATTTGTATTGGAGGGAGCGGCCTTTCGCTGACACCGGTGTGACATTCGCTCAGCTTCCCTGCCACCGGTTCATGCTTTTTCTTTGTCCACGACTCATCTAGCTAGCCCTTCTGATCTGAACCCACCTCATCTGACCTTGGGAGCTGCGCTGCCCGAGTGCATTAGTGAAAGGTGGGTCTGTACTGCCCGGCGAGCTTGCTACAGACCCTCGTGTGAACCCTGATCAGTAGCTCGTTCCACTTTGTGCATTGATGCCCTGTGTTCGCTTGGACCTTCCTGCAAGACCTTCGCTGCTAGTCCCATCAGAACCGAAAAGGTAGAAATACTCAGCCTCTCGCAGCTTCGACAAACCTTTCCCCACACGACCATCTCAAGGCCTCCTCCCCCACATCTCCACCTTCTCTTCTCTTATCCTCTCCCTTCAAAGCAGCTTTGCCCACCATGGTCGCAGTTACCGCTGGTGGCGGATCCGATGTTACCAATGCTCTTCTCGAGCACCGTCTCTCGCTGGTTGGCGCCACGGGAGCTGCTGGTCTCATGAAGAACGGCAAGACCTTTGCCATCGCCGTTTTCGCCTCCAT
This sequence comes from Ustanciosporium gigantosporum, assembly GCA_928724795.1. Taxonomy (NCBI): domain Eukaryota; kingdom Fungi; phylum Basidiomycota; class Ustilaginomycetes; order Ustilaginales; family Cintractiaceae; genus Ustanciosporium; species Ustanciosporium gigantosporum. The sequence goes on from CAKMXM010000011.1 coordinate 502,698, forward strand.
GGGTGGTCTCGTTTACGGTTACAACCAGGGAATGTTCGGTCAGATCCTGAGCATGAACTCCTTCGCCAAGGCCAGTGGTGTCAAGGGTATCACCAACCCCACCCTCTCTGCCTTCATCGTCTCCATTCTCGAGCTTGGTGCTTGGGTTGGTGTCATGATGAACGGTTACGTTTCGGATGCTGTCGGACGACGAAAATGTGTTATCTTTGGCGTTCTTTGGTTCCTTGCTGGTGTCATCATTCAGGCTAACACTCACGGTGGATCTTACGACTACATCACTGCCGGTCGATTGATCACTGGTGTCGGTATCGGTTCGCTTTCCATGATTGTCCCCCTCTACAACGCCGAGCTTGCTCCCCCGGAGATTCGAGGTTCCCTCGTCGCTCTTCAGCAACTCGCCATTGTTTTCGGTATCATGATCTCCTACTGGATCACCTACGGAACCAACTACATCGGTGGCACTGGCGACTCCCAGAGCCGAGCCGCCTGGTTGGTACCCACCACCATCCAGATCCTTCCCGCTGTCATCCTTGCTATTGGTATCCTCTTCGTCCCTGAGTCACCTCGATGGCTCATCAACGAAGGCCGAGAACAGGAGGCCCTCAGCACCATCGCTGGTCTTCGACGATTGCCCGAATCCGACCTTCTTGTCCAGATGGAGTTCCTCGAAGTCAAGGCTCAGAAGCTGTTCGAAGACCGAATCTCTGCCCACGACTACCCCGAACTGCAGGACAACTCCCGAAGCAGCAAGTTCAAGCTCGGTCTTGCCCAGTACAAGTCGCTCTTCTCCAACCGATCTAACTTCAAGCGAACCTGTGTCGCCGTCCTGGTCATGTTGTTCCAGCAATGGACGGGTGTCAACTTCATTCTCTACTACGCTCCATTCATCTTCCAGTCTATTGGTCTTTCAGGAAACTCGATCTCCCTGCTCGCCTCCGGTGTCGTCGGTATCGTCATGTTCCTCGCTACCATCCCTGCCGTGCTTTACGTTGACACCTGGGGCCGAAAGCCTACTTTGATGGCCGGTGCTGTTATCATGGGAATTTGCCACTTCGTCGTCGCTGGTATTATTGGACAGACCTCCGACCAATGGGCAGTCGGACAGGGCAAGGCTGCTGGTTGGGTTGCATGCACTTTCATCTGGATCTTTGCCGCTGCTTTCGGTTTCTCCTGGGGACCTTGTGCCTGGATCATCGTCGCCGAAGTCTTCCCTCTTGGTCTTCGAGCCAAGGGTGTTTCCATCGGCGCTTCTTCAAATTGGCTCAATAATTTCGGAGTAGCGATGAGCACGCCCGATTTCGTCAAGGCTGCTCCCTTCGGTGCTTACATCTTCCTGGGAATGATGTGTGTGCTCGGAACTGCCTACATTTACTTCTTCGTTCCCGAAACCAAGCAAAAGACCCTCGACGAACTCGACGCCGTCTTCGGAGACAACTCTGGACGATCTCGATGGGAAGCTGAGCAGCTTCTCCAGTGCCAGCGAGATGTCGGTCTCCTCCGAGTTGCTGGTATCGAGGACTCCAAGACTTCTCACCACGGCTCTGACAGCCTTAACGAGAAGGACAGTGATGACGGCAAGAAGAACGAGACCACCTACATTGAGACTGCTTAAGACTGTCTACGTCTATCCTGCTTCTCTTCATCATCACGTCAATACCACATTCTTACCCTTCATCCGAAGGTATCTCTCGCACTGCTCTTCGTGGTACTGCCATCGTTAGTAGTTTCTAGTCTCATTCATCCTCTCTGTATTTCTGATCGCTGCCATTGGAGCAAGGAATTCTAGTCATCATACCCTACATTATTGCGAGACGATGTGAAACGAAGGTGTTGATTGATCGAGAGCACCAGTAACGCCTACGCAAAGGAAGTACTTGCCACTGGCGCATAGCATGAAGCTTGTGTAACCTCCGCGCGTGGTGCTGTCAAACGTCAAGTTGTGAACATTGTTTCGTACGGGAAATGATAAAAATTAGTGATCTAACAGTCAAAGGACCTAAGTCCAAGAAGGAACGTGATCGAACACAAATCTGCAGGAAGAAAAATGGCACGGGGCAATCAATCAGCTTGACCGTCGACCTCTAGACTTATGCCGGGGAGCTCAGTTCTTCTTCTCCATATACCATCCATCTCATCGAGCTACTGTACATGCCGTCAGCTCCTTCCACCAACTCCATCCGTAGACTTTCACAGACCGTACGACAACTGTCGAATAGTTTACACACCATGGCTTCCGCTTCCGACTTCAAGACCCGAGCGGTTGGTGCTCCCAACACCCTCGACTACCGAGTCTTCCTCGAGAATTCCAAGACCGGTCTTCCCGCCTCTCCCTTCCACGATGTGCCGCTCTTCGCAGATGAGTCTAAGACCATCCTCAACATGATCGTCGAGATCCCTCGATGGACCAATGCCAAGGTCGAGATCAGCAAGGAGGAGCCCTTCAACGCCTTCAAGCAGGACACCAAGAAGGGCAAGTTGCGATTTGTTCGAAATTGCTTCCCGCACAAAGGCTACATCTGGAACTACGGTGCTTTCCCACAAACCTGGGAAGACCCTAACCACACTCACCCCGATACCAAGGCCAAGGGCGACAATGATCCGTTGGATGTCTGCGAGATCGGTGAGCAAGTCGGCTACACTGGTCAGATCAAGCAAGTCAAGGTTCTTGGTGTTATGGCCTTGCTCGACGAAGGTGAGACTGACTGGAAGGTCATCGTGATCGACATCAATGATCCTCTCGCTTCCAAGCTGAACGACATTGAAGATGTCGAGCGACACCTTCCAGGATTGATCCGAGCCACCAACGAATGGTTCCGAATCTACAAAATCCCTGATGGCAAGCCCGAGAACCAGTTCGCTTTCTCTGGAGAGGCCAAGAACCGCAAATACGCTACCGAGATCGTTCACGAGTGCAACGAAGCTTGGAAGCGACTCATCTCCGGCCAGACTGACCCCGGTGAGATTAGCCTGACCAACACGACCGTCCAGGGATCAAAAGGCTTCGTCTCTGGAAACGACCATGCCGTCGCCGCTGTTCCCAAGGCCAACCCTCAACCCCCTGCCCCTATCGATGCCAGCATCGACAAGTGGTTCTTTATCTCCTCTTCGTCCTTCTAAGCATTCGTGCTTGTGCTCACACTATTGCGGACGTCTTCGAAAGAAGGCGAAGGAACGTGTCTCAAGTGCTTATGAGGACCGTTTCTCGATGTAGGCTTATGTCGACCAATGCTGCAATAGTTCTTCACATCCTTTTGCGGCCGTCGTCGTGTTAGAGTTGTAGACAGTATCTGCAAACAGAATTTTCCGTCCATGTGGTTGATTGTGTCGTGTCATCTTGAGCCTCACAAACGCCCGCCTTGGAATCCAGTTTCGGTTGTTAGATTTCGAGTGTGGAGGAGTGGTAGAACTGTGTTGCTCTCTGGTCCCGAGAAAGAACGCGTAAAGCACTTTGCAGATTTCATGCAGGAGGTGTAGTTGCAATTGCGTACTGTACGCCTGTACGCCTGTCCTCCCCGAGTTGCTTGAGTGTTCCTGCTTTGAGCCATCATCATCCTAAGAAGCTATCAAAGATGATTCGGATTCGTCACCCGAAAGGCACCTCGACCTTCAACGTGTCTGACAGCGCCGCTACGCTTGGAGAGCTGCAAGAATTCATCGCGGCACAATCCGACATTCCGGCTCATGAACAGGAACTCAAGACCGGATACCCGCCGAAACCCCTTCATCTTAGCGGACAGCCTTCGAGTACCTTGCTATCCTCTTCGACCATCGGCATCAAGAGAGGCGAGCAAGTCATCGTTGTACCCAAAGGTAGCACAAGTGGCTCCACAAACCAGTATATCTCCACACATTCCAGCTCGTCAGCAGCACCATCATCATCATCATCATCTTCATCAACTGCTGCACCGGCAGTTCAATCATCGATACCGACAGTCCAACCAGCAGCAGCATCCTCATCTAAATCCAAAACGGCTCCATCATTCTCAACCTCCGTATCGGGACGGGGCAATGCCGGCACGTCAGATGTCAAAACGGATCCAGCATCCTCCACCTCCGTATCGGGACGGGAAAGTTCCAGCACGTCAAATGTCAAAACCTTATCGTCAAGCACAACCTCCTCTTCTTCAACTCCCTCTGCATCAACCTCAACGGCAAATGACATCTCCTCGGGTTCCATTTCGATGCCGGTATCTGGAGGAGATCAGGGCTTCCTGACGATAAAGGTGGTCCCAGATGACAATTCGTGTCTGTTCAACTCGGTCGGCTTTCTCTTCTCTCACTCTCTAGGTCCGGACACATGTCAAGGTCTTCGCCAAGTCGTAGCCGATGCCATCCGCCAAGATCCGGATGCCTATCCAGACGTAGTTCTCGGTCAGCCTCGAGAGAGCTACATCTCCAAGATCTTGACACCCAACACCTGGGGTGGTGCTATCGAACTCAGCATTCTCTCGCAACACTTCTCCGTTGAAATCGACAGTATTGACGTCGCAACGGGGACCATTCATAGATTTGGGGAGGACAAGGGTTACTCGAATCGAGGAATCGTGCTTTACTCTGGTATTCACTACGACGCGTTGGCTTTGTTGCCAAGCAAAAACGCTGACCTCAACTCGGCAGCAACCACCACCATCTTCCCTTCTCTGGCAGATTTCGGCATCGGCCCCGACGATGATCCGATCCTAATCGCTGCTAAACAGCTAGCACAGGAACTCAAGAAGAGAAAGTACTACACAGACACGGCAAACTTCACTCTCAAGTGCAAGGTCTGCGGAACAAAGCTCACCGGTGAGAAGGAAGCCGTCCAGCACGCCAAATCCACCGGACATGGAGATTTTGGAGAGGTATAGAAGGCGGAGAAGCAAGCGAATGGAAGCGGAAGCGAAAGAGACAGCAGTGAAAACAGGTTAGGACACATCAATCTGATCCAAATCTTGTAGCATTAGCACGACTCGTTACGATTACACGCAATGACGCAGGACAAGTAAAGACAGGCAAAGATGGGAAGCAACCGAAACAAGTGAGCGTGGCACGACTCTGTCTGCCATCATCCATACATCTGCCAGTCGTACCGGATGAGGTTATTCCACACCTGTCCACAACCGGCATACTGGCCTGATGTCAACGAGATGGCCTGCACCGAAGAGGAAGCTGCCCCACTCGCTCCAAGTTGAAGGACGTTGATGGTGTCTGCGGCGGAGGAGACGGGCGTCCATCCTGGATAAGCTTTCGTGTTCGGCAATCCGGTCTTGACGAAGTTGATCCAGCGAGCTTGAACCTCTTGCACAAGCGCTTTTTGGTTGGTGGTATCTGGATCGGTGAAGACTGTAAGGATGTCATCCTCGTGGCATACCTTCCCTGAACAGTAGTCGTTGTCTGTATTGGACACATAAGGGATACCCTTTCTGAACTCTGCTACGTACACACCACCGTTGGAGGCGAAACGACGGGCGTTGTACCAGGTGGGACAGGTGAATTGCCCTTGCGTCAAGATGTCCTCGATGTTCATCCGAAGTCCGTCGTTGCCCGAAAAGAGCGACGAATTCATGCTATACTGACTACAGGTATCGATCGTGTTGCTACGACCGCCATTGAACATCTGAGCAATCAGTTGAGATCGGTTCAACGTGACTGGGTACGCCTTAAGTGTAGCTGAATACACCTGTGCAGAGGTCGACTGCAGCATCTGACCCACGACGCTTCCACCCTCATTCGCTACGGTCGTCATAATGATGGATTTGCCCGTCTTTGCAGCCAGAGAAGCGGCAGGATTGTTCTCGAACAGAGCGCCAACATAAGAATCTGCGAACGGTCTCCATACCTCGCCCAGCGCGATGGATGCATCCAGCGATTGAGCAGCAGAGACAGCTGTAGTAGAATACTGAAGGAGATCGGCAGCTGAACTACTTCGCAAACAAGCTATGTCTTGACATCCAGACTGGTTCAAAGCAAAAGTGCTTACAATGTTGCTGGTGGTCTTTGACTGTGTTCCAAAGTTGGCTGGATCTGAATGGAGAATTGCGCGTTGAAATAGAGGCTGAGCTTCAGAGACGGACAGCAAGGCCCGGATCATGTGAGCGCCACTACTCTGACCAGCGACGGTGATCTGCTTGGGATCACCGCCAAACTTGCTAATATTGTCGTGCAGGAATTTGAGAGCAAGGACCACGTCACGAAGGCCCTGGTTTCCATTGAGCTTGTCGCTAGACATGGAAGTCTCGTTCAGAAGGCTGTCGGGAGAGAAGAAGCCAAACATGCCCAATCTGTACTGTACAGTGACGACGATGACTTCGTTTTTGGAAGCCAAATACGATCCGTCCAGGCCAGGAGCAGTAGAAGAACCCGAGATGAAGCTTCCTCCATGTATCCAAACCAGGACTGGTTTGGCCGGCGTTAAGACAGAAGTAGAAGGACGGTAGATATTGAGGTAGAGGCAATCTTCACTCATGTTGTCATCGGAAATACCGTAGGTGGAATCAGCGACCTGCATACATGCTCTTGGCAAAGAGGTCGCATCGTAAACACGGGTCTTGTTCAGTGGTGTGACGATAGGCTGTGGGCTAGCGAATCGAAGCTCCTTGAGAGGCGGTTGAGCATAAGGCAGAGTGAAGCGTTGCGTGTCGTACGACGTCGAAGTGCCGAGGACTAGCCCCAGAGACAGCGACACTTGCAATGGTGAAGCTCGTGAACATACGGGAGAAGACAAACCGATCTGTTGACCTTGTCGACAAGAGAGGGGCAAAGAATGGCAAAAAGAGAGAAAGCTAAAGACTGTACAAGCCAAACACAGAATCGGAGAGAGCGACGACATGGTAAGGCTATCAGAAATAGATAGGTGATGGAGCTGGTGAATCGGTGGAGGAAAGGGTTCTCGGCTCGGAAGCAAGAAAGGTTCGCATCTTATGTTCTGCAACATGGACAAGGAGGGGGTAGGGAAGGATGAAAGGAGTTTGCTCACTCAACAGTCTCTGGTGGTGGGAAGACGATTGTGAAGTAGATTCTTGTAGATCATTAAGGAACCCCTTTCTTCGCTTTGCTCAGTTTGACGTCTCGTCTAGATCATTTGATCCGGCGGACGTTGTTGAGAGCAACAAAGGGAACTCATATGTTCGCGTGGGCTCATTTCGTTTTGGTGACTTCCCTTTGTTCTTTCATCCCTTTAGCTTTAGGTTCAACTCCGAAGTTTATGCCGGTTGCCAAGCCTGATCACAGCCTCTATGTTGCTGCACAGTCTCTCCGTACGGCAGCATCAGCCGTCCCTACAACCAAGCTCAGTACCATGACCATTTCGACAGTCGTGGAGGTGGTTGCTCTCGACATCGCTGCGCGTCGTATTTTTCCTCATATTATTCTGAAATGCACTTTTCATGTACACAAGGAAGACATCCATCGTTCTCAATGCGATCTTGATGCAAATCCAACAAGGAAGCCAAAGCAACGTTCTGGCTGCCGCGCCCACGCCCAAGGAAAAGTTCCTGCGCGAAGGCAGGAATCGAGCCTGAACCAAGTGCTGCGGGACAAGCCGAAAATTCTTTGTTCTGCTTCAAGCAATCATCTCACCAGCCTCCTCGGCAACTCCGTGATCGCACCATCATTTCCTACAAAGAGAGAGTGCCAGCCGGAGATGACATTAACCACGGAAAGGTATATCAAGAACGGATACAAAAAGCCGACAAGCAATCAGCTGTGCTATAAAGTCTCTTCGTCGACCTTCTGCTTCTTGCGTTGTTGACTGAGCTTCTTTTTAAGCTTCCTTTTCCGGTTGGCTTCCGCCTTCTTACGCCTTCCTTCTTCGTCTTGAGCTTCTGTTTCCATCCGCCCAAAGTCCCTTTCATCTTCGTCCTCTGCTCCTTCATCATCATAGTCGTCATCCTTAGCGGGGCGCTTTCGGTCCACGTCGCCAGCCCCAACGTTCCGGATAAAGCAAGAGACAAAGAAACCGTTGCAGGCATCAATGTGCGGCAGTTCACCTTCCAGCCCTTTGCCTCCGGGGGAACACCGGATCATGCATTCTGCTACCTCCTTCCTTCCTTCGCACTCTTCAGGGAGTCCTCTGTTCGGCCATCTGGGAATGACTTGTGATCTCGGTGCCAACTTCCAGCTCCTTTGTTTCGCTTCCTCCGTCTCCAACGCTCGCAGTACCACATGTTCGTTTTCCTCAGGATTGACCGAGCAGGTCGAGTAAACCACCCTTTGCAGGCCGGGAAACTTGAAGGCATGTCGGACCATCAGGAGCTGGAATTCGGAAAGCTGATGTAGTCGTTTCTCCCTTTTACTCAATTTCCGTTTGTCCTCCTCCCCTCCCAAAGACTCCTGCTCATCTTGTTCTGAGGCATCTATCTCTTCGACGTCATCGTCTTCCTTGAGCCAGTCTAGCCTATTGACGATACCGCTGCCGCTACAGCTGGGATCTAGAAGCATGTGCGTAACTTCCGGATAATCCTCGGGTTTTGTCGTTAAGAAATCCTTGCGCTCCGGTTCGACGTTGCCTTTGCCACCACCCTTGACTTTGATCGCACCTACCGCCGACAGTCGCTTCGTCAAGATCTTGAATCGTTGCTGGTCTCTTTCGAATGCTATCACCTTGCCTTCGCCTCTGCCCTGGCCCATGATGGCAGACAGATGTGAAGTCTTGTTGCCGGGAGCGCTAGTAGCATCGATCACCGTTGCGCTGCTGGGTGGATTCAGGATGTATGCTGGGAAACAAGACGCCAGATCCTGCATGATGACCCAGTTCTCCTTGTATATCTGAGCTTGAAGAAGTAGGCTGGTCGCCTTTGTATGAAAAGCGAGTAAGCCGGGAACGTACTCTGAGACCGCAAAATCCTTCATACGTTCTATCTCCTTTGTTCCTGGCGCGAGCAAAGTCCACCTGTTCTCAGCCAACCATTCCAACACTTCTTCCTCAGTCGCCCGAAGAGAGTTGATTCTAATCCAGCGTGGCATACGAGCAGCCATCTCCTGAAACAAGGCACCGGAACGAAGATCCTGAATCCGTGATTTGCCTTGTTTGATCTGAAGCTTGACCATCGCTGCATGGATCGACGCACGGTACTTTTCGAGGACCACCTTTGGAGGCCAGGTCTTAGCCGCTTGAATTCCCCTGTTCTGAAAAAGAAGATCATGGCACAACACCAGAAGGAAGGCTTCTTTGGAGGGATAGTCTGTTGCAGAGGCCGAGGCACCGTTTGTTGTTCTTTGATCACTTTTCTTGAAGTTCCTATTCCGGCTATGTTGGTCCTTGAAGCCATTTGCTTGTTTCTCTTTGAGACCAGCTCTGGATTTCTTGCCTGAAGCAGTCGAAGACAGATCAAAGACTTTGGTTTCGATTTCCGCTACCCTCGACGATTGGACGGCATGCATCAACGCAGACCTGTACGCTAAGGTGTTGATAAGAAGTGCCAGGATCCGCCCAGAGTCTGCGAAAGGCGCAGCGGCAGCTTTCACAGAGCACTCATCTTTGAGCACTCTGTCCAAAGCCTTGGCAGAGCGTACGTAAAAGTCCGCCATATCAGGGATCTGAGCCCTGCAGGGCAAGACGATTGAGAGTAAAGGGAAGACAAGGCGAGCAAAGTTAGTGCAATCGGCTCAGAACAGGGTTCCTTTTCCGAAGATCTTCTGAAAATCTCAAAATTTCGAAATCCGTCTTCCGCCTCCCGGGAACCGCTGAAGCCAACCTGCATCTGTCACTGAGCGCTTAAAGGGTAGGCTCTCTCACACGACGTTGGATAGAAGGGATGTTGAGCTGCTCGGGTATTGTATTGGCAGAGCAAGATGACATACAGCAGGAGAGACAGAAGAAGTGGATGCTTAAAAAGAGACAAAGGCGAGGGGAAGTTGCCGTCTGCCACTGCGAAGGAAACGAATGAAAGAGTGTAAGTGCAAGCGAAGGGTCATTGAGGGCGACCTTGCAAGCGTCGGACGACAGAAAGTTTGAAGCCCATACTGCAGTATGCTTTCCCACCTACGATCAAGGCTGGGTAGGTGTCCCAGAACCTGGGAGAGCATTCTGGATAGCTGGAGCTGGCTTGGCACTGGCTTCGTCTACTTTCTCGAGTGATGGAGCGCCTGCACTCTGCAGGTGTTCGACAGACTGAAGGTTGGAAGAGATCGCAGGGGTGATGTTGGCATTGATTGGATCTTGACTGTTTTGACGAGACGGGGTTCTCTGCCCGTTTTTCGGTGGTCGAGGGGGCACGTCTCCCACTTGAGGACTTGCTGGCGACGGCTCATTCTGATCCAGGGAACTCACGATGTTCTTGACGTGCCCTTCTTGTGACTGCGTGCCGGTCGGAGTAGCAAACCCAGCTGTGATTGTCTCTGTAGACGGCCTGACTCCAGCAGCTTCCTTAAGCTGATCTGCTCGACCATTGATAGGTCGCGACGTTTCGGGTACCGATGTGTCAGCTTCGACAGCAGTCGTAGCACCCGAGATCTCTGATGGATGCTTCTGCATCGAGCTCCTCCGCTGCGGAATATCTCGTGATGCAGCTGCGGGTACGGATCCACCGTTGCCGTTCAACAGACCGAACTCGTTCGCCGTCGGTACAGGCTTTCGAGACATGCTGCCAGATTTTCGAGAGGCTAAAGAACCATCTGTGGAGCCGTTGAAAGTGGAAGTGCGAAACGATTGGTTGCGGGCCGGTGCGTAAGGGGGAGGAGGTACGGCGGCTCTTGAAGCGGAGGCTGTGGACTTGGAGGCCGGGGTGTTGGAGGTGCTGGGTCCAGCTTCCTCAAAGATGGTACCGGATGAAGAGCTGACAAGAGGCGAAGGATCCAGCAGCGCAGCTTTTCTTTTGTGAGTATCTTCAAGGTCGCGAAGACTCATGAGACCTCCTGAAGGTTTGGTCAGATCAGAGGTGCCATCAAAGGAGAGCTGTTCGAGACTCTTGGGAAGATCGACCGAGTCTTCCTTGACGTCATCTTCGCTCTTGAAGGTGGGGATCCACTGCCTTCGCTCCTTGAGGAACTTCTGCATGTCGACAGGTCGATTATTGTCGACAGGTGTGGTGATGTCTCGGGCCGTAAGACTGATCTGATCCCATTGAACCCCTTTGCCTGCAAACAACTCGGAAGGACGAGGTCCGCTGGCGGGTGCAGCCGAAGGCAGCGCGGGATCTTGATTAACAGCATCAGCCAAAGATTTCCCAACGATAGGAGTGCTCAGGGATGGAGCAGTGGCAGAAGTGGTAACAGTAGACAAGGGCTGAGGGGTAGCGCCGGCCTGGCTGAGACTCTTTCGACCGGCGCCTTTACCTCCGCCGGATGAGTTATTAAGCTGGGAAGATTTTGACGGAGCTGTACTAAGAGCTTCAACGCTCTGAGAATTCTTCCTACGCGTACTGCCGAAGAGCTTCTTCATGGTCGAGCTTCGAGATTGGATGGATGCAGCGTCAGATGCTTGGGAAGGGCCACGCCGACGCGAAGACGAAGAATGCAAGCCTGGACTATCACCGATGACGTTGGAAGCTTCAGTGTTGGTTCTGACGGTGCGTGCGTTGTCAGGAGCAGACTTGTTGAGACTTGAGGTATCGGAATGATAGGATTTGCGAGACTTGAGACTCAGGATGGCCATATTACAGGGACGCTGACGTCGGTATAAGAATCAAGTGGTGACACCCAATGTATACACCAAATGGATGATTGGCAAGAGATCAAGCAAGTACTCGTACCGGATGCACTTGGCAGAACCGAAGCAAGTGGGTGGTGGAGTGAGGAAGCGAAAGATGGTGGACCAGGGAGGCGATTCAAGAAGCTGGATGGGCTAAGTTGAGCAAAGAAATGGTTGTTACTGTAAAGGGTGTGACGGACCTGAAACAAAGAATCCGACGAGGACTCGGTCTGCCGTGGGTTGTTGAGGATGCAGCAGAAAGGAACAAGGAAAAAAGCGAGGGGATGATCAAAGACGGAAGAATCGCACCAATACCATCGAGCTAAGAAGATGTGCAAGTTCTGTGGAAGGAAAGCTTCTTGGCATGAATCCAGTTCATTGAGCACAGAGGCGGCGGTGTGTGTGCTGCGTGTGCCTTGTGTGCTTTGTGTGCGTGCGTGCATTGGCCAGGAAAGTCCGCGCACGCACACAATCTGCACGCTGCCCCCACCCACCCAACACGCTCACCAGAGACACTGGCCAACGGCAAACACTCTTGAGATTGCGTTCATACACAGGACTACGTAAAAGGTCGACCATCATCTCGGGCGTGTCTCTGTAGCATTCAGTACATCACATCAATATACGACGAAGGCGAACGACAAGATCACACCAAGACCGCCCCGTCCACCTTTGACAAGCAAGTCGGCTTCTTCCGACAGAGTGAGAAATGTGAGCGTGGGACACACAAGGTGTCAAAATCACACTAAACGGTCTAACAGTGATGGTGGCACCTCTCGCGCGAAAAAAAAAACATTCAGCTGAGCTTTTGTGTTGAAGAAAGAAGAAGCAGCTGGAAGAAAAGTGCAACGCGCTTCTTCCACACAAACTCAACACTACTCTCATTCAAAGCCAGAGAAGTAGTGTCAGTGTCACTTTCACCATCACTCTGCTGTGCTCTTTCTCCGTCATCAACAGCTTCCATTGTCTGGTTCTCACTCAAGGCCCGGTCTCTGTCACGATTCAGCTCCAATAAGGATCATAAGCTTGCGTAGCGCATCGTTATTTGGCTTTCTCAAACGCATCACGCCGGTCTCGCAGCTCAAATCGATAAATTTGCATCATGTCGGGCCAGCAACCAGTGTTCGTTATGAACACGGGCCCTGAGCGACAAACCGGAAGAAAAGCCCAGATCTCCAACATCACAGCTGCCAAGACCGTGGCCGATGTCATCCGAACCTGTCTTGGTCCCAAAGCTATGCTCAAGATGATCCTTGATCCAATGGGTGGAATCCTTCTGACCAACGACGGAAACGCCATCTTGAGAGAGATCGAAGTCGCTCATCCTGCCGCAAAATCCATGATCGAGCTCAGTCGGACACAAGATGAAGAAGTGGGTGATGGAACAACCTCCGTCATCATCCTTGCCGGAGAGATCCTGGCTCAATCTCTGCCTCAGCTCGAACGAGGCATTCATCCTGTCGTCATCATCTCCGCCTTCAAGAAAGCTTTGGCTCGCGCGTTAGAAATCATCGAAGAGATTTCGGTTCCTGTCGATGTCACCAATGACAAAGAGATGCTAGCCTTGATCAAGACTTCCATCGGAACCAAATTCGTCTCAAGGTGGTCGGAACAGATGTGCAAGCTTGCCTTGAAAGCTGTTCGCACAGTTGCCATGGTCGACCCAACCTCGAGCACTGGCGGCAATGACCCCAGCAAGACCGTCGACATCAAACGATATGCACGAGTTGAAAAGGTACCCGGTGGAACAATCGAGGACTGCCGAGTTCTGGACGGTGTCATGTTAAACAAGGATGTTACGCATCCCAAGATGCGAAGACGCATCGAGAACCCACGCATCATGCTCCTCGACTGCCCGTTGGAATACAAGAAGGGAGAGTCGCAAACAAATATCGAGATCACCCGTGAAGAAGACTGGAACAAGATTCTCGAAATCGAAGAGCAACAGATCCAATCCATGTGCGAAAAGATCATCGAGTGCAAGCCTGACCTTGTCTTCACAGAAAAAGGTGTTTCCGATCTTGCCCAACACTTCCTACTCAAGGCCAACATCACCTGCATCCGACGAGTGAGGAAAACTGACAACAACCGTATCGCCAGAGCAACTGGAGCCACCATTGTCAACCGAGTAGAAGACCTCAGAGATTCCGACATCGGCACCAAGTGTGGTCTCTTCCACATCGAAAAGCTCGGCGACGAATACTTCACCTTCCTCGAGGAGTGCAAGGAACCCAAGGCCTGTACTATTCTGCTTCGTGGGCCTTCAAAGGACATTCTCAACGAGATCGACAGGAATCTGGCGGATGCCATGGCCGTGGCAAGGAACGTCGTCTTCAATCCACTTTTATCACCAGGAGGAGGAGCTACTGAGATGGCTGTTGCTTACGGACTCTCCGAGTTCGCCAAGGAGCTCGAAGGCGTGGAAGTTGGACCCATCCGAGCGGTTTCAGATGCCATGGAAGTCATTCCCAGAACCTTGATTCAGAACTGTGGTGGCAATGCCATCAAGACCTTGACGACACTTCGAGCCAAGCACGCCAATGGTGAGCACTCATACGGTGTCGATGGAGAATCCGGCAAGGTGGTCGAGATGAAGGAGTACGGATTATACGAAAGTGCTGCTGTCAAGATTCAGACCTTGAAGACGGCGATTGAGTCCGCCTCCTTGCTCCTGCGAGTCGATGACGTCGTATCGGCCAAACGAGGCCGACAAGCAGGTGGTGGTGCAGGACCAGGCGTACAGGCTCCCGATGCTGGCGTCAACGAGGATACCGCACCCGACATGCCGCAGATGTAAACCACAGCTTCACTGCCCGCTAGACGCCGTCACACTCCCCCAAAACTTGCTGTCATGCTTTGTACTGGTACCATCATCATCATCCCATTCCCAACTAGCAATTTGAAATCCATCGAACGCATCGAGTCACAAATTGAGGTTGACCTGCTAATTTATGAATCACCTTGCGCGCGCACTGTATATACATTGAGCAGAGCAGTGACGATGTGATTGTAAGTGGGGTTTCCGTCATCAGCACATTTAGAAAAGGGAGGGGGGGTATGGGGGGTATGAAATAGCTTGATGCGATCGATTTCTGGTTTCTATCCGAAGATGGACGGGCTTGGCGCAGGCTCTGCAGATCGAAGGGTCGTCTATCTGGTCTCGTTCGGGTCGGGAGACGGGCTCTTTTCTTTCTCCTTCTTGCTCGGATCTTTGCCAGTGTCTGCCAGCTCCTGACCATCTTTGCCTCTCCAGATACCGTCCCGTTGATCAACCTTGCCGTAAAGCTTGGTGCTCTGGTTTCGATTCAGAGCCGACATCCATTCTTCTACAATCTGTCTAGAATCTACCATGACGTTAATCTCTTGCGAATGGAACCAAGATTGAGTATCTTGATTTCCCGAACCTAGCACGGCCACTTCTCCGTCGAAGGCACAGAATTTGACATGGCAATTTCTTTGCTTACGGACGGCGTTGAGAGGTCGAGTCATGTCTTTACCCGTGTACCAGTAGACCTCGAGGTACTTTTCGTCGCCTTTTCCCTCGCGCCGCAATTGGCGGTAGAAGCTGGTAACGACTTGTTCGTTCGTGCCACCCTGGAAAGGCATAGACTCTGACTTGTCGTTGAATCCGAGGTCGAGCCACAGCTCGACTCTGACGTGTCTACGCACTGCAGCAAGCACAGCAGCCTTGATAGGGGAAGCGTTCAGGGTCGGGGACTGGACGAAGATGTGCTTCTTGGCGTAACGGAAGCCAGCTAGCCACGCGGCATCCTGTGGATTTCGAATATCCGAGTGACCGGGAGTCCCGTGCGGGCGTCGATTGACGAGTGCCATGGGGACAGGCTCGTGAGGTTTATGGAAGATGTAGGGCTGGAAGTCAATAATCTCGTTGAGGGCCTGCAGTTTCTCCTCGGACAGATTATCAGCCTTGATCTCTCCTTGCACCTTCGAGTTGTTGGCAAAGTCGAGTGACTTGGTGATCGCATTCAGCCTCTCGGCAGCCGAGGACTTGGAAATTTGCGAGAGAGTACGTCGATGAACGCGTCTGTAACCAACAGAGCCAGGAGCTCCATCATCGTCAGCCGGGCGAGCCTCTTCCGAATCCATCTTTCGTTCAGGCTCCTCGGGCTTGGAAGGGAAGATGTTCGTCTTGAAAGCAGGTGCAGAATTCGCAATAGCATTTGTCTGACCATTCGCCGTTTCAGTGTCCTTCCCCTGTGAACCTGCATCTTGATCGGCGAGCGGCTTCGCTGTATCCTCGTGGAGGTCGCCACTCAGCGCTGCCTTGGGGCTACTGGATCCTTCTACGAGTGTTTGGCTTGGTGCTCCATCTAACACGCTGTCTTCGTCCACTTCAATGGAGCGACGCCAGTCCGGAGCCTCGAGGTGGTCTTCTTCTGCCACAGCTGTGGGAATGTTGATACCAGCCAACGTGGTCTTGGGACGTGGGTTCCTCCTCACCTCTTGAGCGACGTTCTTCGAGCTGCTTTGACCGATGCCGAAGACCTCCATCGCCCCTTCGGCCCAGCCTCTCGGCTTGTGGCCTTCTTTCTTCATGAGAGCTTCAACGATATCAGCAAAGTGCTTTCGCTGGTGAGGCTGGGTGTGATCGGACTTTTCCACCGGGCTTGTTCCAGCCTTTTCGGGTCTATGTGAATGATTGAATCGTTCCCCAAGCACTTTCTGAGCCCACAGCGCACCAGCGTTGCGAGCTGCCTTCTCGCCGTCGACATGATGCTCAGCGTTGGGGGACTGAACTGGTGAAGTCGGGCTCTTGGCACCGAAACTGTCCCTACGTCTCATCTGTTCGACGACGTCCCCGAAATGGAAACTCAAGGGGCTCTGCAAGCTCCTCTCTTTTTCGTCCTCGGTGGCGGCATCTTCGTCTCGCAATCGCTGTCGAACGTCGATAGAAAGCTGTCTCAGCTTTTCGATGGTGAGCGAAGGGAGCGTGCTTTCGCTGCCGGTCAGGAATGCTGCTGGAGAGGGCGAGACGGGAGCAGGGATGGAAAGGCAAGGCAGAGGAGGTTGGAGTCGATTACCCCAACTGATGAGGGCGTGGTCGTAGATGGAATTGACAATGTCTCCTTCGAATCGAACACAGGCCTCGATGTTGGGCCGATCTTGAATGTTGTTTGAATTGATCAGAGCCACCTGTCGATCGACGATGAGCAGCTTTGCATGGAAGGTGCCCATCAAAGGTCGATGATAGTTGAGGATCTCCATGGTGAGGTTGGGAATCTCTTCTTCCGTTGGCAGTCCGTTGGCCTTCCACATGTTGGGCAGAACTGGTTTCCTGAGTCGGAAGAGATCGGCGAGGACCTGAGGACCTCGATCCCACATGAGCTTGACTACGACGCGCTCGTCTTCGCTGGGTGGGCCCAGCTCGATGTCCTCCTCTGGCTGCGGGCCCTTCCCTTCCTTCTCGGTACGGGCGACCGAACCTGGCGCTCCTTCTTTCTGCAAAACTTCGTCTTGCTGCTGAGCAACCTTCTCAGCCTGCGGCGTGTGCGGCAGACTAGCACTGCCGTTGGGTTGAACAGGCTTGCCCTGTTTCTTCGCCTCGAGCGCCTTGAGTTTGCGACGTTTTTGGACACGATTGTTGAGCTCACGAAGAGCTTCAGCTATGCGATCCACATTCTTCCCGCCTTGCCAATAATTGGTGAGAAGGATCACTTCCTTCCGAGCTGCCACGATACAGTCGTAATAGTGATCTATGATATCAGGACCTGTAGAGAAGATGGAAAGCGGCACGATTCCGGTGGTAGCCAGCAGAGGTGGAGAAACTACCCCCGACATGGGATTCCTGGGCAAGGGCAGCAGACAGTCAGCAAGGACCATGAGATAGAGGCGAGAAGGGCCACCATCGCTTTGGGACTTGTAGCCAAATCGTTTCCGGACACGCTCGATCTCTTCGTCATCTGGTTCCTTGTTGCCCTCGTGAACCGCTCCCTTGTCCCAGATCCAGTGCTTGCCTCGTCCTTCTTCGAGCTGCTCTTTGATTCTGAACCGGATGAAACCTCGCTTTGCTGCTGACGGTAATGGGAACAGATGCTCAGCTGCTTCGGTTGGTGGGAGAGTAGGATCGGCAGCAACGGCCGAAGTGATAGTGGCCTGCGATGATTGTGGACGAGCATCTTGATGTGGACCGATCTGCGAGCTGGCAGAGAGGTGCGCCTTCTCTTTCGCCTCCCTCTTGATGTGCGATGAGCCGCAGATTGGCATGATGGCGACGGAACCTTCACGCGTCGTCGAGTGGGTCACAACTCGATCTGGTCAAATGTAGGTGATGATGTGTCTGTGAGGCTTCTGTGATTGGCTCAGCTCCCAAGTAGATGTGGATCCTGTCTTTTAGAATTACGAACTTGGGTGAGGATGTGGAGTGGAAGCTCGCTTCGGTAGCCGAAAAAGGAGATTCGACGGGTTGATGTCTGCAGGGTGATCAACGGATGGAAGTCGCGATTCGAGTAGTTCAGCAATGCTACCTAGGGGAAGAAGATGTAGGTCAGGATGTCATGAGGATGGATGGTTGATCGAAACCAAGGTGGGAGGGGAGGTACCAGGCGAAGGGAGTGCTGATGAAGTCTTAGGATGACGAGGGTCAAGGAGGGATGCATGCGTGAATTCAAACCAGGGCCGCGAAGCTGGGCTAGCTCCACGCCTTGCGCTTCCTCCCTTTCCCGGTGTCGGGACGTAATCGACTCGCTTTATTGAGGCACTCTCTGCAATATTTTTGTGGGCTGTGTATTTGCGGGGCGAGCTGGGATCGACACCTTGCTGATGCTCATTTCCGCCAATAAATCTGCACAGTCAATACTCTGTCTTCTGCCACAGCTCGGACTCAGGCAGGCGGGCAAGCAAGCACAACATCGGATCATCCGTACAGATAAGAATTCCTTCGATGAGAAGAGAGAGCAAGGCAGGGTCATCACTCCATCGCCTAGCGATCCGTCATCGCTCTATATTATTCTGCAAATGTGTCCCGTGAGGCTGCCGGAGCATGCCGAAACCGCCGCTTGGACGTGAAGTTTCATGGTTCATTGTTCATTTTTCAGGTGTTGGATGCAACAGGGGCGGTTCGTCCTGCTGCCTCGCTGCCTCGCTGCATCCGCTCTCCCACCCTCTTACTGCCAACCTGTCGGTCGGTTAGTCCGTCCGTCGTAAAAGGATCGAAAACCTCCGAGTTGTACATAACTATCAGTCCAGCAACCCTTGCTCCCTTCCCTTCGAATCCTTCCCGAGGGTTGTGACTTTAGAAGCATTCTCTTTCACAAAGAATGCATGTATGCGCACATCACAAAGTGGTGGTTAGATTCGAGACTTTCACTTAGCATCTGTCTGCCTGCCAGAGTAAAGAGGCCGAGGTGTTCACTGTCTCTTCTCCTCCTTCCCACGGCCAGGGAAGACATCAGGTCGGTCAGGCGACGCCGTTTCCGGTCATCCCTGTCACAGTCCATGCCCTATATCTACTTCGTTTCGACACATCCTAGAATTTTGAAATCGGAGAACCAAAACGAGCAGTAGAAATAACCAAGCAAAACACAGGGTCCTTCTTCGCTCAATTGGTAACGTCACGCCAGCCTCGCTTCCGGACTCGGTATGTTGTATGATTACATTTAACTTTCTCTCGCGATTGAGTATGCAGTTGAACCAACTCATATTCATGGCCTCACAGCTTGGTGTCTATCTGAACCACCTCAAGTTTGCAGATGCACCAGAACAACTTTGTTGGCTGAGCGTTTCATCTCTGCTTGCCTCCTCTGTTTCTCTTCCACCGGCATGCTACCTTGCCATGAAAAGGATCTCTTGCTATCAAAAAACAGCGCACGACTCCTCCGTCACTTGCACGAGACAATACAGTATGTACCGCAGTTACCAGCTCAGCCTTTGGCTGAGCTGAGGCACAGTCTTGTCAACAATACCTCCATTGCAATCTCGTTGTCTGTATTCTTCTGGTTCTCTGATCGTGTCAAGCCATGTTTGGTACTAGCTTTTGTCTTCTACACCGTCACTCCTACTCCCTGCAAAGGCTGGATATTCAAGGTCAACAGGAATCTGCACAGAGCAACAAATCGCGACGTGCTTGGTTGTGATTGCAAAGCCAAAATGTTGACCTCGCAGGACAGCTCGTCAAAGACCTCAAGAACAGGAAGCTTCAGTTAAGTTAGATATGAAATACAAAAAAGCGAGCTTGATATGATGCACATGCGAGGTTGAGTTGGTGCTTTCAGGTAACCAAGAGATGAAGCAGCGAACATGTATTGGTGCAGCTGCGAACTTAATCGCGAAAGAGAGGAGCTTCCTCCATCCTATTCATCATTCCGGTCCATCCGTCAAAACGTTCCGGCTCACCCGAAATGCCATAAGATTTTGTGATGGTGGTTGAGGCAGTCTCTTGCTCGCCTTCGCTTTGCAACTTTGAAGATCACATCGGCGATCTGCTTCCTTTGCACCCTTCTTGATCCCGATATCTTTCTCCAGTCGCTGGAGCAAGCTTTGGGCGTGGGAGAATTACGCGATGGAGCGTGAAGCTCTTCCTTCCCAAGTGACCCGAAACAGGCACCGCTCACGTCCTAGTCTTCTGTTGAACCTCCTTTCCTGACCGTTCGACATGGCATGCGAACAAAACTCATGGCCGCAGAAAGTGAGAGGAGAGGCGATGTTAGATCTTTTACACCTTGCTGCTTTCCCACCTCACGAGACCTTGGACTGACCTAGACACGGAAGTCGGATATGAACAGCGTACGAACACAAATATACCGGTCTTCTTGCGAGTTCGAGAAATGCGTACTCTAGCTGTAGCTTTCTCATTCTTGATCTCTCATTCGTATCCTGACACCTTGGCATTTGACAGATCGTGTCGAACTATTCCCTCGACAACAGCCGAAGCCGCCAGATAAGCTTTGTGACGCAGCGGGCGAACGATAAGCGGACTCTAGTTCTAGAGCAGTCGCCGTGCCTTGAACTTGTCGAGATGGCACAATCCAACCCTTCATCCTCTTCGTCGGCTTCCGGCAATCCTGCACACATCTCTACCAAGATCTCGAATGCGGTCTCCAGGGATGAACCCTTTTGGTCCTTCGAGTTCTTCCCGCCAAAGACCACTCAAGGTCTCGCCAACCTCTACAACCGAATCGCGCGCATGAGAGCGAATCTGGACCCAAGTTGGATCCACGTAACCTGGGGAGCAGGTGGAACGACGGGAGGTAAATCGCTCGAATTGGCCGGGAGGATACAAAAGGGGAAACTGGATCCAGATGTCGCCTTATTGCAGAAGGAGGTACGGCAGATCGGTTCAGGATCTCAACACGTTGACCAAGCAACAGGAGGGGAAACATGGGAGGAGGAAGGACCACATGCATGCGACATTTGTCTCCACCTCACATGTACCAACGTCGAAAAGAAGAGCCTAGATGAGACTCTAGAAGCAGCCAAGCGCCTCGGTATCCGCAACATCCTGGCTCTGCGAGGGGATCCCCCAAGAGGAGAAGAGTACTGGGTTGCAGCAGATGATCGTTTTCAACATGCAACCGACCTGGTTCGTTACATTAAAGAAAATCACGGCGACTACTTCTGTATCGGCGTGGCCGGATACCCGGAAGGGCATGCCGATTATGTAGACCGCGACCTGAAACGAGATATGAAATATCTCAAGGAGAAACAGGATGCAGGCGCTCAGTTCATCATCACTCAGCTATTCTACGACGTCGACCAGTTCCTATCCTGGTATGCTGAATGTCGAAAGATTGGTATCACGATACCTATCTTGCCTGGCATCATGCCGATTCAGAACTACCAAAGCTTCCGAAGGATGACCAACCTTTGCAAGGCCAAGGTGCCTCAACTCGTTCTCGATGCATTGGAACCGATCAAGACCGATGATGCCGCTGTCAAGGAGTACGGTGTCTCGCTGAGCATCCACATGATCGGACGGATTTTTCTCGAGTCAGACGTTCGCGGCTTCCATCTGTGCTCTTTGAATCTGGAAAAGAGCATCGAAAAGATCCTAGAAGGTTTGGGCTGGAAGGTCGATGTGGGAGCTCAGGAAGAAGCTGCGGCGAGACTCAATGGGATTCCTCTGGATATCCATCTTGAAAGGACCAAGAATCAGATGCTCTCCGATCGCACAGGGTACAACACACCAAAAGACTTCAAAGTCACGACCGAAGAAGCACTTCGACGTACGCTGGCAAGGACGTCTAGTTCATATCAGGTGCCAGAGACGACAACCTGGGACGAGTTCCCCAACGGCCGATACGGTGACTCCCGTAGTCCTGCTTACGGAGAGATGGATGGCTACGGCGTCAGTCTCAAGGTCCCTCCACAAGATGCGTTGCGAATCTGGGGCCATCCTGTTGAACTCTCGGACATCTCCAATATCTTCGCTTCGTATCTAGAAGAGAAGATCGAGTGCATTCCGTGGTGCGATGCTCCGCTCATGAAAGAGACCATCCAGATTCGAGAGCATCTGCTGTCCTTGAACAGGCAAGCAGAGGCCGGTCAGGTGGCATCAGCGAAGGGGAAGGGATGGTGGTCAGTCGGATCTCAGCCAGCCATCGACGGAGCCCCCTCAACGGATCCGGTTGTTGGCTTCGGACCTGCAGGAGGATTCATCTTTCAGAAGGCTTTCGTGGAGCTCTTTATGAGCGAGCAAGATAAGAACGAATTGGTCAAACGCATCGATACGCTTGGCACAAATAGCCAGATCACCTACTTTGCTGGTAACGTGAAAGGCGACTTTCATTCAAACTTGAGCGACCAAGAAGCCAACACCGTCACATGGGCCGTCTTTCCTGGCAAAGAGATCGTCCAATCGACCATCATCGAGAAAGAATCGTTCAACGCATGGAAAGAAGAAGCGTTCGAGATTTGGGGCGAATGGAGCTTGTTGTTCCCGAAACAGTCGGCAACACGTAAGCTGCTGAACAGTATCATGGACGAAAGGTGGCTGGTCACTATCGTACATCACGACTACAAGAAACCAGATGCTTTGTGGGAGTTTTTGGCACAATGATGACACCTTGCTTCTCTGTTCTTCGCAATGGAATCCTGACAAGGACTCGTCAAAGATTGTTGATGTGCATAACTGACGTCTGACCCGTGCCTGACTGGACTGAGCTCTAGCAATGTCCCTGCCTGGCCTCCTTCACTTTGTGAGGGATGACAGCAGGATGATCACCTTCACAAAGATAAGAAAGAGGGGAGAGCATAGTGAGTATCGTCGCTGTGAGTTGCCCCTTGCAAGTAGGTCGGTGTAGATAACTCACCAGGTGGGTCAGGAATTGAATGTCCCGCCTTGTGATCTTGCTACGAATGAGACGAGACAATGTGAGAGTCATTCAGTTTTCCTGTATCTGCTGTCGCGCAACAAAAGCGACTGGATATGGGATGAGGACGTACACAGTAGCTGGGATGCCAGTAATACCTGTGAAAGGACGAAGATCGAGAATTGAGTTATTCAAATTGATGAAAACCGGTCTTTCGCCAGGAGAAAGTCACTTACGCAGAGGCTGTCTTGAGAGGGTCGGAGTGTTTGCGCGAATGGCGATGACGACTTCGATGGGGATGACATTTCGATGCACAGTGATGGCGATGGTGACGATGCTCATCATGGTGGTGATGATGGTGATGACCGTGGTGGTGATCGCAAGGAATCACCCCATTGCAAGGAAGCAAGGCAGGTGGTGGCGGCGTTACAACGACCTGGGGCTGGATTGGGTTAGCTTGTGCAGCTGGTTTCTGTAGGAATCCAAGACCGACTAGGAATTGATGCAGCTCCATGCTTCCCTCCATCAATGCTTTCGGTTGGCTTGGAATCATAAGTGATCAATCATGGTCAACAACAATGCTTGTCATGGTGAAGGGTCTTTAACTCACTCTTTTGCACCTGCACCTGCTGCTGGTGTTCCTCCAGCTGCTTTTCCTTTACCGCCGCCCTGATTTTGGTTCTGATTCTGGTTCTGGTTTTGAGCTTGGTTCTGATTTTGATTGTTCTGGTTCTGCTTATCGCCTCCGTCTCCGCCGCCGCCGCCGCCGCCGCTTTTGCCTTTGGCTGCACCGCCGCCTTGAGGCTTGACCAATTCAGCCCGACCATCAGGAGAGATTTTCAAGTAGGGTGCATCTTCGGCTGGAGCCGGCTTGAACTCGATCTGGTTCGTTTGAGTATTGAACACGACGAATTGCGGATTTCCCGGGGCTTGACCGACTTTCGTGGAGAATTCTTCCCAGAGTTTGGCTCCAGTCCAAGATGTGGAAACTTCCTTCATTGTAACTTTCTTTTCCTCGCCTTTCTTGTCTTCGGTCTTCTTTTCGGTGGTGGTTTTGGTGATCTTTTCAATGTCGGTGCGAGAAAGCACTACTGTCTTCTCTACATCTTTCGAATTTTCACAACAAGATGAATTTGCGATAAGCAGCACGATGGTCAGAAGAAGGCCCAAGCCGATCAAGGTGCCTATAACGGCACCTACCACGGCAGCTGTCGTCATGCTCAGCTCAGGGCGATTCGCAAAAAAGACGTAATGGAGGAAGTGGAAGCAAGTATACTGTAGCCTGTAAGAAGATCCACACAAAGACTCAAGGTCGAACAGCGGCCATTTGTAGTAGAAGTTCGAGAAGAAACGCAGCTCAGCCAGATCGCGCTTCCGTAGGCCTTCGATCCAAAGCAAGTGTTGTGGATACGGATCTGCGCAAGCTCTGCAACCTTAACCTTGTGCACTTGCAATTTTCTGTGCTTTGCGATACTTGCTAACGTACATCTCACCTTTGTGAGCAGGATGACCCAGACTTTTCTGTAGCAGGCGAGCCCACGCATTGGATCCAAACGCTTCTTCGTCGCTACGTGTGATACTCGATCGAAGAACGCTGACTCTATGTTACAGTTTGGTTGAAGATGATGTACGAAAGAAAGAATAAGGATGAGTGTTAGATTGATTTGTTGATCGGCATTTCTGGAGTGTGAAAAAAGCACAATTGGGAGCGGACTTTGGAATGAATATGTACGACGACGATTATGTTCGTTTCAACCCCACAAAATGAATTCAAATTGGGAACAAGCCTAGTAATGAAAGTTGGTATGCGAGGGAGCGAAGCGCTGCAAAGTGCCGAAAAAGGAACAGATGAGAAAGGCTTGTAGAGAATCCCCGGATTCGGACTCCGATCCTGCTCTTTCAGCCATCCAAACGAGCCTAGCAGACAGTGCTGTATCTTATTATTAGTGGTGGATGTCTTTGGTCTCTTGACATGATCCAACATCGTGACTGGGCAGAGCGGCATCCGTCAGAACCACCATCTTCTACATATATATCTGCTAGGAAAGCCATCCTTCTTCGCTTGCGTCTAGATTCTCAAAACACATCCTCACGTTCTTTATCTCGATTTTCCTTGGTAGACTCTCCTTCTGGATCACTGCATTGACGACCTTTTGAATTCGGAGCCATTCTTTCCTTGGGTATTCTAGCCTGCAAACAGACTCGAAACGATGCATTCACACTATCTGCAAATACTCTTCAGTCTCTTTGCACTGATCCTAGCTGCGTCTCTGGTATCAGCCCAGCTCACGACGAATAATGCGCAATCAGCGTGTGTGCAGTACGGTGGATGTACAACAGCACAAGGAACTCAAGCTACGGCGACACAGAATGCACCAGTGACACCACCTGCTGGCACGCCAGCTCTGGCAACCTACACTACTTTGGATTCGGCCTTCATATCGTCTCTAGCAGCGGCTGGCGCAACGTCTGCTTACCAAGCCAACGGTGGAAGCGGCGGCAATGGAGGAACCGTTATCGTGACACAGACTGCTTCGGGTGGAGGGTCAGGAGGATCCGGAGGATCAGGAGCGGGGTCAGGATCATCCAGCATGCCTACACTCAACATCGGAAGCGGAAGCAGCTCAAGCGGTGCTTCGAACAAGGTGCTCGAGATCACTGGTCTCAACGCTGTCGTGCTACTTGGTGGTGCCCTTATGGGTGCCGCTCTTCTCCTCTAGGTACAGCCAAGGATTGCCACTCAACACAGTAACGAACATGCTGTACATCCCATAAAATACCATCACTCAGATCATATTCATCATAAGCTGTTCATCAGCGATGAAAGGAGTTAATTTCTCGACTACATTGTTACCACGGACCTCTTCTATTTCGAACAACGCCTTTGACGGGCTCGACCGTTCACTTGCTCCTTCTCCCTTCGTCGCGCTCGGCCCGTCAATCGTGCATTACCCCAGCTTTGCTTGCTTCATCTTTCTCTTGCTTCGTCTTCTTTCTTCTTAGGCACCCAATGGAGCCGCTTTTGTAATCCTCTTGTTCCCTTTTGTCACTTTTTTTTCTCGACCAAAGGTCGGCAAGGATCGATACCCGTTTTGGTTCCTCTCCTTCGACTTCTCCACAGAAGGTACTTCTGCTCAATGCATCTTTATTTCAATGCAAAAAGGGAGCCCCGTAGAGGACAAAAGAGCATGCAAAGTCGTTGAGAATACTTCAAAAAGTGAAGACGTATGTTGTACGAGCTTGTGACAAAAGACCAAAACCCTCGCTCGCCGTGTCAGATCGGAGAATCTGGAGGCCTTCAGAAAAATTGAACTTGTGACAGAGAAAAAAGAAAAAACGTAACAAATCCGTCAACGAAATCCAACCCAAAATTGCCTCGGTGAGCGAGGAAAATCGTAGAAGGCTCTATCCAGAGCTTCCGATCAGATCACAAGACAAGCGAATGAAGAAGAGGCGACCATTGATCGGCGATCTATAGCCAGGCTCCGGCGTCTGCTAGAAGACACCCTGTTAGGGTTGGGTGTCTCGAAGGAACCGGGCTCATAATGTGGTCGAAGTCAGCGAACAAGGTCAGCTTGTCAAAACTGACAAGATCTATTTTTCTTGTTCAGTTGCCGTATAAAGCCTTGAACAGCGACATGATGCCGCCCCTCAAAGCAGACGGATGATCGCCATCCATGATCTGATAATGATCCCGTGTCAATCGACCCAAAACCTTGAGCTTGACTACATTCCCGATGCCTATCGAAAGAGGATGAAGGCTGAGTCCGATCGACGTGCGGGCAAACGAGCTCATTATTTGCCTCCACATCCCACGCCTGGCCGCTGGCCGTCCTTTGTGCATATTCTTCGCAGCTGCCGGCTTCCTCAAAAGCGGCATGCATAGAAATGTATGATCAAGACGAAAATCGAGCTCTTTTGGACCCTACTTTTTTAACCCTCAAAGGTGACAAGACAGCTCACGGACCAACGTCATGATGCACACTTGTCACCGTGCGTCTCCGTGCCGTGCCGGATCGTCTGTCATCGTTGCAGATTGTTGCCCCAAATTGATCCAGGTCCGCCGGCATGTTTGCTCGCCTCTGCTTCTGACCCTGAATACGATAGAGTCGAGCGGGTCCAACCTTCGAGGGTCACAAACCCTTGCTAGGCCTCAGAGCTCTCTGTCTTCGATTCTTCTGACCAGGGCGGTGCACGTTCCAGCAAAAGTAATCCGCACTTTTCCTTCTCTACGTGCCCCTCTCGCCCAATACCTTCGGCAGGAGGAACAGGCCTGATGGACGCAAAGATGGTGGTGAAAGGGTTGCACTCTAAAGCCGCCGCCTGCATGTAGTAACGCCTGTCGCCTGTCTCCTCTTTCCTGTTCTGCTCGGCATCGGCATGGCAGCATTGAATTCTTCTGTCTTCCTATGTGTTATTTCCACTTTTGTCTTTGGCGCCTTGCGTCTGTTGCAAAGAGCACGTTGGAGTTGCTACGCCGTCTCTGAGTAATCATTCACTTTGTTCCAGTTCTCCCCTGCCCTGGTCCTTTCGCTTCTCATATAAACAGAACCAAAGTGACGGGAAGGCCTTTCCTCTTTGTTCACCTCCACCATCCATCCATCCCTGTCACAGCCCCTCTTACCTTAGTCTATCCACTGACCGGAATCTGAATTGCAATCATGGCTCTCAGTCGACACATCGATCCGGAAGACCTGGTCAACCAGGCATCGGACCATCCCATCCTTAGTCTGCTCGAACGCCCTGGTGGACATCAAGCTCGAAAGTACCATTCAGGTGCTCATGCTGGACGATACACCACCGAACCCATCCCCAAGTACCAGATTCCCGACAAAGGCATCTCGGCTGAGGCTGCCTATCAAGTAAGTGGGGCTTTTCAGATTCTCCGCTCAAATGCCAAGATAGAACCCATTTCTTTGATCAGATGCTAACCTGTATGCTTGTTGTCCGTCATTTTCTTTAGCTCCTCGATGCCGAGCTCAGCCTGGACGGAAAGCCCACCTTGAACTTGGCCTCCTTCGTGCACACGTGGATGCCTCCGGAGGCTACCAAGCTGATGACTGAGACCATGAACATCAACTTGTGTGACCAGGATGAATATCCGGCCACCATGTCGATGCATGCGCGATGCATTTCGATGCTCGCTGACCTTTGGAAAGCTCCCAAGGAATTGGACGAGAACGGAAAGAGGAAGCCTGCGATGGGTGTAGCTACCACTGGATCTTCTGAAGCCATCATGCTCGGCTGTTTGGCCGCCAAAAAGCGCTGGCAACACAAGATGAAGGCTCAGGGAAAATCCTTCAAGGAACCTGGTCCCAACATGGTCTTTGGATCCAATGCTCAAGTAGCTATCGAGAAGTTCGCACGATACTTTGACGTTGAAGAACGACTGGTTCCCGTCAGTCACGAGTCTCGATACTGCCTCGACATCAACAAGGCCATCGAGATGGTGGACGAGAACACCATCTGTGTTGTAGTCATTCTCGGATCGACCTATACGGGTCACTATGAAGATGTTCTCGGCATGAGCAAGCTTTTGGACGAATACGAGGCCAAGACGGGAATCGATATCCCCATCCACGTCGACGGAGCTTCCGGTGCTATGGTCGCACCTTTCGCCACTCCGGATCTCAAGTGGTCCTTCGAACTGCCCCGAGTCAAGAGTATCAACACTTCAGGTCACAAGTTCGGAATGGTCTACCCTGGTCTAGGCTGGATCCTGTTCCGATCTTCTGACATGGTACCCAAAGAGTTGGTCTTTGAGCTCCACTACCTTGGATCGGTGGAGTACAGTTTCGGACTCAATTTCTCGCGACCTGCTCATCCTGTTATTGGGCAGTTGTTCAACTTCCTCAACTTGGGTTTCCAAGGATATCGTCGAGTGATGCAGGCGGATCTACAGAATGCTAGATTGCTTGCACGTGCGTTGGAAAAGTCGGGTTACTACGAAGTTCTCTCTGAAGTTCACAAACCAGTATCCGCCGGTGGAGTGATCAAAGAGGTTGCTTCCAAAGCCGGTGTCATCGATTCTTCCTCGGCAGAATACTACACGCCAGGCTTGCCCGTCATCTCGTTCCGCTGGTCGGAAGACTTCCGAAAGCGAAACCCGAACTTGGAGCAACGATGGATTCAGACACTTCTCCGAGCCAAAGGTTGGATCGTACCCAACTACAACCTGTCTCCCGATCTCGAGGACATTGATATCCTTCGAGTCGTAGTCCGAGAGAATCTCAGCGAGAGTATGATTGAACAGTTGCTTTACGACATTATCACCATCACCGAAAGTCTCGAGAACGATGCCGGTGCAGGTGGATACGCCAAACTCGCCCAGCTTACCAGCAAAACTACCGAGGCCCATACCGATATCGACCCAAGCCAGATGCATCCCACAGCCAAGCAAGACGCCCAACACTCTACGGGTCACAACAACGCAGCTCACGATAAACACAAGGGTGGACTGCCAAAAGGTTCCGGCACCAAAGCCAAAGGTTACGCCAAGCAGTGCTAATCTGTTCAATCTTTCCTCCTGTGCATTAGTAGTTTTTTTTTCTCTCATCGTTGATCCAATCTGGCTCTTATTACTCGTCTGACTCGGATTGTGCAGTGTCAAACAACCCGCTCAGCATCGCACACATCTCTCACGTCAGAAATGGGAAGGGACTCGCAAATCCCGACAAAGGTCCGCATCATGCATCAACAGAGATATCGTGTTACGAAAGTGACCATAAACCACAAAGAACCAGATCGGAATGAGAGTGTTAAGCATAACGAGCGTAATGCAGCAAAGCGAGGCGAAGGAAGAAAGCATGCGATTTTCGGTAATCCCATGTTTCGGCTAAGCCGAAGACGAAATTTAGGGAAGGGATCTGTTCCGATACT
Organism: Ustanciosporium gigantosporum; assembly: GCA_928724795.1. Taxonomy (NCBI): domain Eukaryota; kingdom Fungi; phylum Basidiomycota; class Ustilaginomycetes; order Ustilaginales; family Cintractiaceae; genus Ustanciosporium; species Ustanciosporium gigantosporum. The sequence goes on from CAKMXM010000011.1 coordinate 532,452, forward strand.
TGTCACGCAAGCTCCTCGTTCTGGAAACTAGGCTTCTTTTTCGTGTTTCCGCCGATGATGGTGCTAACTCTTCGAAGAGTGGAGCGGACGGAACGGATGCTGGGAGCAAAGATGGATTTTCGGTCGGAGAAAGAGGCTGAATCCGTGTCCCATCTTTGATGTCTTCTTCCGTAGCCATTGGCATGAGATGCATTATTGGGTGGGGTGGGTGGACGAGGTGGGATGATGGATTCGATGATGAGTAGCCATGAAGGGGAATGTTGCAGGTCGTCTTTGTAAGAAGTATCGTTGGATAAATGAGTGGCAGCTACGGAAGAAGTCTTGTCATTGAGTTGGACAAAGACGAACACGGGTAAAGAGCAGCAAGGCGACTGATCCAGTAGCTGATCTTGCCAAAGTGTGCTGAGGGAGACGTCGATGGAGGTCATCCTTGCTGCTGTGACTGTGTGGACTGTTTCAGGCGTGGTGTGGTAGCGAGCGTCAGGAGATGTGAACGCGTGCGGTAAAGCCGGTCTTCTCGAACTCGATGACTTGGTTCGGTGCAGCGAACGATGTGAACGTCTCGAAGGCAAGCTTTTAGACGGGGAGGAGGTTGACTTGATATCAAATTCAGATAAGGAGAGGTCCGAAGAGGCGGTGCTCATTCCTCCGAATCCTTCCTCAGAGAAAGACTTCCACGAGGACGATGGCTCCAGTCCTCCAGAAAAGATCGCTCCGTCGGCGGGACCATGAGCCGCGCCGAATTCGTCCACATTGTCGGCCACCACCTCTACTGGATCATCTTCCGTGGCCGCATCGATCTTCTGGGACGTTTTGCGTGGCTTCGCCGGGCCTTTTGTTGCGCCCACCGACCCCCATGCGCCACCTTCGGGTAGCGTAGCTAAGAGAGAGCCTGCTTGAAGGTCCGATACCGATTGAGATCTTCGTCGAGCCGTGCTGCGACTGCTATCTGCTCCAACTTCACCGGTCTTGACACCGCTTCCTGCGGAAGAAGCACTGAAGGAAGACTTTGGCGGTTCCTCCTGCGATCTAGCTCGTACCTCCATCTCCTCATCCACAAGCCGCAGGATGCGAGCGTGCTCATCGATGAGCAGCTCTTCCCCCTTTCGCTCCGGAACGGCATCGCCATCCAGTTGCGACGTGATGGCAGCCCAAGCTTCGCCTCGGTCTCCCTGCAATTTGTCCGAGGCGGTCGCGTCCAATGCAGCCGACAGGGTTGCTGATGGTGTTCTGGGCTTGGCTTGCGAGACCACCAGGTTCTCTGACTTCAGGTCAATGCGTAGGGTAGAGATGGATCGAGATTCGAAGGCTGGAGGCAAAGAAGGCGCTTCGGAGTCTGGCTTGATGTAGGGATAATTCTCGACCAGCTCGGTCAAACGCGAAGGCATAGAGAAGGTGACTGCGGCTTGGGACCGGATATGCGCCAGGAGAAGATGCTCGGCTACACCAGAAGCCTTCTCGGTCGCTCGTAGTAGCTCATCGAACGTGGGTGGAGGGTGAGCGACGCCGATACGTCCAAATAGCCAGAAGCCAAGAATCTTGCAGATAGCCGCAGCCGACATGAGGTTGCTGGCAGAATGAGCGGCGACGGAGGCCATCAGGTCGAGAATTTCGCTCAACAGCTCAGCAGTCTCCTGGGGTAGCTTGGGGTGCAGAAGATCAGCGATGGCCCTTGCGTGATAGCCGGTTTCTCGCTCAGCAGCGACGAACATGTCGTACCACTCTTCTGCGTCTTTCGAGTGGAAATCAGCGTGACGCAAACGCAGATGTCGGAGACCCCATTTCATAACAGAGACCACCTCGTGTGGGGAGGCATAACGCAGCTCCTTGTCGAGCTCTTCCTGCGCTACTTTGCGCTTGTCCGACAGCGGATCTTCGGACTGCTTGCCTAATCGGTCGAGAACGTTTTCAGGAAGGATGGGGAAAACAGCCATGTACGTCGAGGTGTCGATGGAGAGCAGGAAGAGCTGAAGGATGAACAACACCCGATCTTGCGATGCGGCGACGCGGAAAGAGCGAAAGAGACCAACCGTATCAAGACCTCTTTCCCTTATCTGGCGTCCGCACATCCTCACGAGATCTCGAGCCTGAGATACATCCAGACGAGCGTTGGCCATGGCGTCCAGCATCTTTTTCCGTTGCTCTCCGATCGGTCTAGGGACGGACTGTGCAGCAGCAAAAGCGGCGTTGGACTCGGCAATGACAGCAGCTGCAGCGGAGTGACCTTGCTGCTGCATGCTGCGAATGGCAGCGATGTCGCTCTGCGAGATCTGCACAGGCTGAGACGTCCCCAAAGATGACTTGGCGGTGCCGGCATCAAGATCCAAGATCAGAGCAGGGGGCAATGAAGGTACTGGAGGTGTCTTGAAGCTGCGGGTGAATCTACGAAAGAACCTGCTCTTCTTGGAAGTTGTGGTTCCATTGCTCAGCGCCGAGGAAGAGATGTTGGTCTCTGTACTGGTGAAGACATCATTAGCCTTTGGGTTGAGGGGCGCAACCTTGCGTGTTCTACCGAATAGCTTTCGAGGAGGCTTGCTATCTACCGAGGTCTCTCCGGTAGAGGTTGATGCTTGATTCTTCCAATGTTTTGCTGATCCATTCTGATGGCCATTGAGACCCGAGGTGGATTGAGCCACGGCAGCCATGTCGATGGTCCTGAAGTCCGAACTATGAACAATTTGAATTCTATAGAATATAAAGGGGCGGGGTAGCGGGTATCAATGATTGCGTGTGTCCGACGAACAGGAGTGATAGCGAAGGTCCGTTGGAAGGGTATCAATGAAGAACAAGATGGAACAAGGCGGGACTACTCGAATCTCAGGGATGGTGGAGGTGAAGGAAGTAGGACAGAGCGAGGATGGAGAAGGCACAAGCATGCTTGACCCCAAAGGTGGCGAGCAAGCAGGCAAGCAGTCAACGCAGGCAAAGCACGCACGCTGCTCATCTGTGCAACCTTTTGCCGCGAGGGAGGACATTTAGAGCGCAGGTGTGGCTCACGCTTTCCCGTATGCAAGCGAAGCTTTGAGCGGAAAGCGAAAGCATAAATCGCCCAAGGCCAAAGGCTAAAAAAGTCAGCCGCTAGCCGAGATCTCGTAGACTCTGTGTGAATCCGCATACCAGTGGTGTCCTCCGTGCTCTGCATCCCAGAAGCTCGCTGAAGAAAGCAGGAAGGACAGGAGAGCCACATATTGACGTTGTTGGACATCGAACGCTTGTGATCGCATTCTGAGCTCTGCTTGAGTCATTCTCGGGACGCTTCACACGGGTGCCAAGGTAGACACGGAACGAGCATAGAAGCGACGTGGGGAAATAGAAGACGTTCCAGATGTCACAAAGTCTCGGGCATTTGGGCAGTGTGCTCTACGTGAAAATGTGTGTGAACCGATTCGTGGTTCTGGCTCATCGTGACCGAAGCACACAAAAAGAAGCGCAAGGATCCATCGGCTTGCGTTCCAGAACCCACGGATCCACAAGGTGCGCAGATCATCCGTCCCAACCGGAAGCTAGCCTGGTCAACTTCCTTATCTCTCTCTCTCACACACAAACACACACACTTTCGAAAAAGCACGGCGTGGTTAAATCGAGAACATTAATCATGACGCTGGACACGTTCGGCTGAGAAAATGAGTTGGCGCAACAAACAAATGTCTCAGATGAAAGTGTGCCAAAAGTAGCACCATCATTCAATCTTTGTCTTGCACGTCAGCAATGTAACCTCACTTCTTGCTGGGCAGTCGTCTTCCCACTTGTCTGCTCTTCTGAGCCACGTTTAGTGATTGCAGGCAGATAAGTTTATACAGTAGTAGCAATCTGCAGCACTCTGCGCCTTTTGCGAACGCGACTAATTCAATTTTCTCCGCCATATACAGAGTGGTCCTACTCATGCGATGGCGATCAAAGGGACGGGGCGTGAAAATAAAGCTTCAATCGAAATCTCTCAAGCCTGTCAGAAGCATCGGACTACGCTTAAGCACACAGCATCCCACATTCGCTGTGTTCCTGATGCACCCACTGTTCATCTATATTGTCAATGTGTGGGTAGAGGTGCATACCGAGAGGCTTGTGTGTGAGGTTCCAACGATATTACAAAGCCACGAGCTGGAATACCATCTCTCGAGTCTGCGCAGATCGGGTTCTCCGATAACGTCTTTGTGGCGATGCTTTTCTAGAAGCTCCGTCACAGTGCATCACGGAGTGCATCTCGGAGGTTGTCAAAGACCTTCTTCCAGCTCCTCGCCAGATTGTCGTGGGTGCTCTGGACCATCTTGGTAACTTGTTCGGATCCGAGCGAGCTCAAGCCTTGCTGGAGAACGAGCGCATGCTTGTCGGCGTCGGACTGTCCGATAGCGGCGGTGGAGCGTGAGAGGTGATTGAGCAGAGTCGAGATCTCAGCCAAATGCGCACGAGCGGTTGTCTTTGCCTCCTCCTTCAGGTGGCCTGATACGTGGTAACAGGTCTCCAACACAATCCCCGCAGTGTGGATCACGTCCATAGGCCTGCCCTTCGCTTCGGATGCATCGGTCAGCCCGTCCATCCAAGCCTTGAGCTGAGCTTTGGTTGTCTCGAGCCATCCTAAGAATTCGGCTTCATTGAATTGACCCTTCTGCAGCTTGACGAGTAATTCTACCATCTCTCTTTCCTCAGCAGTCAACTCCTTCTTGTCGTCGTCCGACACCTGGATCGCCTCATCCCGGGAAAGCACCGATACGATGCTTTTGACCCAGCCCGCATTCTGCCGGGGCCCTGTCCGCGTCAGCTCCTCGATGCTCGGGGTTCCAAGAGGCTGATAGTTGACCAGGACCAAAAAGTCTCGTTGGTCGTGAAGTCCGATTTTGAGGTCTCCGACGACCGCCTCGGCCGCTCTCTTGATACCAGCATCAAATGACTCCTTGTCTTCTTGCGTGACATAGTTCTTTCTGTTGTGCAGGTGAGACCTTGCTTGTTCAAGTCGCAAAATCTGTCTTTGTAGGGACCTGTTCAGCATGTCACCAAAATCGACGAATTCCTCGACCTGAGAATAGATCCCGTGCTCAAAAGCTTTGGAGATCATGTCGGGTGTCGAGTGGTTGTTCTCATCATAGATCCCTTGTGCCGTCGAAAACGTTCTGATGACCATCTTGGATAAAGCGTCATCTCCAGCGCTTGATGCTGTCGCAGAAAAGCTCGACGTCCGGTCACTGACCAGGTACGACAAGGTATCGAACTGAACGCTTTTGATTCCGATCAGATTGAAATGCGTTGAAGCTCGGTCGAATGCACCCGCCAACATGTAAGCTCGGATCAACAGCATCCGCAGTTGGTATCCCTTCTTGCTTTTTACCAGGGCGAACTCAAGCAACGCTATCGTCTGTAGAAGATAGGATAGCTTGAATCCAGAAATGACGTAGGCTGAAAGGAGTGCTTGTGCGCTCAGCAACGCTAGATCATCAGCAGGTTGCATCTCGGTCTCGGGTAGAGCTTTGCCCACCGATAGTCCATCTAAGTATTCCGCCGCCAATTGCGAGGACAACTGGCTCTCAGCCTCTTCTGACATGCTTTGCCGCGATTGCACTGTGCGTTGGATCTTACTAATCGAGATGTTGACCCTGAGATCGTCCTCGGTCTTGATGGGAACTTGTTTGCGCTTTTGCTGCAGGTGTTCACTTAACTTGACCCTTGTCGATTCCGACAAGAGACCAAGATACGGGAGCAGGTCCTCGTGACAGCAGGCTTTGGTACCAAATTGGTCCACATACCGACACGTGAGATCGTACAGACCTTCGACCTCCTGTCCAGCTTCCTTTTTTTGCCTTAAGAGCTCGAGCTCTGCCAGGCGGAGAGACCGGTCCTTCATTCCTTCCGAGCTCGAAGCCAGCTGTTTGACAAATTGTTCAGCCTGTGCCAAATGGGATTCTCCCAGCTTTGCTGCGGATTCGAGAAACGCAACTAAGTGAGCCCAGTTGCGACTTCCAGTTTCCACCTTGCGCCTGGAGCGATCTTCGATATATTGCCACTCATCCAGCTCTTTTGCTAGATCGATTCTCAAGAACTCCAGTTTAAGGTTGCGGTCGCACAGCTGGTCTCCAATCGAATCTTTCCGCGATATCAATTCGAATGCTTCCCTTCTCTTGTTCTGCTTTATCAGCACTTGAAGCTGCAACCACAATGCTTCTTCATCGTTCAATCCCAGTGCCTTACTTTCGATCTGCTTCTCGATCATCCTCTGGCTCAGTGGCAAGGACAGTGCAGCTCCTGGCGCTGAAGGATTGCGAGCTAAGAGCAGGTAGGATTGTATTGACCACCAGAAGTACTCGTCGACGAAGCGACCCTTCTTCCCATTCTTACCCGCAAAGGTTTTGTGCATCTTGAACGACAATTGCTGGGCTTTTTGATACGATCCTGTTTTGGTCAATGACATGAAGGCTTGTCTCCCCAGGTCTTCGTCGTTGGGGTTCGCTTTAGCAGCTGCCTCGAGCAGCTCTACTTCGTCTTCCCTCCTTCCGAGTCTGCCAAGCGACCAGCTGAGAGAAGGTATGATCCCTTCTTCACCTCGCCGCAGCCCTCGTTTGAGCAGCGCATCGCACACGGCGTTAGCATCGGCATGCTTGCCGGCTCGAACCAGCGCTATCGACTTGAGCGCGGAAGCGAGCGCCAGATCTGGTTGAGACTTTAGGATTTTGTCGGCATGTCGAATAGCTAAAATGTTGTTGCCGGAATCGATCGCATTGTAGATGGGGCCGCATGTCCGCTCGGCCAGCAAAGCGAGAGGGTTGAAGGAGGCTGACATCTTGCTCCACGACGCCGACCAGGGCGAAAGTGGTTCAGACAACAGCGACCGTGGTGGTTGTAGGTGTCCAACGAGACGTGTGAGACCGACAAGGAAGGATCGCACTTTGCCGATGATCTGTAGCTATGAGGAAGGTGTTCTTGACGAGAAAGAAGCTGCCGTGTAGAGAAGGAGGCATCGGTTAATAAGTGGGAAGGAATCGTGAGACATGGTCTTGAGACTCTTTCAATCCTCATCCTCTGCCTGAGATCGCGGTGCATCTCGGAAATGAAAGACACTCGCGATGATCTTCAAGAAGAAATTCCGATCACGGGCTTACAACGCCGGGTTCCGGAACAGATGGATGCTTCCTGGAGTCCAATTCCAAAGTCGAATCAGAATCACAGACCATGCTACGCTGTCTCCCTCCACAATCGATTCCTGGCCTCAACCTTACCATCAGTCTCCTTCCATCCTTCTGGTGCCCGAGAAGAAGATTGTCCGTCTCGAATACCGTAATATGGCGGCGACACGGTTCGTCCTGGCTCCGCTTTCAGGCGTTTTTGTAGCGACATCGCTTCTCTACACTTTCCGGCACACGATTGCGGTCCGGACGCACGATACGGTGGTGGCCTTGCATGACATCAAATTAAAGCTCAACGATATCGACCCCGATAAGTGGGATGGCGAGGGGAAGGAGAGAATCTCCAAGGCACAATTGCGGCCCGCCTACGTTGCTCCAACGAGACCTTCCGTTGCTGAAGAGATCAAGGCTCGATGGAATGTAAGTGAATACTACACCAACTTCAGGGAAATTCGATCAACTGACTTTGATCTTCTCTCCTTCTTTGCCGTCACTCTCAGGAACATGTCATTGGGGCCGTCGACACACTGGCAAATGCCAACTACTACGATCTGTTCGCCAACGGTTTCAACTCTGCTAGAAATCTCGTTTCCAAGATCGGATCTGCTGCATCGGGCGAGTCGGGCAACTCATCCGTGGGCGTGCCTTTAGAAGCACAGACAGCCGCTACAGGAGGCATCAAGACGGGTGTGATCAACACTCAGGGCGTCAGCCTCCGAGATGATGCGAGTTCGGCTAGAGATGCAGTAGTAGGTCCAGGAAGCAGCGTCGGTTCGCGTTTAGCAAGAGCGGTCGGATTGGACGCTGGGAAGGTAGAGAAGGTCGTAGAGGGCAAGACAGGTCCAGGATTTGGCAAGGTTGGAGATGGGTCTGCTGGTAGGACATTCTATGTGGGTGAAGGTACCAGCTTGCGTTAGTCTCGACGCAGACAACCCTCTGGTTGCGGACATTGCAATGCGGAGAAGTAATCGATAGACTCAAAATATTTGATCGAAGCGCTTCCGACGTCTGTACCGTTTGTGATTGTGAACAATCACCAAAACTTCTCTTTGGAGCTGGGCATGCTGCGAGATGAGGTGCGCAGGGTCTTCGTTCAGCTTCAGGATACTCAGAAGACATGCTGGGGAAGCCGTAGATGGATGCGTACCTTCGTAGCTGTGGAAACCACCAACAAAGACGGTTCGGATCCAAACTTCACTTGTTAGACTTTTTTGGAAGCGTGTGTTGTGATCTGGCCTTTGCAGCTCCATTTTTTGGGAAATGGGAAATCGGAACGCGACGCTGAACGGGGCGACGGCGTGTTGGCATGGCTTGATCACGAGGAGACAGGCAGACAGGCAGCCAAGCCAAGGTCGAAAAGCTGAGGCGATGACAGACGTAAAAATATCGTTCCTGGTCCGTGGAAACGGATGCTCCGTCCGCAGGAGGCGTCGATGGGATTGGCTGGCTTGAATCTGCACAAACTCAGCACACCTACATTTTGGTTGTGCTAGGCTTCGGCCAGAAATGTGTGACTCTGGAGAGTGTTCTTGTGGCATGCGATCCGATCGAGATGCAGAACAAAGTCACTGGACCCTGTTTTTTGTCTTCGACTTTGCAACGGTACAGGACATGCTCGTAAGATTACCACCGCATTTAAACCGCACCATCCATCTCTTCCTCGCTCTTTACGTCCGAACATCTCTTCCCTGATCCTTTCATCTCTGCTTCCTATCCCCTCCTCCTTCCACTTGCGTTGCTTCATCCTTAAAGCCCTTCTCAGAGGAGGAAGAGAAAGGGCAAGCTCCCAACCTCCCCGCAAACACTTTGAGCATACCAGCATCATCACCATCAAAGGAACGACAGGATGGCTTCCACCACCAACGGTAACGTGGATGGAATCTCGGCCAAGACCGGTCTAGGATCTCACACCTCGATACCTCCATACTCGATTCCGATCAAGGATCGTCCCCCTACATCTACCTACGTGCAGACTGCTTTGTTTGCCATCGTCTTCAACTTTTGCATTTTGTCCACCAACCTTTTTCAACTGCTTTCGTGGCCTTTGTCGCTTCACCCTGCAACAGCTCCTACCTATCGGTCCATCATCGCATACACAAAACTAGCTTTTGGCAGAGCGTTGCTGGTCATCTCGCAGTTCTTTGGTCCTACCGAACTCATCATCTCCTTTGGGGACGGTCAAGGTGGATACCTCGATCCAGAACAATTCGTTCATCGGGACAAACAATCCGGTCGCATCGTCTCCCTAGACTTACCGCACAGAGCCATCTGGATCAGCAATCATCAAGTCTACACCGATTGGCTCTACTTATGGTGCTTGGCCTACTATGCTGATCTTGCGGACAGCATCCTCATCATTCTCAAGAACAGCCTAAAATGGATCCCTTTTGTTGGCTGGGGCATGCAATTCTTCCGCTTCATCTTTCTAGCTAGAAACTGGGCTTCCGATCAAACGCAGATGGCCAAACACTTGGGTCAGATCGCTTCGGAGAACCACTCGGATCCTTCTGCCAGCACCACGACAGCCCAAAAGCTTCTTCTGCTGATCTTCCCAGAAGGAACGCTCTTTTCTGATCAAACTAGACCCAAATCGGCTGCCTTTGCTGAAAAGATCGGGATCAAAGACCTTGAAAATGTCCTGTTGCCAAGATCGACAGGTCTCTTCTTCTGTCTACGAACGTTGGCCAAGGAGATGGACGATTTGTGGCTGCTTGACTTCACGCTAGGTTATCCCGGCGTTCCACCAGCTGCATACGGACAAGACTACTATACACTGCGATCCATCTTTATGCAAGGCGTGCCACCACCTGCCATCCACCTACATGTGACAATGACTCGACTCACCGCCCCAGTTCGAAACGATACTTCGAGCAACCCGTCCTCGGTAGCTCAAATCAAGACCGCTAGCAACGACGTTCCACCGATAGGCAGTCTGGATAAACCAGGCGAACCTACCGAGAAAGAAAAACAAGCTTTTGAAGAATGGGTCCGAAAGAGGTGGGTAGAAAAAGACAATCTCATGCATCGATTCTACGAACGGGGAGATTTCGTCGATGGCGATTTTACCAAAGCTATCAAAGAAGGCAAAAAGGCAAACGCATCACAACAGCACGGAAAGTACGTTGTGCTTCCGGCAGAACTGAGAAGTATAAGAGAGGTAGGAGACGCTGCTTGCTGGGGAGCACCTTTCGTTGCCGGATGGTTGCTCAGAAAGGCCTACAAAGCCGTCTTTGTTTAGAAGACACTCGAGAACAAGAAAGACACATACATCTCATATACCATGCTATTATTCAGCAATACAAATACAACTACAGAAAGAGAGAGAGGGGAACTATCTTTCCCCCATCCTCATCTTGAACCGAACTTTATGTGAGAAAGAGGATGATCCCGTCTCCGTTCGGGAGCGGAATGTAGATTCACGTCGAAGAATGCATCAAGCTGTCAGGGACGTCAACGATGCCCGTCATGATCGCGCCTCCGTTCGGGAGCGGAACAAGATTCACGCCGAAGAATGCATGGAGCTGTTAGGGACATCAACGACGCCCTTGATGATGCGTCTAGCAGTGCGCATGTAGACGATGGACTCTGGGATGGTATCGAAACCTTTTTGTCGTTCCTGCTCTGTGGCATCCCTGACTTTGATGCTGGCTTCCGAAAGACCTGCTGGTTGACCTACTGTGATGGAGATGACGTCCTGAGAGTCGTTTACCTGTTGTACAGATGTTTTACTCTTTGCTTCCTGAATCGCTCTTTCTATGGTCGAGTCCTTGAAAGCTCTGCCACTCGCTAGAGCAGAGAGACAGGTCGCGGGTACGGTGCGATGGATGTTGCCAACGCTGACAGCCCGGATCAACAAATCCATCTTGTCCGACGAGATCATATCTCCACCCGTCGTCGTGTAGCCTGTCTTAGGGGTCGGGTGGACAATGCAGATCTTGGGCGCTGAGGGAGACAGAGTCTTTTGCAGGAAGGGCGTCAAGGCAGCTGATGCAAGTCGGAGCTTGTCGAGCAAGGACATCAAGGCCTGGTTGGCATCGAGCTGAGATGGAGTCAGGCTAGCTAACTGACTGGGCTCCAAGACCATTGACAGGGAAGACGAAGCGACAAAGATCGTTGGTAGGCCCGCGTTGATGATAGTGACTGGGTAGGACGTTCCATCGACTATAACCTTATCGACCTGGTTTCTTGTGGGAAGAAGCTCTTCCGAATTGAGAGGAGTCTCGATCAGAATAGCAGGTGCCGTTCCTGGGACTCCGGCAATAGAGGCTTCGCCCTCCATATCCGGATACCAGAATAAAGGACCATTTTCTTGACTAGGATCGGGATACGCTGTGACAGGTACATTTGCACGAATGATCTGACCCGAGCATGTGACGAGGATCCTCACTGGGAAGGAGAAGCGATCGCCGGGTCTTGCTTCTCTTCCAGACTGTTGCTCGAATACTTGCCCAATCCTTTCTTGTTTGACATGTCCTTCGAATAGTCCAAAGAGGGCCACGGCAGAGACGAGATTCCCGCAAGTGCTTGTCCAATCAATCTCCGATCCCTTCTCGACGGGGACTTGACCGAATCGGTAGACTAGATCCCAACCATGGTCCGGATCTGCTGCCAAATGCTCCACATCTGCGTAAGGAATCGCATCGGCGAATCTCGTACCTGCTTTCAAGAGCTGCTCTGCGAGAAGAGCATCGGGGGCTCCCACCACAGCTGTCTTGGAGAGCGAGCTGATACCACCTCCCAATCCATCGATCTGGCGTCGATTCGGATCGGGAGACCCCATGGCCCGACAGATCAGGCGATCTCTTGTAGCATGATCAAAGGGTGCCAGGGTCCGGGTGGACCACAGCAGTCCTTTGGATGTGCCTCCTCGGTAGAACGAACATGGAAGTTGGAACCCGCCGGGGAACGCAGTCGAAGTCGACATGCTGCGGACAGGCAGCAAACCTGCGATGGAGTTGCTTGCTACCGCAGCCCTAACCAAGCTCGCCATCGTCAACCGCACGGCCGCCTGCCAGGTAGGTAGCCGAAAGAAATCCAGGTTGTCGGCAATCAACGCAAGGTACAGTAGAAGATCGGGAGCGTAAGATGATGGAACAGGATCCTACACACGCTCTCGGTCATTTTCTAGATTCGAATAGAAATGGACCCCATCGGTGTATTTCGGAGATCGGACTTCGGTATGAAACGCGGATTTGTGTCAGATTACTTTGTAGAGTAACAGTTCCAACCATGACGGACTTGGCCGGACCGAATCAACCTTGAAACTGTTTTCAACATCGTCATCTCGCGCAACGACCTTCGAGCCGGGTCATGTGTTTCCTCAGCTGGACGGTTGATTGGATGACAGAGTGGAAAGATTGACGACATTGCTCAACGCCGAGGACGAATGAGAGAAAAGGTGATGAGAGAAGCACAGAGTGGGACCCGATTGCAGTCGCGTTGTGGACAAAATGAAGAGATCGGCTTTGCCTCGATTCAGGACCGGTCGGCTTTTCTGCGAAGCAGATGTCACTCCGTCATCCATCATCGATCAAGCGTGCATTTAGTCTAGGAACGTGGCAAATGTGGACTCGAGTCGGCGTTGCTGCAGACTTGCGCTAATATATCAAGCTACGGTACAAGGAAGAACACACTCGGCGTTGGGAAGGAGTCTACTTTGTGTCTATACGGACCTGTGACAGCGGAGTTGCACCGTCTCGATCCAATATATGGCTCGGACGTTTCTGCACCGCCTTCGACGCTGAGAAGAATGTTGATCAGCAGAGCAGTCTTATGCAGATCCATCACGCGCATGAACCGACTTCGATCTGCGGTTGACAATTCTCGTCAGTCGGCTCTCCGACCGGCGTCTCGTCTTCATTGTCGCGTGAACCCCAACATGGCACACCTTGTTGGCTGGTAGGATCGAGTAACGTTAAGTTTGAGCAACAGTGTCGTCGCTTGGGTGCTTGTTCCGAAGCTGGAATCGTATTTTCTTTTCTCTGTGTGTTGATTCAGTTCGCAAATAATCTGCGTCAGAGTTCCATTCTCAGCCAAATCGAATCGAAATTGGAATCCGAACTCTGGCTCGAGTTCTGCGGGCGGGTCACGCCCGATTCGGTAAAGTTGGCGTAAAATCTGTCGCCGGAAAAGAAAGACGTGCGTGCGTGCAGCCACAGAAGGAAGAAGCACAGAGCAAAGCGCAAAGCAGATCAACACTTGAATGCAGTCCTTCTTCTCGTCTGGAAAATAATGATCGCGATTCCTTCTTAGCTCGTCGGCTGACTCTAACTCCTCTACAGACCTTCGCCTCTCGTCATCCTTCTTCCATAGAGCATCTCTTTCCATTTGCACACTTTCCGTTCTTTCTTTCTTTCCGTCCTCCTTCATCGTTACCTCATTCCCAAGAGACATACGCAAAAATGCCCGCCCAGAAGCCAAGGATCCTCATTCCCGGTGGTGCCGGTTACATCGGCTCTCATGTCGCTCTCGTCACCCTTCTCACCCGAAAGTACAGAGTCACTGGTACGTATTCATCCCAGATCACGCTGAAGACTCCGCTTGCGGAGCGCTGACACGCAGCTTCATCTACCTACTCATCTTTCATCCTCACGCGAACTCTTCACCAACTTTGCCTTCTTCGTAAAAGTTTTCGACAACTACCACAATGCTTTCCCTGCGGCCGTAAAGCGTCTCGAGACCATCGCCATCAACGAGCTTGGTGAGGGCGCTTCTCAGCAGGAGAAGGACGACTGCAAGGTCGACGTCTTCAAAGGAGACCTCCGAAGCAAGGAAGACATCCGAAAGGCCTTCAACAGCTACAAAGGCGACGACAAGATCTGGGGTGTCATCCTCTGTGCTGCTCTCAAGGCTGTGGGAGAGTCTTCCGAGATCCCCATCGACTACTATGATGTCAACGTCGGAGGCCTCGTCAACCTCCTAGCTGTCATGAAGGAGCATGACTGCACTCGACTTGTCTACAGCTCTTCCGCTACCGTCTACGGCACTCCTCCCAAGGTTCCCATCCCCGAGTCTACGCGACTGGCTCCTGAATCCGTCTACGGACGAACCAAGTGGATGTCGGAGATCATCATCCGAGATGTTTGCGACGCTTACCCCGAGTACCGAGCCATCGGTCTTCGATACTTCAACCCTGCTGGTGCTCACAAATCCGGTCTGATCGGCGAAGACCCTCGAGGAAAGCCTGGAAACCTTCTGCCCTTGCTTGCCCAGATGGCTGTTGGCAAGTACCGAGAAGGTGGACTCAAGGTGTTCGGCAACGACTACCCTACCCCGGATGGAACCTGTGTTCGTGACTACATCCACATCGAAGATCTTGCCGGAGGTCACGTCAACGCTTTGGAGGCTCTGGACCGAGATGAGATCTTCGCCGAAGGAAAAACCGAGACCAAAGGAAAGTACCGTGCCTTCAACTTGGGTAAAGGTGCAGGATTGTCAGTACTGAACATGGTCGAGGCCATGAAGAAGATTTCAGGCTACGAGTTCCCTTACACCATCGTCGGTCGACGAACAGGCGATGTGCCCGATCTCACCGCCGATCCCAGCCTGGCTGAGAAGGAACTCGGCTTCAAAGCCACCCGAAACCTCGACGACATGGCTACAGATCTCTGGCGATGGCAGAGCCAAAACCCTCAGGGTTATGGTGAACAGTGATCGTGGAAAGACGGGAGAACCCAAACGTGTATCATTACATACAAAGCTTGAATCTGGGGTCCTCTCGGTCCCCACTTCTTGCTTCCGCCTGGAATAATAGACAATTTCTCGGACCAAAGAGATGGACCGGGAGCTTTTAATAACTTATGCGATTTCGAGAGGTGATGTGGAATTGTGCTACAGTCACATCGAGGGAAGACGTAGACGGAGATGATGTGTGTGGGCTGAGCAAGCACCACCTTCATGGGAGTCTGGATGCCGGAAGCAAATGAGATGAGATGAAATGAAGTTTTGCGGAAAAGTTCCGCTCGTGGGATTATGCTTTTGGCCAGGTCTTGGGGTGGGTGCGAGTGCGATTCTCCAAGGTATAAAGAGTGAAAGTGTGCGGAGGGTGGTCGAATGTTTGCCCTCCTTGCCAACTTCGATCATTCTTTTACGCTGAATCCTTTCCTGTCGACACGTGTCGCGCTCTTGTTCTCTTGCACCGAACCTGGCAATCTTTGTTCTTCCCATCAGCATGAAATCTATTCTCTCTATCTTTGCTGTGCTCTGTGCTGCAGGGCTCGGTCTTGCTGGCGAGGCCGACCCGGGAACTCCATGTACCGTCCAGTACATTGATTTTCCGAAGAGAAACATTGTTCCCAAATTCAAAGAAATCACCTTCTGTAACCAATCGATCCCCAAAGACGATGGTCCATACTGCTGTTTCAGTCACAATGGCGATTTGGTCAAAAACAAGGTGTATCAAGGGTAAGTCCTCATTGCAACAGTGTAGACTGTAGCCTTGTTTTTTGGTCAGTCGAAACCATGTGAACATTTCTTCTTCTTGTTATTCTTCATCGACGACTCAATTTGTATCTCACGAAATGACAGTACTTGCAGCGACTATAACACTGCCATAGACCAAGCCAAATCTTACTGCTATCAGTACATTCTTTATTAGAAGAACAGCGTCGATCCGTTCAGAGGGCTGCAGTTGCTGGTACGCCTCGGATATCAAGACTCAAGAATTTTGGATCTGCCTCGAGGCCATGCAAGCGATTCTCAATAGATCGATTGTGGACGCTCAGGCTTGTATGGCGCTGAGTGAAGCTGGTTTAATCTTTTCGTGAGAAATGCAAGGTGGTTGAAGCTCGCTCACGCCCATCTTCTTTGAAACCCTTGCAAGTATCTTTGCTCTTCGGACAATCCGAGCCTCGACGACTTATCTTGCTCATTCTAACTCTCTCACGCATACACCTCTATCATTTGCCCTTCTTCGGACCTTCCGACCGCGACAACTGGATCCAGTGCAGAGTAGTTGTGAAGTGTCGGATGTATGCGTGTCTGATCGAGCGAGCGTGAGAGTTGAAATGTGGAGTAGCTAGCTGCATGTGATTTCGGCAAAACCGAGTGTTGGTCTCGCGTCCAAAGAAAAACAAAAATGAGGCAGCCCAAGAAAGTGAAAAAGGGGCTCAGCTAAAGAAGCGGGGACAGTCTATCAAGTTGGGCATCGTGTTGCAGCTTCAACCCCTGCTTCTCCCTCTGATCTTCTCACGCCTTCTCACTTTCAGCCGTCCACTCCATCTCCCCAAGGCTGTTGACAGAGATTGGCTCGCTATCGTCACCACAGATCCTGCTAGAAATATCAAGATTGGCGTGCCAACAAATCCTCCCGCTTCCATTTCATCACAAACAAGCGCCCCCACCTGTGTTGACAGAGATTCTTCCTGGTCCGGGCGCGCTCGCCGCACGCCCAACTTCGCAAAGGCCTCTTTCTGTCAGCAGCTTATCATCCACATTTAAGGCCAAGACTCTCTCACTCAATTTCTGCCTCCATCCTTCCTCCCGACCGAAACCATGACCGCCATAGCTTTCCCTTCTTCCAGCGCGAGGCTCGGCTTTTGTCAACGATGTGGTGATCCAGTCTCTGGCAAGGCTAGATGCAGTCGATGCGGAGGAACCAGTCAGGAACCCAAGCTCAGATCCACGCAGCTCTCAACCTCGGCTCCCAAAGCAGATCCCTGGGCTAGTCGCTACGTAAATGGCAGTTCTGGCCTTGAAGACGACCTTGATCAAGACACCACCGACATCAACAAGCAGTCATATCTGACATCCATTCCGTCTCCTCCCAGAAGATCATCCAACGGTCCATCCATGGGTCTAGGCATGCCATCTCGTATCTCGAGAGATTTGCGCACTAGCTTCTCTAGCCGGTCTAGAGAAAAGATCCAGGCTCTACTCCCTTCCGATTCGTCCGCTTCCTTAGCCGCCCCGTCTTCCACAAATGGCGATGGCCTCCGTTCCAGGCCCGTTAGTCAAGACTATTCCGCTCCTTTCGTCAAAGGTGCCGATGGTGTCCTTTCCAAATTGTGTGGCTCACTGGTCGAGCCCGCCGAAAGCCGCAATAGATGGGCCTGTGCTGGCTGCAACAATGTCTTTGCCAGGGATTCGACGCTCTATGCCGCCCCAGCATCCTTGCAGACCCAAGATGGCTCATACTTTTGCCGAGACTGCTACGCTCGGAGATACAGTCTCGGAACATGCATGGCCTGTAAGAAAGATGTGCTTGGCAGCACAAAGGAAGACGGCAAGTACGTCAAGGCATCTGCGGGTCTGTGGCATGGCAAGTGCTGGAAGTGTACTGGATGTGGCAGAGGCGAATTGGACGGTGTCGAAATTATCGTCGGTATGGACGCAAATCCTTCCTGTGAAGACTGCTTCGGAAAGCCCAAGAAGAGGCCCTCCCATGATCTGACTTCCACCGCAAATGCACAGCTGGAGAGTAGACCTGAAGAGATCCGAAGGCTGAGCAGAGCCGTCGGCGCAGGAAAAGGTCCCATGGGGGCTACCATCGCCGAGCTCACCAAGAAGCTGGGCCAGCAGACCGTTTCATCTGCTCGAACTATCCCTTCGTCTCGTCTAGATGGCGAATCAAGCTCATCCACTACGAATCTTTTCACCTCTTCTCGCTCTTCTACAGACATACCTCGATCTCCCAGCAAGAGCACGTACGCCTTCCCCAATCATCTCTCCACCTCTCCTGGGAAATCTGGCATGACTCGCACCAACAGCATCACCGGCAGCCCCCCTAAGCCTAGACCTCTCATGGCTCAATTCAGTGGTAACCTCAACCTTGCTGCGTTCAAGCCCTCCTTTGGCCGTGCGGAAGATAGCGAGCGCCTGAACAGAAGAGACTCCCGTAGTCGAAGCGTCAGCCCTGCCAAGCAAAGTGGCGTTTCCGGCTCGATTTCGGCCTCGCCATCCGCCTCTCCCGACACGGTCTACGACATCGCGAAGACTTCATCGGAGGGGCATACTTCTCAGGCCTCCTCAAAGGTGCCTGGCAGCCCTGGTCTTCCAGCGACCAGATCCCGATCCAACAACACTTTGCAAACATATGGAGTTACCGCTTCCCCGTTGGAAGCTGGTCGCGAGCGAACCACGAGTGGGTTTCCAAGACCGCTCAACTCTCCCTTATCAAAGAATAAGACGCCCACCGATCCTATCCAAGGAGACAAATCCGCGAAAGACAGCGAGCCGGACTCCAGTGCTGAATTGGAGCTCGAGCCTGCCGATGGAACCACTCGTTGCGCAGTATGTCGTTTGCTCCCTTTCGAGGGACCCCATGCCACGGCAAGTCAAGAAGTGGTCATGATAACATTGGCAGGTAACATCAGTCTTCACGCTGAATGCTTCAAATGTGCGATCTGCCACGAAACCATCGACGGCTCCAAGACGTTCACGAGGCTTCAACTTCCGGAGTTTAGGCCTCTTGTCGAGGGTTTGTCTGCTTACGCTCATCCTCAGTGTGCTCCGACCATTCGGATGCAAATCGTTCGCGAGGTCCCTGTTGAAGACTCGAACAGAGGCGAAAGGAGCTTCAGAGCTAGTCTCGACCCGGACTCTTCACGAAGTCATGCCACACACCAACGGGAGCTCAAACCAAGCCCGGTGCCTTCCCCTGCAGCTTCGATGAGAGAGAGGGAGAGCAACCGCCAAACCATCATTCCTTCATCCACTTCAAGTTCTTCAACTACCTCGAGCTCTGCACGATCCAAAAGCAGCGCACCCGTGCGACGTTTCCAGCCTACAGCAGGTGCTGCGCCTCCGACTCGGTCCACCATTCTCACTACACGACCTTCGGCTTCAGGACCGTCGAACCCAGCCGCCGGTATCTTTTCCCGCATGTCTGCCCTCTCAGCAGCCGCCAACACCGATCTGACCGCCGCTTCCCCTCTCGAGGGAGGTCGGACCAAATTCGGAGGCATGCAAACGTGTGCATTCTGTGGAGAGAAGCTCTCTTCTCTCGAATCCGTCCTCGGTCCTCGGGGAACGCACTGGCATCGATCCTGCTTGATCTGTCGCGGTCCCCCGCCCAAACCTGCTCGTGACAGCTATAGCTACTACAGCAAACCTCAACTCCACTGCGGCAAGAAACTCGACAGTGGCGCCAAAGTCAACAAGAACGGCGAAGTTCGTTGCAGAGACTGCTACGATCTCGAAAGCTCAGCGTTCCGCATCAAAGCCTAATCACGAAGCAAAAAATCTCAATCTAGCCAACTCATGCAAGACGACTGGACACAATCCCATTGAATGGGTTTTGTCCTCCTTGTACCTCTCCCCTGACATGATCTCGCCCTTATTTCCCTCCATTTACAACACAGAAACGACCACATTAACAAATCTCACTTAACCAGTAGCATCATTTAGTCCCGTAGACTTGATCATTTTCCAGATTTCCATCGCTCACATGAAATCAAATGCGATTGAACAGCTTTCCGGATTCACAGTCCCAAATCACGATCAGGCGAAATGAGGCGGCAAACAACAGATGAATTCGGCGTTTGCAACACGAGGATAGAATCTACCAGCTGGTGAGAGGTTGGCAGATTTGACGATGGTTGTGGTCACATGAGAGAAACGGCAACCATCTTTTGACGAATTTGTGATGGAGGGCAACGGAAAGCAGATCAAAGACCCGTTTAGTCGAAGAGACCGAAGCCCATGTCGTCGTCGGATTCTTCCTTCTCCTCCTCCTTCTCTTCGGCCTTCTCCTCAGCAGCGGCACCAGAGTCGGCAGCAGCAGCGACGGGAGCGGCGGCAGCGAAAGCCTCGGGGTTGGCGAGATACTCCTTGGCTTTCTTGGAACCTTCGAATTCGTAGTCGGTAGCGAGGGAGACGGCGATGAGGTTCTTGTATCCGTTGACGAGGACGTGCATGATGGAGGCGATGGTGGGGTAGTTGAGAGCGAGGGAGATGCAAGCGACCTGCTTGATACCGGTGACGAATCGCTCAACGAGGGTGTCCTCCGAAACGTCGAGAACGTCGGATTCGAAGCACTGACCCTGATCGTAGATCTGAACGACAGTCATACCGTAGGTGAAGGGCGAGATGTTGAGCATGTTCAACAGAGTAGCTTCGGAAGTACCGACACGGTTACCGGCTTCAACGACCTTGACGTCGGAGACGATTTCAATGGTACCTCGAGCAATCTTGGTGGGAACACCGAGAGCCTGGAAGAAAGAGGTCTTACCGGGTTCCATACCAGTGTTACCGGCCTTGACGAAGATGTCAGCGGGAGCGTAGGCACCAGCACGAGCGGGAGCAGCGACTCGGTTAGCAAGAATGCTGTCTCGAACATCCTTGAGATCACCGGAGGTGAAAACGAAACCAATGTTTCCCTTGAGGTGAGGAAGCAAACGTTCGTACTCGGGCTTGTCACCCATCAGAAGTCGAAGAGCTCGTCGAGCCATGGTGTTCTTACCCATCAAGACAACACCCTTGCCTCGAAGAGACTGTCGGATCTGGTGCATCTGCTGGGAGCTGACATTGTCGATGTTGACGATGAAGATGGAAGGGTACTTCTCAAGAAGCTCGGTAAGCTTCTCGAACCAAGCCTCCTTGGTAGCTCGTGGCATTCCACCCATGTTGGCTGATGTCTAAAAGTTGGAGTAAGCGGATGGAAAAGGTTGGGATGAGGAGTTTTGGTTTAGAGTCGTGAGTTCGGCCTACCTATCACCTCTTGTGCGGATTGAAAGGATGTTTAAAGGTCGAACGATATGTGGGGATGGAGGGAGGAAGAGGGGGAAAGCTGGCGAAACAGATTCACATGGACTTCCCATGTCGAAGAGGACCGACTCAAATCAGACCGCGTGCTGCGGCAACTTCGAAGCTTCGGATTTTTGATCGGATCCGAAAATGATGGAACCAAAAAATTCTCCGCATACCCGCACGAGAGCAAAAATGGTTCCCGAATTCCGAGATGTTCTGGTCCTGCCGTGAAGCTCTGTCGTGTGAAGAAGCTTCAGGGCTCGCGAGTTAGCAACTGATCAAGGCGAAGTTGAAGGTGTTGGTCGATATCGAGGCGACTATCTTTGCAGCAACTCAACTGAACAACCGTATCTTGTTAAGCAGGTCCCGAGACTTGCCATTTCCTCCAATCGGCATTGCTGCGTTCGCGTCTCTGCATTGTCTCAGCAGCCACAGCGCCTACCTGATGTCATCCTCATCCTAGCAAGTCTTAACATTCAGCAGCAGAAGGCCCGGTGGAAGCTGGGAGGGCCGACGGGAAGAGGGGGACAGCAACGGCCATAGGGGAAAGGCCAGAGTAGCAGGCGATGGCTTGGCATGATTCACCATTCTGCCTTTCGACCGATTTACCTGTCAGCCAGGGCGGTCACTGCTGAAGTCTCGGGCGTAGCCGTTTCGTCTTCGAACAGGCAACTCGCAGCTGACCGAAGGCCAAGGGCAAGGCGTAGGCTCGAAGTGGTGGATCCCACCTTGCGCATACCTCATGCTCCTCACGGCTCTTTGCTGACAGCCTCGGCTGGTCCTTCGAGATGCTTCTGTACCTCACAAGCACCTCGAAAGGCCTCGGAACTACCCCTCGAATCATTCCACCCCGACACTTCTCAGAATCCGTACGAAGCCAGGGACCATTCTCACACGTTCTGGCCCAGTCCAAATCCTTCTCCCTACCAACATGAACGATCTCCCAGCATCGGCCGCAGAGACAGTAGGCACGTTCCAGACGACCCGTTTCACAACGAACTTCCAGTATATGTTCATCAACCACCAACACGAACAAAAGAGCCATCAATACGCTCGCGAACAGCTGACGACTTCTTCACCTCTACCGTCCCTCGAATCGACCCCAATGAGTACTCATCTGCCGACATCATAGACAAGAAGCGGAGGAATCCAGATCCTCCTCTCTATATCGAGGCGCTTGACCCTCTATTAAGGAACGCCCTTCTGGACCATGCGATGGTACTGATCAAGTCTGGCGAGCGATCCATGCCAGCGCTGTTGGACGAGGAATGTTTTGGTCAGCTAACAACGGATCACAAGGAACAATTCGGGCTTTCCATGTTGCGTCGATGTCTCGACGACAAGGCCAGTGCCATAACCGTATGGGATTTGTACGACTCATGGACACAGAGCTCCGAGCAACCCTATATACCCCCATCCGGACCGACTCGATACGCTTTGCGTAACATGCAATGCTCGACCTTGTATCGATGCTGCACCTACTTGCGCTCGGAGAATCTGCTAGAACAAGCAGCTGTAATGGCGAGAGACCCTCGACTCAAACCGTCCCAGTCTCGTTTCCTGCTCGAGACCTTGATATTTCAACTCAGACCGCCAAAGAACCTGGAAGAAGATGATGCTAGCGATACCATCACTGGGATCCGACCTCGCGACGGTGCATCCCATGCGCGACCGATGCTGGACACGGCGAGCCGCCGCGCTTTCCGATCGACTCTACACAGCATCGTCACCAGTATGCGCAAACTGATGGCCAGCGGTGTCTCGTTCAAACGTGAATCACTTCAACTCACCCTCAAGATGCTCTGCATAAGTCGCTCTCATAGAGATTTCCTGCAGCTTTTCGCCTCCGCGCAACTCAGGGCTCAGCTGGAGGCTGCGGCCGTTCGTGGAGAAGGCGAGGGACATAATTCTGTTCGTCAGAGTACGAAAGAACGACTTCCGAAGGAAGAAGAGGACGAGGAAATACCGCCTATCATTTCGACGAAATCGTTAGAGAGGCTAGTTGTCTTGCTCAGCACTCAGCACGCATCGGGCCTTCGAACGGCCTTCGAGCTAGTTCAGCGCGTGCCTGCGTATCAGAGGACCCGACTGATGTACGACCACCTGA
Organism: Ustanciosporium gigantosporum; assembly: GCA_928724795.1. Classification (NCBI taxonomy): domain Eukaryota; kingdom Fungi; phylum Basidiomycota; class Ustilaginomycetes; order Ustilaginales; family Cintractiaceae; genus Ustanciosporium; species Ustanciosporium gigantosporum. The sequence goes on from CAKMXM010000011.1 coordinate 555,354, forward strand.
TGAAGATGTACGGAAGCGTGCCCATCGAAACGAATGATCGCCATCGGGGCGACAACGATGCGCGCGATACCCTCCCACCAATCTCGACCACCAACACGACACGTGATACTAGTATCTCTTCGATCGAATCAGTGACGACCATCGATGCTCCGGTCAAAGAGGCGGCACGAGCTGCTGTTAGGTACAAAGCGATGGACACGCAGCTATGGCAAGCGATGAGCAATCTTCCACACTTGCAAGGCCCCACTGTTCACACGATATCTTCACGGATCGAATGTCACGCTCGAGGTCGAAGATGGGACCTGATCCAGTCCGACATCCAATATCTGAGGAAGCAGAAACTGGGCACCATCAAAAATCTAAGCGAGAACGCACAAATGGCTATACTGCGGTGTGGTGTCGAGACCGGCTCTCTGCTCGCAGCTCACCGGCTAGCATCTTTGCTGCTTTCAGGTACTGGTACGGCATCGAGAGACGTTGTGTACAGGACAAACATCCTCAACACACTACTCGTGTCAGCTCAAAGGATGCAACTCATTCCGCCCATAACAGCATTAGAAGGGAAAGCGGTGTCGTCCATAGCAGGGAGTTCTCCGACAGATCGAGCATCTGAGCTTAATGCTGGTGCGCAGTCGCATCTGGACACTGGTACACCAGATTTGGGTGCCGTAGATCGGCGTCCTGCACGGCGCCAACCATCGCGGACACAGCTGCTGAAGCGTTTCTTGAACCACTTCACAGGACTTCTACGCAAGCATCCGGCGCTGCATCCGACGATGAAGACGCTGCAACTGTTGATTCAGCTGCTCACCAAGAATCACATCTGGGTATCGACGCCAGTCCTATGGAACATGGTTCAGATCGTATGTGCGCACTTTGACTCAAAAGATCGTCGAAGCGTACCGATCTTGGAGGCCTTCGCCCACGTTTTTGCCAGTCGACAGGACGAGAAGTCGAAACGACAAGTGCTGGATCTCATCAAGGACATTGAAGCATCTACGTGTTCAAGCAAGCCTCTATCCGCATCCAAGACCGAGCCGCAATCGCATCCGGATGAGGTCAAGCGTCAATCCTAGCAACCTTATTGGAGTCTGAACACGGTCTTCGGTTCAATCTCACAGCAAAAATGGAGGAACGTGTCTGTCGTTCAGCCTTCACACCTCTTCTTTCGGCATGGAACGTTGTTGCAAGCTACGACCATCAAGACTTCTGAAGCATCAATGAATGTATTACAATTTGCCAGGAGCAGCTTGCACGATTTCCTTGTGTGATGACACCATCAACCGCGATTCATCGTGTTACCAGCTCCCTTCCTATTATTCTCTGTAAACTCGTCCCAATGCAAATCTTTCTGTCTTTGTTCTTCTTCTGCGTCTTCAGCATCTTTAGTTCCATCGTTTTGCATCCTACGTTGGAGTTGTTCGGTTGTGGTGGGGGCATCGTAACTGGCTTGGCCTCCACCTTGGATGATGTTTCCTCTTCTTTGTTCTTCTTCCAAGTACTCATCGATCGACATTGTGGGGAGACGGTAAGAAGGTCGGAAAACCTCGGATTTTAGGTCTTCCCGATTCTTGTTAGTCCCATTTGAAGTGATTGTGAAGGGTCTTAGAACTTTGCCTTCTGGATTCATCAAAGGACCTGACGTTGAGCCGGGACCACCCATCAATGGTCGATCCAGTCGCCAACTTGGATCGGAGGATGCTGCTGCATCCAAAGATGATTGCGCCCCCAAAGACGGTGGTGGTGGAGGGGGCATGCTTCTCAACAGTTGCAATTCCTGACTTGCACTCTGCAACGAAGAAGCGCATTGGAGCAAATGCAAGTTGAGTAACGCAAGAAGGTATTGCCTCACGCTAGCGATTCCGCCTGTTGTTGAGTTCGCATCCGTATCTCGCCCTTCGTCTCTCTCTTCTTCTTCTTCATCTTCCTCGTCATCAGAACCGGCTGCCGTCGAAGATGTGGGGTACAGAAGCAAATCGTAGTACGGATCGCTGGGCGTCTTGCCCTTGAACTTCTTCTTGGCCGCGTATCCCTTTCTGAACTCGTCCAGCGCGCTTTTCAACGATCTCTCTAATTTGAATAAAGCGATTTTGACCTCTCTTACGTGTGGAGTCTGCTGCGAAGTTGACGTTGGGAGTCCCCCATCAGAAGTAGATTCGAGAAGAGTCTCCAATCCCATCTTCTCCTCCCCCGAAAGTGGAGCCAGCAACCACTTCACAAGGCTGCTCGTACTTTGGGGCACCACGCCCAACGCTAGGACTTTGGCGATGAACCGTCGACTAGCATCCTGCGAAGCCGCCAAACGAAGCTTTCGAGCTGAATGAGGATCTTGATTGGACAACGTATTGTTGTTGTTACTATTGTTGAAAGTACGAACAGATTGTTCCAACTCAGATTGTAAAGAATCCAAGAAAAGGATTCGGAGAGAAGAAGTGGAAATGTCTCTCAAGGAATCATTCTCGGAGATGATGGAGAGTGAGTCGGAAAGTCGTTTTGCTCGGGATAGCAACGTTAGTGTCTCTATCGCGGGATCTGCTGAAGAATGTGGTGATGATGTAGAGGAAGAAGGAAAAGATGGCGCACGCAAATCTGTCGATGACGAGGAAGATGACGACGCTTGCGCTTGCGAAGCATGAGGAGGAGCAGAGGTTGGTGGATCCGCTGCCCGCGAGAACACGGTCGCAAGGAGGTCGTTTAGCGTCTGACCAGACATTGTTGTGGTGATCACCTGTTAAGAAACAGCGCAAAGATGATAGGGATGCTCGTGGTGGTGGCCGTGAAGACGATCCGAAGGGGGCAGGCTAAGCAGATGCGAGCTCGGGCAGATACATCGACCAAAAGAAGCTGGCTGAGTTGAGGGAGCAAGGGTCGGTCGGGGCCCTGTGGAGAAAGTAGTGTCAGTGTTGGCTTCCAATTCACTTCTCTGATACAGTAACTTAGGCTTTCTTCTCGCGAATTCCGAGGTTGGCAGGAACGTAAGGATGACAACGCCTAGAAAGTGTATCAAATCTAACAAGTCGAGGTGCATCCGACACGCGGGGATAAATCCCAGAAGCTGGGATGGAATGCATTGCCGACGATGAATCATTCCGTCTCCGCTCGGCATGGTCCACCTACGGAACACACACCGAAAGTGGGGTGCGACATTGCCGATTCATACAGACTTCTGGTAAGGGGTCACGTCGCTGTTGCCGTCCACTCACTCGAAAAGTGGCTCGACCGTCCCTCCGAATACCGTAGATCGTTGTGGACGTTACACTGCATATACACTTCGTTACACTGATCAGCCTTGTGCCCCAACCACAACTTCATCATCCCATCACGAAAGCTTTCTCTCAAACACCATCTCTCAGGAAAAACAAGAATGCCGATCCCCACCGTCCGACTTGCATCCGGCCTTGAGCTGCCTCGGCTAGCTTTTGGAACTGGAACGGCTTTGTACCAATCCTCCGCAACTGAGCAGGTGATTACGGCCCTTAATGCGGGGTTCCGATTTGTGGATGGTGCCGAAGTCTACGCGAACGAGGAATCCGCTGGTGAAGCAATCACTGCTTTTCTCAAGCAGAAGAACTTGAATCGAAAGGATGTCTTTGTGTTAACCAAAGTGGGGCAAGCAGGAATGAAGGATTTGCAATCAGCAGTCAAGGAAGAGATGAGGAAATTGCAGGTCGACTACCTCGATAGCTACCTCCTCCATCTACCCCCCAGAGGCAAAGACGGTCTACCTAGCAATGTGGATGCTTGGAAGGAGATGGAAAAGATCAAGGACCAAGGCCTAGCCAAATCCATCGGCGTTAGTAACTGGCTCGCTAGCGATATCCAACAAGTCCTCGACGCTAACCCTAAACACAAACCTGAAATCAACCAGATCGAGTTTGTAAGTGTTCCGCGCTGAAGTGTGCTTTCTTGATTCTTTATTCGAGTCAAAATTATACTGATGCATTGCTTCTGTGCCTCCTTTTGAATCTGGACGAATCAGCATCCATACTGCTACGCGCACCCCGAGTATAAGAAACTGATGGCGTTGCAAGCCAAGCACGGCATCGTCACCATGACATATTCCGCCCTTGCACCGTTCTACAAGAACGCTTTGCCGTCTGATGGACCTCTCAGCAAAGCGTTGAACGAGATCGCCGAGAAAAACTCTAAACGAACCCCCGCAGCCGTACTTTTGCGATGGGCCCTGCAACGTTCCCAAGGTATCATCACTACCACCACCTCGAAAGAATCTCGTGCCAAGGAATACTTAGATCAACTCGACTCCAATAACGATAAAGAACTCAACCTCACGGAACAGGAACTCAAACAGATCGACCAGGCAGGTGAAGACCACGGAGTGGAAAAGTTTTACATGGCTCCTTATCTCAAGCCTTGAAGAAAGGGTGGGATGGTTCCGTAGCCACGACTCACTCCCGGCTCGAAGAGCTCGATCATATATACTCAGAAAGCACGAAAATAATTTGAGATCTCTGTACAGATTCATGATGTGTTTTCGTCTCATCCGTCTGCTCTCGTGCAGCTCGTAATTAAAGTTGGTGAGAGCTCTTTGAGTTTGCTGTATTGTATAGAGTGTTTGCATTTGTTGTGTGTCTGATGGAGTCGGGATCTCCGATGTTTACTATTACTGAATCTAACATTTTAAACACCCCAAAAAGTCCCAAGTGTCAGGCGGCAGAAGTGCACGGTCTTTGATCAAGCTGCGTTTTCGGATCCGAACGCGCTCAAGTTGATGTTGGCAATTTGAGATTTGCAACCCACACCCACACACTGCCTGTGTGCCAACTTGCTTCTCACTCTTCTGCCTTCTCACTCGACATCACCGACACCATTGGATTGTTATCAACCTACGGCAGTCAACAACCAGCCAAGCAACTCTCACACGTCCACTCACCGTCAAAGACGAGGCAAACTCACATACCAGTATGGCTGTAAGTGCAACCGATGCTCAACTAGCCAATGATGATAGCCTTCAACTCTAGATTGTCATGCACTTTACTGACTCTCCAATGCCTTCTTCCTTCCCTTCGTCTTTCTCTGTCTACGCTGCACCTCACTCGACATCCTCCGGCCCTCAAAACTCGCACTCGGTCCCCAATGATCCTGCGCGACGATCTTCCTACTTTATCACCGGTCATTCTGATCGACCAAACGTTGGCACCCTTCAACCTTGCCTTCGATTGACGGTCACGGTCGTTCTCGCCTCATCTTTGCATCTTGTTCACCCCTTTGGTCATCTCAACTCCGCCATGGCCTCACTAAACGACCTCTCTGCGACTCTTCTCGCCTTGATCCCGGACGCGCATCCTGTTCGACCATCTCGATCCCAACCGCTCTTATCAACCATGTCGCAACCACAACGACCTTCGGCGACTTCTACAACATCCCACTTATCTGAAACATAAATCTGCTTCTTAAATCTGCGTTTACGTTTGGTGCCCCGCTTCTATCTTTTATAACTTTCCATCGCGGCGATTGATGCAACATTATCCAGTCCGGATTCAGCTTCAAAGGTGGAAGACCACGATGTTTTGCATTTTGGCAAGAATTCCAGAAATGTTACTCGCAAGCTGATTCACCTTCCGACTGCATTGCTGCTAAAGAAGATTACTTGGAATGCTTACATCATACCAAAGAGGTACGTAAACCCCTATCACCACCTATCCACGCTCCTCTTGTGTTTCTACGGGGGAAGGTTAGGATTTTGTTGTGAGAGAAAAACAAGATGCTGATCGTTTATTTGTTGTGTTTGCTATGGTAGATCGCAAGAGCGAAAGAAATCAAAGATCACTGGCTCCAAAGACAAGCTAAAGAAGCTCACCAAGCAAGAGAAAAAGGTGAAGTCAGAGCCACTTCTTCCATCATGGATCTCGGTTTGATCAACCACAGTGACGAAAAAGACGACAAACCCTCATCCCCACCCAAAAACAGCAAGAAGGACTCGGATTCAGACAAGTCTTCACAATCTTCCTCATCCTCGGGATCGGAATCTTCCTAAACTTAACGCCCAAGTGCCAGAATGAAGCACGGAGGTGGATGCTGGCTACAACTCATCGTAGGAAAAGGTCACCCCAGATGCACTTCTTTTGGCTCACTTTGTCGTCGATAGCATCACCAAACCAGAACCTTGCTCATCATCATGAACTGAGTTTTGTCATCGCATAACTCTTGCGTCTTTGCCATCGTACTTTTCGCCTGCCCACACCGATGCGAGCTGGTAGAAACGGTAGGCAGACAGGAATCTGTGTTCAACGACCACGGAAGGAGGAAGAGGTGAGGACAAATCGTGAATGCTTGAATTGAAACGAAACTTGTTGCGAGATGAACAGATGCTAGCAGAATGCGACATGAATAGATGCTACAGTAGAATGCGACACGATGTTGTGAATGAGGTTGGATAGGGTATAACGGCATGCAGAGTGCAGGAAAAGGGAACGAACGAGGGAGAACCAAATGAAGAAACGAACGTAGCTTATCGTCCAAATGGACATGATTTTGCTTTTTATCAGCCATTCGATGGAAGGGGATCAACAGCCCAAGTAATCATCAGAATTCGTGTTGAATCCACCACCTCTAGAGATGCTTGGTGGGGTGTCGTCCCACTCAGCCCCAAAAGTTGAGGAAGGTTCCGGTCCGAGTTCCAACACCAACGTGTCACCGTCAACGAAGCTAGAGTGACAGATCCAGTTCTTGGTATACGGTTTGTCATTTAACCATGCTCGTGTGATGTATTTGTTTTGGGTCGCATTGTCAAAGTTGATCGTTTTCAAGGTGAAAGCCTTTGGTTGTGGTTGTTGTTGTTGTTGATTCTTCCCTTCGTTTCGGTGTTGTCCGAAAGTGTTTGCATACAAGTTTGGCATGGGCAAAGAGTAATAGGGGATAAGTGGTGTCGAAAGCAAGTAAACCCCAGTCCCAGAGACAGGAAACATTCCCAAGAAATTCCAAACTACGTAACTTGCCATTGATCCAGCGTCGTCATTACCCGGTAAACCGTTTGCACTTGTATTGAAATTCTCTCTTAACAACTTCAACGTTGTGTCGACGGTATGTCTGTATCCTTGGGGCGCGTAGTTGGCAACAAAAGCTGTCAAGAACCCAGGTTCGTCCCCAATATCTCCGTACGAGTTTGCCCAGAGACGGTCGTATCGAGCTAAGAATTCTTCAGGGCCACCCATAAGTGTGACAACGCGGGCCATATCATGCGGAGCAAAGAAACTGTATTGCCAAGAACTCGCTTCGTAGAAATCTTGTCCTTCACCATCACTCAAGAAACAAGGTTGGTTCAAGCCGCTAAGCTTCCCAAACTTGGCTGAAGTAGCGGCAGGAGAGCATTTCCTCGGATCTTGGGGAGACCATTGACCATTTTCGAATTTAGCTTGCAAGAAACCCTTGAACGAATCCGAAGTGGTTTCGTTATTCCAAAGGTTTTGCCAGTCGTTGGAAAAGTGTTTGTATTGGTTGTAGATGTCACGATGACCCAGTTTAAGGGCAAGCAAAGCGATCGAGAAGTCGTTGTACGCGTACTCGATCGTCCGAGAAGCCGTTCGCCCTTCTATGGCGTGGTCAGCAGGAGGAGAACCCGATTCCCCGCGTGGTACGTACCCCAGCTCCCGCCGAGCTGCTATACCTCCCCTTCCTACCGTCGCCCAACTTACATCTACGTTGTTCGTACCTTCTCCCGTAACTTGACCCTGTTTGCTAGTGTAGGCAACCTGCGGTTCCACTTCAGCGTTCTTCAACATGCCCCTGAGAGCAGTTTCCCAATCTATTTGACCATACTTGTATCGACCCAGACCTTTCACTATCCCATCGGCAAGAACCATATCAGAGTTGCTTCCACCTTGGGTAAAACCCCTGCAAAAACTCATCCGGCAGTCGGGCAACCAGCCTTCATTTTCGTACACTTGGAGCAAGCTGTCCAGAAACTCGGCTTGAGTTTCCGGGATCAGAAGCGTCCAGAGTGGATGCAAGACTCGAGCTGAATCCCAAAGACAGTAGATCGAGTCCCAACTAGGTCGAATCGATTCGGTTTTGCCGTCGGTACCGCCGTCGGATCCCCAAAGCGGATTGTCACCTGTGACGTTGTTGGGAGAGAGAAAAACGCGGTAGAGAGAAGACCAGAAGAGGGTTTGGGAGTCTTTTGGAACGCCATCCCAAGTAGGCTGGATCGACGATCTGAACAAATCGTTCCAACTTTGCTTTGAATCCTGCCCAACTTTGTTAAGTGCCGTCCCCGCCGTGAAATTGGGAACCTCTTGTTCGGCGAATCGACAAGCTTGATCCGTAGATTTCCAACTTATTCCCAACCTCACGGGCAAGACTCCCAAAGGAAGGTTGGACTGATCCAAGACGAGAATCGCCCCTGCTTCACCATAAACGTTTTCCAGGGTTTGGGGTCCAATCTTTGCTTCCGAGTCCTGAAACGTCCCAACAGATTTTACGAACGGAACATCAAGACAGCTAAAAACGCTGAAATTACCTACCCCGAAAGAAGGCCGAAACGTTCCACTCGAGACGATCCGAACTCCTTCAACACTACTAGTAGTAGTAGTAGTACCACCACCGTTAGCAGTACTACCACTGGTGTCGTAATGCATCGTGATGAATCGGAGCGAGTTTTCGCCTAGATAGGATCCCTGCAAATCGGTTTTATGATCAAAGATGAGCACCGGATCCAGGTTGTATGCTCTCTCGTTGAAACCCATTCTGCTGCTACTGCTTCGTCGCCATCGACGCCCGCTTTTCCCATGTCCGACTCCATTTTCCGTTCTTGTATCCTCCAAAGAGCTTCTTTTGGGCGACGTGTCGGACCATCCACCTTTGTTGATGGGTTGGTTGAAATCAAAGTGATAGAGGACTGTGTGTTGAGTTGCGCTGAACTCTAGGTTGATACCGTTCTGAAACTGTGCCGTAAAGTTGGCCACTTTAGCCTCAAACCAAGTCAAGTTTTGGGCTCTCGTATATCTTGACCACTTGCAATCATTGGTTTTGGTTGTGGGGGGGTCATCTGGGTTGGAGGGAGAGTATTCGTCGCGGGTAGTGAGTTGGCAGTATTGAGGCAAAATTGACGAAATCCCCAACGATGGCAAACCCCCAGTCCCATCATCGTGCAGTGCAGAGATCCCAAACACGGGTAGATCCGTGTTGGGGATGAACCCAGCTTGGTTACTTCCCTGTCCTTGAACAACGTATGTATCTAACCCGGGCTTGACAGATCCAAAGGGGAGCGTGGGGCCGGGATAGACGTGGCCAGCACCAAGAGTCCCAATCAGGAGGTCGACGAAGGAAGTTGGGTCCTCATTGGCAGACCTTGATGTTTTCGAGTCGGCAGCATTGGAAACAACGATGCTGATCCAGATAAGCAGGACATTAAGGAGCCAGGAGGGTACAAGGGTTCGATGTGGACGGGTAGTTGGACCTGCCTTCCTCGCCACAATCTTGGTACTGGCGGGGTATTGGACAGCGACCATTGTACCTGGGCAGCACAATCCAACGCCTCTTGCTGCTGCCGCTGCTGCTGCGTCCGATTTTTCGCCTTCGATCTTTGAAGAGATGACGGTCCAAAGAATGGATGATTCATGGGGGAGGAAGGAGCTTGCGATTTTGCGTCCTATATGTCTTTTATGCGGGGAGCTTGAGGATGTCTAGACGAAATGAAATGATTCGTGGTACCGGAGGTGGGGGCCAATGTCGGTGCCTAAGTTACCATTGAGTTGCTATTGTGCTGGCCATCGAGGAGGATATGAAATGGTCTTGCTCAACTACGAAAGTGCCTTTGGGAGCCACCTACGCTTCTGTGTGGTGGTTCCAGCGAGACCAAGCCGAGAAAAAGGCCAAAGGTGGGTAAGAAGAAGTAAGCTATGGTGTGCGTGTGGGAGAAGACGATGGAGGGAGGGAAACGTCAATCAACAAATTGTTAGATCTTGGACCTCGCATTTCGCGTGAACGTCACTTTTTTTTTGAGATTCTTCTTGACGTTTGTGGCAGAGAGAGTAGTGACTGTGAGTGGTTCTGGACCCTTGGACCTCTCGGGCTTGTTCAACAACTCTCACCCATCAACAAGACCATCTTCATCTTCCATCACTAGGCTCGCTTTCCATTCCATTCTCGCTGGACTACTGAACTATAAGCCACAGGGGTTGGACAAGGGCTCGATCTACGTTGCCTAATCGGTCTGCTTCCTCCAGGCGCAGAAATGTTGGTCGCCAGCACATCAAAGCTCACTCTCGAGGCAGTTTTTCGGATCAACACTTCCGCCGCTGCGATTTCGGTAGCAACAAGCAGGACCACCTTTCTGACCCCGCCATCATCAGTACCAGTGTCAGTGTCGAGAAGTCATACATGCGAGCAAAAAACTTGCAAATCCCAACTCCACCCCCTCTCCAGCGTTGGAAGTCGTGGAAGGTCCTACACTGCAGGAAGGTCAAGGTCAAGTATGGGATACATTGGCCGACCATTACCCCCAAGCAAAACGTACCGGGATGGTTGGAATGATGAGCCATATTCATACAAAGGCAACCGCTGTCGCTTAAATGTATTCAAGAGGCCAGTTCGGAGCTTCTCCCTTGGCTCGGTACACAATGAACCCAGCCTCACCAGCACCAGCCCAGCGATGGCTTTGCCCAAACACCATCATTTTTCTCGACCGCGACGTTTCACGACCACCGTCACCGCCTCCGTCTCCAAACACAGCTTCAAAAAGTCCCCCACTTCCTCAGCAACAACAGACTTGGCAGGAGGTATCCGGTCCCTAATGAGATCGATAGCCCAACCTGTTGCTCTCATAACAACTTTTTTGGCTCCCCAAGATACTCCCACCGCCCCCGCCGCCGCTGCCGCCGCCGCTGCTGCTGCTGCTGCTGACAACCCTCCTCCCACATCAACTTCCAATCTGAAAAGCAACGAGTCTTATTATTATTGGGTTCACGCCGCAACCCTCTCAAGTTTGACAACGATATCGCTTCATCCACCCCTAGTCTCTTTTTCTATCAAGAGTCCTTCGAAAGTGTGTAATTCGCTCGCCTACTACTCTTCACAGCCCTCCCACTCCTACAACTCCTTCTCTACGTCCACTTTTGTTGGTAGTAGTGGTGGGAACAGTGGAAATGGTGAAAAAAGGGAAATGGAAAGGGAAAGGGAAAGGGAAAGGGAAGGGGAAAGGGGACATTTCGTGATAAATTTCCTAACGCTGCAACAAAAAGATCTTGCCGAGGCATATGCTCGCCCTGGAACGCCTGCTTATTTGTACCACTACGGTGCTACATCCTCTTGCCTCTCAACGCTGTACAACTCGAAAAGGAAGGATCATGTACTGGACCACCATGCCTTAAATCAGCTCTCCTTCCAACACTCGGACTCGGATCCGGTTGAAGGGAAGGTACCTCCTCCCCCACCACCAAGACTCGCGCATGCGGTGGGCAGTTTCGAGTGCCAAATTGTCGAATCTATTGGGCTGAACAAGTACTTACACCCACCACAACACCACAACCACCACCACCACCACCAACAACAGCAGCAGCATCAACAAAAGCAAGAGCATCAAGATGAAAACCAAGTCAAAGACGGACAAAGTGTACTCTACATAGCAAGAATCGTACGTGTTTGGGAAAACTCCTCCTCCTCCTCCCCGTCCTCCTCCTCCTCCACCACCATCACTGCTAGTCAAAAAAGTAGCGTCGGAACAGCCAATTCTTCAAATCACAATCATCAACCACTTCTCTATCACAAACAAAAGTTTGTCACTTCCACGTAAAACCCCAACACAAGCACCAACCCAAAGGTCAAAGCTAGACCTAATACAATCAGAACACAATCGTTTGAGACACACGTTGTAGTGTTGCTTGACATGATCCTGGATTGCAAGTACATGTGCGTGCCTGTGTGTTTGTTCATCCTTGCAATCATACGCGTCGTTATGAGAGGAATCCCTTTATCGCGCCCCCAACGTTGGGAACATCGATCAAGAAGCTATCGTGACCGTGGGGTGCATCCAACTCGTAATACCGTACGTTATCGTTTCCGTTTAACCGCAAACATTCGGCAATTTCACGCTGTTGTTCCACCGGGAAAAGGATATCTGACTGAACGCCGATCACTAGCGTTGGGATATCAGCTAACCTTGACATCCCGCGCGCAAGTGCTGGAACATATGCATGGGCTGCTGGCGAAGAAAGCGTCGAAATGTGTTGCCGTCTCCGTGGTCTGGGCACTACAGGCAGAGGTGTTGCGTTGGATCCATCGTTTGAGGAAGCATTGGTTTTACCACATGGGTATAACGGTCGTCGGGAAGGTTCAACTCCATGAGCCTTGACTCGTCGACGCTCCAGATCCGACAGAGCATGGTCCGACATATCAAACAAATCCATCGCTTTACTGATGTAAATCAACGAATTTGCATCGTATTTCAGACAGAACTGTTCACCTTGATGGTCCAAATACGTCTCGATCAAGAAATCGGGACACAGAGCTGGATCCAATTCCATTTCCTCAACTTCGCCGTCTGTATTCTTGGTGGGGGAAGGGGCGACCCTTCTTGCTCTACCGAACCTTTGTTCCCATTCCGGACCTGAACGGTAGGTGAAAGTAGCGATTTGTCGAGCCAACTTCATACCCGTGTGCGGAGGCAGACGATCTTGGCCGTAATAGAAGCCACGATTCCAGTTAGGATCGCTCATGAGGACGCTTCGTTGCGCATACCGCAGCGCAATACTAGCGGGTGCGGACCTGGCACATCCTGAGATGGAGATCAATCGTTCCACTCGATCTCTTTCCAGATGAGCCGCTGCAATACTTTGCATTCCACCCATGGAACTTCCTACACTAGCATAGAGCTTTTGAATGCCCAGATGGTCGAGTAGGAGGAACTGTGCTCGAACCATATCGAAAATCGAAAGGATCGGGAACCGTGTTGCGTAAGCCGAGCCTGTTGGGTCCAGAGGATACGAGGAAGAAGGTCCAGTCGAACCATAACAGCCTCCCAAGACGTTTGTACAGATGACAAAGAAGCGATTGGTGTCGAGCGGTTTGTTGGGTCCGATGAAATCTTGCCACCAACCTTTGGCAGGGTTGGATTCGCTGGATGCCGCGTGGGAAGAAGCCGAAAGGCCGGTGTGCAGCAAGATGACGTTGGATTTGTCCGAGTTGAGCTGTCCCCACGTTTCGTAAGCTAGATCGAATTGGGGCAAGACACCGCCATAGTCGAGGTTGAAGGGTTGCGAATGATGGAACACCGAATAGCCGCTGACAACTTTGGTGTAGGAAGGTTCGGGACCCGATTCATCCACCTCCCTATCTTGGGTTTGGGAAGGGTCCAGAGAGAGTTTGGGCGAAGAAGAGGATGAAGCGGCACTGGAGGAAGATGTGGACGAAGAAAGCTGAGATCGTAGACGTTGGGCTCTTGCTTCGTTGGCATCGACACAGGGAAAAGCGATCGAAGGGTCGGAGGAAGAAGGGCTGGAACAAAGTGCTGAAGGCGAGGATGGAGATGAGCCTGAGGAGGAATTGGGAGGAGGAGCGTTGGGAGCGTTGGGCTGGGATGGAGCAGTTTGGGAGGCATCACGAAGAGCTTGAGCACGTTGCATCAAACGTTGACCTCTTCTTTCGTTGGCATCGACGCAAGTAAATTCGGGTGCACTCCGGGGCGACGACGACGAAGAAGAGGAAGAAGAAGAATGGCTAGTCGCGGACGTATGAATCCATTTGCTCCTACTTGAAGGTGGTGACTGGCTGTACTTTGCAGCGTTGCGTCGTGCGGTATTGGGAAACGATCGACGAGCTGAAGAAGCAAAGTATCGAGTGGTTGTGGAAACCAAATTGGCCGAGTGCGACATTGCGACCAATCACTCTTTCTTCACCCAAAGACTTCTTCCGCAGTTGATTCGGTCGGATGAGCGGCGATTCCGATGATGACAGTGGTGGTGACAACGATGATACGATCCGGGTAGGAGTAAGTGAAAGCAATGAATGCGTGGAGGGAAGGCTCGGATATTTCTTTGTGATGTCGGACTACGCCGACCAACCGAGCCAAGTGAAGGCTGAGCAAGGGTCTCGGTGATAAGTAGCCTGAGCTGTAAGATCATCTATCTGTGCAGATATCTATCTCACTGCCCTGTGCTTCAATCACTTAGACTGACTCACATATACACTGTATTTGACTTCTTCTCGAGCCTCAAAAGAAGAGGCACACACAGATATCCGGTTGCAAAGAACAGTGAATCTGAGTGAGCCAAATTGGATGGCGTGATCCGGTAATCAGATTTGCATCTTCTTTTCTTCGCGTTTTTCTTACCATATTTTTTTTGTGTGTGAGGCTTACTTTTTTTTTTTTTTTTTTTTTTTTTTTTTTTTTTGATTTCTTCCTGACGTTTTGATTCTCCATCATCCAAACCGAACAAAGCCGTGTCAAGACAAGAAAGAGCAACACTTTCTTTTGAGCAACCCGGCAATCAAGAACTCGGGCCATCATCAACCGCCGTATCCTTGCCTGTGCGTTCCTACTTCATCCCACCCTACTTGTCGTCAAGACCGCTACCACTACCACCATCTTACTCCACCACCCATCGGATTCTCCGTCATCATGGTGCAGTAAGTACAGTGCACCTGCACTTTCGACTCGTTCCACGCAGATCTCTTCACTTACGGCTTTTCCTACCTTCTGCTTCTCCATTTTCGGCTCTTGCGACGTACGACGAATCAAATAGTGCCGATGCAGCATTTTTGCCATCCTATGTGGTCACAAAGTCCGATTTTTATGACCACTTGGAAACGTCTCTAGCATCCTTAATTGATGAGGGTACTGACTGGGTATCATCGCTCTCGAATGCAAGTTCCGTGATCTATCATTCGATGAACTCTTTTGGGGAGTGGAAAACCGCAAAGAAAATTAACTGGGCTGGATTTTATCTCCTCTCGCCGCTCATGCCAAGCATCGCTACCAACTCAAATAAGAAAAAAAGGAAGAGCCCAACCCTGCTACTGGGACCTTTCAACGGCTTACCAGCGTGTCAAGAGATCGCGTCAGTGCCAGGGAAAGGTGTCTGTGCAGACGCTTCAAGCTTGTTACCTCCAAGGACGGTAGTGGTGCCAAACACGGAGCAATACGAGGGACATATAGCTTGCGACTCAGCCAGTCAATCCGAAATCGTCGTTCCTTTGATCCTCCCCCGATCTAGGCTATCTTTGTTCCATCGTCAGAACCTCGAAATGCAATCTCCAACCCACCCCAACAACAACAAAAGCACCACCACCACCACCACCACCAATGACTCGACAATACCAACAGCACAAGCAGCAGCAAACAAAGAGTCCGCCGATCAAGTGCAAACTCAAGACCGAAGTTGGGCTGGGAGAGGAGACCAACAAGAAATCATTATTGGGGTTCTAGACATAGACTGCGTCGCTTTGGATGGTTTCGACGACACCGATGCACAAAGATTGCAACGTCTAGCTCAACTAATTGTCGATCGTTCTGCTTGGTAGCACCTTTGACCCTCGATCACCTTTTTTTTTCTTCTTCTCATCACCCATCGTAGCTAATAGATTATCGATTTCGGCAACAATACCAATCAATTGCTTTCAGCCTGACCAGTAGTGCCTGACCAGTAGTAGTAGGGCTGTGTTGTATCGTACGGTCATTAAGGGGTATCAAACATGATTGTGATGGGTGGTGCAAAGAGGACTTCAGTTACTGCTCTGTTGCGTTGTCGAAGAAGCTATAGTGGTGGCTCCGAAAGAGCGTTGTGTGCGTGTACCCGAAGTTGCCGAGCCGCCAACAGTGCTCTGCATGTCATCTTCGTCGTCTTTTTCTTGCGCTTGGGCTTGCGGTAGATCCGTCGATTGGGGTGGTGCTGCTTGGGAGGACGAAGAAGCCTCAGATTCTGCTGCGGATTCGGTCGTTGGCACGTCGACGTCTTCCCATGGATCAGTTTCTGTTCCCGTGCTTGCTCCAAGCTCGTGTTCTGTTGCTGTCAGGGTGGTTTCACCCGCATCGAATTGGCCTGCACCACCTCCTCCTCCTTCAAGAGAAGAAGCTCGGTCGTCATCTTCAGTCGTGACGCTACCGCCTACTTCAGTCTCCTCTTCCGTTTCTTCGTCCAATCGACCCAATACTCGACGAGACATCTGAATCTCGGACAACTCTTCCGGTGAGATCGGGGCCAGAGGATCGATGATCTCCATTCCTCCACTACCTCCCCCGAGGCCACTACCGCTGCTGCTACCAACTCCCATTCTTCGAGCTTCCAAAACGTCCCTCATTCGGGCTTGTCGGATTGCTTCGGCTTGTTCGGATGCGTCGCGTGCTCGTAAGCTCTCTAACGATCTTAGCCGGGATACCTGTTCAGGATCGTCGAGCAGCACGTCCTCGTCGCCATCGTCTTCCCCTCCTACACCGTACTCTGTCTTGATCCGAGTTGCACCGGACCCGCGTGCATAACCTCTCCTACGTCTCGCTTCCGTCTCGGTTTCGGTCTCGGTATCTTCGTCGTCCTCCCCCGTAACCCCTCCTGTCGGTGCACCACCGTACCTCGAAACACCTTCGTACGAAGTGGACCCTTCAGTAGGTGTCGAAGTGGACTCAGATTTGGCGGCGCCATACCTCGAAGAACGAGGCTTGGTCTCGTCCTCGTCCTCATCAGCTTCTCCATCATCGTAGTCCTCTTGGAAATGCTCCTCCGTGTCCAAGGAAGCTGGTTGAACAGCCATCGAAGAAGTGTAGATAGCTGCGAGGGCCCAAAGCGTCAAAGCTGTGGCCATCTCGAATCCCAAAAACAAGGTCGTGAAGAACAAGAAGGACAAAAGCGGATAGTGGTACATAAAGAACCGAAGTCCGGTGAGATGAGCATCGAATCGCAAGCTTGCACCGTAGGTCTGCAATTCTCCTCGGCTGCTGGAAGCGATCCCGAAAGCCAAGTGCGGTTGGGCTCTCATGAGTTGAGAGAAGGTGTTGGATGAACTGCCTCCAGTTGCTGATCGGCCAGATGCTGCTGCTGTGAGCGCTGCAGCCGCAGCTCCGCCGCCACCTCCATACATCCAGTACTTGTCTGCGTCTGCACGACCTACGCTCACTCTGCCATGCGTGACCTTGCGATCCGCTTTGGGATCGGGCGGAAGCGATGATAGAGGTGGAACGAAGGAAGTGGGTCTCAACACTGCTCTTTTGAGCAGCGGGATGCGAATGATCTGAGAATCGGAGGGAAGCTGAGACGTTGGTGGATTTCTCGACAGCATGGAAGAGAGGGTGGAGATGGCTCTAACCGGACCGGTGTTGTACCTCAAAAGAGTCGGTTTGCTGACTCGAAAGATGGGTTGATTGTTCTTAGTTTTGAGATCCAGCGTAACCATGAAGTTGCCCAAATCCAAGTTGGCTTGGTTAAGAGGGATACCTATTTCCAAGGTGATATCGTATGCCTGATCCTGGGCAAAGTATTCGCGGTGGGAATCGACGTCATAAGGATCTAGATCGTGACCTCCGAAATCGAGTTCAGCAAAGGGAGGTTGGTCGTATCCGTATTGCAGCCAAACTTCTTTACGTAGCCCTACGTCGGGTACCCATGCGCGATAGAAACCGACATAACTTACAATGGCAGCAGCCAAAGCGAACCAGAAGATGGTAGCCAAGACACCGAGACGGATGACGATACGGTGGGTCTTGGGGGAGAAAATGATGTCGCGAGTTGTAGCGAGTAGGACCGAAACGGGGGCCAACAGCAACCTGTCGATCAAGATCGTGGGCCAGGTGGAGATGTGCGGTAGTGAGGCAAGCCAAGCGACGAGATCCGCCAGAGGAGCAATCAAAGGCGGTTCTGGAACGGGTGGTGAAGACCATTTGGGAGCTAGGGACTGCTGTTGCTGCTGTTGCTGTTGTCGCGAAGAAAGCCGCTGATAGCGCGATTGGAGATCAGAAGGCGAGTTGAACTGGGAGGATCTTCTGCCAGGACCTGAACGAGGTGCTCCTGCCGCCGCTATGGACGGTACACCCGAATACGATGACATGTTGACGGCAGAGGAGGGTAGGCGATGCCACGAACTTGGTCGAAGAGGTCGCAAGCAGCGGATCGATTGTTGGAGCTTAAGGACAGTCCAAGATCATGCTGCGCATCGGAACGTGTACGAGCGGTAATGTGCACGTTGATGCTGAAGTATGGATGCGGTTGGAAGGAGCAGAAGGACTAGAAGCTGGTGGAGAAGTTCGTGGTCATCATCGATGCTCACCACCAATTCGCGCTTGTCAAATTGGCCTGACCGAGTGTTGTGAGTTGTGAGTGTGGAGGGTGGCATGTGAAATGGCTAAACGCGAAGAATCGATTCAAAGATCTAACAGTACATTCCCCTTCTTTATTTTTGTCAGATTCACGATCCAGAGACCCTGATGCTCGCGTGGCCATTCCCAGTGAAAGGTCCAAGAGCACGGACCATAATGCGGGCAGCCGCCCAGCTTCTTATCTTGGTCCTTTCCAATTGTGCATTCCCCCCGCTTCCTCCTCCTCCTCCTCCTCCTCATCATTCACATCCACATCCAAGTCCAACTTGCCGGCAAGAAGTCTGCCTGCGGCTGGTCGGTGTCTCGACCTTTCCCCATTCAAAATGCATCTGCTTCCGAGGGAGACCGACAAGTTGCTTCTGCACCAGGCTGGGTCGCTCGCCCAAAAGCGACTTGCTAGAGGTGTGAGGTTGAACCAGACCGAAGCTACTGCTCTGATCGCAACCGTCCTCCAGGAACGGATCCGAGATGGAGAACATAGCGTGGCACAACTCATGCAACATGGTAAAACGCTTTTGGGTAGAATCCATGTACTGCCAGGTGTACCCCAGTTGTTGCACGAAGTCATGGTCGAAGGCACTTTCTTGGACGGTACCTTCCTCGTCACGGTTCACGATCCCATCTGTACCCGCGAGGGAGATATTGAGGCTGCCCTCTACTCCACTTTCTACCCTCCCCCTGACAAAAGCATCTTCGAGGCCCAGATCGACAAGGAGAAGGATATGCTGGATCCTTTCCTCCCCGGTGCCCTCGTGACCAAGCCGGGCGGATCACCCATTCCCTTATGCCCATCGCGTCCGAGAATCTCCATCAAAGTCACCAACACGGGGGATCGTCCCATCCAAGTCGGCTCTCATTACCCTTTCCTCGAGACAAATCCTGCGCTGTCCTTCCCACGCATCTTGGCTCTGGGCAAACGACTCGATATTGCAGCGGGTACCGCCGTAAGGTTCGAACCTGGTGATTCCAAAACCGTAACTCTGGTTCAGATTGGAGGTACCAAGATCCTAGCCGGTGGAAACAATCTGGCCACTGGCCCACTCGATACATATACCATCAGTGCCGATGCTCGCAATGCACTCATCAAGAAGATTCAAGATGCTGGATTTGCCAACGAAGACGTCTCCGATGCGATGGTCGAAGACTCTACACCACAACCAGCTCCGTTCGAATTGTCCCGAGATGCGTACGCAGCACTGTACGGTCCCACCGTCGGCGACCGTGTACGGTTAGGAGACTCGCCACTGTGGCTAGAAGTGGAGAAGGATCTCACCACCTACGGAGACGAACTCAAGTTTGGAGGAGGCAAAGTGCTACGAGACGGAATGGGCCAGGCGTCAGGTCGCACCGATGCAGCGGTATTGGATGTGGTGATCATCAACGCTTTGATTGTGGATTGGTGGGGAATCGTCAAAGCTGATATTGGAATCAAAAATGGTATGATCGTGGGCATCGGCAAAGCAGGTAACCCGGCCATTATGGACGGTGTAGATCCCAATTTGGTGGTCGGAAGTTGCACCGAGGTGATTGCCGGAGAGAAATTCATCGTTACGGCAGGAGCCATCGATGCCCACGTTCACTACATTTGTCCTGATCTGCACACCGAAGCTCTAGCTACAGGTATCACGACAGTGATCGGAGGAGGTACGGGTCCGACTGCCGGTACCAGCGCGACTACGTGTACGCCTGGACAAGACCAATTGCGAAACATGATGCTGGCCACCGATGATGTTTGTCTGAACTTTGCTTTCACGGGCAAAGGAAACGATTCTGGGTTGCCCGGTCTGGAAGACCAGATTCGTGCAGGTTGTGCGGGTATGAAGATCCACGAAGATTGGGGTGCGACCCCAGCTGTGATCGACGCCTGTCTGACAGCGTGCGACAAATACGACGTTCAGTGCAACATCCATACCGATACGCTCAACGAGAGCTGTTTCGTCGAGGGTACGATCAACGCTTTTAAGGGGAGGACCATCCACACCTACCATTCCGAAGGGGCGGGTGGAGGTCATGCTCCCGACATTATTCGGGTCTGTGGCGAAGAAAATGTCTTGCCCTCTTCCACCAACCCCACTCGACCTTACGCTAAAAACACCCTGGATGAACACCTCGATATGTTGATGGTCTGTCATCACCTGTCCAAAGACATTGCTGAGGATGTGGCGTTCGCAGACTCAAGGATTCGGGCTGAGACGGTGGCAGCAGAAGATGTGTTGCAGGATTCGGGAGCCATCTCGATGATTTCTTCCGATTCGCAGGCCATGGGTCGAATAGGTGAAGTCGTGGCTAGAACGTGGAGGACAGCCTCCAAGATGCGATCTCTGGTGGGGCCCCTGATCGATCCTTCGGGTCCAAAGCCAAGTAGCTCCGACAAGGTTGCTCAAGATGGAGCTGTAGCGGACAATTTCCGGATCAAGCGATACGTAGCCAAGTACACCATCAACCCTGCTTTGGTACACGGCTGCTCGCACTTGATTGGGAGCGTCGAAGTCGGCAAGTTGGCCGATTTGGTGTTCTACCTACCATCAAACTTCGGTACACGACCCGAATTCGTTCTGAAAGGTGGGCAGGTAGCGTGGGCCCAGATGGGCGATGCAAATGCGTCCATCCCCACAGTACAACCAATTTATGGCCGCCCCATGCATGGAGCCAAAGCTTCTTGTGCGCATTTCAACTCGATTCTTTTCGTTTCATCAGTGTCGGTCAAGGAAGGTACTGTTGAAGGGTACGGTGTAAAGAAAAGGGTGGAAGCCGTTAAAGGGTGTCGAAAAATCAGGAAATCGGACATGAAACTCAACAATCACATGCCCAAATTGCACGTCGACCCAGAAACTTATGAAGTCACGGATAATGGGAACCTCCTAACCGTTCCCCCGGCTGATAGATTGCCTCTTACCCAAACCCAACATCTCTTCTGATTCCTCAAATGTGTCACTAGTACAAAAGGGTGCGCCAGGTATGACAACTTAGGTTCTTATGGGAATGGATACGTTATGCAAAGAGTACCTTATTCCGTGTCTGATCTGGGTGCTCTTGTCTGTAATGCGTCTGAGTCGGAGAACGGAGAGACCAACGTCCTGAGCTAGATTACTGCTCCCCGACTATGACTCTTTTTTCGCTGCCTTTCCGTTTCTTATTCTTGCTGTCCTTCCTGTTGTTGCTATTCTTGCAGTTGGGAGTGTCTTGATCTTGTTGGTCGAGGGAAGTGTGAGCAAGGATACGTTTGTGGGCATGATTCCTCACTTTGGTGGGGAGTTTGGCATAGTATGCATCTTCTTCTTTTGGATACATACGTTTCAAGTTCGGGTCCTTGCCGAGCAAGGTGCTTGCTTGGGATGGGAGGTTTGTTCGAACCATGATCTTCACCGTGGCATCCATCTGTAGGTTTGGGTGCGTATCCGTAGATTCGGTGGGAATGTCGGCGGAGGTATCGGTGTGAATGTACGCTATGCTTTCGGGCACCTTTCGCTCGAGGTCTTGCTTTATTGATTCCACTGTCCACGTCGGCTTTTCCGAGGTAGTGGTGGGCGCAGCAAGACGCATCTCCAACACAGTGCCTCTATACCATGGCGGTTCCACCTCCGTCTGTGTTACTGGATGGTAGGTTTCGAGATCGTTCGAGCGTCCGCATTTCATTGGTTCCTCGTGTCTTTCCGAATCAACTTGATCGTCACTTTTGCGCTTCCTCTGTGTTTGTACATCCCCTATATTGTTGCAAAATGTGATCGGGGTACGACGCTTTTGAGCTCGTCGATGCTGCAAATCCAAATACTGACGTTTGAGCTCCAACCACTTATCAAGTCGAAGGCATCGCAGGGTCCAAGCATCACCCATTTCCATTTCTATCGCATCTCCGCAATCTTCCTTTCTGATCATGTCACTTTTGAACTTTCGTCGATCAAGCCGCCATTCAAATTTCTGATGGAGCCAGTTGGATGCTTCGGCATGACTGAGAACTAGGAATGCTCGACCTGGGATCCATGCTTTAGTCGGAAGGATGGTGGTGGTGGTTGTGGGGACGGGATACGAACCATTCCTTCGCGACGACCCTGGATGTGTTGGTTCGTAGACCGAGTAGATTTGCCACTCTTGTTGGTCTTCGTTGTCGTTGGGTTGAGCTGCCTCTTGCTTGAGTTGGTGATGGTGGAGAAGCGTTTGAACGAACCCAGCGACGTGCAAAACGTCCTCAACGTTGGGTGGAATGCTTTCCAGGTACACTATCCTATCTTTTCCTGTAACCTCCTCGAACCTCTCTTGCAGTAGGGCGCACAAGTAGGACCGAGAAAAGTGGATTCGGAACCCGTCCCCCGATAGACGGAACCATGGGATCCCAGCTTCCACCAGACCCTGCAAAGCTGTGGAAAGATGAGATAGGATTGACAGGCTTTTGAGTTTCTTTATTTGGGTTGCTGAAGAAACACTGCCTTCAGGAGAAAGGCTATGGTCGTGCACAAGATCGGAACCAAGAGATGATAGGAGACGGGAAAGCCGGGATATGTGGATACTTGCGTCCGGTACCGGCTTAGCGCCGACCTCGCTGGTAGACCCGCGACTAGTCTGGTCTCTGATATGCTCGATGAATTCACTTACGGCGGAATGCGAACGAGATGCCCACCATAACAGATTCGGTGGTGAGAGCAAGTGGAATAACAGCAACAGCGATGTACGATCGTACGCCTTGGGCCGTGATGAGGATCCTTGCGATCTCTCCTTTTTCTGGCTGTCTTGGTGGGAAAAAAGGTTCTGAGCAACTCGACTCGACCCTGCACTCGAACTTTCTTCTTGCGCAGGCAGTGAAGACGAATCGTTTGAGTTGGATATGTCCGACTGAGAGATCTGTTCTTGATTGGCGGATGAATCTTGTGACAACCGCCGTCGTTTCGATTCGGGTGGATTATCCAGCTGCTGTTGCTGCTTGGATTGCTTCACTTTTCGGGGCACAAACATGGTTCTTGAGACTGTGCATCTACTCCCGCTTCTTCTGCAGCGTAGCTCAGCAGCCTTCGAGGCGATAGTACATCCTGCTTGATGCTGTCGTTCAGGCGAAGCAAGGCTGATGATAGTGTAGTGGTTGTTGAGAAAGGATATCTCGGGTCTTCGTCAGGGTCCATCTTTGAGGTGTTGAGAAGAATTCGGTTGGATCCGCGGAAAACGCCGAAAGTGGAGCGAATACTGCCGATGTGAGATTCGCCCCGCGGATATTTCAAGACAAGCCGAGTCGAAGTTGTCCATCGTACTCACTCTCCGGCATCGTTGATGTGCCTTCCTTCTGTACAACTCAGACACAACAAGCGCCATGACCGAACTGGACCTCCGCAAGGATTCAAGTACAGATCCAAGTGTCGACGAAAGCCGTCCCTCACAAAGGAGTGAACGCGAGATGGCAGCCTTACCTTCTCCAGCGCGATCCGTAATCCAGGCGCTCGACTCACAAATTTCGCAAGCCTCGTCCCTATTCTTGCCTTCTACTCTCCCCTCACAAGAACAGGAAGAAAGATGGAGGGGGGACGTGTCAATGACACGACAGACGTTGCCCGAGATTCGAATCCGTTTGCATACCGGAGAGCTGTCGATGCGAGAAATCGTCGAGAGCTGTATAAGGTTAGCTTGTCAGGGACATGCAGAAACGGGTTGTTTGACTGCTTTTCCCTTCCAAGAAGCGCTCAACCGGGCAAAAGGGTATGATGCCCGATTGGAGGCGTTCCACCAACGAAAATCAGGTTCAGGCACAAGCTCAAGTCCAAACGACGATGGTAATGTCTTCCAAACGCTGCCATTATTGGGGCTAGTGTTCAGTGTAAAAGACTGTATCCATGTCAGCGGATTTTTCACCTCCCTTGGCGTATCCTCGCGTCTTGTCCCCGGACACGAAGAAGCCCATTCAGCACGAATCGTTTCACTTATCGAATCTCTTGGCGGCATCATGATCGCAAAAACGACAGCACCACAACTCATGATGTCCAACACTACACAGAGTCCCCTTTGGGGCGTCACAAAAAGCTTTTTGGAACCAGAAAAGTTCATGGTTGGTGGATCTTCGGGCGGCGAAGCTGCTTTAGTCTCTGCGGGGGGATCCATGCTAGGTTTGGGAACCGATATGGGCGGAAGCGTAAGACAACCTGCTGCTCTTAACGAGTTGGTGGGCTTGAAGTTCACTTCCAATCCCCACTTCCCAACATTGTCCACAAAGGCGAGCACAAGCGACAGTGATGCGGGGATGAAAGGACAAGATGGTACGGCAAGTAGTTGGAATCTACCAAGAGACTTTATGACCGGTTTACCGGACACGACTATCCCAGCTACCGCTCCAGGATTTCTAGCAAGAGATCTCGATACGGTACGATATGTCTGCCAATGTCTGCAAATCTTGCCGCCCACGCCGGCTGATCCGGATCCGAATCCCACGCCACAGATTCGGGATGTCCCGATCCATCTCAAGTATACGCTCCAAGAAGCGTCACCCGAACTCTCCCTCGTGATTCAGTGCTTGCAAGCCCAGCTATCATCCTCTCCTCCTTCTTCCTCTTCGAATGATTCTGCTGCCAGAATCCAAACGGTGACAAAGATGGCCAAAGTGGATGCAGAAATGTGGAGTGAAGCATGGACTAGTTTTGCCAAAGAGCGAGGTTTTCGTGCAGCTCAAGCCATGTTAGGACCCGACGCTTTGATCGATGCTACGTTGTTCGACGGGACTTGTTTGGACGGCAAGTCGCATTCATACGATGTCCAAGAGCTACGCAAACATTTTTGCTCCGAAACTTTAACCTTAACAGAAAGTATCGAGGACGGGAAGGGAAAGGGGCAGGAGAATATGGTACTGCTCACTCCGACCCACATGGTAGGTTCGCCTTGTAGTGTGGAAACGTTCAAAGCTCTCGATGCGACGGGGAGGGCCGAATTATGGTGTCAGATTGTAAACTTGCTCGATTGGCCAGCCATTTCTGTTCCCCTCGCAGGGATTGATGACGAATCTAGACGGAAGGTCCGCCATCACTGCTTTGCCAACCCAGAGTCAGATTGGAGTGCGTCTTGGAATCCCACATCCACTTCGTCTGTCGTGGATCTCTTCAACGAAAGCAAGAGCAGCCATGGCAAGGATAGCAAGGGTAGCAACTTGTTGCCGGAAAAACAGAAACTTGGTCACGATAGACATAAATTCGCTCAAGCTCACGCCCAAAACGGCGGGGAAGAAGAAAGATTCCCACACTTGAGCGTCCAACTTATCGCTCCACCTGGTAAAGAAGCGCTGTTGCTCCACATGGCAGCTAAAGTTCAAGAGATGGCTAAACACCTTGAATTGCCCCCGTAACTTTGACCAACAAGATTCATGATTCATGATGGGGAACGATGTGAAGACGCATGCAAACGACAGAAAACAAGGCTTAAATGCACAATAAAAACGTTAAAACTTTGAATCAAAACCAACTTAATTCCAGAATGAGGGGCATGAACAGCCAAAAAAAAAAGAAGATGGCTGGATGAAGAGAAAGATGCAGTTGGATGCATGCAAGGCAAGAAAGGAAAAAAAAAACAAAGAAGCATGGAACGATGATGATATATTAGTACATGTTGAAGTGAGGTGAGGGATTTGCAAACGACTGAGAATGGTTGGTATGCTGTTGAACATCGGGACTGGGACTGGGACTGGGTCTTTTGGGGACGTCTGACGACGGGTTAAACCGACGAAATTTTCTCTGGTGTAGAGAGAGAAAGGGGTATGATGGATTGGTGAATCCAGTTGTTGGGGGCGTTATGGCTTTGGCATCGTTAATATCAGTTTGCAGAGCAGAGTCAGAGATACGTATTCTTTGTAGTGGTTCGGGGGGAAGGCTTAGTTGGTAGCAGCGACCGTAGGGGTGTTGGTGTTGTTGCTCGTCGCCAGAGACTTCTTCGAGGCACGTTGGCCGTTGTAACCGGTGACTTTTTGACCAGCAATTTCTTCGACATCGTTTCCATCGTCAGCTTTTTTGGCGTGTTGTTGACCGTACGCTTTGACTCTTAACCTCTCCCATTCGCCTGCTGTCGGCACTGGCTCTCCCTTTGACTTTGTTTGGTCCCAGAAACCCTCGCCATCCCTAATTTTCTTTTGTGCGTATGCTTCTCGGACGACCTCCGATTGCTCTTCGAGTGGTTCCAAAGATACGTCGTCGTTGAACAATGCGAAATAGAAAATGCCCAACCGCGTATAATGCGCTTGGTCGGCAGGTGGGGCTACGACACGGTGAATCGTCTGTTTGAGGTACCCCCCAGAGATGAAATGCATTGCGTCACCCAAGTTGATAACAAGTGCGTTGTCTCGGTGTTTCACCAATCGCCACTTGTTATCGGGCATAAGCACCTCCAAACTAGTGATTGGTTGAGACCAGAGGATCGATACGCTGTTGAAATCTGTGTGACCCTGCAGTCGCACCCCACCAAGTTTCTCGTCGTCCGCTTGGTCAGGTGTATGATACATTGCGTATCGCAACAGATCCAGGCCTTTGATTTCTGGGTCTTTGGACAAGTTCCACAAGTAATCGGGGGGTAGTTTAAGGACGAGACTCAGCACGGTTAAGATCTTCCTAAGGATGACGCCATGGTTGTATTTTGCAAACTCTTCGATCTCGGGAAGCAAAGCTTGGATTCCTGGAGGGAAGATTTTTTTTCTTGCTTCGGGGGAATACGATTGGGACCCAATGTTGAGTTGTTCGATCCGATCTTTTACACCGTTGAGCTTCCAATGACCTTGTTCTTTGTAACCTACAAAGGATCCCGTCCGGAGAATGTCGGCTTTGTAAGCTGCTTTATCTTCTTCGGAGATGCCGTTGAATGCGAATTGGCCTATGGCGAATTGTCGGAGCACTTGGTCCCAGCTTAAACCGTGGTTCTCGGCATAGATAAAACCGTCCCGTGAGAAAGCTTCCCCTACCTCGCGGACTACCTGCTCAGGAACTTGAGTGAAGTCGGGACCAGTGATTTGGGAAAGGTCCAAGGTCGAGAGCGGAGCCCATTCCAAATCGGTCTCGCGCGTCGGGGTGGGCGGAACCCAAGGCGGAATATCGAGTGTTGAGGACGGCATGCCTGAGCTAAGCTTCTATTTGTGAGTAGGGAAAGTATAAGATGAGTTCGTTGGTTGGTGGGTGAGAATGGATGGAGACAAGGTGCCTGTGTCTGGTTGAGGAAGGGAGGAAGTATTGATGGTTGCACACAGAAGAAAGGTTTATAAGGATCTCAAGAAGCCAGGTCAGGAGAAAGAAGAGCAGCAGCAGGTGCAATTGTAACGGTGAACAGATCGGCGAACAGACCAACCAGTCCGACAGGGAGTCAGAGTCACACACACAAACGGAACAGCGAGCGAGCGAGCGAGCGAGCGAGTGAGGGGCAAAGGATGAGCGGAAAAATGAATGATGACAGAAGGCCGAGTGCGAGTGCAAGCAAAGGGCTGGATCACATCATCACTACTCTATTCCACTCAAAGGTCAAAGGTCTGCCCGTAGAACGTAGCGGCGCAGGCGGGAACACGACGAAATCTGGCAGAGCAGAGAATCTGTGGAGAGGGAGCGAGACAGAGAACAATTGACCGATGACAATAATACTGTAATGAGGCTCACTCGTTGTTTGACAGCCTGCCTCTCTCTCTCTCTCTCTCTCTCTCTTCGTTCACCCTGACTCCTTTTTTCTCTCTTTAGCATCATTTCTCCTGAACACATGCCAGTAGTGTTTTTTCCCCTTCAACACTCCTAGTATTGGTAACGATACTCTACTGCGAAGAAGTGTAAAAGTCAAGTCGGAAAGAAGAAGGAAGAGTTGCTTGACAAGGGCAGTTCAGACTAGAGGGGAACAAGAAGTGGTTCGGCAAATTTGGATCTGACGAGGTTTGAATTTGAGGATGAGGGGGAAGCACGCAATTTCGAGTGTCAATTAGTCAACCGCCCCGCCTCTGCCCGGGGTGGCTCCAAGCCAAGCCAGGTTCGCGAAACAAGTCGTTTAGGAAATTCTTCCCTTTTTTGACAAGAAGCAGAACCAAAGTCAGAAATCGTGCTCTTGTTTTGTAAGAATTGTATCGCTCGACCTCGACACCTGTCATTTGCCATCACAAATGCTGCTCATGATGGTACACAGTATTGACTACAGTAATCGTTGGTGGTGGTGATGAAAAAAACAAGGTTGTCAAGCCGGAAGGACGCGGTGGTGCCGTGAGAACGTGCTTCGGACCGCAGACGCTGTGTGTGTGTGTAAGGATCTAGCGGCAACCCCACGTTGCCTCCTACCCCGCCCTTGTGCCGCCCTCGCTCGCTGCTATGCGGTCGATGGCGTGCTTGCTTCATCTGCCAAATGATTTTTCTTCTAATCGGCCGAGAAAATTGTTCCGTTTGTTAGATTCAATACCATACAAACGACCGGTCGGGTTGAACCCGATCTACACATATGTCCAAGTTATCAGTCAATCAAGGCACTGCCAGTCTTATGGTGAGCTTGAGCAAAGGGCAGAGCAAATCATATCGATCATATTTCAAAGAAAACATCCGAAACAAAGACAAGAATATCCTATACAATGAAAAAAAAAAAAAAAAAAAGAATAGAAAACCTAAATGTTTATACGATTTTTGGCAAGAGAGAGACGCTGAGGTAGCATAGCAAGGAGAGCGAGAGATACCGTCACTATAGAGATTCGCGAGGAGAGGCGAGGAAAAAGAGACAGGAGAGAGCAGAGAGAGAGAGAGGGAAAAGCTAGATTCGAACCAAGGGTATCCGTATTTTACGCCAGAATTGTGGCCTTCGTCGTCGTCGTCGTGTATGAAGTGATAGCTTATTTAGCGACGTCGAGAGTAATCGGTTGTGGCTTGGGAAGAGCGTTGGGTGCTTGATCTGGATCTAGTAGTGCCACCGCCGCCGTTGATGCTGCTACCGTTCATACCGCGGTAACCGTTTTCAGGGTCGTAGGCAGCATGTTTGGACACTGAACCCGAAGTTCTGGATCGACTCGACTGCGAAGTGTTTCGACTCGAAGTGATGCTGAGACTTCGGTTCGTCGAAGAGACCAAAGAGTTCGAACGGGTGGATTTCGATCCGATGCTTTGACTCGCCAAACTTCCGTCGGCTCCAGAGAAGAACGAGGCTCGAGATCGACTTTTCTGAATTCGCATCGTTTCCATAGCCGCATGCGCTCGTACTTGACACATGTTGCTCAACAAGTAGTTAGCCTTGCTGCCTCCTCCGATCAATCCTTTACCCTTGGCTTCGAGGGGTTTACCGGACAGAACCTTCTTGAACTCGGTCTTGGCTGCTTCGTCCTGTCCCATGCATCCTCGCAAGCGTCCCAACTCGTAGTGCGCAAAGTACACCAAGTATCGATCCACCTCGTCCAATCGGTGACCATGTTCGAAGACCTTGTTGAACGATTGAACAGCATCCGCTTGGATCTCTTCAATCGGTCCAACCGAGTCTTCAGCAGGCAGTCGCACCAACGTCTGAGGTTCGGGGTACGCAACAAATCGGAGTGCTACACCTCGCAGGAAGAACGCAAGACAGTAGGCCGACCAGTACTCGTTCTCTCCCGTTCCGTAGGACTTGGGGTTGTGGTACGATTCCAGCTCATCGATGAATTCATCAATTCGAGTCAACGTGTTCTCCACCAACAAGAAGACCGGTGTCTGGCCGATACAGTGCCACAGGTAGGAGAACTCGATACCGGGAAGAGGCAATCGGTTCTGCTGAGCGATGTACTTCTTGGCCTTGACGGCAACGAATTTCTCGAACGGAATCTGTCGACCGGCAATCTTCTTAGTTAACTTACCCACCGTTCGCATGATCGTTGCACTCTTGGCTCGATCGTCCATGCCGGTCTCGTACAGCATGACCGCTTTAGCATACTGGTAGATCGCTTTCGACCAGTTCGACTCTCGCGAAAGAACGTCGTAGCATTCGTATGCACGGGCAAAGTCGCACGTGCACAGGTACGTGATCGACAAGTCCCAGAAACACAAGTGGTGCAGCTGCTTGTACTCCCTCTGAGACTCGATCGCGTTTCGGAAGTATTCGATCGCCTTTTCGGGAAGCGCTTGCGCCGCGTACAGTCGAGCCGAGTAGTAGAGGTAGAAGATACCGTTGGGGAATCGAACCAAGTTCCACGACAGAACCTTGTCGGCAAACTCAAAGTCGAGTTCGGTGACAGGGATGTAGCTCGAGATCCACAAGTGATACATGAGGATGGCGATGTCGCAAAGAGGTCGTCGAACACCTTCCTCGTCCGCGGAGATGGTCGGCAGAGGCTTGCTCTTGCTCCATCCACCGGCTCTGGCAAACAGATCCAGTGAGAACTTTCGGTCACCTACGAATCCGAATCCTTCCATGATCTTGAGCGTCTTGGTGGGCAACATGGACAAGACCAGAGAGCAGACTCCGTTGCCTAGGTAGACGCCCGATCGGAAGTCTTGGTCCAGGTGGATCGCGTTCGATCGTTTGCCGGAAATCTCGGCTTCCTCGGCTTCAGCATCCACCTGCTCCACGAACTTGAACAGCTCCCGAACGTGGAAGTAAGCAGATCGCAGGCTGAAGGCCTGCTTGACGAAGGCGATGCTGTCGCCCGAGTAAAAGATACCCAACACCGACTTGAGCAACTGTGATTCGGCGAAGACCAGCTCAGCATGCAGCTGGACCAAGCTCATGGATCGATAATTGGCCATTTTGCCGCCTCCCACAAGCTTGTTGATCGTGCCCTGCTTCTTTCGCAGGAATGAGGCGATCTTCATCGAATGGGTGCAGCACAAGATCGCCGTTTCAAAGTCCTGAGGCTCGAAGGTCATGACCGACTTGACCGCGTTGATGAGAGCCATACCTTCGGCCTTGTACAGTCGAGTACCTGCGCCTTCCATGCAAAGCTCTTCGGCTTCTTTCATTCGTGAGTTGAGGAAGAGTGCCATGGCCTCTCGCACCGTAGCAAGATCCTCTCGGCAGTCGTTATCGTCGATCTTGCAGTCCGAGGCCTTGATCTTTTGTTGCATGTAATCGGGGACGATGGCCGTCTCGGGCGTGATCGACTCATCCGAATAGGCCGACATCTGGTCGTCGTCCATCTCGTCTTCGTCCATTTCCTCCTCCTCATCAGGGTAGTGATGAGCGGCCAATCGAGGCTGAGATCGTCGTCGAGGTCGGGATTCCTGCTCCTCTTCGTCGATCGATTCGTAGTCCTCGTCGTGGTCATCCTGATGAGCAGCGTAACCGTTACCGTTGCCGTTTCGCGACTCGGCTGTGGCATCGCCGTCGTTTTTGTTGGCTCCTCGAAGGTAGTTGAATCCGGCAGCAGCAGCTCCAGCAGCTCCAGCAGCAACACCAGCCACGGCGCCAACTGCGGCTCCAGTGTAGGTCTGGGGCTTCTCTTGCTCCTCTTCCGTGTGCTCTGCTTCATCTTCATGCTCCGGCTCAGGCTCAGGCGGCGGCGCGGCTTTCTTGCTAGGCTTTCGGGCCAAGTTCTTGTTGCTCGTGGATCGTCGAGGTTTGGGTTCCTCTTCCTCTTCCTCTTCGGGATCCTCAAAGTCCTCTTGGTCCGACTCTTCCTCTGGTTCAGGCTCCGGTTCCTTTTTGACGGATCTCTTGCTCTTGGACTTCTTGAGGCCCTTTCCGGCGGCAGCACCGGCAGCTACGCCTGCAGCGGCACCTGCTGCACCAGCTTCAGCCGATTTCTTGGAGGACTTCTTGGATTTGCCTTCGGCACCACCGGCGTCCTTGCCACTGTATGATTTCTTGATAGAACCGTCCTCGCAGATTTCGGCGAGCTTCTTGTGGCCGAACGAATCTTCGAGGGTGTCCTCGTCGTGCTCTTTGAGCCATTTGATGAGCGCACCGTAGCAGTGTCGGTCGTTGACGGTTTGTGACTGGGTTTTGCCACCCGTCTGCGGGTACTCCCAAGTGAAGGAACCGTCGTCGCGAAGAATGCCGGCTCGCTGGTAGACGTTCTTGGCTCGAACGAAAGGGTTGAGCTGGTAGACCTTGAGTCGGAGCTGCTTGCCGAGCACTTCACGTCGGTATGCGAGGTCAGGATCCTCGTCATCGTTGCGAGTCTTGATCCACTTTCGGGTGACCTCCTCAAATTCATCAG
This sequence comes from Ustanciosporium gigantosporum, assembly GCA_928724795.1. Lineage (NCBI taxonomy): Eukaryota > Fungi > Basidiomycota > Ustilaginomycetes > Ustilaginales > Cintractiaceae > Ustanciosporium > Ustanciosporium gigantosporum. Next base: position 587,687 of record CAKMXM010000011.1, read on the forward strand.
TGAGCTCCTTGTGCTCGGCGAGGATCTTGTCACGAGACTTTTTATCCTTCTGGATATCGTTCTCACCGGGTTGCGGTTCGATGTAGTCCCACTCCCAGTCCATGGTACCTCCCATACCCTTTCGGAGCTTGCTGAGGGGCACGTAGTCGGAAAGGTCGCCTGCTTTGCTCGAGAACTTGATCTTGTCTCGAACGACGGGATCCAGCATGGGTTGGAGGACTTGCCAGATACCTTTGAAAATCCAAGGAGCGCCGTGGACGTAGATTCGCTGCAGAGATTCGGGGTAGTAAGCTTCGAGACACTTGACGAGGAAAAGCACACACTGCCAGTCCATGTTCTTCAGACCGAATCCGGCCATGTCGAAGATGACCACGGCCTTTTCGTAGGGAGGAGTGGTAAGCTGTCGAGCGTTCTCCATGGCTAGCAAGACGAATTGCTGGAGAACCTCGTGCTTCTGCGCGCTTGTGAAATGTCGAGCTACGTGAATAAAGTAGACCGGGAATTCGCCCTTGTCGCTGTTACCCTTGATATACGAGATACCTCTCCGGAACTGATTGAGGAAACCGGGGACATCCTTGAGGCCCTCTTCACCCTTGTAGATGATACCTTCCACATCCTTCTCGAGACGGAATTTGCAAGCGGCTGCTAACATGGCGAGTGCTCGGTCGATGTCCCACTTTCGAGCTCGGAGGAAACGAAGCATGGAGACGTCGGGATGGTCCATCTGTGTAAAGGAGAAATCGGCAACAAAGCAGAGCGGGTAAGCGCACAGATCTACGATGCGGTGTGTTGCGCACTGCCTACTACCGGTAACTTACCTTTGTGAACTCCCAGATGGTCCGTTGGAGGATGGGACCACCGTATTTGTCTACAAATTCGTTCATTTCTTTCAACTCTTCCTGTTTCTTGGCCTCCTCCTTTGCCTTATCGTCTTTGGGGATGTCTTTTCCGGCATCTTTTTCGTTTTTAGGGGCGGGGGTGGAAGATTTGCCAGCAACAGCCTGAGGACCACCCTTTCGATCGACTTCTGCCGAGACGTCCTTGTTCTTTTCGAAAAGCTCAAAGAGACGTCGGTAGAATTCACGAAGGTCCTTCTGCTGCTGAGCGTTGAGGTTGCCTGTGGGAGTGTGAGGTGCGAAAGAAGGAAATGGGAGCGTAATCAGTTTCTGAAGACAGAAGAGAGCTCTTGCATGCAGAAATCTGCTGGCTTGCAGACGCAGAAAGCTACTCACCCTTGTAAGCGGGCTGGACTTCTTCGCCAAACTCGTTTGTGATGGCCGACATTGTGAAAAGAGCGGCTACAGGAGCTGGCTTCTACAGTACAGGCCAAGCCGGAAGCAGAATCGAACTGGTTGGCAAATCAAGACCTGAAATGAGGAGATCTGCTTGACGAGCTGAGCTATACGGAGAGCTTTGCGAGGAAACGGACAAACAAACTCGCGATCAAGAAGCTTGGTTTGGGTATAAGTTCAGATGGTGGTAGTTGTCGTCGTCGTCGTCGTCCTTATCGTGACTGGGGCTATAGACAGAAGGAGCAGGGGTAAACGACGGAAAAAGGAGACGGATGTATAGGCGATCGCTGCGTTAGAGCGGAGACGATCGTCGCAGATACAACTACGGAGAGAATGATGACAAGGGAAGAGATGGGACGTGGTGACGGGGAAAGAAGGATGCTGTCGAGAAGAGCAGTAGCGCTGATGATTATATTGGATAGGGCTGGTTGTGTGGTGAGCACCGATGAGGATGAATGATGAGGAGCCGACGATGCAGCGGAGAGGGGGATGAGGGGATGCGAGAGCGTACAAAAATGGGGAACCGAAAAAGAAAAAGTGGATGATGCGGTTGGGAGTGCGTTTGTGTGGGTGAGTGGGGTCTGGTCTGGATCGTCTGTATCGGATGATGATGATGATGCTAGAAACTCTGTTGTCACAAGGCAAGGTTGCAGTCGCTCATCCGTCCATCGATGCATGTACTCGTTCAGTTTTTTGAAAGCAGAACCAAATCATGAGAGAGCATGCATGAGCTTGTGTGTGTGTGAGTGTGTGTGCGGATCCACAAAAATGGAAATGATCTAAAGCTGTTCAGAAGCCGGGCGGGCGGCGGAGGGACTCAAGGAGCACAGAAAGAACCAACGCAGGAAGGAAGCGGAGGGATGGGCGTGGGTTGGTTTGTTGGTCTTGGGTGGGGATGATGCTTGAATCTCGGCTATCAACATCCATGCATTTCAGATCACCAAGCTGCTGCTGCTGGAGGAGGAGGAGGACAGAGAGACGTAGAGCGCCTGATCGCTGTGCGTTGATTTGATTGATGTTGCGGAGTATACAAAGATGATGCATTGCACACACAACTCTTTTGCCCAAATTTCAATTCCCGACCGCTCCTTCCAGCGCTTAGCCTTCCATCCTCCCCAAGTAGTATTCTTGTGTTTGTACGACGAGAGCTAATGACAACTCTCGAGCCTCGCTGGTGTGAAGCTAAAAAAATCACGGAAATAGACGACGTTACAAGAGCTCTTTGTAGTGTGATAATGCTTTCAGTAAATGCATGATCTACTTTGTGCGTTTCTCGCTCTTATTCTTTGCGTTTTCACAAGCAATCCTTCTCTGTGATCCCCCGCAACCTCCCTTGTGATCCGACCGACCGACCGACCAACCAACCTCGTCTGCGTTGCAATCTATGCATCCAATAGGTTGCCGCAACCGCCGACGCCGCCATTCCGTCCAAACGAGCCAGTCTGTACAGAGTGTACACCTTCCCCGCTCTTCTCCCCTCCTCCGCTTCTCCACCTTTCTGTTTCACTTCCAAGGCTGGGGTTTGCACATTCCAAGGCGAAGGCGCAATGCTCGGCTAAGCCCAACCACCTTTGCTCCTCTTCCCTCACTTGCTATTCCCTCTTGTAGGCAATACCAAGTGTCTTTAAGCGAGACTCAACTTCTGTCTCACGAATCACTCAACTAACTACTTTATGTGAGAGAAGCATCATATTATTCAATACCGATCAGCTTTGCCCAACACACAGTGATTCAAAAGCACAGAATAGCTTGATGCTGCCCTGGCAAGCCAAGCCCTGCGTAGTGGCTTCCTATCCGACTTCTCGGCCCCTTCCCTTTGTTCTCAACTTGTCCTGCATGCAGGTCCAGGATAAGGAGCCGCTTTTCAACAGCTATTTTACTCTGTAAAGAGGTTAGAACTTTCTCTGCAAGCCTTGTCAAGGCACCTACCTACACTTTGCAATAATACATGAATAAATGTTGCCGCCCTCGACCAAACAATCATGCATTCGAGCTACCGGGACTCAAGCTCAGACTCGAATTGCTGTAGGACTATCCGGCGTCCTCGAAGCTGTGTTGTTCGGGATTCCCGATAACACGAAGCTTACTTGCGAGTCTTCAGGCACCAAAGCTTCGACTAACTTATTGACTACCTTGCCGTCAGCTACAAATGTTCTGTCTCAAACCAGACCCAAGCCTTGGGCAAAACTCGCATCCGGTGTCTGGGAAAGATGAGCCTGTTTTGCTTTGAGTCATTGGGCAAGTGTCGGAGAAGATCCTCAATATCATTGTTGTCATCATAATCGAATGTCCAGCCTCGGGTTACCCCGGTTCCCAAGCTCCGTCATCTGTTGACCCTCCCCTTTTTCTTTTGTTTTTTCATGCTTTGCAACTCTGTTCAGCATCAATTTGATCATCTCTCCGGTGACAAAATAATACCAGGAAAGTCGGGGTTTTGGATCCTCCTTTGTCGGATGTTCTTCGCTGCCGCTCCTACCTGTATTTCTTGCGCGAAGTCTTTCATTTGACTCTCCTGCTTAGACCCTCCCCCCCTGAACTTGGACACATGACGTTATGGGAGCCTCGCTGAAGCAGCCTGTATCTTTTGTTCCTGGATCACGCATCGTGTTTGTTCTTCAGCAAGAAGGACGCACACGAGTCTTTCCGGACGACGAAACGAACAACGAAGAACCCGGCATCGTAACGCCACTCTATGAACTACTGACCTGAACCTTCTTCGTCCAGCTTCGTCGCTTGAAATCTGTCTCAGAGAGCTCCTTCTTCGTAATGCCATACAAGGTACAAGAAGTGACCCGCTTTTGAGCATGGTGGTTCCCATCTCCTTCATGCCGCAAAGGCGGCGTCCCAGCTTCGGCACCGACTTGTGCTATCCCCCTCCCACTTGTGTGGATCGTAGTCGGGTCCACCGGTGGTAACTTTTCTCCTCAACAATCTCGCGTGTGTGCCCGCCTTACTGTATACCACCACTCACTCCTGCAATGCTCGTCTCCCCAGGCTGCTTTACCCCACACTTGGAAGCATTTTGAAGTCGCACATGGCTCACCTCAGTCTTCCGCACAATTCTTTACGTCCGTCGGGTCCGCAGGCTCTTCTTTTTGAGATACTGTATCCCCTCCGCCTCCGGTCAGTTGCCCAAATGCTTTTCCTTACGGAGCCGGGATCCTCACTTTTCTTTCACTTCGAGCCAAACGTCGCGACGATGTTCATTTGAAATTTGTTAGATTGTTTTCAACGTATCCTTTTTAGGTGTGAAGCAAGCAGCCTGTTGCCGTGCGATCCCATCGAGCGTGCAATCAACAGCTGCAAGGCTAACAAGAGGAGCTGAAACAGACGAGATAATGGTGACAGAGGGGAACAGGGGAGCAAAGTGACCAAGAAACAAGAAACAAGAACGGAAAAGGCCTAAGGATAGAGAGGAAGTCGTCCTGCAAGCCGCGGGCAACGCGTTAGATTGGGCAGCAACCATCGTGGAGCGATCATATCAAAGGTGAGACATGCGCTCTAGTTGACGTCGTCCATTTCCATGTTGGCCATCACGTCTCCTCCAGCATCCATTCCGTATCGCTCTTCCCCGTCGTCGTTGCTGCGTCCACGAGAGTCGTCGTCGTCCTCATCCTCGTCGTCCATATCGGCAGATCCGGATCGATCCGCTCGGTCGCTTCCGCTTGTCGTAGCGTCTCCGTCGTCCAATCGGAATCGACCGACGTCCTTACTGTAGCCATCACGCCCGTTGCCCTCCGAAAGCCTCATCTGACCCAGACTGTTGAGCGGGCTCAAGGTACCGCTTCGAAGCGAAGGATCGTAGGTGCTGTTGGTGCTGCCATCGCTGCTGTCGTTGAGCACCAACGAGGGTGTCGGTCCACGTGCCGGACTCGCGCTCGCATTGGACGAGACCGTGTTCCTTCGTTTGGAAGCCATCAGCGTTTCAAAGTTGATCTGCTCCGAACCGAGCAACCCAGAAGCAGGCGGACTGACAGCAGCAGGCCAGAGCGCCTTCTCTTCTGGCAGAGATCGTGCGTTGGAGTCCATTCCAACCAAGATCGCAGCAGCTTCTAACAACTGCACCTGTTGATGCTTGCTCATGAGGAATTTGGACGCTTCTTTCCAGTAGACGGTGTGCTCCCACCGATGCTTGATCAGACAGCTCGGATGACGGTACACCTTGGCGCAACTCTCGCATCGATGCAACTGTTCGTGCTTTCCACCCTTGACGTCTTCGTCCTCGCCGACCGTGCCTGTGGAACTGACGGAGGCTCTTCGTTCTCGCTTCGAGCCATTGTCCAGCGTACCCTCAACGCTAGATCTCATCATCGCAGCAGTGGGGTTGGGCATACTGCTGTCCAAGCTCGAAGGTCCGAAGCATTCCACGCCGAGATGAGAATGTCCTGTCGATTGAGGTTCCTCCCTGATGGATTGCGGCTTGGCGCTGCGAGCGGCGAAAGAACCAGGTGCGATGGTTGAGTTGGAAGTAATGGACGACGAAAGCGAGAGGGCCTCGGCAGCGGCACCGAACGAAGCCGAGAGGCCGCCCATCTCGACAGCAGACATCCTGGGCGATCGGGCCGACATGGGAATGGGCCGGCCGTTGGGAGAGCCTGGTGCGCCAGCTCCACGGGTCATGGAGATCGCCGAAGCACCACCGCCGGCGGCTGTCGCTGTCTCGCTAGCTTTGCGTCGCATCTGACCCGTGATGGATTCCCTTCTTCGACCTCGGCTAGGGACAGCGGACGAGAGGGCGCCGCCATCGGGAGATGTTTCCGACCTGGTAGTAGGCAGAGAAGAAGGCGAGAAGAAGCCTTTCGACGGCGGCGACAGACCGGACAGAGGCATCGCCATCGTCATGGGAGTATCGTTGTAGGCCCTTCGTACAGAGCTAGGGAGAGTATAAGTCTGTTGGCGAAGCAAGATGGAAATCAAAGAAAGAAGGGATGCATCGTCAGTCCTTCGAGTCCGGTCACCAACATGCCGAATCTCGCCGAGGCGGCTGCTACTTACGGTTGTACCGCTAGCACTCTCAGGAAGACGGCTAGTAGCGGTGGAGAAGCTCATACGGTGACACGGCGTCAGTAGAAGAGAGCTCTACCTTTGGTCGTTGAGACTATGTCAGCAAAAACAGGCGTGACGAGGTGAGTTGAGATGAGTGCATTTGAGTTGCGTAGGAAGATCGGAATAGAGGCCAACGAAGCAAATTCCGGATTGGCGGTCCAGCGTTTCGAGGGGAAGGCGAAATGAAATGTCCGGGTTGGGGCAAGATAACGTCGAGACGAACCCAAGAGGTAGCAGCGGAACGAAAAGAAGGGGCAAGGCAAAAGACAAGAGGAGGTCGAAAGAGAGTCGTCGTCAGGCTTCCCTTCTGCTTCTAGAAACTGTCTGGCCAGATCAGCGTATGTGCACGAATCGACCTTCAACTAGGAGACGGAACGGCGGTCCTGATCTGAGCCACCGCAAGCAAGCCAATCGCTTGCCCAGCAGAAGGAATCAGAAAGCAGAATGCCATAAGTCTACTAGAGGGAGGGGGATACGTCAACTGCTGGCGTCCTTGACAAGACTAGCAGTACGAGATGAAAGCGCTGAAAGGACGGTATGATGGTTGATGAGCAACTTACGGATCGAAGAAAGAAAAAGGGAGGAAAGTAGAGTTAGAACGGGGGAGAGACCGGCGAAGCAGAAAGGAGGGCGCTGCTAGCACGGGGCAACAGGGGGTCCGAGCTAAAGAGCGCTGAAACTGGAAGGAATATGCTGGAGAGGCAAGATCCTGACCCAGCCAACGAATGAATGCCGCGAATGAAGGGGGGTAATTAGATGAACCTTGAAGTGTTCCCTGACAGAGTCGAAAAAGCCTTCGAGGTTGCGGCCTCAGTCAAAGCTAACGGTCGGGTCGAGCGAGGCTTTGATTTGGCTTGAAGGAGGAAAATCGAGCGAGTTCCTGGTTGCTCGATTGGGAATGGTAGCGAATACAGGGAGGCTGTTGAAGTTGGTACAAGACAAAGACGACCCTGAGCGTTTTGATGGAGAGCAGAAGAAAGGGTAGTGGTAGTCGATGCTGCGAAGTTTTGAAGAAAGAACCGTTGAACTTGAAAGAGATGTTTGAGGAGAGAGATGAAAACGCCGAGTGAGCGTCAACAGAAAGGGTGATGGCGATGTGGGACTGGAAGGAAGTCGGTGTTTGTGTATTCGACGAGATTGATGTTACAGTAGAGAAAGAGGATGGAGAAGTTACGGAGGCACGATCCAATATGACCAGAAACGGTGAAGACAGTATTCCCAAGTTTGAAGAGACCGCGAGGATGCAGGGGTCAAGAACAGGCTTTGAAAAGGTCGAGAGTCTTCCCTAATTCGGCCTATCCCGATCACGAGATTGCGAGAAGTAGAAGCCAAGAAAGACGTAATAAGTGGTGGTGATAAGCGGAGGGCAGCAAAGAAGATGACGAAGGCGAAGGTGGACAAGGAAGACCACGATGGTGTTGACCACGACCAGGGCGCAACAGAAGAGCAACAGCAGCAGCAAGCAAGCAAGCAGCGGCAAGTGCTTTCCGCCTAACGGCAGGCAGGGGGAGGGAAAAAAAATCCGAATCCAAAAAAAAAAGTTGGTGGGTCGAGTGAGCGTGGACAAGGGGAAAAAAAGGGGACGCCGAAGCAACAGAAGTCAGAAGAACCAGGTCGTGGGTCAGGCACTAGAGCAGTCATTTGAATTCGGAATAGGGAATGTAAGAAGGTTGTCTCGAGGTTCAGGGTCGGGTTTTACCCAAAGAAGGTCTAGAAAGTCGATTGAATACAAACAACACTCACCCGAACAGCCCGCAACAACAAAATACACAAACGCCAAAGCTGGTAAGTTAGGTGCCAAATATTCTCACACTCAACCACCACACTGTCACACCAACACACACATCAACGGCAACGTCTTCTCCGCTCAAAGGTCCTTTCAGCAGCAGGAGATGGCCGGACAGAGCGATCACTTTGCATCGTGGTGTTGGTGGTGGTCGTGTCTGGGCCCTCGTCGCAGGCTATCGCAGATGGGCTGTACTGTCATGTAGGGTCGCTGCACGGCCGCCGACTGCTGCAGATCTCAGCTCGTACGTTCTTCAGAGTAACCTTACGGATAGCTTCCGTTCCCTTGACCGGTACTGAATGGCCCGAGAAATTTTCTTTGGGAAAGCGGATGATGCGTGTGTGAACGGAGCATGCACCTTGGCTTCCATACAACAAATGCTATTCAAGGCGTAGTGCAACCTACAACCTAGAAGACTGTGTCCGAATTGGTTGTGGGTCCAAGCAGGCTTATCATAGAGTTCAACGAAGGCATTCCACAGTGTACTACAAATCTTTCTATGAGGAGAGCTATTGTTGTAGTAGCGTTGTAAGGTCATCGAGGGTGTGTATGGCGTCTGCCTGTCAAACTTCGAAGCCGTCCTATCCTAGGCAAAGCAAGAGCAGGGTCAGAAGTCAAGTCCGACTCAGGGAGCTAAAACAAGCTTCAGAAAGCAAAATGAAATTTGGCGAATCATAAACTACGTAGGAAGAGGATTGCACAGGTTGGCACTCTTCTGGACCTCTCTCCATGCACCGAGGGTCAGCGGGGATTGGTGGAGGGAAAGACAGCCTGCGTGTCAAAACAGTTCTTTGGCGGAGAAGCACGACAGGAAAAACGTGATTTCGCGGGCTCGAAGTTGCATACACACTGTAGCCGCTGTGAGCTCTCTGCTTGCACTTGCACTTGCACCTGCACTGCACTGCACTGCACTGCACTATTGAAACCGTTCAAGTCCCTTTCAAAGTGTCCCCGCTTCAAGGGTCACTCTTCAAAATGGAAACTTTTCCTGATTCTCCAGGCCATGGAAACGTCTCTAGTTGGTTGGACGACGTTTCGATCCTCTGATTGGACAACGGGCGGTTAGGCTCAGGGAAGCCCAAAATAAATGAGAAAGAGCACAGGGCAGAAAGCAGACGCAAGAAACTGGTCTCACGAATGCATCGAGCGATTTCCCTTCCATCGGATCCCAGAGCTCCCCAGGCTGGATCGGAGGGCAAAGCTGATCGCCTTCCTGGAAGCTGGTGCCATTGCGCGGTCACCTTGGAACCAGGATCGTTGTGATTGCCTCTTTGTGTGTGTTTGTGTGCTCGATGATCCTTCACCTCGTGACCATGAGTCGACTCGGCTGGCCTGGTGGACACTCTGCGCTCTTCGTGTTGGATTTTGAGCTGGCCTTGGACGAGAGCCTTCTCGGGCCCTCCCATCTGCTGGATCTGTTGGCAGAACACTTTGAATTCTCGCTCGTCTTTGGAGTGCCTGAAGGTGAGCTCGAAGCGAACAGAAGTGCAGTAAAATGAATACACTTTTCCGGAAGGCTTTCGAAGTCGACGCGCGAAATCGAACACCGCCAAGGAAGCTGACTCGGAAAAGGGTTTGGAGCAGCAGGAGTGAGCGGCTATTCGCTTGAGATAAGTCCGCCCTCTTTTTTCGTTTTTGATTGGGGCAAAAGGAACAGCAAAATTGAAATTCAAATCCGACGGAGCATCCGAAACAGAAGGTGCTGCCCTCCGTTCGCTCGAGCGACGAACGGCTGAAGAAGCTCCACGCATTTGCGAGACATGCATCGAGAGGAGTGTGCTTCACCTTTTGCAAAAAGGAACGTAGACTGACGTGCTAGATGGAAAGACGCCAAGATGATTGGATGCATACTAGAACCAGAGGAAGAGATATGCCAACGGGAGCGGCAGTTGGCACCGACCTTTCCTCTGGTTTTTCTCCTTTGCGGTTTGGCCGGTGGTCGATGGATCCGGATGCAACGTGGACCTTGCTAATCTAGGATGTCGGGATCGGCCCAATCACAGGTTGAATCGACGACCGCCTTCGAAGCCACCACTCGCCAGCCTTGATCGCATTACCGTACTTGCCTCCTGCCTGTCTTGGCTGACTCCCGCCCAACTAAGTCGGCATCTTTCATGTACGCATCCAATTGGCTCTCATCTAAAGCATGAAGCTCCTGCCTTCTCTTGTACGGCCGACGACGAAGCTTTTGACGGAACTCTCCTTCGTGACAAAAAGAGTCTTGCAATAATCGAGGTTCGTCGGAACGGAAGTTCGGCTAACTGGCAGTGATTTTCAATGAAGGGTTTTAGCGCACATCGGGTCCGTCCCTGCCGCTACGATATAGGATTCCCATTTTAAATTCGTCGCCAAAAATCATTAGATGCTGCGGAAACGGAAAATACAACTTTCCAAAATCCGCTGCACTTCTCTAGCCCCTGAGGTTGAAATGTCAAAATGGTTCTGGAGATAGAACTATACAGCGGCTATCTAATTATCCATTGCCCCAGAATTCCGGGGAACATACTGTTAGAGCTTTCTTTCCCGCAGAGCTGTCAATCCAGGGGTCCCTGTCTTCTCTTCCCGTCTCTGACTCAAACCTGGTAAAGTGCCGCTTTTTTCTCTCCCAATTTTGGCGCGCGCTTCCAGCTCATTCCCAATCTCGCAGCTTCGGAACCGATTCGCAGTTGGGGATCTTCGGATCTGATGATCCTTGACGGCAAAGACCGCTCCAATTTCAAACGCCTGTACCAGAGTGACACGTCGTCGAACCAGAGCGTAGGTTTTTGCTCATCCTCCAACCTTGAAAATCTTGCCCTCACAGCGAATGAAGCCTTTCTTGCAGGATTCGAACACGTAACTTGTCGATCGTTGCGGTTGCTCTCTGCTTCCAAAAGTGCGAGAGATTTTCAAGAAGTCGGAGAACAATGTGGATGATCGTCTCGCTTCACACTGAGGTGGTAGACAATGATGTACGGATAAACCGAGAGTCAGAATCGTCTAGTTCGGTCGGAACTGAGTCCCTCAGAGCGTGTCGGGCTAGTCGGAGGAACATCGGGAGATCTAACCGTGAGTCGGCTCGATGCATCGATTGTGTTGTTCCCTGCTCGCTTTTTGGTCGCAACGGCAACTTAGCTCGAACTTGTACAAAAGAAAGGGTGGTAGCCGATGGTGGACTTGGTCGGAATACGTGGCTGATTTCCCTTCCCCATTCCATCTCTTCGTGCGTGTGGGCCCCACTTCAGGCCAATCACAGAATGGAACTCTCAGCTTATGTGCCCCTGCATGCAATCGCGTTACTTCCGAGACGCTTCCATAGAGTCCAGTCCCTTCTCTGTTCGCTGAAACCGTGAAGGAGCCAAACAGCCGCACGCAATCTTTGGGCCGTACCTCGTGCTGCTTCCACGTCCCGATCCCTCATCTCGCTCATTGGTTGCGCTTCGATGTACTGTACGAGTGGGGTGCATCGATCGAATTTGGGGAGACATTTCGCCGATTGGTCCAAACGGCTGCAGACCTATCTTCTAGCCTGTTCGACCCTCCCCACTCCCAATAGGCAGAGCGAGTGGCTTGCCTTATTGCCTGGACCTGAGCTTATTTGGCGAGTGTCCCCCACAAGGCGGCTTAAGTTAACAACCTTACCTCTGCCCACAGAGTCCTTTTGTCGTCTTTTGTGCAGGTGCGATCCTTTGCGTTTCCACGGCGCAACTCAAGCTCGTCACTTTGATGACTGCCAAATCGCGGCTGATCCGATCGCAATCGGCGTGGGATTGCGACCTACTGCGTTTCAGCCCCACAAGCAACAGCAAAGCAACAGAAAATGGCCCCGTCTCATCAACGACTGTGACGATGAGGTTGGCGCCGGAGGATTTAGATTGAGCTCAAGCTCAAACATGGTCGGCCGACGAGTTTCGGAAGCGTTTGTGTACGAGTGATTTGTCGTGCCGGCCGCCGACCTGATTCAATGATATTTTGGCTTTCCGTTACGTACTACGTAAGAACTCGCCTACGCTGCGCTACAGTGAGCTTACGCCTGGAGAATGTAAGCACTGTCTCTATTGTGCTCTCTGATCCATATCAGCTCTTTGTCCTTCATAAATTCCAAGGCACAGAAGTGGTCTGTGGAGTCTCCTCTAAACTCAAACTTTCCACTTGAGCGTTTGACCTTTTCGGGCTTGGTTCCACCGCATAGAGCGTGCGGTATAAGAAAC